>CM053027.1:49919085-50519085 GCA_028564925.1 Lithobates sylvaticus | reverse complement strand
CATACTTACCTCCACTGTGCAGCTCGTTTTGCACAGAGTGGCCCCGATCATCCTCTTCTGGGGTCCCTTGGCGGCTCTCGCAGCTCCACCTCGCATTAGATAACCGCCTAGGAAAAGCGCTCTCCAGGTGGGGTTACCTTGCGGGCGCGCTCCCGAGTCCAGCATTTGCGTCAAAAGACACGAATGCCGGACTCGGCCTACCCCCTGGCGCCCGCGTCATTGGATTTGACTGACAACAGCAGGAGACAATGGCTGCGCTGCTATCAATCTATCCAATCAATAGCTGGGACCCCGTGCAGAGAGGGACATTGCGTTTCTAGTGTGGGAATTACGGGGCTCAGGTAAGTAAAACAGGGGGCTGGGGGGGCCGGTCACTGCCAGGAGTTTTTTCACCTTAATGCATAGGATGCATTAAGGTTAAAAAACACGAGGGTTTACAACCCGTTTAACCCCTTGGATCCCACACTAGCATGCTGCAGCTGCATGCATTGCACATGGTTGTAGGGTGTTTGCAGAGTGGCCCTATTCACTTGAATGGGTCGCGATCACCCTCCAAAAGCAACAGGGGGTTTAATTTCTGCCACAGCATGTGTACATCCTTAGCTGCTGCCGCTGCAGCTAAGGGGGGAAGGGACGAACATATGTAATGTGGGCGCAGTGCAATAAGTAGGTGGTGTTTTGTGTGGCTTGAGTGTGGGCAGGGACACAGGGGGGCCCCATGGCTTGTCAGTCTGCCCCCTGGTTGTCACCCTAGCCACTTACGGACCGCCCGCCATCATTATACAGCGGCTCTTTGAAGTGGAACAACGTTATGGCAGCAGCTAGCTGCCATAACCCCGGTATCCACTTCTTCAGCGGGCGGTCTGCTTTCAGATAAAAGTGGTCTCATCGGTGGATTTGCCGCAAGATCACTCCACTGCCCTCCGCTGCTTACCAGAGCCGCCGGCAGCGGTTGGCATGGAGCCAAGTGAAGGGAAGATGGCCCCCATCCGGCTCCATACCATTGCAGGGCGGAAGCGAGGTCAAAATGTCACTTCCGCCCATAGCTCTTAAAAGGGACATTTTTTTATTATTTTTTTTCAAACAACATTATTGCATTTCAGTGTAAATCTTTCTGTCTTTTTGACCCCAGATCTCGTATTTAAGAGGTCCTGTCATGCTTTTTTTCTATTACAAGGGATTTTTTTTTTTACATTTTTTTTTTTTTAAAAGAACAGTGTAAAAATAAAAAGTAAAAATAAATAAGAAAAAAAAAACAAAAAACATTTTTTTAAATCGCCCCGTCCCGCCGAGCTCACGTGCAGAAGCGAATGTATACGTGAGTAGGGCCCGCATATTGTTTAAACCACACATGTGAGGTATCACCGCAATCGTTAGAGCGAGAGCAATAATTCTACCTCTAGACCTCTGTCTCTTAAAACATGCAACCTGTAGAATTTTATAAACATTGCATATGGAGATTTTTAAGGATAAAAGTTTGTCGCCATTCCACGAGCGGGCGCAATTTTGAAGCATGACATGTTTGGTATCAATCTACTCTGCGTAACATTATCAAAAAAAAATTGAGCTAACTTTACTGTTGTCTTATTTTTAAATTCAAAAAAGTGTATTTTTTCCAAAAAAAAGTCCGCTTGTAAGACCACTGCGCAAATACGGTGTGACAGAAAGTATTGCAACAATATATATATATGTATGTATGTATGTGTGTGTGTGTGTGTATGTGTATATATGTATGTGCGTATATATACACTGTGTGTGTATATATATATATATATATATATATATATATATATATATATATATATATAAAATGTTTGGGGGTTCTATGTAATTTTCTAGCAAAAAAAAAATATTTTAACTTGTAAACAACATGTTTGAAAAATAGGCCGGTCTTAAGCCCCATACACACGGTCGGACAATCCGAGGACCAGGTCCGTCGGATCATGTCCTTCGTACTTTGTCCGATGTTGGTGTTGCGTACACACGGTCGGACAAAGTTGTCGAAAAATCCGATCATTCTGAACGTGGTGACGTTTGTTGCCTACGACGGGACTACGTAGAGGCTAGTAGCCAATAGCTTTGGTCTTGTAATGTGATCTGAGCATGCGTGGCACTTTGTCCGTCAGGAATTCGATACACACGATCGGACTTGGTGTGATCGGACCGTGTTGACGGCAAATCTTTCCAGCAGGAGATAAGACTTTGTCCGTCGGACAAACCGACGAACACTGTCCGATGGTGCATACACACGGTCTGATTTTTCGACAACATTGTCCGATCGGACAGAATCCATGAAAAAGTCCGACCGTGTGTATGGGGCTTTAAAGTGGCTAGAACACGACATCTGTTAGGAATACATAACACCTTCTTCTCCTTTCCTCATTTCCATAATGTAAGGTAAAAATGTTCTGTAGTCCACAGACACCTGAGCGGGGATGCTAATATTGTTTGAGATAATGCTGCAGCCTTTGCAGCCTTATTTAAAACAATAATATAACAAAAATGTTTTATATCGCAGCCTACCAGTACTTCAATGAGGTGGCTTCATTCATTTTCTTTCTTCAAGCTATTCACCTTGTGATCTTACCAGTAGCACACTTCCTGTCCTAGGGTGACAGTCAGTGGCGGCCCGTCCATATGGGGCAGGGGCGCCGCCCCCTTATTCCATGCGCCCGGCCCTTAATCTACATGCAGGGCGCCGGACGCTTGGATTTCAATTGTTTTTTTTTTTTTTTTTTTCTAGAAGCACGTGATTAGAGCTGGAGGCTCTAATTTGCTTCACAAAAGGGTGGGCTCAGGGGGCAGAGCTCTGTGCCCTGAGCCCACCCAGTTCTGTGACAATAGCGAATAAGAATTTGCTATTGTCTTCCTGATTCTCTTCCTGGTCAATCAGAAAGGGAAGTGGGTCCTGAGACCCGATTGGCCGAGAGGAGAAGCGATCGTATTGGCCGTCGAGGAGGAGGAGACACAAAAAAAGGAACCCCTCTCCCCAAAAAATGGTGCTCTATAGGGGCTATTTTTAGCGCTAAAACACCTGAAAAGTGCCTCAGTGTGAAAGGGGTCTAAGTGAAATGATTCTGCTGGATATGACGTATACTTATACTGCATATGGATTACAGGGAGGATCCCGTGGTGGCAGATCGCTGGTGTGTTCCTCATAACAATGTTATTCACAATGACTACAGTCCTTGGACTTTGCTACTTCGGTTTCACAGCATACAAGAGATGGAGATCTTTCCCGTCATATTCCATCCCTGAACATATGAAAGAGGTCAGTTCAAGTTGTGTGTTCATTTTCTGTGCAGCTGTATGCAAAATTACCAGACACCTTCTAAATAACCAGTGAAATCAGAGATCTATCTATCTATCTATCCGATTCTCTCTGCCTTATTTTCTCTTGCTTGGGGAATTGTGAATTCTATCTAATTATATCTCTATATGTAGATCCATCTATCATCTATCTGACTGTTCACCTCTCTCTTTCTTTCTTTCTATCTATCTAGATAGCTTTTACTTCTCTCTCTTTTTCTCTGTTTCTTTCTGAACCTTTGAAATCAGAAAATCCTATCTCTCTATCTATCCTCGTTCTGTCCCTCCCTCCCTCTCTCTCTTTCTCTGTGTCTTTTTTTCTCTTGCTCTTTCAAAACTTGTGGAATCTATATCTATCATATCTATCTATCTATCTATCTATCTATCTCTTGCTTCTCTCACTTTTTCTCTTTCTTTCTAAACCTTTGAAATCTATCTATCCATCTATTTATCTATCATCTATCTGTCGCTTCTCTCTCTTTTTCACTCTTTCTTCCTAAACCTTTGAAATGAGAGAATTCTATCTATCTATCGTTTCTCATTCTGTTTCTTTTTCTCTCTGTTTGTATTTCTCTTGTTCTTTCTAAACCTGTGGAATTGTGGAATCCATCTATCCATGTATTGCTTCTCTCACTTTTTCTCTTTCTTTCTAAACCTTTGAAATCACATTATCTATCCATCTATCTATCTATCTATCTATCTATCTATCTATCTATCTATCTATCTATCTATCTCTTCTCATTCTGTCCCTCTCTCTCTTTCATTCTGTCTTTTTTTCTCTTGCTCTTTCAAAACGTGTGGATTCTATCTAACTATCTATCAATCTATTGATCAATCAATCTATTGATCATCTATTTATCTGTCGCTTCTCTCTCTTTTTCACTCTTTCTTCCTAAACCTTTGAAATTAGAGAATCCTATCTATCTATCTATCTATCTCTTTTCATTCTGTTTCTTTTTCTCTGTTTTAATTTCTCTTGTTCTTTCTTCTTCTTCTTTGTTGTGGAATCTATCTATCCATCTCTTGCTTCTCTCACTTTTTCTCTCTTTCTTCCTAAACCTTTGAAATCAAATTATCTATCTATCTATCTATCTTCATTCTGTCCCTCGCTCTCTTTCTATTTTTTTCTCTTGCTCTTTCTAAACTTGTGAAATCGTAGAATCTATCTATTTATCCATCTCTTGCTTCTCTCTCTTTTTCATTCTTTCTTCCTAAACCTTTGAAGTTAGAGAATCCTATCTATCACTTCTCATTGTGTTTCTTTTTCTCTGTTTTTATTTCTCTTGTTCTTTCTAAACCTGTGGAGTCTATCTATCTATCTATCTATCTATCTATCTATCTATCTATCCATCTATTGCTTCTCTCTTTCTTCCTAAACCTTTGAAATCTATCTATCTATCTATCTATCTATCGATCGTGTGTTCCTGCAGTGCAGTGGTGTAGTCCTTTGCAGTGTGTATGTGATCAGTTTTTGTGGATAAAGTGAAATGTTTTTTTTGTTCCATCAGTTTTTAAGCAATCCGTTCAATAACATCCCAACGCTGCCGGCACAGCCTTTAGAAGATTGTGGGGAGTCCTGTGAGCCGCTGACATTTCTATCAGAGGAGAATGAAGAGACAAAGGAAGAGACCAATGAAACCGCCTAAAGAAAAACTCCGCAGAGAACACTATTTTTTTATAACCTCCCCTGCAGTTTACGTGTCATAAGAGAAATATCAATGAGGACATTGACAAGTTCCTGGAAATTGTTCAAGGAAGTTGTTCATTTCCTGGCTGTCCATCCCATAAATATACTACTTAGCAAGCCATTGCCTGGAATAAGAACTCTAGTACTCTATTGATGTCTAAACAGGTTAGCAATGGTGCGCAAATATTACTCAGTACAAGATTGAGTTCGGTCCCCCGGGTGCAGTAAGTGTCAAGTGTTTGCATGCTCATTGACAGTAAGGCTAGGGTCATATCTTGGCAATGTAACAACGCATGTACGTTGATGCACATTCTTGCACGCGTTACTTGCGCATCATGTGCATCAACGTACATGCGTTGTTACATTGCTTTAGGGCAACCCATTAATTTTAATTGGCTGCCCAACATACGTTTTTTTTTTTGTAAAATGCAGACCACAATGCATGGTAATAGATTCCTATGCATTGTGGTCCACTGCAACACATGTGTGTTTAGGTGCTATTAGGAATGAATGGCACTTCAACACACCTATAATAAGACACGTTCTCCCGCAGCTCACCAATGTGATTTTTTTTTTTAGTAAATAATCTGAGCTATGAATAAAAACGGGGGGGGGGGGGGGGGGGGGGGGGCGATGAAGCGTAGTCACATGCTTTACTCACTACAATTTAAAAACATTTCACACTAGTATATTTCACAACGTACATCAACATACAGTTCTCTGTTGTTGTTCACATTGCTATGCTGCCTCTGGGTGGGTTGCGGTTCCTTCCCCTGGAGCTCACCAGAATTCGGCGTCCATTTTCGCACCGTAGACAGATGCGACGCATAGTAGTCACGAATGAAATGTCACTATGACATTTCAATAAAGTAAAAAAAAAAAAGAAGAAAAAGGTTGACATATCGTTTAAGCGCGCTGTCAGTGCGAACACGCTCTATAGAAAGCTTGTCTGTTTATTACTATAATTAATCAGAGACACCCAGCTATCAATAGGCATTTTTTTGCAGTCTGGAGAGAACAAATAATCAAAATTATTTGGAACAGAAAATAAAATAAATCAAAGCGGAACTATACTGACCTTCTGTCCAGCTCCGTGGTGACCTGGGAATCCTGCTGGCCGCTGACATGGTACCGACCTCCGGCCGTTTTCATTGGCCGGGTCGGACCAAAATTTCGGTAATTTGCAGCTCAGTGTATAGTATGAACAGGCAGGAAAGAGACATAGTATGGCCTTCAGGTCCTGGCAGGGACTGTCAGCACATTTACGTACGTGCAGGCGATTTTTCATGTGTTTTTGGACTGCACTGGCAGCAGTTTTGCGAATGCGCGGGAAAACCCACATGTGTGCAGATGGCCAGGAAAGGTGGTCCGTGCGCAGATGTGCCACAGGGCTCTCTCACAGTGCCAGGACAAGGTCATCTAGAGCCCAAGGAGGACATTCCAAACCCCCCTCCCCCCCAAATGTATGAGCATTATGTCTCAGAAACCTCCCAAAATAATTGAGAACTAATCTGCATGCTTAACCCCCCTTGCTGAAATCTCCTCTCACAAAACAAATCTTTGCCCCCCCCCCCCAGCACAAATGCCCTCCCCCACAAATCCTCTACCCATTAAATTTCCCCTCTGAGTACACATCCTCTCCCCTCCACTCCAAACCCCTTTCCAACAGGAATTCACCCCCCCTCTTCCTATCACACATCCCCCCTCAAAAAATGTCTCCTTCTAGCACAAACACCCTTCAATCATCCCTACTTGCACAATCCCCCCCCCCCCAAAAAAAATAACCACTCATGGCACAAATCCTCTACCCATCAAATTTCCCCTTTGAGTACACATCCCTTCCCCTCCACTCCACTCCAAACCACCTCCCAACAGGAATCCCCCACCCCCTCCTAAAACACCTCCCCTCAAAAAGGTCTCCTCCTAGCACAAGCACCACTCAATCATCCCTACTTGCACAATTCCCCCCCCCCCCCCAAAATCACCACTCCTGGCACAAATCCTCTACCCATCAAATTTCCCCTCCGAGTACACATCACCTCCCCTCCACTCCAAACCCCCTCCCAACAGGAATCCCCCACCCCCTCCTAGAACACCTCCCCCCTCAAAAAGGTCTCCTCCTAGCACAAGCACCACTCAATCATCCCTACTTGCAAAATCCCCCCCCCCCCCCAAAAAAAAATGACCACTCCTATGACATAAATCCTCTCCCCTCCACTCCAAATCCCCTTGTCAACACAGACCCCCCCCCCCTCCTAGCACATACACCCCCTCCCCCCCAACAAAATCTCCACCTGGCACAAGTACCCCTCAATCATCTCTACTTGCACAAATCTCCCCCTCCCAAAAAAAAAAAACAGATTTCCCCTCCTAGCACAATGCTCCTCCGCCCTCTACCATATTACCTCTTCTAGCACAAAGCCCCCAACCCCCCCCCCCCCTCTAAGCACAAATCCTCTTCTCCCCTCCCAACACAAATCCCACTAAATCATCACCCTTAGCACACAGATTTTACCCCCTTCCTGACCAGAGCACTTTTTGCGATTCGGCACTGCATCGCTTTAATTGACAATTGCGCGGTCGTGCAACGTTCCACCCAAACAAAATTTACGTCCTTTTTTACGTTCCCCACAAATAGAGCTTTCTTTTGGTGGTATTTGATCACCCCTGCGGTTTTTATTTTTTGTGCTATAAACAAAAAAATTAATTGAAAAAAAATCAATATTTTTTACTTTAATAAATACCCCCCAAAAATATATGTAAAAACTATTTTTTTCCTCAGTTTATGCCGATATATATTCTTCTACATATTTTTGGTAAAAAAAACAAAAAAAATCGCAATAAGCGTATATTGATTGGTTTGCGCAAAAGTTATAGCGTCTACAAAATAGGGGATAGTTTAATGGCATTTTTATTATACATTTTTTTTTTTTTACTAGTAATGGCGGCGATCTGCGTTTTTTATCGGGACTGCGGCATTATGGCAGACACATCGGACAATTTTGACACATTTTGGGACCATTGGAATTTATACAGCGATCACTGCTATAAAAATGCATTGATTACTGTAAAAATGTCACTGGCAGGGAAGGGGTTAACACTAGGGGCGATCAAGGGGTTAATTGTGTTCCCTAGTGTGTGTTCTAACTGAAGGGGGGAGGGGACTGTTTAGGGGAGATGACAGATCGCTCTTCATACTCTGTATGAATAGACGATCTGTCTCTTCTCCCCTCAGAACAGGAAACTGTGTGTTTACAGACACAGATCCCGGTTCTCGGTGTGCCCCGAGCGATCGCGGGAGCCTGGCGGTAATCGTGACCGCAGGGCACTCGCATCGGCTCCGTGGGCATGCCCCTAGTGGCCAAAAAAGGAAGCAATGTAAGATGATGGTGATTTGCACAGCCGAGCCATGTTGCCGCAGTACAAACACTAAGTTTTGGGCCGACCTAATATGGCCACATGGTTATATACTGCCAATGTCTGACCAAATATGACTGTCGGGTTGAATTGATTTATTAAAATTGGAGGAGTACAAAATTTGGATCTTCTCAGGTTTTTTTATGATAAAGCTTAATTGACGTTAGAAGCCGATTAGCCACTTTGCACAGCTGCACCAGATTTTGCACTCTCCAGTTTTATTAAATCAACCCCGGTGTGACTATGATAAGGTCAATGATGCCACAAGCCCCCTTGTTAAGCATTGCTGCAGGGCAGGGAATTCCATGGTTACAGCTGATCGGCCCACATTCTGCTATCATATGACAGTTTTGAGTCGGTTTGGGCCAAATTAAGTTTAGCCCGAACGTGAACTCATTCTTATTTATCACTGAAGACATACTCACGGGTATCAAAGCACTCCTATTATTACAAGGCACTTTATTTTGCAAAAAATTTAATAAGTTAATAGTAAAAGTTAATGTGGCCACAGCCCTCATTTCTATTGGCAGGCTTCATTCCACTGTATCTTAGCCACACCCCCAAGGTTCCTCTTTGGCATATTGGGGGCGTGGCTAAGGCAGAGCGGATTGCCTGGAATCACAGTGTAGAACCTGTGCAGAAATCCAGATTGTATATCAATGGAAATAGAGGGTAGTTTGCCCATTTCATGAGAATTAACCAGTTCACGCTATAGGAGGCATCATAGGTTGGTTGAACCCACTTTCCGAATGGTCCACCTCCAGGGTGCCCCAAAATTTCTGTGCATGGTTGATTTTTTTTTTTTTTATAGTTGTGCTTGGCCCTTTTACTTTTCTTCATTCTATTGGAACCTTTCATGTGATTGGTTGCCTCATTAACCAACTGCAAAGCCCAAGAGGTAAAAAGGGTCGGGCAAAGCTCAACCTTTACAGTTGTCTATATCTTTATATTTGCTATTGTGTTTTGACACTGAAGGTAACCCCTGCTGATTCATTTTTCATCAGATGTCCAGTTTGAATTGCTCAGATCTACTTTAATCTGTATTTAGACTTTTGCACACAAACTAGAATAACAACTATTTTATATTTGTTGTATGTTCCCATTCACTTGAATAACTTCCAAAAATATTTAAAAACTGCTGCTTACCTTTTTACTTACCTAAAACTCCTACCTAGCTTTCCCTTGCTATGCAATATTAAGGAGGGGGACTGGGTAGCTAATGTTTACTATAATAATCCTGTGTGTACTGTGCTGGCAGATCGCATTATCAGTTGCAAACTAAATGTGCACTCTTTCTGTCCTAACAAAAGGTTAAAGATCTCAAGGCTTATGATGATCCATTGCATGTTAACACAATTTCACTCAGTTTGTCTCTCTAATTATACTTTGAAATTGTTCAGAATAACTTGCAGGCCTATGTATTATACTAAAAATGAAAGTAGTAGGTGCAACGCAATCATAAACCATATTTAATAATTATACCTGTCCAATATGCACAAGATCCCTATTACTTTCTGTATATAATACGGAACCAAAGAACTAGAAAGGTGAGAAATATTTTTTAAAATAACATTTTTAATAATGGGAACATATAACAGACATATGGTGGGAGTTTCTTAAATTTGACTGAAAAAGTGGAAATCCACTTTAAAGTGTTACTAAACCCACAACAGTAAACTCAGTCTGTATATGCAGTAAAGCATGCTTGTTATACACACTGTGGAGCCTATGGGGCTAATCTTCCACATTGTGTAAAAAGGCTGTTTGATCCTGTCTTCTCTGATCCTCCCTTCCTTTCACTGTCCCCTAATAATTTCCTGATAACACAGAGTCTATGGAGTCAGGCTCAGTTTGGTGTGTATTGCTCGAGAGTTATTTATTTTTTTCTTGGGAGAGTGCATGTGATCAGCACAGGGCCAATCAGCACTGTGCAGACAGAGGGTCAGGGGTCCTGCAGTCTCTTTTTTGATAGTAAAAAAAAAAAAAAAACTCCTATAAAACTTAACCAGACACTGATAGAAGTCACAAGACTGCTCCAACTGCTGATGAAAAAGGGTATTTAGCAGTTTATATTTACTAAAATAATTGCATTTCCATGTTCTGTGTACTGTGGGAGACCAGATATAGTGACTGCAGGCTCCTGGGGTTAGTAACACTTTAAGTCAAAGTAGTATCGTTGTGCAAAAATAAAATCTAAATCAGAGTTAGCAGGACTAACTCAAGTCTGTTCGAAGATGTACGTTTTTGTAAAGTTCATGTTTATTTTATAATGTTCATTTGTAGTTTACTTGTACCTCTTTAAGCAAATACGTACTGTTAGTTGTAAAATATTTTAATTTGTTGCTATGGTTTATTGCAATTTCTGCCTCGCTCTTTACCTTAAATTAAATCAGCCTATTTTTCATCTTCATTAGCTGTTCTATAGTAAACCTGGGCTTTGTTCATGAATTTTTTAGTATATGGGTGCATAGAGAGGTGTATCTTTCTCAACCAGGGTGCCGTTTGAGCTTATCCAGTGTGCCATAAATATAAGATGCAGTTTGTCCCCTGTTTTTGCACTGCGTAGTACCCCTTCGCATGCAATCTGATCAATGCAATATGGCTTGCTGATGGTTACTGCTGTTAGCACCTAAAGTGTACTTGAGGCTAACTCAAGCAAGGCAAAAATGGGGCTCACCATCACCAAGGGTTTAAGTTGTTTATTTACCACCAAGCAGTTCCGTCCTTTCTATGCAAATGTCAAGTCGGACTTTCAAATCAATAGTTACCAACACAACTTCATCTTCATTTTTTTCTGAATTCATACTGTAGCTCGCCCATAGCACCTCCCAGACTGCACACAAGGAGGCTCTGTCAGTGCAGCTAGGTCTTGTGAATGCTCCTCCCGCACAATGCCCACTTGCTTATGCAATGGTGCATGCACAGAACTTGGGAGGGGACAAAAAAGTTGGTGAACAATGTGATGCTCACTAGTATAAATATGGCATCATCTGCTGGTATTTCAATGTGGTTTGGCAAATGGGCAATGATGACCACAGGAGGTTTCCTTAAGACAGGGCAATGCTTTAAACGCAGGGGTAGGCAACCTCAGCCCTCCAGCTGTAGTGAAACTACAAGTCCCATGAGACATTGCAAGACCCTGACAATCACAGGCATGACTCCTAGAGGCAGAGGCATGATTGGATCTGTAGTTTCACCACAGCAGGAGTTTCGAGGTTGCCTACCCATGCTTTAAAGTGGTTATAAACCCTTACAAACCACTTGGACCTACAGGTAAGCCTAGATTAAGACTTACCTTTAGGTCAAATAAATATCTCCTAAACCTGCACGGTTTAGGAGATATTTGCCAAAAGACAGGCAGCGCTGTCTTCGGCGCATGCGCCGTAGATAGCGGCGCTCAGGCGCACAGAGTGCACCGATCTCAACGGTGACATGCCGCGAGTGGCGGCTGCTGTGCGCATGCACAGGAGTGACGGCATCACGGCGCAGTCGAATGACAGTGCCGGAGCCGTGAGACCCACCAAGAAGATGGAGGCTCCGTACACAAGGGGACATCGGGGACTTTGCTGGCTCCTGTGTCAGGTAAGTGACACATAATGGACTACTATGCGATGCATAGTAGTCCATTATGCTTTACCTTTGCAGGGAAACAAAGAGGAAGTAAACCCATTAGGGTTTACTTCCTCTTTAAGTGGTGGAAAAAAAATTCCACATTCCAGGCTTTCTGTACAGCACAGGTTCTCTTTAAAACTTGGTCTCCCAGTAGCACATGCTCAACTTTCCTGTGCTCCATTCAGCCTGTCTGAGGCATGGGAAATGCCTGCTACTTCCAAAAATGGAGTAGCTGGGAACTCAACCTATGTGGAAGTGCTTGGTAATTTTCCAAGGGTGTCCCATGGAGGGAGATAGCAAGCCCTATGTAAAGCTGGCCACATTTTTATAGACTTCTTTTGTTCGGCCAATCAGGCTGAACAAGAGAAATTAATATATTTTCCCATCCATGTGATGGACAAATCTCCTGCTGCTGGCTTTAGTATTCTGATTGGTTGTCACTACCTGGCCATATTTTTTCCGCTTGGCTTTGGTACCCTAGTTGAAGTTTGTTGAGTTGGGTGGTATTGACAGGGCCACCCACGGCTCTATTTCTGGCCAATTGTCTCAAATTTGAGTTGTGTATGGCCAGCCTAAGCACAGACTTACACAGGGTTGTTCTTACTCGCACCCCATGGTAGAACAGAGTGGAGGGGGAAGGACAATTAGGGTAAAAAAAAAAATGCTTTTGGGGATGGGGAGAATAAAAATTATTGCGTTGCATTGCCCTGCATGATAAAAGCACAGGTTCACTTTAACAATAAGAACTATTATTGAATAAGGCCAAAAGTTTGTTAAACTGACTTTTACTTTTCCTGTCTTAATTTTTTCAGATGTTTAAGTAATGAAAATGTCTTTAGAATCTACATACATACAAGTTATTACACTATTTTTTTGTTCTGTACATTTTACCTTTGCACAGCAATAAAATGCCTTTAAAATCTTAATGGCTCAAACCAAACCAATCAGATTCCATCTCTGTATCTCTAGTTAGATACTACAGGTTCTGATTGATTATCCATTATTATGTTGACACAGTTGTATATTATGTTGTTTTTTTAATTTGTTCTACAGTAACTAAAAACTTTCTATAATGTGTGTGTGCGATTAACAATGATTTTTTTTTTATTATAAATAAATATATATTTTTCCAAAAGAAACGTGACTTATGCGTGAAATAAATGTTTTTAAGCTATATACATTACTGAATGTTTGTGAACACCCGACTATCACACCCCTATGGGCTTGTTGTAAATCCCACTTTTCAAAATTATTGGCCATTATGTAGTTGTGCACCCCCTTCCAGTGCAGCTAAAACTAGCCCTAGATGGTGCAACTTTTAATCCTGCAAAATTGCTCGATTTAAGGGGTGGAATAAAGCCACATTCCAGGCTTTCTGTACAGCACAGGTTCTCTTTATAGATTGGTATATACAGTGTACAGTCAGTGTTGATGAGGGGATCCCTTCTGCAGAGCTATTGTGTACTAAGGGGGTGAGTGGGGAGCCGTCCCTGGCAGAACACACAGTGATCATTGCTAGCAGCTATAGCCACTGGCAATAATCGCATTAAAAAAAAGACAGGCTAGTGTTACCCAAGTTGACTGATCGATCAACTTGGGTACCATCAGCCTGCCCATACATCGTTTGAATTTCAGCAGGTCTTTGCTGAACCAACTGAGATTCGAACCATCGATGGCTGGCTTAAGAAAGCCCCCCACTCTTTTGGGAAGGCTTTGCACAAGATTTTGTCTTAGGGAATGTGCCCATTCAGCCAAAGGAGCATTCATGAAGTCAAGAACAGATGTTGAATGAGAAGACCTGTCTTGCAGTTGGTGTTCCAAATGTGTTCATTAGGCTTGAGGTCAAGGCTTGGTGCATGCCCCTTGAGTTCCTCCATACTGAACCCATTCAAACATATCTTTATGGAACTGGTTTTAGGCACAGCCATGTTGGAATCACAAGTTTGGAAGCACACAATTGTCCAAAATGTACTCGTATGATGTAGTATTAAATGGTACTCGTTACAAAAGTGAATGTTTTATATTGGTTCCCAACAGTTTCCAATGATGGCACAGGGTGGATGGAGAAAAGTGACATAGCTGTATAAGATTGGATTGTGTGCTATGGCAAGAGTATGTAGCACTAACCCCCGAAAGAGCTGCTGGTATTTAATTGGGCTTACCGTTCCTTCACTGTTCCACCATGTCTGTCATAGGGGTCCGATTAAAGATTTATTTTCATAGATTTCAGCTCCGACACATAGTCTCTTTTTCCAATGCTTTATTTAAGAAAAGACATTCCAATAGAGGGATGAGGGGTTTAGGGAAATTCAGGTACCTTTGAATTTCAGATCAGGAATACTTTCTTTGATCCAGAGGACAACAGCTCCACCACTGGATTCAGCAACCACCGGATAGGCCCCTCTCACTGACCTAGCAGCCGATGCGATGCTCGGTCATAGTCTCTGCCACAGACTTTAAGATTCAGTAGAACTATTTCACAATCCTCTGCCACAGGATTGGGTAATTAGCGTCTTTTTTGCAATGTCAAGGCTTAATCACACAGTACCAGTTTCCTTTTTCCCGAAACAGCGGTACTGTGTGGTAGGTGACCCGGGATGCGTCCTCCAACTGAGTCTCCAGGCTCTTCTAGAGGCACCGGCCTTGTTGCTCGGTCCTCTATCTGAAAAGTCCTCCCCTGGATCCTCCAGTCGCTTGGCTTCTCCCTGCAGGCAAGACAGCACAGGACCATCCCTGGATCGGTAGGCCCCAAGACTTGAGCCTACCCCTTCAGTAACGACGCCTCGGTCCAGCCGGCCCGAGACAACTTAGCGGGCAGCAACACACCTTAGGCCAGGAGGGCCATCCGGTTGGAACACACCCTGTCACGGGGTCTGTCCCTTAAGTACCCTCTCCCAGAATGCACAGCGGGCAGACCACACCCACTGACTGAGGCACCCAGCTTGTTGCAATTTCCAACCTTGGTCGAATAATAGGGTGCCATCCCTAGGCCAAGGGGAAAACCACACAACCAGAATTTACAATAATATCAGTCTGAGCTAAAACTACAGCTTCAGACAAACTAAATTTCTATTTATAGCGTCTGTTATTAAAAATACCAGCGCTACAAGTATATCCACAAACAGCAGATGCAATATGTATATTTCCTGCTAAGGGGCCACACTTCATACATTTTATGTTCTTCTAAGTCAGGGATCCTCAAACTACGGCCCTCCAGCTGTTGTGGAACTACACATCCCACGAGGCATTGTAAAACTCTGACATTCACAGACATGACTAGGCATGATGGGAATTGTAGTTCCTGAACAACTGGAGGGCCATAGTTTGGAGACCCATGTTCTAAGTAAAGCATTGATTAACAAAACACAGGCAGGTAGTTCTTCACATTGCATATCATCAGGTTTCCTCCAGAGTGTAAAAGGTTGCTCATAGATTCAGGTGCCAGGTGTTTCCAGGTATACATCAACAGTTAATTGAATAATCTTATCTATTGCCAGGAAATAATCTATATGTTCTAATTGCAGTTAATCACATGTTCCCAAAAAAGGTATTTCATAACACTTCCACGTCACCATTTATTACATGATGTTATTTGGATTGGAGCCGGGCCCAGATACTGGAACACTCCTGTTGCAGCATGAAAAGATCAGCTACACAATGCAAAGACTGGTATTTACCGACTGGCAGCACATTTCCTGGCAGGACAAGTCTATTTCTATATTATTAAAACATCAAAGAAGAAAAAATGTTTTGTTGCCTGCGGCATTTGGTGCTCCCTGGGGGAATGCTGGGAATTGTTTTGTGTATTCTGCAAGGCTTTGCAAAACAAAAAAGGTAATGCAAAAGTACAATGGGGGTTATTTACAAAAGGCAAATCCACTTTGCACTGAAAGTGCAGTCGCTTTAAATCTAAGGGGTAGATCTGAAATGAGGGGAAGCTCTGCTGATTTTATCATCCAATCATGTGCAAGCTAAAATGCTGTTTTTGATGTAGATCTGAAGGGAAGATTTGAAAAGAGGGGAAGCTCTGCTGATTGCTATTATCCAATCGTACAAACAAAAATGCTGTTTTTTATTTTCCTTGCATGACCCCCTCGGATCTACAGTGACTGCCCTTTCAAGTGCACTTTGCACGTGTAGTGCAAAGTGGATTTGCCCGTAGTAAATAACCCCCAATGTTCCACTTCAGGTACCTTAACTACTATGAAGTCCAGAGCAGTTTTTCTAATTTTGCACACACATTAGAATCAGCATATTTGCTTTGTTTCAACCAAAGCCTCAGCCACTCTGGGGTTTATTTACTAAAGGGCAAATCCACTTTGCACTGCAAGTGCATTTGGAAGTGCAGTCGCTGTAGATCTGAGGACGGCATGCAAGGAAAATAAAAAACAGTTTTGTTTGTACATGATTGGATGATAGAAAGTAGCAGAGCGTCCCCTTTTCAAATCTTCCCTTCAGCTCTACAGCAAGTGCACTTAGTAAATCAACCCCTCTGTCTCCATTATTTACTTTTGTATCTCTTAACCCCCAGAAGACCGCCCTTCTCCCCACAACTATCCTGAAAAATTCTGCATCTAGCTCTAAAGTTTTCAACCTGCACACAGCACCAAGAAACTACATTCCAAGATATTATCCGGTGGTAGAGAACACCTACAATAATTCATAAATCATTTCCAGATTGTACTGACATTAGAGATGCAATAAAGACAAGGGGTCACCCCTACATACACATTTTTTTTTTGGTCATGCCCGCTATTGAATCCCTTGTGGAATGAGGTTAGAGAGAAATCCCATAATTTCAAAGATTTTACTGTATCTGATTGTCCAGCATTCAACGCGCATTCAACGCGCATTCAACGCACGCACGCACGCACGCACGCACACACGCACACACACACACACACACACACTTTAATGGCATCCCAGTCTTAGTCCGTAGGGTTCAATATTGAAGCTGTTATAGCTGCAAAGGTTGGGCCAACTCAACTCTTCTGGGAAGGCTGTTTACAAGGTTTAAGAGTGTGTCAATGGGAATGTTTGACCATTCTTCCAGAAGTGCATTTGTGAGGTTAGGCCTGGCTCGCAGTCTCCGCTCAAATTCATCCCAAAGGTGTTAGATCGGGTTGAGGTCAGGACTCTGAAGGCCAGTCAAGTTCCTTCATCCAAATTTCGCTCATCCATGTCTTTTGCTTTGTGCACTGGTGCGCAGTTATGTTGGAACGAGAAGGGGCCATCCCCAAACTGTTCCCACAAAGTTGGGCGCATGAAATTGTCCAAAATGTCTTGGTATCCTGACATCTTAAGAGTTCTCTTCATTAGAACTAAGGGGCAAAACCCAACCCTTAAAAACAACCCCACACATAATCCCCCTCCACCAAATGATTTGGACCACTGCACAAAGCAAAGTCCATAAAGACATGGATGAGCAAGTTTGGGGTGGAGGAACTGGTCTGCACAGAGTCCTGACCTCAACCCGATAGAAACACCTTTGGGATGAATTAGAGTGGAAACTGCAAGGCAGGCCTTCGCGTCCACATCAGTGCCTGACCTCACAAATGCGCTTCTGGAAGAATGGGCAAACATTCCCAAAGACACTCCTAAACCTTGTGGACGGCCTTCCCAGAAGAGTTGAATCTGTTATAGCTGCAAAGGGGGGGGGGCCAACTCAATATTGAACCCTACGGACTAAGACTGGGATTCCATTATGCTACGTCATACTGAATGCACTAAGACTGGGATTATATTGGAAAGACCAAATTCATGTGCGTGTAAAAGGCAGACATAAAGGCAGATTTTTCACAAAACAAACCGGAAATTTACCAGAAAACCTGGTTCTATTGGAGGGCCTTTACATTCCCAGAGGAAGGCAAGACTCCCCCTGGTTCCCACCAGTTCTGTGCTGATGGTACGGCTGGACATCTTCTGATGTTGAAGGGAAGTAAGCATGGGGTGGATTTACTAAAACTGGTGTACTCAAGAATCTGGTGCAGCTGTGAATGGTAGCTTCTAACTTCAGCTTGTTCTAAATTGAACAATTTTTGACAATTAGGCTCCTTTAAACACTGACAGGCCCAATCAGGTCAACCTGATCAGACTATTCCTAGCCCTGTTTCCATCCAACAGCCCCATAGAGAACAGCAGGCTATGTCCGTGTCTTCTCTGCATCAGTGGAGCAGACGCAGACCTGTCATTAGCCTGGTCAGCGGGGCGATCCCCCTGCTGAGCGGATCTGCTGGCGGACTCCGCCTGTGCGAAGGGGACCCAAAACCTGGAGCTGATTGGTTTCTCTGCAAAGCTGCACCAGATTTTGCACTCTCCAGCATTAGTAAATCTTTCCCATGATGCGTCTTTCATTAAAGTGGAACTTCAGTCAGAAAATTAAGTCCTACTAGATAACTATACCTGCAAAAGGGGCCAGGATGAAGTGATGCAAAACATTAGAAATAAGTGCCTATACTGTTTAAAATCCAGTAATACATGATCTCGCCCTGCTCTGCACATGCTCAATTACTCTCTAATTTTAGACACTGTGCTGAATTTGTAGAGGCCAATCTCCTAATAGCCTAAACATTTGCTCCGGTTCAGAGGCTCTGGGCTTCAGCAAAATGGCAGCCTCCAGCAAGAAGAAACAGGAACAATGCTGGAGGCAATTTACAGCACACACTAATTTGCTAAAGAAAATTATTTTATCAAGTTGTATAGGGTAAAGTTTCACATTTACAGCATTATTTCACACCTAAGACATTTGCACAGTAGTGTGTGTGTGTGTGTGTGTGTGTGTGTGTGTATATATACACACACACACACACACACACACAGTGGGGACAGAAAGTATTCAGACCCCCTTCAATTTTTCACTCTTTGTTATATTGCAGCCATTTGCTAAAATCACATGGTCCTAAGTATTCAGACCCTTTGCTGTGACTCATATTTAACTCTTTAGCTATCCATTTCTTCTGATCATCCTTGAGATGGTTCTACACCTTAATTTGAGTCCAGCTGTGTTTGATTATACTGATTGGACTCGATTAGGAAAGCCCCACACCTGTCTATATAAGGCCTTACAGCTCACAGTGCATGTCAGAGCAAAATGAGAATCATGAGGTCAAAGGAGCTGTCTGAAAAGATCAGAGACAGAATTGTGGCAAGGCACAGATCTGGCCAAGGTTACAAAAAATTTTTGCTGCACTTAAGGTTCCTAAGAGCACAGTGGTCTCCATAATCCTTAAATGGAAGACGTTTGGAAAGCCCCACACCTGTCTATATAAGGCTCAGTTTCACACTTGGGCGGGGGGGTGGGGGGGGTGGCGGCGGTAAAGCAGCACTATATTTAGCGCTGAGTTACCGTAGTTTTAGGCAAGGCACAGATCTGGCCAAGGTTACAAAAAATTTTTGCTGCACTTAAGGTTCCTAAGAGCACAGTGGTCTCCATAATCCTTAAATGGAAGACGTTTGGGATGACCAGAACCCTTCCTAGAGTCCGGCCAAACTGAGCTATCGGGGGATAGCTTTGGTGAGAGAGGTAAAGAAGAACCCAAAGATCAAGTCAACCATCACTGCAGCCCTCCACCAGTCGGGGCATTATGGCAGAGTGGCCCGACGGAAGCCTCTGCTCAGTGCAAGACACATGAAAGCCTGCATGGATTTTCCTAAAAAACACCTGAAGGACTCCAAGATGGTGAGAAATAAGATTCTCTGGTCTGATGAGACCAAGATAGAACTTTTTGGCCTTAATTCTAAGCGGTATATGTGGAGAAAACCTGGCACTGCTCATCACCTGTCCAATACAGTCCCAACAGTGAAGCATGGTGGTGGCAGCATCATGCTGTGGGGGTGTTTTTCAGCTGCAGGGACAGGACGACTGGTTGCAATCGAGGGAAAGATGAATGCGGCCAAGTACAGGGATATCCTGGACGAAAACCTTCTCCAGAGTGCAATGACCATAAGCACACAGCTAAAATAACGAAGGAGTGGCTTCACAACAACTCTGACTGTTCTTGAATGGTCCAGCCAGAGCCCTGACTTAAACCCAATTGAGCATTTCTGGAGAGACCTAAAAATGTCTGTCCACCAACGTTTACCATCCAACCTGACAGAACTGGAGAGGATCTGCAAGGAGCAATGGCAGAGGATCCCCAAATCCAGGTGTGAAAAACTTGTTGCATCGTTCACAAAAAGACTCCTGGCTGTATTAGATCAAAAGGGCGCTTCTACTAAATACTGAGCAAAGGGTCTAAATACTTAGGACCATGTGATATTTCAGTTTTTCTTTTTTACTAAATCTGCAAAAATGTCAACAATTCTGTGTTTTTCTGTCAATATGGGGTGCTGTGTGTACATTAATGAGGAAAAAAAGCAAACAAACTTAAACGATTTTAGCAAATTGCTGCAATATAACAGAGTGAAAAATGTAAGGGTGTCTCAATACTTTCCATCCCCAGTGTATGCAATTATATATGGTATATTAAAACTGTGTATAACTCTATCAAGGTCATAGTAAAATTGCTGGTAACAAATGATACAAATAAAAAGAAGAATACATATACAGCGCTTTCCCACAGTAAAGAAGAAAAAAAAAAAAAAAAAAAAAAAAAAGTCTATTGCAGTCTCATAATAAAATCTAGGAATTGGTAGACGCACCACAAATGCACTATTGAATACAAAGGGTGATAATGTCCTTCACCAATACCACAGCACGCCAAGCCTCTTATCCTCCATTGTGAACCTCCTAAATAAAAGTGGTCAGCAGCGTTTAATTAATCATCTACCACAATCGGAGCATCCAGAGTAACCTCCTGGTATTTTAAAATCCTCAGGACTGGACCATTCCACCACAGACTATATTTACCATGGGATGAAACAAAACCTCATTGTGCAGTATTTAGAAACTTTATAAAATTACATCAGAATACTCTCAAGCAAGCAGTAAAACAAATTGCATGTCAATCTGAAAATCAAATCCAAGTTCCCAACCAACAAAATGGCCAACTTCCATGTATGGAGACATCATGTGACCAGGCTTCAACCTACGAGTTTCGTCATACAAAGACATCACACACACTAGTGTTTTAAAGCTCTGATAACAAAAGCATAGAGCTGCATTATAATTAACATGCATTAAATTTTCATTTCAAAAATGGAGTTTTCAATTCACCAACACGAGAGAAGATAAGTGTAGCACATTACTTTTTTTCTTTTCTTTTTTTTTTTTCTTTTAAGTATTTTATATGACATAGTAAATTCACAGATAACACGCTGGTGATCTCTCCTTACAATAATGCAGGCTTTAGGCTGTCAACATCTCAATTTCAATTAGATGTCTATTGAGGAAAGCAGGAAAATAAGCCATTCGGGGTGATCATAAATGAGGACGTATGAGATAACAATAAGTACACTGTCCTTGATGACGCCCTGGAGGAGGGGCGAAACGTGTCGACGTAACTTCCGGTCTGAGAGCCAGTGACGCTGCTTCCTGTTCTGTTTGGAGTGCACGCCATGCGCGCACCCGGAACTCGCTGATCCCTGTCTGCTCAGTAGTGAGTCACTATTGCATAGTGTTATACAGGTGTATTACGGCGATACCACACATGTTGTTGTTTCTGTTTCCCTCTCTACGGCACTTTAAATCTATCTGGAGTCTTCGTTGGCCCATCTGGAGTTTCACTGGGATTTCTGACATCATTCACCCTATCCCCCCACCAATATGTTTTAAAGACCCTAGGACTGCAAAACCGTGGGTCATATCCTTTCGGTGAGTGGGGTTTCAGAGGGGATTATCGTTCAGTGACTACCTGCAATTTATCATTTCAATAATTTCAATTATCCTAGTCTGTCAAATTGGTTTTGTTCATCACCAATTATGTAACATTGATTAATGTAATGAATGTCACTTTTTATATCATTATTATATTGTAGCCATTGCTGCACAATTTATTTGATTTACCATCACATATGTTTTTATACATTCTTTATATAATTCTCACAGTGGTGAAGTTATATCCGCTAGCGCAGCCTATACATTTTATCCAATAAGTACAGTATACCAGGATTTCAATTCAGTTGAATACCTCTTTATTACCACCAAATAATTCCACAGTGAGGAAATCATTAGGAGATAAAACAACGATTAGAGCTCTGAGTCTTTAGTAAACACTGGAAGCAATTATATTACACGGCATGAACAACAGAACATGTCATTTCTCACATTGTCATTTATTCCCTAAAAAAAGTGTGCTTGTACCCTCCCAATGTACCATATAGGAGAGTTCCCAGTAGAGAAAAGTCTACATCATGTGGCTGGCACTCTTGTACTGCTCTTCGCAATTGCTGGTTTCTGCATGCTTCAAGGTGTGTTAAAGTGATAACTATACATACAATATGTTCACCAACAAAATGGAATCCTTGGCTGGTCACATGACTTACAGCTCTGTGGGCACCCAAGTGTGTTTTTGCTGCCGACTCTGGGAGGTGGAGCCCTGTTAGATGGGGGTGGGGCTCCACGAGTCATTATACCACAGTGCAAGGGCACTGAAGCGCGTAGCTCCACTCTGGTAAGCAAAAATGAACGTCATGAAAAGGAATTCCAGTCTAAAGTTGAAATATATATATATATATATATATATATATATATATAGGAACTGTTTTTCTTGCGGAATTTATAATTTGGTTTGTCACACAGGAAGTCACATTACTCAAAATGTGTTGTCACCTACTTGGCTTTGCAGTGTGGCTTGGGTGTGGTATCAAAAAACTGGCTGGACAGAATTAGATTTTATATACCGTATTTGCCGGTGTATAAAAGGCAACGGGCGTATAAGACGACCCCCTAATCTTACAGTTTAAGCATTTTTTTCCTGTACTTACCGTATAAGGCGACCCCCCTTCTGACGCTTCGTTTTCTTCCTTCCTGCTTTTGCTGGAGCCAATCACGGCGAGTGATGTATTCTATTAATGAATACAAAGCCTGCTTGGATTGGCAGAGGCTGTAACATCATCAGCCTGCGCCTTTGACTCTCAAAGCCAATCCGAGCAGGCTGCAGGCTAGTCTTGTGATTCATACTAGACATGTGCGGTTCGTTTAGTTTCGAATCAAAATTTGTACAAATTTTCCATTATTTGGAAATCCAGATGTATCTGAATTACCATAGTAACGAATTTAAACTAATCCAAAACAACAAAACTAAAATTTCGGACGAAATTCTAATTCGATTTCAAATCGAATTCAAGTTTCGGAAGAGAAACTAGAATAGAAAATAAAAGGAATGGAATAGAAAAGAATAGAATAGAAAATAAACTATACAAGAAGGAAAACAGACCAGAATACTAAATAAAATAGAAAAAAATAGAATAGAAAGGGGATAGAATTGAAAAGAATGGAGTCAAACAGAATATAATAAAAAAAAAAAAAAAAAAGAATATAGAATAGAATAAAATAAAATAGAAAGAATATAACCTTCCAAAATTTGTATTTTAATTAGAATAAATTAGAATAGAAAATAAAATTTAAATAAAAAAAAAACAATAGAATAGAAAAAATTTAATAGACGGGGGGGTCGCAATGAAATAATGGAGTCAAACGGAACAGAATAGAAAAAAAAAAAAAAAAAAAAAAGAATAGACTAGAATAAAATAGAAAGAATATAACCATCTTCTGACATTTGAATTTCAAATAGAATGGAAAAAGAATAGAAAATAAATTGAATAGAATAAAAAAAAGAATATAACCTCCTTCCAAAATTTTAATTAGAATAGAAAATAAAATAGAATAAATTTTAGAATAGAAATTTAACCATTTGCCAAAATTTTAATATAATAAATTTGAATAGAATTGAAAAGAATAAATTTGAAAAGAATAGAAAATAAAAGAATAGAAAGGAAAAACACAATAGAATAGAATAAAAAAAAAGAAATAAAAAAAAAAAAAGAAGAATAAAACCATCTTTTAGAAGAGAATATAAAAAAAAAAATAGAATAGAAAGAATATAACAATATAACCATCTTTTGGAATTAGGCCCCTGTCACACGGACGGACCGTCTATCCGTTTTTCTTCCATCCGTCGACGGACGACAATGCATTCCTATGGGCAGACGGATGAACATCCGTCACCATCAGTTAACCTCCGCTTCCGTTTTTATCTGTTTTTTTAAACGTACAAGGCTACGTCCAGATCCGTCAAAACGGATATTAACTGACGTTGACGGACATTGTCCGTCAACGTCCGATCCGTTAAGATCCGTTTTGTGTTTATCTGTGAACTCAACCTCTTAAAGGCACAGGCACACATATAAACGGAACAAAACGTATACAAAAACGGATGAAAAAACGGACGTAAACGTGTGCATTTACGGATGTAAGCGGACAAAAAACGGATGAAAACGGACATTAACGGAACGGATGACGGATGAAAACGGATGAGACAACGGATAAGAACTGATACGTTTTTGACGTGCCTAAACTGACTGCGTCCGTGTGAAAGGGGCCTTAGAATCAATTCGACTTTTCGAACTCGAATAAACAAAATGAATTCTGAAAAAAATTTAACCAGATGAATTTATGTAAATAAGGAATCAAAACTACTTTTTTTTTCCTTCTGCGCATAAAAACAAAAATAATTTTGAAAACAAATTAAACAAAACGAATTTATGTAAATAGTAAATCAAAACAACATTTTTTCATTCTGCACATGTCTAATTCAGACACCCCCAAGCCACGCTGCACCTTTTCGCCTAATTTCACCTTTGCGTTCTTTATTGAAGCTTGCCTAAGCATTCTTCACTTTATGTCTTGCGTCTCACATGGACCCTCTGTGGAAAGTCCATCACCAAGGACCCGTCATGTTCATATAAAAACACATGAAAATTGAGGTGCATAGTGCAAATCATTGATTAGCTTTACATCATTTCCTTAGGAAGACAATAAGACGGGAAGCAGCCCGCTGCCCTTACAGTACATCAGATTCCCAGGATGAGGCCTATGAATCCTTTGTACACCCGGCCTGCATGGTGTACAAGGTACAGATACGCTTGTCCTGATTGCGTCTGTAGCAGCGCCCAGTGAGTACATCCCCTGTGCCAGTGGTCCATACTCTGTATGTACAGCATGAGGCTCCAGGTTTGTACATTGTTCCATTTACTGATATCCCTCTACCGAGCGCTCAGGTCTTCTCTGAATCCGATTGGCTGTTATCAGGACGCATTTCTTCATGATCATCCTGGTAAGGGTCCAATTGTACGATAGATAGGTGATCACATTGTTGTTCTTCAAGTGTGTTCTGAGTATATTCCTGCTGGACCAAGGGAGGAGGTTCTTCCAAGTACTGCAAGAGACAGATCATCATAATGGAGTTATTAAAAACCTACAATTAAAAGTACAGAAGATCAGGGGGGAGGGGAGTACAGCGTGGATAACACATTGGGGGACTCCTGTGCTGTCAGAGGAGAGGAGCCATATAGTTTGTTCCTACTAAGTAGGAAATACTATATGTCTCCTCTCCTAGTCAATCCCATCCCCATACAGTTAAGAACACACTGAGGGAACACACAATTAACCCCTTGATCGCCCCCTAATGTTAACCCCTTCACTGCCAGTAACATTTTCACAGTAATCAGTGCATTTTTATAGCACTGATCGCTGTATTCACACTGAGCCGCCCCGGGCGTCAGCGGTGCCATTTTTAGCGCCGTTTTAGCTCTATTTTGACCGCTAGCGGGGCGGTTTTTACCTCGGCTAGCGGCCGAATGGGAGTTAAATCCGCCCGCAAAATCCGGCGCTTTGTCTGCGGTATAGCAGCGCTGCCCCATTGTTTTCAATAGGCAAGGGCGCTTTAGGAGCGGTGAGTTCACCACTCCTAATGCACTCCAAAGAACTCCATGCTATGCATACTAGCTCATTATGCCTTTGCCTTGCAGGTTCCGTTTTTTTTTTTTTAAATAGGCTTTACTTTCTCTTTAATGATATTATTGTTTATTAGTTAAGGATTTATTAATAAATTTACCATTTATGTCTTTAAATGGATTCAGATAATGACAATAATACTTTTGGATCTGTGTGAGTAAACTTCATTACCTTGATTGTATAATAATTATTGTATCTAAATATGTATGTTATTTGTACATGCAATAAAATCTTTTAACAAAAAAAAATAAAAAATAAAAGAAAGTTGCCCTATTTCTAAATGAGACAACATTCATTGGGTCAATGAATACTATTGAACCCTATGAGCTACTGCCTTGGACAACGTCAGAGGCAGCAACATTGAGACCACAACACCTGCACTGAGTAAAATCAAGTAAATCCAGCAGCTGTACACCACAAGGTTTTTCCCAGCCTTATATCAGAAGAGCGTTCTCTTGCCAATAAGCCTAAAATATGACAATGGTGTACACTTAGATACCCCTCTGCATTATTTTAGACTTTACACTATGAAAGGGGTAGAGGAGCCGCTCCACCACTTATATCACATCATGAATTCTCACTGGTGATACATCAGGATTTTCCCTTCCACCTAAACTAAACTCCTATGCTAACAGATGGATTACTGGCCTGTGTATGCAACTTTGCACACAATGGCAGGCTAATAAAACAAACTGCAGCCCCAGGCTTATTTTAAAGCCCAGAATAAGCTTTCAGTTTAAATCAGCTCAATATATCAAAAACAAAAAAGGTGCACAAAGTCGTACCGTTCATACAGTTTTAGGGATGTATATTATACGACATGACAATCAAAGATTTAATGGCCAATAAATTTTGCTTTGTAAAATACGCTACATACATTTCGGCATTCCAGGTTCAAAAAAAAAAAAAAAAAAAGAAGTCTTAGGTTACGTTTACGAAGGCCACTGGAGAGGTAGCGGTAAAAGCAGGTTGTTGAGCCCTACTGCCCATTTAAAAGATAGGCTCAGGGTTACACACAAGCCCCAGGCATAATTATACCCATGTTACATTCAGGGGGGGGCAGTACTGTCACCAAACCAACCGCTTCAAATGAACAGGGTTGTGCCGTAACTGTGAGCCTAAACAATTGGCTTGCAATTGTGGCACTGTACAGTGCATCCAGAAACTATTCACAGCGCTTCACTTTTTCCATGTTTTGTTATGTTACAGCCTTATTCCAAAATTGACTAAATTCATTACTTTCCCGAAGTTTGTTTGAATTCTTTGGAAATTTATAAAAAAAAAAAAATAAAAAAAATCACATGTACAGAAGTATTCACAGCCTTTGCTCAATACTTTGTTGAAGCACCTTTGGCACCAATTACAGCCTCAAGTCTTTTTGAGTATGATGCTACAAGCTTGGCATCAGGTTGGATGTGGAGCGTTAGTGCACAGCCATTTTCAGATCTCTCATTCGGGTTCAAGTCAGGGCTCTGGCTGGGCCACTCAAGGACATTCACAGAGTGAATGTCCTTGAGCCAATGTCCCGTAGCCACTCCTTTGTTATCTTGGCTGTGTGCTTAGGGTCGTTGTCCTGTTCCAAGATGAACCAGTCTGAGGTCCAGAGCACTCTGGAGCAGGTTTTCCTCAAGGTTGTCTCTGTACATTGCTGCATTCATCTTTGCCTTGATCCTGACTATTCTCCCAGTTCCTGCCCCTACAAAACATCTCCACAGCATGATGTTGCCACCACCATGCTGTTGGGATGGTATTGGCCAGGTGATGAGCGGTGCCTGGTTTCCTCCAGACATGGCGCTTGCCATTCAGGCCAATCTTTGTTTAATCAGACCAGAGAATTTTGTTTCTCATGGTCAGAGTCCTTCAGGTGCCTTTCGGCAAACTCCAGGTGAGCTGTCGTGCCTTTTGCAAAGGAGTGGCTTTCATCTGGCCACTCTACCATACAGGTCTGATTGGTGGACTTCTGCAGAGATGGTTGTTCTTCTAGGTTATCCTCTTTCCACAGAGAAACGCTGGAGCTGTCAGTGTGACATCGGGTTCTTGGTCACCTCCCTGACTAAGTCCCTTCTCCCCCGATCACTCAGTTTGGCCGGGCAGTCCGCTCTAGAAAGAGTCCTGGTTGTTCCAAACTTCTTCCACATCATGGATGATGGAGGTCACTGTGTTCATTGGGACCTTCAATGCTGCAGAAACTTTTCTGTACACTTCCCCAGATCTGTCCCTCGATACAATCCTATCTCTGAGGTCTACAGACAATTCCTTGGACTTCATGGCTTGTGCTCTGACATGTACTGTTAACCTTGGGACTTTATATATACACAGGTATGTGCCTTTCCAAATCATGTCCAATCAACTTAATTTACCACAGATGGACTCCAATCAAGTTGTAAAAACATGATGATCAGTTGAAACAGGAGGCACCTGAGCTCAGTTTTGAGTCCAATGGCAAAGGCTGTGAATACTTAGAGCCAAAGAATTTGCAAAGATTTTAAAACCAACTTCTTTCACGTTGTCATTATGGGGTATTGTTTGTAGAATTTTGAGGAAAATAATTAATTTAATATATTTTGGAATAAGGTGAAGCGCTGTGAGTACTTTCCGGATGCACTGCATTTATTTTTTTGTAATTTTCAGTATAAAACAGAGTCTTGGGGCACACCCTAGCTCAAAAACACAACAAAGCATTAGAACTCTAAAGACACTAAACCAGTGTTTGCTCAGCATGGTGTAAAGGAGGCGGCACTGTATTTACATACAAAATCCCCATTCAGGTATCCAAAAAAATAAAAATAAGGGGGTCATGCCTGGCGCCATCACCGATCTACCGCTGATCCCTTTTCAGAGAGGCAGCAATGGCTCCTTTTCCCGCCATGTGAGCTGGTCCTTATTGTTCCCTACCCATCATGCTCAGAGCAGGACTCTTGCTTTATGTGTGAAATCAGTGGGCTCTCTGCAGAGGTACGCAACACCACCTGCTAAATAATTCAGATCTACATAGCTGCAAGTATCAAAACGTATGCCCCCGCTGATTGGAAAGTTGGAGCTCTGACTCAGCAGGGAGTGTGTCAGTCCTCTGCAGAGAGACCACTGCTTTCACACAGACAGCAAGAGTCCTTCTATGCAGCCTACTGGCAGGAGACAGTATGACATCTGTTTTGATGCACCTGGAATTTATTTAGCAGATTTAGCCTGCATTCACATTTAGCATTCAAAAGCGCACGCAAAAAACGCATGTTGCACTTGCATTGCCATTCATCCCAAACGTGGCCAAAAACAAGTCTTTTTCACATGAAAACTCCACATGCCAAATGCTGCAAAACGCACAATTAAAAAACATGCAAAACCCAATGCTCAAAAAAAAGGATGCATGAGCCATTTTTGTCGTGTTTTGTTGAGCACAGGACAGCCCATTAAAATGAATGGGCTGCCTTGTGTGCATGGTGCAAAAATCTGCACGTGTGCAGGGCGGATTTGGATTTGCGCATGTTCAGAAAATGCGAATGCAGTCATATACTGCAAGTTCAACCTGGCTTTAAACTTTATTTCCATGACGTATAATAGGTGTAGCAGTCCAATCAAAGAGGTTACCTACTACTAAATACCACTATTACTATTTTCTTTTTACCACAGACCATTGCTGACCCAGGGGAGATAACCAGAGAGGTAAAGAGGAGTAAGGCAATGTTTACATGTCAGAGGATCTGTAGAATATAATCTGGTGTACTCACATCCAGTACATGGGAGGGAATCCTGTAAGGGCCATCAAGCCAATTCTTGATCTTAGATACAGCCTGGTGAAGAGGTCTTTCGGGGATGACCAACAAGCCGATTACACCCACAATTAGTACAACAACGACTACACACCCCAGCACCACAATATAAGTGTTATCTGAAATAAAAACAGATTTGTTAAATAAAAAAAATAAAAAAAATTGAATAAATTAAACTTTAAGCAAATAGAAAAAATAAACATGAATCCAGCTCTAAAGTAGTTATAAAGGCATTTCTTTTTCCTAAAAAAATAAAATAAAATAAATACTATATAGGACATACTTAACTGCTCTGTTCCGTGCTAGTACACAGAGCGGCCCTGATCCTCCTTTTAATGGGGTTCCCCGTCAGTGTTGTCCGGTCCTGCTCTTATGAGTGCTCCCATAGCAAGATGGCTGCTACTTGTGCAGGCATGCTCCCGAGCCAGGCTGTGTGCATCTAAGGACACATACAGCCCAGCTTGACCCAGCCTCCCACATCCATAGGGTGCTCTAAAGCTTGTTGGGTGCTTTAATCTCCATGGGTAACTATAGCATCCATGGGGTGCTCTAACATCTATGGGCCACTCTAACCTCCATGGGTGGCTTTGTCTATGGGGTGCTCTAACATCTATGGGTCACTAGCATCCATGGGGGTGCTCTAAAGTTTATGGGGCACTCTAACAGCCATGGGTCGTTCTAATGTCTATGTGGCACCCTAACTTCCACAGGGTGCTCAAATGTCTATGTGGGACTCTAACCTCCATGGGGGTGCTCTAATGCCCGTCGGAAATTCCGACGGAAAAAGCCCGCTGGAGCCCACACATGATCGCATTTTCCGAATATCCGACCATGTGTACGGGGCATTATACTAAACTGCAAGGTCAGCCAGCTTGCCAGACAGACTAGTCACATGACACTCTCAGACATGACCACTTACTACAACTCCCACCCTCACCATTTCCAACTAAAATATAAAAGTGCAGGAACTTTTTGATGACCCCCTCGCATCTGGTAAATTGGTTATATGATCTTTTGGGGCAACTCCCCCGGAGAGACAGATCAGGCACCCAAAATACACTTCAATCTCTAAGTTGTGTATTACAGTAAAATGTTTATCTTCTTACAGGATTCTGTGTGTCTGACTCAATTAGTTCTGTTTCTTGGCTCTATGTAATGCAATTCTTATGCTCATATATGTGTTGAGAATATGGAAATACCATGCCTTTACTGACTCTTTGCTCTAGACCAGGGCTCTCAAACTGGCGGCCCTCCAGCTGTTGCAAAACTACAAGTCCCATGAGGCATTGCAAGGCTGACAGCCCATGAGACATTACAAGCATGACTCCCACAGGCAGAGGCATGCTGGGACTTGTAGTTTTGCAACAGCTGGAGGGCCGCCAGTTTGAGACCCCTGCTCTAGACTTTAATGTCAATGTTACATGTCATTCTCTGTAAGAAGTTTTTCTATAAATATAGAATTAAAAAACAAAAAACAAAAAAAAAAAAGCTATCTAAATAAATAAAATACATCAATTACCTGTAACTGTTGTTTTACACACAGGGTCACTCATCAGGCCTTTTATACTAGGTGTATAAGCATACACCTGTACACAGTAATTAGTATTGCGCTCTAGATTGTCCAATACGTAGGTCCTGGAATCATGTAGTTTAACCGTCTTCTGAAGTGAAAAGACAAATCCAGGTCAGAAAATGAACAAGTTGTATAGACGTCATAAAAAAAAACAAAAAAAAAAAAAAAAAAAAAAACACACTTTCAGTTAGAAACAAAACAAGCAAAAGCAAACCAACTCAATAATATAACGAAGTTCCAAGATCTTTGAAGGCCGCGTCTGCAGCAAACCACAGAGGCCGCCGCGTCTGCAGCAAACCACAGAGGCCGCCGCGTCTGCAGCAAACCACAGAGGCCGCCGCGTCTGCAGCAAACCACAGAGGCCGCCGCGTCTGCAGCAAACCACAGAGGCCGCCGCGTCTGCAGCAAACCACAGAGGCCGCCGCGTCTGCAGCAAACCACAGAGGCCGCCGCGTCTGCAGCAAACCACAGAGGCCGCCGCGTCTGCAGCAAACCACAGAGGCCGCCGCGTCTGCAGCAAACCACAGAGGCCGCCGCGTCTGCAGCAAACCACAGAGGCCGCCGCGTCTGCAGCAAACCACAGAGGCCGCCGCGTCTGCAGCAAACCACAGAGGCCGCCGTGTCTGGACCAAAACCACAGAGGCCGCCGTGTCTGGACCAAAACCACAGAGGCCGCCGTGTCTGGACCAAACCACAGAGGCCGCCGTGTCTGGACCAAACCACAGAGGCCGCCGTGTCTGGACCAAACCACAGAGGAGGCTGTGTAGACTGCTGGAGACTGAATTGGCTTCAGAAAATGTATGTATAGCCATTTTTGCTTTACAGGGGTTAGACAGGTTAGTATTAGAATGTGGCTGCCAGTAGATTGAGACCCCTTTCACACTGACAGCGCACTGACAGCGCCCCCAGAAAAGGGTTAAAAACTCCCATTTTGCAGCACTTTCATATTGCTTTTAAGGCGCTTTGGAAGCGCTGCCCATTCATTGCAATGAGCAGGGCGAATGGGAGGTTTTCAGGCGCATAGCAGAGGCTATTTCCAGCACTAAAGCGCCTGAAAAACTTTTTTTCCCCCTTTTACTTCCTGTTGTGTCTCTGGGACAGAGTATGTACCCCATACTCATTCACATGGGTGGGTGGGATCTGTGGGTCCCCTTGTTAAAGGGGGCTTCCAGATTCTGATAAACCCCCTGTGGGGATGAGGACCCCCTGCCCAAAAGCACCCCCCCCCCATATGTTGGGGGGGGGGATGTGGTCTGGTATGGTTCAGGAGAGGGAAGGGTGCTCGGTTAGCCCCCCCCCCTTTCCTGGCCTTCCAGGCTGCATGCTTGGATGAGGGTCTGGTATGGATTTTGGGGGGACCCCACACCATTTTTAAAATCCATACCAGACCAGAAGGGCCTGGACACGTCACACAGCAGTTGGTTAAAGTGCAATAAGTTGCATTCCACATAGAGCAAATACCTGGTGATGCCCAATTCCCTGGGCAGGCACATGCCAGGAACCTACCTTCTCCTCTGAATCTTCCTTCCAGTAAGACAGGTTATATTCTATTGCCAATACATCAGGAATTGGTGAGAAAGGAGGTGAAAAATCCACAGCCAAATTTTGTAAATGGGAATTCAGATCAAGTGACTTCACAGGTCCTATGGTTGCTGCAGAGAGAAACAGAACATGTGGAAATGACTGTATGGTCTTTACCAGCATCTGTCTATCTACTTATATCAATCAGCCATAACTTCATGAACACCCACCTAACATTCCCCTTTTGCTGCCACTATACCCTCTGAGGTTATGCTGTGCATCTGGCACCATGCCATCAGCAGCAGATCCTTTAGGTCCTGTAAGTTGTGAGGTGGAGTCTGCATGGATCGGACTTGCTTCTCCAGCACATCCCACAGATCCACGATTGGATTGAGATCTGCAGAATTCGGAGGCCAAGTCAACACCTCAAACTCATTGTTGTGTTCTTCAAACCATTCTTTATTTTTGCAGTGTGGCAGGGCGCATTATCCTGTTGAACGAGGCCACAGCTATCAGGGAATACCGTTTCCATGAAGGGATGGAATTCACTTAACTTGTGAGCAGTCATAAGGTTATGGCTGATCAGTATGATTATAGTGAATATTGGATGAACTTCCGTTAAAGGCTGTAAACCTCAGACATTAAATATGAACAAGGCATATCCCTCTATAGTGTTGTACTTGTCTCAATCCAGAGCAATAAATGTCATTTCTGTCTGCTGCCTCATTCCTCTGCTATCAACATGATTCACTTCTGACAAGTTTTCCTGACACCAAGAGGTAAAAAAGGTGACGCGGAGGGAGCTCCACCACACAGCCTGTGATTGACAGCAACAGCTCTGTTCCTGTGTGAAAGGGGGTGTGTCCCATTCCTCCAATCAGCTCTCACTGAGCTCTGCAAAGTGTAACTTCAGCTCGCCACCCCCTGCTTTCTGAAAACTCAGACAAGCTGTATAAATTATGCACTTTGAATGGCTGTAGAATAGAGAATATTGCAGATAAAAAAAATACAACTTATGTAGGAGGATTTGTTTCATCTCTGTGTATCACCTGAGTCCAGTCACTTCACTGGGTATATGGAAGGGTTTACAACCACTTAAACCACTTCCCACCAGCAGGGAGTACATGAACATCCTCCAGTTTTAGCGGTTATACCGGGATGATGCCTGCACTGACAGATTTTGGTAAAAGGTGGGGATGGGAAGAGACATTGTGGTGCAGGCTGGAGAGGATGACTTCTTTATTCAGTGTGATGTTTGTACAAGAACATATAGACTGGGTTGGGAGCAGTCAGGCGACACGGGTAGGGACTGGGTTGGGAGCAGTCAGGCGACACGGGTAGGGACTGGGTTGGGAGCAGTCAGGCGACACGGGTAGGGACTGGGTTGGGAGCAGTCAGGCGACACGGGTAGGGACTGGGTTGGGAGCAGTCAGGCGACACGGGTAGGGACTGGGTTGGGAGCAGTCAGGCGACACGGGTAGGGACTGGGTTGGGAGCAGTCAGGCGACACGGGTAGGGACTGGGTTGGGAGCAGTCAGGCGACGCGGGTAGGGACTGGGTTGGGAGCAGTCAGGCGACACGGGTAGGGACTGGGTTGGGAGCAGTCAGGCGACACGGGTAGGGACTGGGTTGGGAGCAGTCAGGCGACACGGGTAGGGACTGGGTTGGGAGCAGTCAGGCGACACGGGTAGGGACTGGGTTGGGAGCAGTCAGGCGACACGGGTAGGGACTGGGGAGGGAGCAGTCAGGCGACACGGGTAGGGACTGGGAGGGAGCAGTCAGGCGACACGGGTAGGGACTGGGAGGGAGCAGTCAGGCGACACGGGTAGGGACTGGGTTGGGAGCAGTCAGGCGACACGGGTAGGGACTGGGTTGGGAGCAGTCAGGCGACACGGGTAGGGACTGGGTTGGGAGCAGTCAGGCGACACGGGTAGGGACTGGGTTGGGAGCAGTCAGGCGACACGGGTAGGGACTGGGTTGGGAGCAGTCAGGCGACACGGGTAGGGACTGGGTTGGGAGCAGTCAGGCGACACGGGTAGGGACTGGGTTGGGAGCAGTCAGGCGACACGGGTAGGGACTGGGTTGGGAGCAGTCAGGCGACACGGGTAGGGACTGGGTTGGGAGCAGTCAGGCGACACGGGTAGGGACTGGGTTGGGAGCAGTCAGGCGACACGGGTAGGGACTGGGTTGGGAGCAGTCAGGCGACACATCCTGTGATCAGGTGACCTCAGACACACACACTGCACCATAACAATCATCAGATCACTGGAGCTCCTCCTCTGTCCAGCTCTGACTACATACATCTCCTCTAAATCAAATCACTGATTGTGTGTGTGTTCTGCTGGCAGTCCTGCGAGTTCACTGCACTACACATGCATTTCCTCCTCTCACACTGATCTGTGGATCACACCCCATGATGAGAACCATCCAGTCAAAACCCAGGAAAGGCAGCCAATCCTGAGAGAGCTGGAGAAGGAAGATGGGAGGGGGAGGGGGGATGTGAATTGTGAAGTACACAGAATGTTTCTCTCAAGCTCCTGCATGAGATAAGGAAAGGAGCTGTCTGTCACATCACAGGGGAAGAACTGACTACTATTTCTCTGTCTGTCAGTTTTTATCTCACTGAAAAAAAAAAAAAAGATAAGAGGATTGATCAGAGCTGGATTAACTCTTCGTGGCAAGACTGGGCACAGATAAAATGAAATCCTATACTGTACAAGGTTCAAGCCTTAATTAAAAAAAAAATAAAAAATAGAAAAAATATTTAAGTTTCACTTCAAGGATAACCACTCCCTCCCACATCAGAATCACGTACTGTTTTTACTTGGTTGGAAATCCGGCAATACAACCCATTCCGATCTTCTTGATCCCAACTCTGCCCGGACCATCATTTCTCCTCTAAAGTTGGGCTCGATTTTTTCTGTGAAGTTACACTCTGTCTCTGTGATGTTTACGCACAATTCACTGAAATGTATGCACCTGCAAGACACAAAACACGAGTTATTGCAATGACTGTACTATTGCCATGCATTTTTTCTTAAATCAGTATAAACCCTGAAGGAGGCCTAGCTGTGAAAAAGAATTCTGATTGCTGCCATTTCATTTAACGATCAACTGCAGGCACAAGAAACTGAATTGAATTATTTTCTTTAAATCACCACAAAAGATATAAAATGTTCTTTGTGTGCATCAAATGCCTTTGCAAATTCAGATATTATCTTGTATAGGTATCAGAGGCAGTGGCATCGCTAGGGGGTGGCTTTTGGGGCTGTAACCCCAAATCTGGGGCCCATTAGCCCTGAGTCTCTGCAGGGGTCCCCAAGGGGAGGGGACGCTCTCTGGGGACCCCAATTTAAGGGGGGGGGCCTCTCTGGGGATATACACACACACGTATATTACTGTATATACATGTGTGTGCCCACCCAAGCGTATGACTTTCTTTACTACGCTGCTATGGGCTCTAGCCCCAGATCTTTTGTAGACCTAGCAACGCTCCCGATCAGAGGCATCATTACTGTTCTCCACATTGCCTGTAGAGAGCAGAGCTGTGGGAGGGGCCAACAGGCTCCACCCACTACAGGCTGCCTGCAGAAAACTACAGGCGGGGGCGGAGACAAGAGAAGTGACCCTGCACAAGGAGAGGGAGAGAGGGGGGGAGAGAGAGAGGAGAGAGAGAGAGAGAGGGAGAGAGAGAGAGAGGGAGAGAGAGAGAGAGAGAGAGAGAGAGAGAGAGAGAGAGAGGAGAGAGAGAGAGAGAGAGGGGAGAGAGAGGGGAGAGAGAGGGGAGAGAGAGAGGGAGAGAGAGGGGGAGAGAGAGGGGGGAGAGGGGGGGAGAGGGGGGGGGAGAGGGGGGGAGGGGGGGGAGAGGGGGGGAGAGAGAGAGAGAGAGAGAGGGGGAGAGAGGGAGAGAGGGAGACCAAAGAGTGGCCGGTCTTTATTACAGGAAGCTCCTGCACAAAAAAAGTAAAGTCTCACATTGGATCACTGCACAGATCTGGAAGAAATACACAAAGCACGCCAAGAATTAAGTTAGAATACACATGACTTATATTGAGTGATCTCGGTATTTAGCTTCAAAATGACTTTTTATTCAAGAATATGAATGTGTACATACATCCAACACAAAAAAAAAAATGATGCAATGTCAAAGAACAGTAGAAGACTAACTTTTAAAGCCCAACTCCTATGTCTATTGATATTACTTTATCATCAATGTTTTATTATTTATTTATTTTTTTTAAATTGTACAATGACAACATAAAGGGTTTGTAAACCACAAAAACAAGGTAGCTCTGGCTACAATACTTACTTTGTCCCCTGCAGTACCTCCTCTTTGCCACAAGATGTCCTCATTCTTACAAGTTGAATGACATCCGCATCACTCAACCAAGAAAACTAGAACACAGCAGTCCGCCCCCCGCAGCCACTCTGCTTCAAACACCGTGCACGCGCAGTGCAGTCTCCCAGCAGCTGAGCTCCGCTATGCTGCAACAGAGGGCTCTGCTATTGCTGCTGCACTGTCTAAACAAGCCAGAGCGGCCACTAGGGGTGCACTGCCAACGTCTGGCTATGGCAGAACTGACAGGGGTCAGCTACAAAAGGAGTTTTTTGGACAGGATGTGCATGCCCTATAACAGTGATGGTGAACCTTGGCACCCCAGATGTTTTGGAACTACATTTCCCATGATACTCATGCACTCTGCAGTGTAGTTGAGCGTCATGGGAAATGTAGTTCCAAAACATCTGGGTGCCAAGGTTCGCCATCACTGCCCTATTCAGTGCCTTGAATAAGTATTCATACCCCTTTGAAATTTTCCACATTTTGTCATGTTACAACCAGATTAAGAGACATCCCCAAAAAGACTTGCAGCTGTAATTGCAGTGAAAGGAGGTTCTACATAGTATTGACTCAATACATGAATACAAATGTACCCCACACTTTTCACATATTTATAATTTCCCTTCCACTTCACAATTATGTGCCACTTTGTGTTGGTCTATCACATAAAATCCCCCCCCCCCCCCCAAAAAAAAAAAAAAAAAAAAAAATTACAATTTTTGTTTGCGTCACATGACAAAATGTTGAAAATTTCAAGGGGTATGAACACTTTTTCAAGGCACTGTATGTATGAGGGGGGAATAAGTGACTATTTGAACATTGGCGGAGTGGCATTTAATGTGCTAGGGATGCTGAAATGTATGGTGATTTTTTTTAATAAAATGCCCATTCAGGGTGAACCAACCCTATAAGCAAAGGATTTAGAATCCTGTACACCCAATTTTCATTCATTTTCATGTTAAAGTTTGGGAATAAAATAGTGTCACCTCCAGCCTGCTGATGGACAACAAAAGGGCATTGATTCTGCTTGCTCTGCTCTCTCCTACTGTCAGCATGTTCCCTGTCTGCACATGTGCATGTAGCACATCTGATTGGCAGCTAGAGCTGCTCCTTCCTCCTCCAGCATGAGTGCTGCTGGGCAGGTGAACACATGATACCACCTTCCGACTTTTTAAGATGGGAACGAGGGACACCTATTAGCAAAATGATGTAGGCATAGGACACACCCCTGTCACGCCACCTAAGAAAAGAATTATACATGAAAAAAAATTTAAATAGGATTAGTTAAACCCACAAGTGTTTTTTTTTTGTTTTTTTTTTACTATTCCTTTATATTCACTTTTGAAATTTACAAATGCAGAAATTCAGATGAAAGGTTTAGCGCTATGAAACGCTTTTTGAAAGATAAAAAGTGTATTTTATTCAAATAAGGGACAAATAAGGAGGAAAGAGGGACAGAGGGATAGAGGAACTTTGTTCCAAATCAGGGACAGTCCCTCAAAATCAGGGACACTTGGGAGATATGCATAGGACTATTATATACTATTTAGTACTTATGCTTGTGTGTAAATGTATATCTTGACAGGAAGGGAGGATAAATCGCACCACTAGGCACAAAGACAGCAATAAAAACCTGACAGAGGCTCAAACCCATTTCCCATTCTATCCAAAAAGGAAAAAGTAAAAAACTCTTTGGCTGGAGTTTTTTAAGCTACAAAAAATGCTGGATAAAAACACTGGTAATAGCCTTTTGTAGTAGGATTTTAGCAGCATTTTATCCACTTGATGACCGGAAGACTTGCCCTTTAATGACCAGGCCATTTTTTGCGATACGACACTGCCTCGCTTTAACTGACAATTATGCGGTCGTGCGAAGCTGTAACCAAACAAAATTGAGGTCATTTTTTCCCCCAAATAGAGCTTTCTTTTGGTGGTATTTGATCACCTCTGCGGTTTTTATTTTTTGCGCTAAAAAAAAAAAAAAAAAAAATAAAAAAGTGACAATTTAAAAAAATATATATATTTTTTTACTTTTTGCTATAATAAATATCCCCAAAAAACAAAAAAAAAAGAATTTCTTAATCAGTTTAAGCCAATATGTATTGTTCTACATATTTTTGGTAAATAATAAGCGTATATTGATTGGTTTGCACAAAAGTTGTAGCGTCTACAAAATAGGGGATAGATTTATGGCGTTTTTTAAATTATCATTTTTTTTTGTATACTAGTAATGGCGATCTGCGATTTTTAGAGGGACTGCAACATTGCGGCGGACAGATCGGATACTTCGGAAACTTTTTTGGGACCATTGACATTTATACAGCGATCAGAGCTAAAAAAAAAAAAAAAAACGCACACCGATTACTGTATAAATGTCACTGGCAGGGAAGAGGTTAACACTAGGGTGCGATCAATGGGTTAACTGTGTTCCCTGGGAGGTGTTTCTAACTGTATGGGGGCTGGACTGACTGGAGGAGGAGAGAGATTGTTGTTCCTGATCACTAGGAACAGACAGACAGACAGACAGACAGACAGACAGACAGACAGACAGACAGACAGACAGACAGACAGACAGACAGACAGACAGACAGACAGACAGACAGACAGACAGACAGACAGACAATCTCACTCTCCTCCCCTGACAGAATGGGGATCTGTTTTTTTACACTGACAGATCCCTGTTCTGCCCGTCTCTGGATCGATCGCCGGATGTTTGCCGGACCTGCTGGTTGGCTCCCCGCTCGTGAATGGCACGCACGCCCACAAATTGCCGTGTACACGACCAACATACAATGATGGCAATCCGCACAGGGGAGCCAACTGAAAGAGAAAGACAAAAAAACAAAACTTGCTCTAGGCGTCTGCACCTGCACAAGACCTTCCTTGCCAAGGGCGCTGGCTCAGTATGTAGAAATGCATGTGAACAAAAAGATCAGGATAGCCGCACTCCAAAAATAGTCGTTTCCTTTAATCAAGATACAGTCCGTACAAAAACGGATTAAAATTGCAAACTCCTTCGCATTAGCTATGATTAAGCACCAGTGTGACACGCGTCAGAGGCTTGCAATTTTACTTAAAGGTACGTCCCCTTTAAGAAGCGGCACTGCGGGCGCACACCCACCGCGTCCTCCGTGACCATGAGTCCCGCAAACTCGATGTCCGTCGGGTGCCCGCGATCGTGTCACGGAGGAGGTAGAATGGGGAAGATGCCTTTGTAAACAAAGCATTTCCCCGTTCTGCCTAGTGTCATGACAGAGATCACTGCGTTGAAGCCCATCCCCCCACAGTTAGAATCACTCCCTAGGACACACTTAACCCCTTCATCACTCCCTAGTGTTTAACCCCTTCCCTGCCGAGTGTCATTAATACAGTAATCGATGCATTTTTATAGCACTGATCGCTGTATAAAAAAATGACAATGGTCCCAAAATAGCATCAAAAGTGTCAGCCATAATGTTGCAGACATGATAAAAATCGCAGATCGCCATTACAAATAAAAAAAATAATTAAAAAAAAATGCCATAAAACTATCTCCTATTTTGAAGACGCTATAAATTTTGCGTAAACCAATCAATATACGCTTATTGCGATTTTTTTTTATTTAACAAAAATATGTAGAAGAATACATATCGGCCTAAACTGAGGAAAAAAAGTTTTTTTATATGTTTTTGGGGGATATTTATTATAGCAAAAAATATAGCTTTTTTTCCCCCCAAATTTTCGCTCTTTTTTTTGTTTATGGCGCAAAAAATAAAAAAATTCTATTAGTAGCGCTAAGTAGCGTTTAGCAGCATTTAGGACCGTTTCTGCTGGGAAAACGCTCCAAGAAACTCAACCAAAACTATTTTTTTTCTGCTCCTAGACGCTGAAGCTCAAAAGACGCCAATAGCCTAAAGTCGTGTGCATGGACACATAGGAGAACACTATTTTGCTTCTTTAAAAAAAAAAAAAAAAAACACTAGTGGGCATAGAGCCGTATTGGAATGCTTTGATGTGGAAATTGGTGGACAGGCAGAATGTTTTAATGCAGAAAATACATTCTTTTTATATTTTTCCAAACATTGGGTAATAATATTTTTTGTGTGTGTGCGCTAAAATTAACTGACTTGAGCTAAAAAAAAAATTCAACAATCACCATTTTATTCTCCAGCGGCTCTGCTTTTGGCAAATATATAATAATGGTTAAGGCATCTCACAGACAGATGCAAGTTAGGTTTTGTAAAGACCTCACCTACAGGCGCGTAAACATGCATATGCCTATACACACGCAAAATTCATCTTCATCCTCTTCTAGACGCCTTGCACGTAAATGTAATACCGAAAAAATGTGTAGTGCCACTTGAAGCTGGAGGCTTAATCATTTCTCCGCCAGTGCCCAGAATGTGGGCGTAGGCGTCTGTGTTCACTAATACAGAAGTATGTCTGTTGTAGAGGAGATGCTGCTCAGACCAGACCCAGTGCTTACACAGAGTGTACACGGTGGGTGGCCTTAGCCAAGGCTCCTCTGGCCACGCCGCTGGCGCATTTCACTCCGCCCAGCGGGGCTTGGTCACAGCGTCAGGGGGTGCGACGTGGGCAACGTTAGCTGAGGCCACACACACTGTGTACACACCGTTTAAGCCCTGGTTTGGTCTGAGCAACATCTCATCTATAGCAGGCTTGCATGTAAATTACTGCACTTAAAATTTTGTTCATTTAATGCCCCTAAACACATCGCTGCATTCCTGCATCTTGTCACAGCTGTGTGTATTGTCCCATAGAGCACAATGCACGTGTGTTCCGATCCATATTCAAGGAGTCTTCAAAAAAAAATCACCACACTTTTTTTTTTTTTGAAAGTAGGGTTAGCTGCATTTTGCCGCTAGAAAAAAAAAAAGGTGCCGACAATGGCACTGAAAACGCACGCGATTTTACCTTATTGTGTGTCTTTCATAGGTCACGTAACTCAAAAACCACATCAAAAATGTAACACTGGTGTGTTATTGATGTGTTCTTGCTGCATTTTCAATACATTTCAATGGGAGGTGTGTTTTTGGTGCATTTTTTAAAGTGATTGTAAAGTCTTTTTTTTTTTTTAATAACAGACATGCTATACTGACCTGCTTTGTGCAGTGGTCTGGCTGCAACCATTTTAAATGTGGGCAGCTGAAGCTGCGGCCTGTTCACTTCCTGGATTTACACAGAGGCGCACCTCCAGCTCTGCAGCTCTCACTTGGCCCTCTTATGACTTCCTGGATTTACACAGACACACAGAAGCGCACCTCCAGCTCTGCAGCTCCCACTGGCCCTCGTATGACTTATCCCCCCACCCTTCCTGGCAAACTCTGACAAGAGTGACAGAAAGAACTGTGCATGGATGTCATAAGCCTAGGCTTTTTAGCAGACAAGAAACAGGAAGTAGGCTGTATAAGGTATTTACCGTCAGAAAAAAAAAAAAATGGTTTTACTATACGAAGTTAACTAGCAAGCAGCTTGCTATGGGGGCACCCAAGCCGAGCTGCAGCTCCGTGTGTCCATTCAGACATGGAGCTGCCACTCGGCCATGTCCCCTCTCTCCCAACTGACTGCCATGGGAGCCAATGGTGTGCTTTTGTGTAGCTTTAGATTTTTTTTTTGTGCAATTCAACTTTTGTTGAGGAAAAAACACATTTCCCTCTGGGTGATCTATGTACATTGCAAGGATTTAAGAAAAGATTCCTACCTTTTTGTATTCTGAAGAAGGAATCCCTGTGTATTGTCTGTGTCCATGTGGGAAAGTGATTCTAATGGGAGTCATTTCATAATGATTAACTAGCTGCAGCACCTGCAGGGCTCTAACATTTTCAGAATGAGAAGTTGGCAATGCCAAACTCCATTTTTCTTTAAGGAAAGGATTAACTTTAACTGCTTGCTGTCCGCCCATTTGACGGCGGGGCGATGCAGCTCTCGTTCTGGGACACCGTCATATGACGGCGTCCCAGAACAGCCGTCATATGCGATCGCCACACTGCACAGCCGCCGTGCAGTGTGGCGATCGCAGCCGCGGCTTGTTGCTTGGACATGGCGCGACCCAGATCTCTGTAAAGAGCCGTGTCCGCGGCTCTTTATTGGCTGTGTCCAATCACAGCCGGTCACATGTAAACAAGGAGATGCCAGTAGTCGGTATCTCCTCACAGGGGGAAATCTAGGGATGTAATCAGGGCACTGATCATCAGTGCCCTGATTACAATAAATACAGTGTCAAAAAACAGTTCCCACCATTGCCCACCAATGCCAGCATACAGTGCCCACCACTGCCACCAATCAGTGCCCATTAGCGATGCCAGTCAGTGCTGGCAATCAGTGCTGCCCATCACTGCTGTCAATCAATGCCCATCAGTGTGCCCATCAGTGCCACCCATCAATGCCCATCTGTACAGCCTATCCGTGCCCACCAGTAGGGCCGCTGATAGGGCAGTACGACCAGCCCTGTTGTACTGAGCCCGCTCCACAAGGGGGCCCGGAAGCATTACAGTTCATTTCTGCATGTTAAAGAAAATAGTCCCTCACTTTTACATGCTTGGGGGTGTAATTACTTTTTCCTGGGCCCCATTAGGTTAACAGAGGGGCCCAGGAGGTGAGTGTAATGGAGGGACTTTTTCGGGGGTGCATGTGTACACTGTAGTCCCGCACTGATCTGCTGCCATATAGTCCCGGCTGCTGCTGCCCACTGCCTTGCCTGGTGGAGGGATACAATAATGCTCCGCTCAGCTCCCTCTATCCATCCTCAGTGCCGAGACTTGTGTGAGGCGGCAAGTAGTTCAGCAGCTGACAGGGAGCAGCAGGAGGACAGCGTAATAGGAGGATAGAATCCTCACTGTGTATTATGGATCATCAGCATGAAAATCACACAGGCAGCAGGCGCTCTGTCACAGTGTCACACGGCTGCTGGGGGTGCCGACTTTGCTAAGCATTGGCTGTACTGAGTGTTACAGAATGTACAGAAGTCATCACCCCCAGCAGCCATGTAACACTGCGACAGAGCACCTGCTGACTGTGTGATTTTCATGCTGATGATCACAATACACAGAGAGGTGCTACTTTACACTTGCATTTGTAAAATGACCACCACCACACCCCTTTAACCCCTTTCCCACCCAGTGATGTACTGGTACGTCGCTAGACTTGAAGAGTAATATCTAGGTCATTGCTGCAGCTCTCCCAGTCCCAAACAATCAGGGAGCCCAGTAAGCGTGCGACCGAAAGCATTTGGTTCCTGGGACACAGTGAGAGGAACTCATGTTGTTCCCCCCACTGTGTGACGTCAGAAACCAGAAGCGGTGCAGATTTTATCATTTCTGGTTTCTGTGTGACCAAGCCATTACCGGTTTGAACAAGCATCTGATCAAACCGATTTTGGTTTGTTCAGATGCTTTGAAGGCCAGAGGAGAGACATAGGGTGTAAGAGACCCCAGACCTCTCCATAAAGAGGACCTGTCATGGCCCATGCTATCAGAAGGGATGTTGTCCATCCCTCCTGATAGCAATAAAAGATTTAAAATAATGTAAAGATAGTGTGTAAAAACAAAGTAATAAAATGAAAAAACTTTTTAAAGCCCCCCGTTTCCTCATGCTCTTGCTTAGTTGTGAATGTTCATTTTGGTCCCGCATGCATATGAAAACGCTGACAAACCTGCATTTTGTTTTGAGGCATGGCCAGGCGCAGGGTCGAGAGTGGGGTTGAAGGGGGCCCCATCATTTTTAACAGCAGCCCTGCCCACCAGTGCCGCTTATCAGTGCCCACCAGTTCAGCCCATCAGTGCTGCCTCATCAGTGCACATTAGTGAAGGCGAAAAATTACTTAGTTACAACATATTTAGTCTTTTTTTTTTGTCAAAAATTAAAAACCCAGCAGTGATTAAATACCACCAAAAGAAAGCTCTATTTGTGTGAATAGAATGATAAAAAAATTTGTTTGGGTACAGTGTAGCATGAGCGTGCAATTGTCATTCAAAGTGCGACAGCGCTGAAAAATGGCCTGGGCAGGAAGGGGGTGTAAGTGCCTGGTAGGCAAGTGGTTAAAGAATATTGGAAACAGGAGCCTCCAAGAAAAGTCCCAAGACTCTCTTTAGTTAACTAACACTCCACCTCCTCCTTCTCTGTAGACTTTAATGTGAGAAGTGTACATACAGAGCACACAGAATGCTACCTCAAATCATATATTCAAAAATACATATCATAATATACTCAAGTATAAGGGTCATTTTTAAAAGGGGTGGAGTCTCTATAAGTGTGCCATTTTTTGTGGGCACCAAATACTGGTCACCCAATATCCTCATCAGAATAATACAGATGGCACAGATCCAAAAAGGTAACACAATGTAATACTTACAGTTGAAATCGCACATTGTACATTACAGGCATTGACTCATTCTTCACTTTTACGGGATCCCACCTCACAATGTGCTTCATGTTGTAGGAGTCAATGTGGACATTGCTTGGGGCAGGCAGACCTATGAATATATACAGAAAAAAAAAAACGTAATTAAGCATTGCTCAAAATCATATCAAAAAATAAAAAATAAATGTTCTTCTGGGAAGCTAATGGGTTGATTCACCAGCTGGTTGGTTCACCTATTACTCTGGTCAGGGCAGCCACTAGATGTCCCTCAATCTCCCTTAGATTATGTTATAGAGAATATAACAAGCAGAGATGAGAACTGCACCATGGACATGTTCCTCTAGAGACCTTTTGCATGTTCAGCAGTCATTGATAACCAGGATTACACCAGAAGCTGCTGGAGATTCCTTGAGTTGAGGCTGATTGGCCATCCATCTGATGGTGCCTGCGAGAGCCAATGCTACTTTTCAGAGCCAGCAGCGTGACACCAAATCTTATTAAGTGCTTGCAAGGGTGGCAATCTGGCCACCACTGTAAGAGGGAATTCTTCCCAGAGACCACCAATGAAGAGAGCCTTACTCAAGATCTGAAAATAATTTTAAGGATTCTTCTGGGGGAAAGGGTTGCTTTGTATGTAAAGCATAAGGCATAGGATTGTATATGTATAACTGTCACCTTTCTCATCTACACATGGTAACGGGCTCCAGGATTTACTTGTGTTATGGAGAAAAACGTTTTTTTAATAGGTTCTGTCCTGGGTCCTAAAACCTGGAGGTTTGTAGAGTTCTGGGTTGGAAAAGGCCTCTATTGCCTAGGTCCACATATTACCTGGTAGGTAGGCCTTATTAGGAGGTCTCCTTCTGGTGTGCGAGCCTGCTGATGGGTGAAATGACTGAGTGCTGAGAGAACACTATAAAAAAGGTACATATGATATCTGTTTGGTAAAGCCATGGGGGGGGGGGGGGGGGGGGCGGCTGTTAGGTGTTTACTTAGTAGCACAGACGAGCAGATGTATTGTTGGTTTTGTGCTTTGGATGTGCTGTACAAAGCCTCCCTGCATTGAAACGCTTGGTTTGCCTTCAGAGAGATTTCCCTTCACTTCCTTTCCTGGAGGATGCAACAGGAAGCGAGAGGAAATCTCTGAAAAGTGAGGGCAACGCCTCTCCTAGACAGCTGACCATGACCTCATGTACTGGTGACCACTGTAGAATTTTACATTTCTTTATCACCTTGTCCTGATGACAAATGGTCATCAGAACAAATTAAGAAGGTGAATTTATCCTGCATGTACTCAGACAGCAGAAAAAAACAACCTTTCATCAATATCCAGAAATACATGGAAAATAGATACATACAAACAGTATCCCAGAAAAGTGAGTACACCCCTCACATTTTTGTAAATATTTTATTATATATCTTTTCATGTGACAACACTGAAGAAATGACACTTTGCTACAATGTAAAGTAGTGAGTGTACAGCTTGTATAACAGTGTACATTTGCTGTTCCCTCAAAATAACAACACACAGCCATTAATGTCTAAACCACTGGCAACAAAAAGTGAGTACAACCATTGGGCCCAACGTTTCAATATTTTGCGTGGCCACCATGATTTCCCAGCATTGCCTTAACCCCTCTTGGGCATGGAGTTCACCAGAGCTTCACAGGTTCCCACTGGAGTTCTCTTCCACTCCTCCATGATGACATCACGGAGCTGGAGGATGTTAGAGACCTTGTGCTCCTCCACCTTCCATTTGAGGATGCCCCACAGATGCTCAAAAGGGTTTAGGTCTGGAGACATGCTTGGCCAGTCCATCACCTTTACCCTCAGCTTCTTTAGCAAGGCAGTGGTTGTCTTGGAGGTGTGTTTGGGATTTTTTGTTATGTTGGAATACTACCCTGCGGCCCAGTCTCCAAAGGGAGGGGGATCATGCTCTGCTTCAGTATGTCATAGTACATGTTGGCATTCATGGTTCCCTCAATGAACTGTAGCTCCCCAGTGCCGGCAGCACTCATGCAGCCCCAGACCATGACACTTCCACCACCATGCTTGACTGTAGGCAAGACACACTTGTCACCTGGTTGCCGCCACACGCTTGACACCATCTGAACCAAATAAGTTAATCTTGGTCTCATCGGACCACAGGACATGGTTTCAGTAATCCATGTCCTTAGTCTCCTTGCCTTAAGCAAAATGTTTGCAGGCTTTCTTGTGCATCATCTTAAGAAGAGGCTTCCTTCTGGGACGACAGCCATGCAGACCAATTTGATGCAGCGTGCGGAGTATGGTCTGAGCACTGACAGGCTGACCCCTCACCCCTTCAACTTCTGCAGCAATGCTGGCAGCACTCATACATCCATTTCCCAAAGAGAACCTCTGGATATGATGCTGAGCACATGCACTCAACTTCTCTGGCCGACCATGGCGTGGCCTGTTTGGAGTGGAACCATTCCTGTTAAACCACTGTATGGTCTTGGCCACCGTGCTGCAGCTCAGTTTCAGAGTCTTGGCAATCTTCTTATAGCCTAGGCTATCTTTATGTAGAGCAACAATTCTTTTTTTCAGATCCTCAGAGATTCCTTTACCATGAGGTCAGGCCCATTGCAACAGGACAGGCAAAACAAGCAATTGCTTGGGGCCCCAGCCTAGGGTGCCTGCCTGTCACTGTTCCGGATTGCCTGCACGGTGCACCCGCCCTGGGTCGGGTAGGGACTGGGTAGGGAGCAGTCAGGCGACACGGGTAGGGACTGGGTAGGGAGCAGTCAGGCGACACGGGTAGGGACTGGGTAGGGAGCAGTCAGGCGACACGGGTAGGGACTGGGGTGGGAGCAGTCAGGCGACACGGGTAGGGACTGGGGTGGGAGCAGTCAGGCGACACGGGTAGGGACTGGGGTGGGAGCAGTCAGGCGACACGGGTAGGGACTGGGGTGGGAGCAGTCAGGCGACACGGGTAGGGACTGGGGTGGGAGCAGTCAGGCGACACGGGTAGGGACTGGGTAGGGAGCAGTCAGGCGACACGGGTAGGGACTGGGTAGGGAGCAGTCAGGCGACACGGGTAGGGACTGGGGTGGGAGCAGTCAGGCGACACGGGTAGGGACTGGGTTGGGAGCAGTCAGGCGACACGGGTAGGGACTGGGTTGGGAGCAGTCAGGCGACACGGGTAGGGACTGGGTGGAAGCAGTCAGAAGACACATCCTGTGATCAGGTGACCTCAGACACACACACTGCACCATAACAATCATCAGATCACTGGAGCTCCTCCTCTGTCCAGCTCTGACTACATACATCTCCTCTAAATCAAATCACTGATTGTGTGTGTTCTGCTGGCAGTCCTGTGAGTTCACTGCACTATACATGCATTTCCTCCTCTCACACTGATCTGTGGATCACACCCCATGATGAGAACCATCCAGTCAAAACCCACGAAAAGGCAGCCAATCCTGAGAGAGCTGGAGAACGAAGAGGGGAGCGGGAGGGGGATGTGAATTGTGAAGTACACAGAATGTCTCTCTCAAGCTACTGCATGAGATAAGGAAAGGAGCTGTCTGTTGCATCACAGGGGAAGAACTGACTACTATTTCTCTGTCTGTCAGTTTTTATCTCACTGAAAAAAAAGATAAGAGGATTGATCAGAGCTGGATTAACTCTTCGTGGCTAGACTGCGCACAGATAAAATGAAATCCTATACTGTACAAGGTACAAGCCTTAATTAAAAAAAAAAAAAATAGAAAAAAAATTGGGGGTTTAAATCCACTTTAAGTGTCACTTCAAGGATAACTACTCCCTCCCACATCAGAATCACGTACTGTTTTTACTTGGTTGGAAATCCGGCAATACAACCCATTCCGATCTTCTTGATCCCAACTCTGCCCGGACCATCATTTTTCCTCTCAAGTTGGGCTCGATTTTTTCTGTGAAGTTACACTCTGTCTCTGTGATGTTTACGCACAATTCACGGAAACGTATGCACCTGCAAGACACAAAACACGAGTTATTGCAATGACTGTACTATTGCCATGCATTTTTTCTTAAATCAGTATAAACCCTGAAGGAGGCCTAGCTGTGAAATAGAATTCTGATTGCTGCCATTTCATTTAACGATCAACTGCAGGCACAAGAAACTGAATTGAATTATTTTCTTCAATAGCCACAAAATATATAAAATGTACTTTGTGTGCATCAAATGCCTTTGCAAATTCAGATATTATCTTGTATAGGTATCAGAGGCAGTGGCATCGCTAGGGGGTGGCTTTTGGGGCTGTAACCCCAAATCTGGGGCCCATTAGCCCTGAGTTTCTGCAGGGGTCCCCAAGGGGAGGGGGGGATCTCTGGGGACCCCGATTTAAGGGGGGGTGGATCTCTGGGGACCCACACACGTATATTACTGTATATACATGTGTATGCCCACCCAAGCGTATGACTTTTACTACGCTGCTATGGGCTCTAGCCCCAGATCTTTTGTAGACCTAGCAACACCCCCGATCAGAGGCATCATTACTGTTCTCCACATTGCCTGTAGAGAGCAGAGCTGTGGGAGGAGCCAACAGGCTCCTCCCACTACAGGCTGCCTGCAGAAAACTACAGGAGGGGGCGGAGACAAGAGAAGTCACCCTGCACAAAGAAAGAAAAAAAAAAGAAAAAAAGAAAAGAAAGAAAGAAAGAAAGAAAGAAAGAAAGAAAGAAAGAAAGAAAGAAAGAAAGAAAGAAAGAGAGAGAGAGAGAGCAGCGACCGGTCTTTACTTTTTTTGTGCAGGAGCTTCGTGTAATAAAGTCTCACATTGGATCACTGCACAGATCTGGAAGAAATACACAAAGCACGCCAAGATTTAAGTTAGAATACACATGACTTTTATATTAAGTGATCTCGGTATTTAGCTTCAAAACGACTTTTTATTCAAGAATATGAATGTGTACATACATCCCCAACACAAAATAAAAAATGATGATGCAATGTCAAAGAACAGTAGAAGACTAACTTTTAAAGCCCAACTCCTATGTCTATTGATATTACTTTATCATCAATGTTTTTTTTTTTTTTTTAAATTGTACAATGACAACATAAAGGGTTTGTAAACCACAAAAACAAGGCAGCTCTGGCTACAATACTTACTTTGTCCCCTGCAGTACCTTCTCTTTGCCACAAGATGTCCTCAGTCTTACAAGTTGAATGACATCCGCATCACTCAACCAAGAAAACTAGAACACAGCAGTCCGCCCCCCGCAGCCACTCTGCTTCAAACACCGTGCACGCGCAGTGCAGTCTCCCAGCAGCTGAGCTCCGCTATGCTGCAACAGAGGGCTCTGCTATTGCTGCTGCACTGTCTGAACAAGCCAGAGAGGCCACTAGGGGTGCACTGCTAACGTCTGGCTATGGCAGAACTGACAGGGGTCAGCTATAAAATGAGTTTTTTGGACAGGCTGTGCATGCCCTATACAGTGCCTTGAAAAAGTATTCATACCCCTTCAAAATTTTCCACATTTTGTCATGTTACAACCAGATTAAGAGACTGGTAGAGAAATCCCCAAAAAGACTTGCAGCTGTAATTGCAGTGAAAGGAGGTTCTACAAAGTATTGACTCAGGGGGGCACCATACAAATGCACCCCACACTTTTCACATATTTATTATTTTCCTTCCACTTCACAATTATGTGCCACTGTGTTGGTCTATCACATAAAATCCCCAAAAAATTATTTACGTTTGTTTGTGTCACATGACAAAATGTGGAAAATTTCAAGGGGTATGAACACTTTTTCAAGGCACTGTATGTATGAGGGGGGCATAAGTGACTATTTGTATATATAACACCGGCAGAGTGCTATTTAATGTGCTGGGATTTTTTTTATAAAATGCCCATTCAAGGTGAACTAACCCTATAAGCAAAGGATTTAGAATCCTGTACACCCAATTTTCATTCATTTTCATGTTAAAGTTTTGGGAATACAATAGTGTCACCTCCAGCCTGCTGATGGACAACAAAAGGGCATTGATTCTGCTTGCTCTGCTCTCTCCTACTGTCAGCATGCTCCCTGTCTGCACATGTGTATGCAGAACATCTGATTGGCTGCTAGAGCTGCTCCTTCCTCCTCCAGCATGAGTGCTGCTAAGCAGGTGAACACATGAGGATACCTTCTGACTTTTTAAGATGGGAACGAGGGACACCTATTAGGAAAACGATGTAGGCATAGGACACACCCCCTGCCACGCGCCCTAAGAGAAGGATTATACATGAAAATTTTTTAAATAGGATTAAACCCACAAGTGTTTTTTATTTTTTTTTTATTTTTTTTACTATTCCTTTATATTCACTTTTGAAATTTACAAATGCAGAAATTCAGATGAAAGGTTTAGCGCTATGAAACGCTTCTTGAAAGATAAAAAGTGTATTTTATTCAAATAAGGGACAAATAAGGAGGAAAGAGGGATAGAGGGATAGAGGAACTTTGTTCCAAATCAGGGACAGTCCCTCGAAATCAGGGACACTTGGGAGCTATGCATAGGACTATTATATACTATTTAGTACTTATGCTTGTGTGTAAATGTATATCTTGACAGGAAGGGAGGATAAATTGCACCACTAGGCACAAAGACCGCAATAAAAACCTGACAGAGGCTCAAACCCATTTCCCATTCTATCCAAAAAGGAAATTAAACTCTTTGGCTGGAGTTTTTTTTTTAAGCTAAAAAAAAAAATACTGGATAAAAACACTGGTAAAAGCCTTTTGTAGTAGGATTTTAGCAGCATTTTATCCACTTGATGACCGGAAGACTTGCCCTTTAATGACCAGGCCATTTTTTGCGATACGACACTGCCTTGCTTTAACTGACAATTATGCGGTCGTGCGAAGCTGTAACCAAACAAAATTTAGGTCATTTTTTCCCCCAAATAGAGCTTTCTTTTGGTGGTATTTGATCACCTCTGCGGTTTTTATTTTTTGCGCTAAAAAAAAAAAAAAAAAAGTGACAATTTAAAAAAAAAATATATATTTTTTTACTTTTTGCTATAATAAATATCCCCAAAAAACAAAAAAAAAGAATTTCTTAATCAGTTTAAGCCAATATGTATTGTTCTACATATTTTTGGTAAATAATAAGCGTATATTGAAAAAGTTGTAGCGTCTACAAAATAGGGGATAGATTTATGGCGTTTTTTAAATTATCATTTTTTTTTTGTATACTAGTAATGGCGATCTGCGATTTTTAGCGGGACTGCAACATTGCGGCGGACAGATCGGATACTTCGGAAACTTTTTTGGGACCATTGACATTTATACAGCGATCAGAGCTAAAAAAAAAAAAAAACGCACACTGATTACTGTATAAATGTCACTGGCAGGGAAGAGGTTAACACTAGGGTGCGATCAATGGGTTAACTGTGTTCCCTGGGAGGTGTTTCTAACTGTATGGGGGCTGGACTGACTGGAGGAGGAGAGAGATTGTTGTTCCTGATCACTAGGAACAGACAGACAGACAGACAGACAGACAGACAGACAGACAGAGACAGACAGACAGACAGACAATCTCACTCTCCTCCCCTGACAGAATGGGGATCTGTTTTTTTACACTGAGAGATCCCCATTCTGCCCGCCTCTGGATCGATCGCCGGATGTTTGCCGGACCTGCTGGTTGGCTCCCCGCTAGTGAATGGCACGCACGCCCACAAATTGCCGTGTACACGACCAACATACAATGACGGCAATCCGCACAGGGGAGCCAACTGAAAGAGAAAGACAAAAAAACAAAACTTGCTCTAGGCGTCTGCACCTGCACAAGACCTTCCTTGCCAAGGGCGCTGACTCAGTATGTAGAATGCATATGAACAAAAAGATCAGGATAGCCGCACTCCAAAAATAGTCGTTTCCTTTAATCAAGATACAGTCCGTACAAAAACAGGTTAAAATTGCAAACTCCTTTGCATTAGCTATGATTAAGCACCAGTGTGAAACGCGTTAGCAGCTTGTAATTTTACTTAAAAGGTACGTCCCCTTTAAGAAGCGGCACTGCGGGCGCACGCCCACCGCGTCCTCCGTGACCATGAGTCCCGCAAACTCGATGTCCGTCGGGTGCCCGCGATCGTGTCACGGAGAGGTAGAATGGGGAAGATGCCTTTGTAAACAAAGCATTTCCCCGTTCTGCCTAGTGTCATGACAGATCACTGCGTTGAAGCCCATCCCCCCACAGTTAGAATCACTCCCTAGGACACACTTAACCCCTTCACACTCCCTAGTGTTTAACCCCTTCCCTGCCGAGTGTCATTAACACAGTAATCGATGCATTTTTATAGCACTGATCGCTGTATAAAATGACAATGGTCCCAAAATAGTGTCAAAAGTGTCAGCCATAATGTTGCAGACAGACATGATAAAAATCGCAGATCGCCATTACAAATAAAAAAAAATTATTAATAAAAATGCCTTAAAACTAGCTCCTATTTTGTAGACGCTATAAATTTTGCGTAAACCAATATACGCTTATTGCGATTTTTTTTTTATTTTTTTTTATTTTTTAACCAAAAATATGTAGAATACATATCGGCCTAAACTGAGGAAAAATAATGTGTTTTTTTTTTTTTTATATGTTTTTGGGGGATATTTATTAAAAGTAAAAAATATTGCTTTTTTTCTCCCAAATTTTCGCTCTTTTTTTTGTTTATGGCGCAAAAAATAAAAAAAATGCTATTAGTAGCGCTAAGTAGCATTTAGGACTGTTTCTGCTGGGAAAACGCTCCAAGAAACTCAACCAAAACTATTTTTTTTCTGCTCCTAGACGCTGAAGCTCAAAAAACGCCAATAGCCTAAAGTCGTGTGCATGGACACATAGGAGAACACTATTTTGCTTCTTAAAAAAAAAAAAAAAAACAAAAAAAACACTAGTGGGCATGGAGCCGTATTGGAACTATATGCTTTGATGTGGAAATTGGTGGACAGGCAGAATGTTTTAATGCAGAAAATACATTATTTTTATATTTTTCCAAAAAATGGGTAATAATATTTTCTGCGCTAAAATTAACTGACTTGAGCTAAAAAAAAAAAATTCAACAATCACCATTTTATTCTCCAGCGGCTCTGCTTTTGGCAAATATATAATAATGGTTAAAGCGGAAGTAAACCCATCGATTTAACAGTTTAAAAAAAAAAGGCATGCCGGGAATGCTAACTGCACATTGGCTGTGCTCTCAACCAAACAGTCAAACAATCCAATGGCTGGTGTCATAACGGATCACATGTGCAGCACCGTGGCAGTTGAAGATTAAACAGAGGCAAAGATGGCAGCTTCCTTGGCTGAAAACGATAGGGGGGTTTACTTCCACTTTAAGGCATCTCACAGACAGATGCAAGTTAGTTCCTGAGTAAAAGGAAGTTAGGTTTTGTAAAGACCTCACCTACAGGCGCGTAAACATGCATATGCCTATACACACGCAAAATTCATCTTCATCCTCTTCTAGACGCCTTGCACGTAAACGTAATACCGAAAAAACGTGTAGTGCCACTTGAAGCTGGAGGCTTAATCATTTCTCCGCCAGTGCCCAGAATGTGGGCGTAGGCGTCTGTGTTCACTAATACACAAGTATGTCTGTTGTAGAGGAGATGCTGCTCAGACCAGACCCAGTGCTTACACAGTGGGGGGCCTTAGCCAACACTCCTCCGGCCACGCCGCTGGCGCATTTCACTCCGCCCAGCGGGGCTTGGTCACAGCGCCGGGGGTGTGACATGGGCAACGTTAGCTGAGGCCACACACACTGTGTACACACCGTTTAAGCCCTGGTTTGGTCTGAGCAACATCTCATCTATAGCAGGCTTGCATGTAAATTACTGCACTTAAAATTTTGTTCATTTAATGTCCCTAAACACATCGCTGCATTCCTGCATCTTGTGCGTATTGTCCCATAGAGCACAATGCACGTGTGTTCAGATCCATATTCAAGGAGTCTTCAAAAAAAATCTCCACACTTTTTTTTTTTGAAAGTAGGGTTAGCTGCATTTTGCCGATAGAAAAAAAAAAAGGTGCCGACAATGGCACTGAAAACGCACGCGATTTTACATTATTGTGTGTCTTTCATAGGTCACGTAACTCAAAAACCACATCAAAAATGTAACACTGGTGTGTTATTGATGTGTTCTTGCTGCATTTTCAATACATTTCAATGGGAGGTGTGTTTTTGGTGCGTTTTTTAAAGTGATTGTAAAGTCCTTTTTTTTTTAATAACAAACATGCTATACTGACCTGCTTTGTGCAGTGGTCTGGCTGCAACCATTTTAACTGTGGGCAGCTGAAGCTGCTGCCTGTTCACTTCCTGGATTTACACAGACACACAGAGGCGCACGTCCAGCTCTGCAGCCCTCAATTGGCCCTCTTATGACTTCCTGGATTTACAGAGACGCACCTCCAGCTCTGCAGCTCTCACTGGCCCTCGTATGACTTATCCCCCCTCCCTTCCTGGCAAACTCTCACAAGAGTGAGAGAAAGAACTGTGCATGGATGTCATAAGCCTAGGCTTTTTAGCAGACAAGAAACAGGAAGTGGGCTGTATAAGGTATTTACTGTCAGAAAAAAAAAATGGTTTTACTATCCGAAGTTTTCTAGCAAGCAGCTTGCTATGGGGGCACCCAAGCCGAGCTGCAGCTCCGTGTGTCCATTCAGACATGGAGCTGCCGCTCAGCCATGCCCCCTCTCTCCCAACTGACTGCCACGGGAGCCAATGGTGTGCTTGTGTAGCTTTAGATTTTTTTTTTGTGCAATTCAACTTTTGTTGAGGAAAAAACACATTTCCCTCTGGGTGATCTATGTACATTGCAAGGATTTAAGAAAAGATTCCTACCTTTTTGTATTCTGAAGAAGGAATCCCTGTGTATTGTCTGTGTCCATGTGGGAAAGTGATTCTAATGGGAGTCATTTCATAATGATTAACTAGCTGCAGCACCTGCAGGGCTCTAACATTTTCAGAATGAGAAGTTGGCAATGCCAAACTCCATTTTTCTTTAAGGAAAGGATTAACTTTAACTGCTTGCTGCCCGCCCATTTGACAGCGGGACGATGCAGCTCTCGTTCTGGGACACCGTCATTTGACGGCGTCCCAGAACCGCCACTCTCACGCGCCTGCGGGGCCGTGCAGTGTGGCGATCGCAGCGTGTTGCTAGGACACGGCGCTACCCCAATCTCTGTAAAGAGCCGTGTCTGCGGCTCTTTATTAATGTGATTGGCTCTGTCCAATCATAGCCGGTCACATGTAAACAAGGAGATGCCGAATACTGGCATCTCCTCACAGGGGGACATCTAGGGATGTAATCAGGGCACTGATCATCAGTGCCCTGATTACAATAAATAAATACAGTGTCACAAAACAGTTCCCACCATTGCCAGCATACAGTGCCCACAGGTGGCAGTAATCAGTGCCCACCACTGCCACCAATCAGTGCCCATTAGCGATGCCAGTCAGTGCTGCCCATCACTGCTGTCGATCAATGCCCACCAGTAGGGCCGCTGATAGGGCAGTACGACCAGCCCTGTTGTACTGGGCCCGCTCCACAAGGGGGCCCGGCAGCATTACAGTTCATTTCTGCATGTTAAAGAAAATAGTCCCTCACTTTTACATGCTTGGGGGGTGCAATTACTCTTTCCTGGGCCCCATTAGGTTAACAGAGGGGCCCAGGAGGTGAGTGTAATGGAGGGACTTTTTCTTCATTTTCAGGGTTGCATGTGTACACTGTAGTCCCGCACTGATCTGCTGCCATATAGTCCCGGCTGCTGCTGCCCTCTGCCTTGCCTGGTGGAGGGATACAATAATGCTCCGCTCAGCTCCCTCTATCCATCCTCAGTGCCGAGACTTGTGTGAGGCGGCAAGTAGTTCAGCAGCTGACAGGGAGCAGCAGGAGGACAGCGTAATAGAGGATGGAATCCTCACTGTGTATTATGGATCATCAGCATGAAAATCACACAGGCAGCAGGCGCTCTGTCACAGTGTCACATGGCTGCTGGGGGTGCCGACTTTGCTAAGCATTGGCTGTACTGAGTGTTACAGAATGTACAGAAGTCATCACCCCCAGCAGCCATGTGACACATAATACACAGTGAGGTGCTACTTTATACTTGCATTTGTAAAAAAAAAATTTTTGTGGGCACCAAATACTGGTCACCCAATATCCTCATCAGAATAATACAGATGGCACAGATCCAAAAAGGTAACACAATGCAATACTTACAGTTGAAATCGCACATTGTACATTACAGGCATTGACTCATCCTTCACTTTTACGGGATCCCACCTCACAATGTGCTTCATGTTGTAGGAGTCAATGTGGACATTGCTTGGGGCAGGCAGACCTATGAATATATACAGAAAAAAATATTAATAAAGCATTGCTCAAAATCATATTATCAAAAAATAAAAAATAAATGTTCTTCTGGGAAGCTAATGGGTTTATTCACCAGCTGGTTGGTTCACCTATTACTCTGGTCAGGGCACCCACTAGATGTCCCTCAATCTCCCTTAGATTATGTTATAGAGAATGTAACAAGCAGAGATGAGAACTGCACCATGGACATGTTCCTCTAGAGACCTTTTGCATGTTCAGCAGTCATTGATAACCAGGATTACTCCAGAAGCTGCTAGAGATTCCTTGAGTTGAGGCTGATTGGCCATCCATCTGATGGTGCCTGCGAGAGTCAATGCTACTTTTCAGAGCCAGCAGCTTGACACCAAATACCTTACTAAGTGCTTGCAAGGGTGGCAATCTGGCCACCACTGTAAGAGGGAATTCTTCCCAGAGACCACCAATGAAGAGAGCCTTACTCAAGATCTGAAAATAATTTTAAGGATTCTTCTGGGGGAAAGGGTTGCTTTGTATGTAAAGCATAAGGCACAGGATTGTATATGTATAACTGTCACCTTTCTCATCTACACATGGTAACGGGCTCCAGGATTTACTTGTGTTATGGAGAAAAACATTTTTTAATAATAGGTTCTGTCCTAGGTCCTAAAACCTGGAGAATTTGTAGAGTTCTGGGTTGGATAAAGCCTCCATTTCCTAGGTCCACATCTTACCTGGTCGGTAGGCCTTATTAGGAGGTCTCCTTCTGGTGTGCGAGCCTGCTGATGGGTGAAATGACTGAGTGCTGAGAGAACACTATAAAAAGGTACATATGATGTCTGTTTGGTAAAGCCATGGGGGGGGGGGGGGCAGCTGTTTAGTGTTTACTTAGTAGCACAGGTGTTTACTTAGTAGCACAGACGAGCAGATTGTATTGTTGGTTTTGTGCTTTGGATATGCTGTACAAAGCCTCCCTGCATTGAAACGCTTGGTTTGCCTTCAGAGAGATTTCCCTTCACTTCCTTTCCTGGAGGATGCAACAGGAAGCGAGAGGAAATCTCTGAAAAGTGAGGGCAACGCCTCTCCTAGACAGCTGACCATGACCTCATGTACTGGTGACCATTGTAGAATTTTACATTTCTTTATCACCTTGTCCTGATGACAAATGGTCATCAGAACAAATTGAGAAGGTGAATTTGTCCTGCATGTACTCAGACAGCAAAAAATAAAAGAAAAGAAAAACCCTTTCATCAATATCCAAAAATACATGGAAAATAGATACATACAAACAGTATCCCACAAAAGTGAGTACACCCCTCACATTTTTGTAAATATTTTGGAAAATGACACTTCGCTACAATGTAAATGAGTGTACAGCTTGTATAACAGTGTAAATTTGCTGTCCCCTCAAAATAACTCAACACACAGCTATTAATGTCTAAACCACTGGCAACAAAAAGTGAGTACACCCATTGGGCCCAACGTTTCAATATTTTGCGTGGCCACCATGATTTCCCAGCATTGCCTTAACCCCAGGGCTCAAGTCCTGCGGAAACGCATGGGAACGGAGTTCCTGTACTTTTTCCACAACAGGAACTCAGTTCCCGTTAGCAGCTGTGTCCTGCAAGACTTTGAAGCATGCAAGCTGTGTGGCAGGTGATACAACAGCAGCTGCAGACACAGCTTGCAATAGTAAGTGCCGCACACCTGAACATTCAGGCATTGCCAGTAGGGGTCCCCATGACAGCTTCCGCTTTGATCTACCTGTCAATCACAGCTAGCTGACAGGTAGATCAGGTCCCGGCTGCTAAGAGATTGTATTTAGTCAGACCTTACGTGATGCGCTCTTCCCCGCCGGCCCCTCTTAATTTTCTGTCTCATAACCCCCCCCCCCCCCCCAGTCTCCTGCATACTTGCTCTGTGTGTCCCGCTGAATCCCCCCCCCCTCCTTTATCTTCAGTGCCATATGATGAGAGAACCCCGAGGAGGAGCACAGCTATTCTGCTCACAGGACATGCAGGGAGAGAGGTGAGCTGAGGGAGGAACATCAGTTTGGGGTGGTAAGCTGAGCACAATACCTGGCAAAGTTTAATGCCAGGAGGGAAGTTTATGTGGAAATATGTGAAGGGTTGGAATAGCAGCGAGTGTGTGTTGGAGCCCTGCAGAGTTTGCAGCCCCCCAAGCTAACATACATCTCCTAAGCAGGAACACATCACTATCTCCCCAAACATTCTGTCCAGATAATGTGCAGTTCATTTATGACCTTCCGTTTAACCCTGTGTTATCCAAACTCTGTTCAATGAAAAGTGTAAACTCACCACATAAACACTCTATATACAAAATAACATTCCCCAATAAAGATCAGAACATGATGTTCACATTTGCATGGAAGCACAATTGAATGAATGTTGATTATTCAGAGAATTACCGTATTTATGTTTATTGAGGATTGTTTTTTTTATGTACTAACAGTTAAGCTTCATACACACAATACGAAAATTGGATGAAAAATACAACTTTTGAAGCGTTCATGCATATGAGCGTATCTTTTTTTTTATTGGTAGGCGAGTGGATCTTGGGTGGGAGTTCCCACACTTTTTTTCCCCAGGACTTGACCCCTGCTTAACCCTCTTGGGCATGGAGTTCACCAGAGCTTCACAGGTTCCCACTGGAGTTCTCTTCCACACCTCCATGATGACATCACGGAGCTGGAGGATGTTAGAGACCTTGCGCTCCTCCACCTTCCATATGAGGATGCCCCACAGATGCTCAATAGGGTTTAGGTCTGGAGACATGCTTGGCCAGTCCATCACCTTTACCCTCAGCTTCTTTAGCAAGGCAGTGGTTGTCTTGGAGGTGTGTTTGGGATTTTTTGTTATGTTGGAATACTGCCCTGCGGCCCAGTCTCTGAAGGGAAGGGATCATGCTCTGCTTCAGTATGTCACAGTACATGTTGGCATTCATGGTTCCCTCAATGAACTGTAGCTCCCCAGTGCCGGCAGCACTCATGCAGCCCCAGACCATGACACTTCCACCACCATGCTTGACTGTAGGCAAGACACACTTGTCTTTGTACTCCTCACCTGGTTGCCGCCACACATGCTTGACACCATCTGAACCAAATACATTTATCTTGGTCTCATCAGACCACAGGACATGGTTCCAGTAATCCATGCCCTTAGTCTCCTTGTCAAATGTTTGCAGTCTTTCTTGTGCATCATCTTTAGAAGGGGCTTCCTTCTGGGACGACAGCCATGCAGACCAATTTGATGCAGTGTGCGGAGTATGGTCTGAGCACTGACAGGCTGACCCCTCACCCCTTCAATCTCTGCAGCAATGCTGGCAGCACTCATACATCTATTTCCCAAAGACAACCTCTGGATATGACACAGAGTACATGCACTCAACTTCTTTGGTCGACCATGGCATGGCCTGTTTGGAGTGGAGCCTGTCCTGTTAAACCACTGTATGGTCTTGGCCACCGCGCTGCAGCTCAGTTTCAGAGTCTTGGCAATCTTCTTATAGCCTAGGCCATCTTTATGTAGAGCAACAATTCTTTTTTTTAGATCAGAGATTCCTTTGCCATGAGGTCAGGCTCGTCCCAACAAAACGGGCAAAACAAGCAATTGCTTGAGGCCCCAGTCTAGGGTGCCTGCCTGTCACTTTTCCGGGTTGCCCGCAGGGTGCACCCGCCCGGGTCGATCTAATGCATCGTCTGACTGTCTGTCACCGTCTCAGACTCAGTCCGTGGACCCCTAGCTGGCACTGGCAGAGACCCTTCACCACTGCACAGTGCCCAAACTGGTTGTTACCTGCTGCCCGCTTGGCGTGTAGCAACCAGTGACCTATGACAGCAGAGGAGATATAGCTCCACCCACCTCCTCCCTGTATGTTCTCGTCCTCGAGTCCAGCCAGGCAGCGGCATGCTGCTGCAGAAGAAACACTTGAGACAGACAGATTGCAGTGTTAGTGTAGAAAGGCAAGTAAAATGCTTACCAACATCATCATCACAGATCCATCGGGTTAAAATCCTGTCAACTTTCCTCCATGAGCCAGAGTTCTGTGCTGAACTGTCAGCACTGCAAAGAAACCCAGAGTGTGTGTGTCAGCCTGCCCCTAGAGAAAGCAAGCCTCTCAGTGCACTGTGCAGAGGAGGCAGATAAGGACAAGGGTGGGCAGGACACAGGAGAGGACACTGACAGATGAGATTACACCCTGGATGGAAGGAGGACACATCCTTAGATAGCAGGGCTCATGCTGGGACTTGAAATCCTTCACTTTTGGGGGATGATCATTTGACCCCCAAAAGTGAAAAAATACAGGTCCCAGCATGAACCTCTCAGAGGTTAAGATGTTTCCTGCATCACTGCACACATGATGACTCCTCACACCCGGCCCTTCTATCCAGCTGTTCACTGTCTTTTCTCCCACTACTTGTTTGCCTCTCACTACACCTGCAGCCCAGCCTCCCCCCCCCCCCCCCTGTCCATCCCACCGATCCCCTGTCCCCCTGTCCATCCCACCGATCCCCTGTCCATCCCACCGATCCCCTGTCCATCCCACGGTTATATGCACCAGCAGTATTTGCACTGTAAACATTTATATAAAGTGTTGGTGAACTTAAACTGTATCACTATGCTGCGATTCCTGTAGTCTTTGCGTGCGTGCATGCGAGGGGGGGGGGGGGGCTTCCATGTCCATTTTGCTTGGGTTATATGAGGTGCCATGTTGAACTTCCAGTGACCAGTATGAGAAAGTGAGAGCGATAACACCAAAATTTAACACACCCACTTCCCATTCACACCTGAGACCTTGTAACACTAACAAGTCACATGACACCAGGGAGGGAAAATGGCTAATTGAGTCCAATATGGACATTTTCACTTAGGGGTTTACTCACTTTTGTTGCCAGCAGTTTAGACATTAAATGTGAGGGGTGTACTCACTTTGTTAGATACTGTACATGTTAAAGATGAATCAGTATAACTTAAAGCGGTAAAAAAAATTTTTTTTAAAAGTCAGCAGCTAAAAAAAAAGTAGCTGCTGACTTTTAATAAGCACACTTACCTTTCCAGGGTGCCCGCGGTGTCGGCCGCCGAGGCCGACATGTCCCTCGGATCTCTGGTCCCAGCATCGCCATCCTCACTAAGGGAAACAGGCAGTGGAGCGTTGCGGCTTCACTGCCCGTATCCTACTGCGCATGCGCGCAGCGCTTTGTGAATGGGACGCGCTGTGTTAGGGAACACACAGTTTTTTTTAGGGTGGCCCTCCACTTTAAAAATGACTATGCAGTGCATGGAGCACTTGATCCTGTTCTGATCCGTGCTCTCAAGACTAGTGACTATGGCATGTGTATGTGCATAGTAAGGCCTCATGTTCACTGCTGCTGGTTAGGAGCAGTTTGGCATTTTTTTCAACTGCTTCTGAACTCTCCTCCATGTTATCTTATCAGTACATGTACACAGGGTCGTTAAGGCCCCTTTCACACTGAAGCGTTTTTCAGGCGCTATAGCGCTAAAAATAGCGCCTGTATAGCGCCTGAAAAAAACGGGTCCTTTCACTCCAGTGTGAAAGCCGGAGGGCTTTCACACTGGAGCGGTGCGCTAGCAGGACGATAAAAAAAGCCCTGCTAGCACTTGGCACATCGGCATCAACAGCAAATGTCAGAATCCAGCCATATATAGACAGTAGCAGGCGCAATGGAGTCATCTGTCACACTCATACAAGAAGTACAGAACACTAAAAGTACAGTATACAAGTACAAAACTGTAGGAGTACAGAATACAAGTACAGTATAGAAGTACTGTACAGTAGAAGTACAGTAGGAATACACAAGTAGAGTAGAAGTACACTAGTACAGTATACTAGAATACAGCATACTAGTACGGTACACAAGTACAGCAGAAGTACACTAAAAGTACAATATACTAGAATACAACATACAGTACACTAGAAGTACGCATGAAAGTACAGAACACTAGCAGTAGAGCCTCCAGAATGCCTGTCAGCTGCGGTATATATATATATATATATATATATATATATATATATATAAAAATAAAAAAATAAAGCTCCGTCCGTGGAGGTAGGGAAGGCGTGGACACTACATGTTTCTTGGTTCAACATCCATTTGTTCAGAAGATAAGAGATAGATAGATAGATAGATATATAATAGGAAAGGACATGTGCATAGTTTAGAATAGGCTGCACCAACTTTTAATGAGATTCTAGAGAAATTTATATATATTTTTTTTTTTTTTTCCCCCCAAAAATGAACATTGATTCAAGAAACCATAGACTCTACAGTCTATGGCATGCCTTCCCTCCCTCATTGGTTGAACTACTTTATCTTGCATGAATAGGAATGACAATAGTGAATGGTACCATGAAAGTCCCAGGGGCTTTTTCGTGTCTCTATGCATACAGTGCTGAAGCTCATTAATTGCCCCCCCATATGAAAAATAATAATTAATCTACAGGAACAGATGGTGATTCAGCAATGGTGTGGTTTGGTTGGGTTTTGGGAATGCCGGGGACCCTAAATATGGGTGTAACATGGTCACGAAGGTGAACCTGACTTTTAAATGCATCAATATATAATAAGAAGAAACAATAACATAAGAAGAAATACAGATTTCTTTATCTGAGAAGATGTTTGTTTCTCTGTCTACCAGCACTGTCCAACACATTATTAAATGAAGTACAAAGAATCGATGACTAAGGTCAGACATCCATGCCCACTGGTAAGATCAGAGGAGCAGTGTGCCCGGGTGCAGATCTTAAGGCATTAATACAGGAATTTCTGAAGAAAGGCCAACTAAACAAAGTGTTCTGTGTATAGAGGATCACAAGACTGAACAAGGAAGCTCTGTGTACATTTGTTTCTTAAAATGGAACAAGTAACTTGTTTTACTGCAACAGAAAGGGGAACTTTGAGGCTGCCGGATTCAGATTGGTTGGATGTAGTAATAATTTTGCACTGTGTGCTGTTCGCAGTAATAGGCCCAGTGGACTCAGCACTTGGGCTTTACTTCTGTTCTAACTATATTTTTGGAATTCACTTCAGAAGCTCTAAAACCGTCTCTCTCAAACATTTTACCATAGAGGAACGGCTGAAAATAATGTTCCAGTTCCAAGGAACCCCTGCTAATAACTGCTCCATGTACAGCTCATGGTACATTAGTGTGATGGTCAGTGGGAAGAACTCCCCCTACGGATGAGAAAAGGTGGTACATCGATGGGGCAGATAAGCATTGGGGTTCCAGTGGTGGGATAGAAGAGCAAGGGGTTCCAGTGGTGGGATAGAAGGGCAAGGGGTTCCAGTGGTGGGATAGAAGGGCAAGGGGTTCCAGTGGTGGGATAGAAGGGCAAGGGGTTCCAGTGGTGGGATAGAAGGGCAAGGGGTTCCAGTGGTGGGATAGAAGGGCAAGGGGTTCCAGTGGTGGGATAGAAGGGCAAGGGGTTCCAGTGGTGGGATAGAAGGGCAAGGGGTTCCAGTGGTGGGATAGAAGGGCAAGGGGTTCCAGTGGTGGGATAGAAGGGCAAGGGGTTCCAGTGGTGGGATAGAAGGGCAAGGGGTTCCAGTGGTGGGATAGAAGAGCAAGGGGTTCCAGTGGTGGGATAGAAGGGCAAGGGGTTCCAGTGGTGGGATAGAAGAGCAAGGGGTTCCAGTGGTGGGATAGAAGAGCAAGGGGTTCCAGTGGTGGGATAGAAGAGCAAGGGGTTCCAGTGGTGGGATAGAAGAGCAAGGGGGTACAGTGGTGGGATAGAAGAGCAAGGGGGTACAGTGGTGGGATAGAAGAGCAAGGGGGTACAGTGGTGGGATAGAAGAGCAAGGGGGTACAGTGGTGGGAGGGATGAGAAGGGGGTTCAGCGGTAGAACAGAAAAGCAGGGGGATACAGTGATGGGACAGATGAGTGGGGGGGGGGGTGTTCAGTGTTGGGCGAGAAGAGGGTTACAGTGGTGGGAAAGATGAACGGGGGTTCAGTGTTGGGGCAGAGGAGAAAGGAGGTGCATTCTTGGGACAGATGAGCAGGGGGGTACAGAGGTGAGGCAGGGGCAGATGTGCAGAGGAAAAAGGAGTAGGGGGTTACAGTGGTGGGGCAGATGAGCAGATAAGTTCAGTGTTAGGAAAGATGAGAAGATGGTTCAGCGGTGAAACAGAAGAGCATGGGGGCACAGCAGTGGGGCAGATGAGCAGGGGGTTACATTGGTGGGACAAAAGAGAGAGAAGGGGGTTACAGTGGTGGGGCAGATGGGGAACAGGGTCTACAGCTCAGGGGTACAGGGTCTACAAGCTCAGGGGTACTCGTATATACTGGTATAAAGCTCAGGGGTACTCGCATATACTGGTTATACAGCTCAGGGGTACTCGCATATACTGGTTATACAGCTCAGGGGTACTCGCATATACTGGTTATACAGCTCAGGGGTACTCGCATATACTGGTTATACAGCTCAGGGGTACTGGTATACATCTCAGGGGTGCTCGTATATACTGGTATACAGCTCAGGGGTGCTCGTATATACTGGTATACAGCTCAGGGGTGCTCGTATATACTGGTATACAGCTCAGGGGTACTCGTATATACTGGTATACAGCTCAGGGGTACTGGTATATACTGGTATAAAGCTCAGGGGTACTGGTATAAAGCTCAGGGGTACTGGTATATACTGGTATAAAGCTCAGGGGTACTGGTATAAAGCTCAGGGGTACTGGTATATACTGGTATAAAGCTCAGGGGTACTGGTATATACTGGTATAAAGCTCAGGGGTACTGGTATAAAGCTCAGGGGTACTGGTATATACTGGTATAAAGCTCAGGGGTACTGGTATATACTGGTATAAAGCTCAGGGGTACTGGTATAAAGCTCAGGGGTACTCGTATATACTGGTATAAAGCTCAGGGGTACTGGTATAAAGCTCAGGGGTACTGGTATAAAGCTCAGGGGTACTGGTATAAAGCTCAGGGGTACTGGTATAAAGCTCAGGGGTACTGGTATAAAGCTCAGGGGTACTGGTATATACTGGTATAAAGCTCAGGGGTACTGGTATATACTGGTATAAAGCTCAGGGGTACTGGTATAAAGCTCAGGGGTACTGGTATATACTGGTATAAAGCTCAGGGGTACTGGTATATACTGGTATAAAGCTCAGGGGTACTGGTATATACTGGTATAAAGCTCAGGGGTACTGGTATATACTGGTATAAAGCTCAGGGGTACTGGTATATACTGGTATACATCTCAGGGTACTCGTATATACTGATATACAGCTGACAGTCACCATATGGCGGTTCAGCACTCACCAGGCTCGGTGTTGAAGGAGAGGACAGCCGGTAGCAGGGTGATCAGAGCCGAGATCCGGACGAGCAGTGCAGGCTGCATGTCTGGCCGGAGCTCGGAGGATCCGGTGCGGGGAGGAGGACGGGGTGAAGCGGAGAAGCTCCGGTAGCATTGACGGATTACTCCAACCTCTTCCTGCTCGCTGAGCTCCTCCTTACTGGAAGGCAGCCAGGGATTTCCCATCCGCTTCCCCTCCTGATGACTCATCTCCTCTCCTCTCCTCTCCTCTGCTCTCCTCTGCTCTGCCTGGAAGGACGTGCCTCCACGCCCCTCCACTTCTGGCCTCTGTCTCCAATGTCTGCACACATGTGATATGGAATTGCATATTCCACAGTTCACCTCCATTCATAATATCATCACCAAAATGTCAATAGAAACATGCTGGATTTACTAATATGTTTTATTCAATAAAAAGGAAGTTATCAATTAATAACAAACGCCCTTCATAGATGTCCAGCTCTGTTCTCTCATTACTCAGTCCATACAAATGTTTTAACAAAAAAAGTGTTTCCTAACATTCAACACAATGACAATGTTTCTTATTTGCAACCAGATTGTGTACATGACAAATATGAAACATTGTATTAAAAATGAGAAAACATTTGTGTCCCCTTCTATATAATAATCTGCTGGATCCTGTGCTGTGCACTCACCATGATCTGCTTACAGCTGCACAGCTTTAGGATTTAATGCAAGAAAATGAATGAATTCACCTTTTTTATTATGCATGTACTGTATTCATGTTTTAAAACGTGAAATCTGCCTTTAGGTCTATTGGACATTGCTGCCTAAAACTTTTTTTTAGGAATATAAACATTTTCTAAAACGCAGCTCACTGTTTTCAATGTGTCTGTACACACTGGAATATAAACATGCACTGCATATAGATCTAAAGTAATAAAAATACAAAAATCTGCATTGCTGGTGCTGTGTCGAATACTGTTCCCCATCAGGGCCGTTTTTTCCACTGGGCATGCTGGGCAGTTGCCCAGGGGCCCCACTTGTCTGGAGGGCCCCATCCAGGGCTGGTCCTCAGTGCTGCAATCTGCTGCTTAAATTGACTGACTGCACTGGTTGCTCACTTCGCCGGCCGGCATCTAGCTAGCAACCAGTGACGTCAAATCAGAGGCTGCGGCCGCCCCAGCATTCATAGTGCACCGTGGCTGCCCCAGTGGCTAGTAAACAGGCTCCGCCCACCTCTGCCATGCCTTGATAGCTGGCGCTGCCTTGCTGCTGTGAGTGACACACTGTACTGCACCAGGCCGGTGGCCTCAAGTCTAACAATGTCTACTTAAGTAAGTTCAAGTTGTGCATCAAACACAGCCACTGTCTGTGCCCCTCAAAAGCGGCCACTGTGCCCATTAAACAGCCACTTTGCCCATTAAACAGCCACTGTGCCCATCAAAGCTGCCACTGTGCCCATCAAAGCTGCCACTGTGCCCATCAAACACAGCCACTGTGCCCATCAAAGCTGCCACTGTGTCCATCAAAGCTGACACTGTGCCCATTAAACACAGCCACTGTGCCCATTAAACGCAGCCACTATGCCCATCAAACGCTGCCACTGTGCCCATCAAACTCGTGTTATATTGTCCAAGCGTTGTGTTAATTTTTAAACACTGATTTTGTTGGAAGTACCAATAAATATAGCCTTATTGATAATTTGCATTTTTATTCTCGTGCATGATCGTGTAGACAGGGCCCCAGTGCAATGTATTGCCCGGGGGCCTATAACGCTCTTAAGATGGCCCTGTTCCCCGTCGGATAGTGTCCACCCTGTACTGCGCTTGCGCAGTACGGAGGACAAGGAGACGCCGAAAGTCTCTGAAGATGAACGGCGCCTGCGCACTGAGTCCAGGTTCAAGCCCCACCATCCAAGTGGACATAGAGTCAGAATAAAAATTTGCAGAGCGAAGCAAGGCCGTGCCCGAAGCATGGCGAGCAAAGCGAGCCCGGGAGGGGCCCTCTTACTAAGTGCTGGTTTACATGATCTACTGTATGTCCACTTGCATGGTGGGGCTTGAACCTGCCCTCAGGGTAGAAGCTACTATTAAGTGCGCAGGCGCCGTTCATCTTCAGAGACTTTCGGCGTCTCCTTGTCCTCCGTACTGCGCAAGGGCTGCGCCTGCGCAGTACGGGGCGGACACTATCCGATGGGGGGACAGTTCTCGGCAGAACACCGGTCCTTTTTTTTTTTGTACATAAGCATTCAAATACCTTTTGTACATGCGTTACATGTTAATTTGAAGAGGTTAGAATTGCACTCTGGGTTCTAGAATTTATTTTACTCATGTATGCACACATGTTCAAGCATCAGTACCATATGCAAGTACCTTTAACACTTTTGCTTCCATAGCTGTTTTTGCATTTTTTGCACCTTTACAAAATCAGTTTAGGCCAGAATATTAACCGCTTGCCCACTGGGCATTTAAACTCCCTTCATAGCCAGACCAATTTTCAGCTTTCGGTGCTCTCACAATTTGAATGACAATTACTCAGTCACTCAACACTGTACCCATATGAAATCTTTGTCCTTTTTTTTTCAGAAATAGAGTTTTCTTTTGGTGGTATTTAACCACTTTCAGACCGAACCAATTTGCAGCCAAAGGACCAGGCCCCTTTTTGCGATTCGGCACTGTGTTGCTTTAACTGACAATTGCGCGGTCGTGCGATGTGGCTCCCAAACAAAATTGACGTCCTTTTTTTCCCACAAATAGAGCTTTCTTTTGGTGGTATTGGATCGCCCCTGCGGTTTTTATTTTTTGCGCTATAAACAAAAAAGAGCGACAATTTTGAAAAAAAATGCATTATTTTTTGCTATAATAAATATCTCCCAAAAATATATAAAAAAACGTTTTTTTTTCCTCAGTTTAGGTCGATACGTATTCTTCTACATATTTTTGGTAAAAAAAAATCGCAATAAGCGATTATTGATCGGTTTGCGCAGAAGTTATAGCGTTTACAAGATAGGGGATAGTTTTATAGCATTTTTATTAATAATTTTTTTTTTTATTAGTAATGGCGGCGATCTGCGATTCTTTTTGTGACTGCGACATTATGGCGGACACATCGGACATTTTTGACACATTTTTGGAACCATTGTCATTTATACAGCAATCAATGCTATTTAAATGCATTGATTCCTGTATAAATGACACTGACAGTGAAGGGGTTAACCACAAGGGGGCAGTGTAGGGGTTAAGTATGCCTAGGGGTGTGTTTCTTACTGTGGTGGGGCGTGGCTGTCAGCTAGTGAATGCTGATCTCTGCTCCAATCACAGGAAGCAGAGATCGGCGTCACTAGTTGCTAGGCAGAGCGGGGAGATGCTGTTTATCTCGGCATCTCCCCGTTCAGCCTTCCCGTGAGACGATCGTGGGGGTCCCCGCGGCGATCGAGTCCGCGGGGCCCACGGGGGTCCCGACCGACGCGCTCCCGATGGCACGGACAGGCATTAAGGAGGGACTTATATATACGCCCTCCTGCCTATACGTGCCATTCTGCCGACGTATATCGTCGTGCGCCGGTCGGCAAGTGGTTAATCGCCGCTGGGTCTTTTATTTTTTATATTTTTTTATGAATTTTAAAAAAACTAAAATTTTGTAAAAAATAATGCATTTTTCTTCATTTCTGGTATAAAATTTTGCAAATTAGTAATTTTTCTTCATACATTTTGGCCCAAATTTATACGGCTACATATCTTTGGTAAAAAAAAAAAAAATCAAATAAGTGTATATTATTTGGTCTTTGTGAAAGTTATAGAGTCTACAAGCTATGATGCCAATCGTTGAAAATTGATCACACCTGGTGTACTGAGGGCCTATCTCATTTCTTGAGACACGAAGGCTGGGTTCACACTGCTGCGGTGCGGGAACGCTGCGAATCTACTGCGGGTTCCCGCATCGCATATCTCCCGCCGGCAGTTCACACTGCCCTATGCGAGCTGCTGGGAGTGTCAGTGAAATGTTAATGACACCCTCATATCAGCTCGCACATCGCAGTGCGATCTGCAAACTCGGACAGGAATCGGATCGCATGGTGAGAACACCATGCAATCCGATTCTGCAACGGACCGAAAAAAAGAGTCCTGTGCGAGTTTGGGCCAAATGCGATGCAAATTCAGCCATACTATCTGTATGGCTGAATTTGCATCACACAGAGATCGCATATGATTTGAACTGCAGTGCGGTGCGAATCATATGCGATCTCCCGCACCACAGCAGTCTGAATCGGGCCTAAGACCTGATTCACACCTATGCATTTTTAGTGCTTTTTGCATTTTGCAGATTTGCACTACAGAACGTGTTCCATAGGAAACCATGTTAAATGGACTGTAGTGCAAATCTGCAAAATGCAAAAAGCACTAAAAATGCATAGGTGTGAATCAGGCCTAACAAGCTAGGAAAGTAAAAATAACCCCAAAATTACACCTTTTTAGAAAGTAGACATTCCAAGGTATTTAGTAAGAGGCATAGTGAGTTTTTGGAAGTTATAATTTTTCCCCACAATTCTTTGCAAATTATAATTTTTTCCACAAAATTGTCATAATAACAAGTTATTTCTCTCACATGGCATATGCATAGTGGCAACTACACCTCAAAATACATTCTGCTACTCCATCTGAGTATGGCAATATCACATGTGTGAGACTTTTACACAGCCTGGCCACATACAGCCACATACAGAGGCCCAACATATACCCATCAGGTGTTCTAGTGACATGCATTTCAAATCTAATTTGACTACCTATTACACTTTTGTGAGGCACTGATGGACACTCTAGTGGCATGGATGGGCAAGGATGTGGCATGGATGAGCACTGATGTGGCACGGATGAGAACTGACATGCATTGATTTGGCACGGATGAGAACTTACGTGGCATGGATGTTGCACGGATGAGCACTGATATGGCATGGATGTAGCACGGATGAGTACTGATGTGGCATGGATGAGCACTGATGTGGCATGGATGTGGCACAGATGAGCACTCATGTGGCACGGATGAGAACTGATGCTGCGTAGATGTGGCACGGATGATAACTGATGTGGTATGGATATGGCACAGATGATTACTGATGTGGCACAGATGAACACTGATGTGGCACGGATGATTACTGATGTGGGTGTGGCACAGATGATCACTGATGTGGCATGGATGATCACTGATGTGGCATGCATAGGTTTGCGCAGCCCATTGCATTAGGGTGCACCTCAAAGCTCAAACACACATGCTTGTATATAGAAGTGGAGCAGTGGGCGATGTCAGTAGGGCAGAGGTTGGTGTCAGTAGGGCAGTAGACAGTTTCAGTAGTTTATTTTATAATTTTTTTTATTACAACTTTGTACAATTGTATTATTTTTTTACAATAATTTATTTCTATTATTACATTTTTTAGGAGCTCCATTGGGAGGCTATGGGGAAATATCAGAGGTATAAACCCCTGATGTCTCCCTTTTGAGACAGAGAAAGGAACTGGGAACAGAGATTCCCCAGTCCCTTTCTCTGCAGCCAAGCTTCGGGGGAATCTGCGTAGGAAGCATCATTAGGGTGTGCCTGCCTATGGTGGCATTGATGTGGCATGGATGATCACTGATGTGGCATGGATGATCACTGATGTGGCATGGATGAGCATGGATGAGCCATGGATGGGGATGGACGAGCATGGATGAGCCAGGGATGGAGCATGGATGAGCATGAATGAGGATGGATGAGCCAGGGATGGAGCATGAATGAGGATGGATGATCCAGGGATGGAGCATGAATGTGGATGGATGAGCCAGTGATGGAGCATGAATGTGGATGGATGAGCCAGGAATAGAGCATGAATAAGGATGGATGAGCCAGAGATGGAGCATGAATGTGGATGATGAGCAAGAGATAGAGCATGAATGTGACTGGATGAGCCAGGGATGAAGCATGGATGAGCATGACTGTGGATGGATGAGCTAGGGATGGAGCATGAATGTGGATGGATGGAGCATGAATGTGGATGGATGAGCCAGGCATGGAGCATGAATGTGGATGGATGAACCAGGGATGGAGCATGAATGAGGATTAGGGATGAGCCGAACACCCCCCGATTCGGTTCGCAGCATAACATGCGAACAGGCAAAACATTTGTTCGAACACTGTTAAAGTCTATGAGACACAAACATGAAAAATCTTGTTTATGCAAGTGTTTGCCATAAACAGTGTTTGGGGACATGTATCAATGCAAAAAAAAGTTTTAAAAACAGCCGTTTTTTCAGGAGCAGTGATTTTAATAATGCTTAAAGTGAAACAATAAAAATGAAATATTCCTTTAAATATCGTGCCTGGGGGGTGTCTATAGTATGCATGTAAAGTGGCGCAGTTTTCCCGTGTTTAGAACAATACCACAGCAAAATGAAATTTCTAAAGGAAAAAAAGTCATTTAAAACTACTCGTGGCTGTAATGTATCGTCGGGTCGTGGCAATATAGATGAAAATCATTGAAAAAAACGGCATGGGTCCCCCCCCCCAGTCCATTACCAGGCCCTTTGGGTCTGGTATGGATATTAAGGGGAACCCTGCACCCAAATTAAAGAAAATGGCGTGGGGGTCCCCTAGGCCCCCAAGCACTATATATTCTGAACAACAGTATATATACTATACGGCCTGCCCTATATACTCTGCAGAAAATTGGGCCTTAGGTGTTGGTGGTACCAGAACACTGTAAGCCCTCACAGTTATGCCCCGTACACACGGTTGGATATTCCAATGGAAAAACTCAGATCGGATTATATTGTCGGAAAATCCGATCATGTGTGGGCTCTAGCGGGCTTTTTCCATCGGAAAAAATTTCAGAGCAGGATCTAAAATTTTCCGACAACAAAATCCGATCTGACTTTTTCCGATCGTGTGTAGAGAATTCCGACGCACAAAGTGCCACGCATGCTCAGAAGAAATTTGGAGATGAAAGCTATTGGATACTGCCCTGTACGTAGTCCCGTTGTAGGTTTTGTACGTCACCTCGTTCGGATTTTCCGACAACTTTGTCCGACCATGTGTGTGCAACACAAGTTTCGGACAAAATCCATCGGAAAAAATCAGACGGATTTTGTGGTCAGATTGTCCGACCATGTGTACGGGGCATTACTCTTGGTGAGTGCAGGAATGGGCCCTGCTGTAAAATAGTATATAAAAAATTGTAATTACATGCCCCTGTTAAACAGGGGCAGAAAAATTGGGCCTTGGATGGTGGTGGTACCAGAACACTGTAAGCCCTCACAGTTAATCTTGTTGGGTGCAGGAACGGGCCCTGCTGTGAAATATTATATCAGGATTTGGAATTACATGCCCCTGTTAAGCAGGGGGCGAAAAATTAGGCCTTGGGTGGTGGTCGTGCCACAACACTGTAACCCCTCACAGATACTCTTGTTGGGCGCAGGAATGGGCCCTGCATTGAAATATTATATAAAAAATTGTAATTACATGCCCCTGTTAAACAGGGGCAGAAAAATTGGGCCTTTGGTGGTGGTGTGGGTGGTACCAGGACACTGTAAGCCCTCACAGATACTCTTGTTGGGCACAGGAACGGGCCCTGCTGTGAAATATTATATCAGGATTTAGAATTACATGCCCCTGTTAAACAGGGGCAGAAAATTGGGCCTTTAGTGGTGGTGATGGTGCCACAACAATATAACCCCTCCCAGATACTTTTGTTGGGCGCAGGAACGGGCCCTGCGTTGAAATAATATATCTGCAGAAGAGGCCATAGAGGAAGAAAAAGAAGAGGAGGGGGTGGAGGAGAGAGCTGTGGCAGAATCACCACTAGCATTTTGGAGGCGTGGTGGTGGAACAAGCTCCAACAATACTGAACTCTGTCCTGTATCCTTCCCAGCTGCCAGCAGAGTTACCCAGTGCGCTGTGAAGGAAAGGTAACGTCCCTGCCCATGCCTGCTGGACCATGAGACAGCGATAATAGGCACCTTACTGCTGACCGACAACGAGGTGGTCCAACGAGGCCAAAACATTGCCTTCCACATGCCGGTAGAGAGCCGGAATGGCCTTCTGTGAAAAGAAATGGCGTTTTGGAACCTGCCACTGAGGTACAGCACATTCCACAAATTTTCAAAAGGCGGCAGAGTCTACCAGCTGAAAAGGCAGCAGTTGCAGTGCTAGCAATTTGGCCAAGTTAGTATTCAGATGCTGAGCATGTGGATGGCTGGGACCAAATTTTTTTTTACGGTTCAACAACTGGGGTAGGGAAATTTGCCTGCTAAAATCAGATGGTGGTGTACTGCGTCTGCTAGCAGATTGGCTGCAAGTACTTGGGACACCTATTGCTATACCTTCATTCCTCTCAGTTCAGGTTTTTGAGAGGACTGAAGGTATAGTGGGGTTGGAGATTCCAGATGAGGAGCAAGGAGAAGTCTGCCTTTTTCTTTGATGTGGGTCTTTCAAGTGCTGTTGCCAACGGACTGCATGGCAGGTTGTCATATGTCTGGTCAAGCATGTGGTGCCCAAGTGGCTGCTGGCTACGCTTGATCCTCGTCATACATAGGTTGCAAACAGCAACGGTGCGATCTGCTGCACCATGTGTCGAAAAAGGCCCACATCAAGGAACTCTACGATGTCAGTAGAGCAGTGGACGGTGTCAGTAGGGCAGAGGACGGTGTCAGTAGGGCAGAGGACGGTGTCAGTAGGGCAGAGGACGGTGTCAGTAGGGCAGAGGACGGTGTCAGTAGGGCAGAGGACGGTGTCAGTAGGGCAGAGGACGGTGTCAGTAGAGCAGTGGACGGTGTCAGTAGAGCAGTAGATGGTGTCAGTACGGGCAGTGGACGGTGTCAGTAGGGCAGTGGACGGTGTCAGTAGCCCCCATAGAGACCTCCATAGAGCGAGACAAAAACAACCTTACCTTCCAGGAGCCGCTGCAAAGATGTGCGTGCGAACCTGTTAGGGGGCGGAGTCTAATGCTCTTTCATGCATAGGCACCCCTGGTTGCTAGAACACCAGTTCCATTCACTATCTCTGGCATCGGCCGGCGTCTGGGACCTCGTGGGAGAGAGAGCGCACAGAGCCACAGACAGTGCAGTGTGACCCGTGCGGCTGCTGCAGGACATTGGCCCCCCCAGAACGCTGGAGTGGGGAAGAAGGGGGAGAGTTTTGCTTCTGCAGCTGCATGATGATCGGCACATTGTGGGAGTTCTTCTTCTGGAGGGGGGGAGTCTGCTGGCGGGAGAGATCATACCATAGAGAATCTATTCTAACACAGAGGTGGGGGGGGGGTGATGTAAAGGGGAGGGAGGGAGCAAGGAGGAGGCAGTGGCACTCATCACTGAAGTCAAAGGATCTGCTGGCGGGACTCAGAGAGGGGGGGTTGGGAATCGAATTGGAAAGGAGGAAGGCATGGTGCTGTGTGCTGGTGACACCGGGGCTGCTACTTCCCACACTGGGGCTGGAGCCTCTATGCTGCTGTGTCCGGGTGTCGGGAGAACACAAACACGGGAACAGCTGTCAAAACCCGGGCTGTCCGGGTCATTCCCGTACAAGTGGGAAGCCTAATTGGCAGGGGACAGACCTCCTACATATACCCATAGTCAGCCTGCTGGGGGAGGAGTTGTTGGCTGGGTGAACTGGATGATGGAGTGTTAGACTGTCATGCCTAAGGGAACCCCTTGCTGGGGGGGTGTACCTCAGGCGGGGAGCTTGGGTCATGGAGAGGTGTCCTGGAACAGGAGCTGCATGTCCAGAGTAAGTCATTCAGGAAGGATCCAGGGCAGGTGTCAGTGAGTGGAAAGCACAGTGGAGAGATCTGGAAGAGACATGCCAGGGGAGCTGGATGTAGAGCCAGGGGGAGAGACTGTGGGAGTTTTGTGTCAAATCGATGTAGCCATGAGGGCGGGCAGGATTTGCAAGTCAGACTTGCTGGGATCAGTAGTCATCACCATTTATTCTTCTAAAGTAAATTGGTTGCTGCTACAAAGGGGTACTGCAGGCCCTGGCCCTGGCCTACAGAAGGTCATCAAGTAAATACACTGGGACTTATTCAGAGTGAGGCCTAGTCATGTTCTGATGGCGTGACAGGATTACTAAGACTTGGACAGTAAAGTAGTGTGCTGGAGGAAGAAGTGTTCTGAGGTAACAGTCTGTCGAGGTATGTGCTGAGGAAGAAGTGTTCTGAGGTACAGTCTGTTGAGGTATGTGCTGAGGAAGAAGTGTTCTGAGGTAAAAGACTGTCAAGTTTAGGGTCAGCCATCTTGTTCTTCTGAGAAGTGTGACTCAGTTACTTTATTCTACAAAGTACTAATTTATCCTATGGGCATCCCATGTCCCTTTTCCCCAACCAAGTTCAACCCCCTAATAAAAACAACAAAAACAAGCAAAAGACTGCTCATTGACTGAAAAATATATTGAATAGAAGACTGGGAGCAGGGTGAAATGTGTGGATGCTGTAACACGTAGCAACCAATCTCTACATGTATAAAATATATGAGTTTCACTTTTTGAATTGAATTACTGAAATAAATTAACTTTTTGATGATAAAATGGTCAAGGGTGGAATGGTCAGGGGTGGGTAGTGGGGTCCCCCAGGGTTCTGTGCTGGGACCAATCCTATTTAATTTGTTCATAAACGACCTGGAGGATGGGGTAAACAGTTAAATCTCTGTATTTGCGGACGATACTAAGCTAAGCGGGGCAATAACTTCTCCGCAGGATGTGGAAACCTTGCAAAAAGATCTGAACAAATTAATGGGGTGGGCAACTACATGGCAAATGAGGTTTAATGTAGAAAAATGTAAAATAATGCATTTGGGTGGCAAAAATATGAATGCAATCTATACACTGGGGGGAGAACCTCTGGGGGAATCTAGGATGGAAAAGGACCTAGGGGTCCTAGTAGATGATGGGCTCAGCAATGGCATGCAATGCCAAGCTGCTGCTAACAAAGCAAACAGAATATTGACATGATTTATCATGGAAAAAACACACTATGTTTAGGTGCCATTGAAAATTAATGGAGCCTGAACACGTGGTTCTTTTTGCCACTATTAAAGTACAATTTGGGTTAGCGGGCAGAATTGCAGCCATCCTGCCTGAGATCCCAAAACGCCAGATGTGAACGTGGCATAATCAAGGGGAGATGGAAAAGGACCTGGGGGTCCTAGTAGATGATGGGCTCAGCAATGGCATGCACTGCCAAGCTGCTGCTAACAAAGCAAACAGAATATTGGCACGCATTAAAAAAGGGGATCAACTCCAGAGATAAAACGATAATTCTCCCGCTCTATAAGACTCTGGTCCGGCCGCACCTGGAGTATGCTGTCCAGTTCTGGGCACCAGTCCTCAGGAAGGATGTACTGGAAATGGAGCGAGTACAAAGAAGGACAACAAAGCTAATAAAGGGTCTGGAGTATATTAGTTATGAAGAAAGGTTGCGAGCACCGAACTTATTCTCTCTGGAGAAGAGACACTTGAGAGGGGATATGATTTCAATATACAAATACCGTACTGGTGACCCCACAATAGGGATAAAACTTTTTTGCGGAAAGGAGTTTAACAAGACACGTGGCCACTCATTAAAATTAGAATAAAAAAGGTTTAACCTTAAACTACATAGAGGATTCTTTACTGTAAGAGCGACAAGGATGTGGAATTCCCTTCCACAGGCGGTGGTCTCAGCGGCGGGCATCGATAGTTTCAAGAAACTATTAAATAAGCAACAGAACAACCACAACATACAGGGATATACAATGTAATGCTGACATATAATCACACACATAGGTTGGACTTGATGGACTTGTGTCTTTTGTCAACCTCACCTACTATGTAACTATATTCACATTTTATGAGATGCCCTTGTAGTTTAGCTGTGAATTGCTGACATAGTAAATAATAATTTTTTTTCTGGTCCTGTGGTTTTCTCCTGCGTTATACCAAAGGAAGCCGCTCAGCTGGGAGCAGCCCAAAGGGGAATCTTACTGTCTCCATTCTTCTTTATCTGGAAACTCCCCCAGCTACTAAATGCTTTCTAGATTGCGGCCTGCACCATCAGAACAAGAGGCAATCTTTTCACAAAACTAAATAAAACTTGAAATAATAATTTGGAAAACAGAAAATATTCTTGCAGTGGGTCATCCCACGAACAGCAATGGTTAAATGTTGATTAAAGATTATGTATACCCAACACTTCATATTCCTAATATGTGCCAGCTGTACCATGTACGTGTATGAGAAAGTATCCTGTTCTCTTTGTATTGCTTCCTTCATGAAAACCCTGGTGTTGCTGCCAGTCCCTCTGCTTTCCTATTAAAAACTGACCACACTAAAGCCCCATACACACGGTCGGATTTTCCGATGGATTCTGTCCTATCGGACAATGTTGTCGGAAATTCCGACCGTGTGTAGGCACCATCGGACAGTTTCCATCGGATTGTCCGACGGACAAAGTTGTATCTCCTGCTCTAAAAATTTTCCGACAACAAAGTCCGATCACACCAATTCCGATCGTGTGTAGCGAATTCCGACGGACAAAGTGCCACGCATGCTCAGATCACATTACAAGACCAAAGCTATTGGCTACTAGCCTCTACGTAGTCCCATCATAGGCAACAAACGTCACCACGTTCAGAATGATCGGATTTTCCGACAACTTTGTCCGACCGTGTGTATGCAACACCAGTGTCGGACTAAATCCGTCGGACCAAATCCGATGGATTTGGTGGTCGGATTTTCCGACCGTGTGTATGGGGCTTAAGAAGGAGAACAGACTGTGGTCCGTTCTCTAGCTGTGCTGGGAACTCAGTATGCTCTCCTCCAATGATCAGGCTTCTGTTGACATGACCGCTATGTGCAGCCATTGACTGGGAAGATCAGTGTGCTGCTGTTTCGCTCGCTCATCAGTGTCTTTACGGACCTTGCTTTGTGCAATGGTGCGCAGTCATGTTGGAACAGGAAGGGGCCATCTCCAAACTGTTCCCACAAAGTTGGGAGCATGAAATTGTCCAAAATGTCTTGGTATGCTGACACTTTAAGAGTTCCCTTCACTGGAACTAAGGGGCCAACCCCTGAAAAACAACCCCACACCATAATCCCCCCTCCAACAAATGATTTGGACCAGTGCACAAAGCAAGGTCCATAAAGACATGGATGAGCGAGTTTGGGGTGGAGGAACTTGAATGATCTGCACAGAGTCCTGACCTCAACCCGATAGAAAACCTTTGGGCTGAATTAGTGCGAAGACTGCAAGTCAGGCCTTCTAGTCCAACATCAGTGCCTGACATCACAAAGGCGCTGCTGGAAGAATGATCAAACATTCCCATAGACACACTCCTAAACCTTGTGGACAGCCTTCCCAGAAGAGTTGAAGCTGTTATAGCTGCAAAGGGTGGGCTAACTCAATATTGAACCCTACGGACTAAGACTGGAATGCCATTAAAGTTCATGTGCATGTAAAGGCAGGTGTAGCGCTCTGGGGTTTAGTCAGGGAGCTCCTCGCTAAATTCCTTGTCAGGGGTAGCTACCATAGATAACTTGGTAGAGCTCCATTGCTTTCCCCCTAAGTTTGGCCTTGTTGTACTTTTCTCTTCTACCACTAGGTGGCCGGGCACTTGGTGGTACTAGATATGAGGACAACTCAAGGTCAGGTTACAGGTATATGCATCTCCCATCATTTTAAGATGGGAATGAGGGACACCTACTAGCAAACGTATGTAGGCATAGGACACGCCCCCTACCACACCCCCTTAAAGGAGAATTAACAAAAAAAAGGTTAATTAAATCCACAAGGGCTTTTTTTTACCACTATTATTCCTTTATTTTGGCTTTTAAAATTTACAAATGCAGCCATTTAGAATTTGGATGAAAGGTTTAGCACTGGGAAACACTTTATGAAAGATAAAAAGTGCATTTTATAACAACTATATAGATCAGACCAAAATGGGGGGCAAAGAGGGACATTACTCCAAATCAGGGACAGTCCCTCGAAATCAGAGACAGTTGGGAGCTATGGGTATATGGGGTATCTCAGCCAATGGGCTGGGGTTTTCTTGAATCCCTTGGCTTGCTGGGAGAGCCTATATATTCGAGTGGAATCAGGTGATCTGTGTTCTGTGCCACCCGGACTGCCGTCTGGGTGGATGAGTGTCGTCTGCCCCAGGCTGCTAGGCCAGAGATTGGGCCTATTCTGGGGGCATCTTGCTGCCAGGCTGTGTGAGGGCCTATCCAGAAGTAAGAGGGCAGCGCAGGGTTGGGACTGCGGCTTGCAGTCCAACTAAAAGTGGTCAGAGGTAGAAGGGAAGCTGACACCACTAAGGGACCAACCACCTTTACCAGGGACCACAGTGAGTAACTGAAGCAAGTACCAGAGCAGTATTCTCACGAATGGGCATGGTTGAGAATCTGGAAATTTCAGGCGGTGATCAAGTCAGGGACAGTGGCGTGCGCCGCCCCCTCTCTCCTGCACCGCTCTATCACCAATAGATAGATTCATGCATTGCATGAATCTATTGTCACCGCTGCCGCCCCCTATTCAGGTGTCCGGCCCCTTGTTGGGCACCGGGCATCAGAATTACAGCGGGGGGGGGGGTTTTTGGAAGCGCCCTATTAGAGCTGTAAGCTCTAATAGGGGACCTGATTAGAGCGGTGGGCTCTAATAGGCTTCCATACGTGTAAACAGCGGGCGCACTGCTGTGCGTTCGCTGTTTACACAGTATTGTGTTAGAGAAGCGAATACATCGCTTCCCTAACACAGACCCGCCTCTCAGCCAATCAGGTTGCCGGGTCTGTTACCTGTCACCTGATTGGCTGAAGTCACAGGCGCTGTGATTGGACGCTAGGCGTCCAATCATAGCAGAAGACAGGAGGAGCGCGGGAGAAGACATTGGACGATGAGGAGACACCGCTCGCCGCCTGACTCCATCACCAGCTGCACACCAAGACAAGGTAAGTGCAGAGGGCAGGCAGGGGGCACAGTGGCAGCACTTGAGGGGCACAGTGGCAGCACTTGAGGGGCACAGTGGCAGCACTTAAGGGGCACAGTGGCAGCACTTAAGGGGCACAGTGGCAGCGTTTGGGGCACAGTGGCAGCACTTGGGGCACAATGGCAGCACTTGGGGCACAATGGCAGCACTTGGGGCACAGTGGCAGCACTTGGGGCACAGTGGCAGCACTTGGGGCACAGTGGTAGAACTTGGGGCACAGTGGCAGCACTTGGGATACAGTGGCGGCACTTGGGGCACAGTGGCAGCACTTGGGGCACAGTGGCAGCATTTAATGGGCACAGTGGCAGCATTTAATGGGCACAGTGGCAGCGTTTGATGGCACAGTGAGGCTTGTTTGCGCCCCCCCCAGAAATTTTGAGCACCAGCCGCCACTGGTCAGGGACCCAACCAGTGGAGGGGACGATTGCAGAGCAGCCTCGTGTGTCAAGCTAGGGACCGAGCTGGTCAGCAGGGGTGAAGCTTGAAGGTATCCGAAGTGCCAAGCTCGGGACCCAGCAATGTGGGTGACGCTTGAGGAAGATACTACCGCAAAAGCCTTGAGGAGCTCACATGATTCAGAGTTAGTGAATCAGAGGATCCAGTGAGAGACCAGGAGCTCAAGGGGCTGAAGAACTACAAGTAGAAGTTGTAGTAAAGCTGAGAGAACTGTTATGTTTGAATTAGGAACTGTTAAGTACTGTAGCCATAGAGACAGCAAACCTGCACGTGCAGAAGTGGCACCTTCCTGGGGCCTTTCCCTGAACGGCTGTCCTCCTATTGAAGCCTCTGTGTCTGCCTATTGAAATTATAACTACTTAAGGGTGTCCTGGCCCCTGCCCTCTTTCCCTCTCAATATATAAAAGGACTGTTAAAAGAAATAAAACCTCTTTTGCATCCAAGAAGTGTCTGTCCGATGACTTTTACCACCTTTGCACCCACTATGCCTCACAACCCACCACATATTGAAGGATATCAGCGGTCTGTGGCCTCAAAGGTTCTCATTAGACTGGAAGAGGTTAGAGATTCTGCGACACAGGTGTCCCAATACTTTTGGTATAGTATAGTATATAGTGTATATTGTACATTCACATCAGTCCCTGCCCTCAAGGAGCTTACAATCTAAGGTTCATATCTCATATGCCTACATACACATAATAGAGCCAATTTAGACAGGAGCCACTTAACCTTCCAGTATGTCTCTGCAAGGAGGAAACCCACACAGAGCAAAGGGGAACATGCAAACTCATTGCAAACAGTTTGATGGTTGGAATTCAAACCAAGGACCCAGGTGCCGCAAGGCAGGAGTGCTAACTAGGGATACGTTCAGACATGGTCAGATCTTAGTCTGTCCCACCTGAGTGAGCCCACTGGGAATCTATTACTTATTTTCCAAAAAGTGACAGTTATTTTCAGCTGAGTACAGCACAGTGTCTTATTGGTTAGCACTATGAATGAGCTCTGGGAATGTTTGGATCCTAGTCTGATCCCACATTAGTGAGCCCCCCAGGAAGCTGTCACTTGTACTGGACCAATCATAAGCAGCCAAGGCATTTCCTGCCCAGCAGCTGCATTTATAGAAGCGTGTATGGGTGCAGCTTCAGGACGAGGAATGCCTTGGCCACCTATGATTGTCCCAGTACAAGTGACAGCTTCCTGGGGGGCTTGTTAAGGTGGGATTAGACTAGGATCCAAACATTCCCGGAGGTCATCCATAGTGCTAACCAATAAGACACTGTGCTGTACTCAGCTGAAAATGACTCACTTTTTGGAGTCACTTTTTGGAAAATAAGTATTCCGATGGGTTGCTTTGTGAATTGAGCCTCACGTCTATATGCCCTTCACAGGATACAAATGCAATGCAGATGCAAAAAATAGCAAGTTGTTTCTCCTTAGCAAAGAACATCTGTACTGTTGTTTCTCATTTCCTATCTAGTTGTGACATGTGTGTTTGTTGTGTAATATCAGTGGTTTGTGGTTGAATAAAGGGGAAGTGTGAATCCCTGTTGTTGCGTCAGTTGACTGTCGTCTATGTAGAGTTTTTCTATTGTCTGCTCAGTGTGGAGATTAAGAGTTCCACCATTGCCCTGACTCAGGCAAAACAGTGGTCTGAAAAAATAGGATTGAATCTTAAAGCTGAGTTCTGCTTAACCACTTTAAGACCGGGCCTGGCCTCTTTTTTAGATGTGGTGTTTACAAGTGTAGCGCCGGGCTCCTAACTATGTGTTTTTCAAGTTTAATATTCCTAAAACCACAGTTGGGTTTTGGGGTAAATTATCCAAATTATGGTCTCAGTATCAGTCTAGCTGGAATTGCACTGAGTTCTCCTTGAGCGCAGGTGTCGCTGTCACCGCCGGCAAGTGGAGAATGCAGTTTGGCTGGGTGCATTGGATACCCTTCTTGCTCTCGGGAACCAGCCCAGTGGGTGTGTTTGTCCCACTGTGAATTCTGGGAGAAGGTATTTAAGGTAATGAGATCACGTGTTTCTGGGTTCATCTGTCCGTTTGGTCCTGGTCCTCCTGACCAGCCCCCGTCGCCCTCCTGGTGTCATGGTTATGCAGTAATATTCCCCTGTTTGCTTACCTCTCCTCATGTGTTCAGACTAAGAGGCCAGCCACTCTCACCTGGTGGTTTTTATAACCTCTCCTTTAAGCATGGCTCCACCCCAGGCCCTATCAGGGAAACCTATATTAACCTGTGCACTGCAAGCCAGTGGTGCTGATCAACCATTGTGTATCCATGGTGTGTTCGGCTTCCTGGTTCCTGTTTGCCGTGTGCTCTATGTTTGTCTCTGTTACCGACCTTGGCGTGTTCTCAACGATTCCTGTCTGCCTGTGACCCTGAACCTTTGGCGTGTACTCTGTTGTTCCTGTCTGCTAGTTGCCCAGACCTCTGCCTTATCCCCTTACGATCCTTGTCGTTCCAGCCTGCTGCTTCCTTCTCATGTAGTCTACTGTGAGCGTGAGCTGTGAGACCCTAGGGGCCGCGACCTGGAGCCAGACTGCAGCGAAGTCTATCCTCACCACTAGAGGCTCTGGCGAACACCTGCTGGCTCTTAGACTCCGCGCCCTGGGGAATCTATGCTCTAGCTCCCACTGGGATCTGTGTCAGTGATCCAGTAGACCTGTGTCCTGAGTCTCCCTGGGTACAATCCATAGCAGTCAGTCCTAAGGTCCACTACCTAGCGGTGCACTTCCGACTCCTACTGAGTGCACCTGTCACCTGGTCTCAGGTGACCTGACACCTGGCCTGGGGTGCGTATCCATGCAATTTCGAGTCTCGGGGCGGGCGGGCGGGGCGGGTCGGGGCGCGTTTAAAAATTATTTTTTTTTGTTATTTATTTTACCTTTTATTTTTACACGGTTTTAAAAAAAAAATAAATGTGTCACTTTTATTCCTATTACAAGGAATGTAAACATTAGAAAAAAAATAGAAAAACAATAGAAAAAAAGCATGACAGGACCTCTTAAATATGAGATCTGGGGTCAAAAAGACCTCAGATCTCATATTTACACTAAAATGCAATAAAAAAACAAACAAAAAAAAACACAATTTTGTCATTTAAAAAAAATACATAAATAAAATGGCCCTTTAAGAGCTATGGGTGGAAGTGACATTTGACGTCGCTTCCGCCCTGCAGTGTCATGGAGATGGGTGGGGGCCATCTTCCCCTCACTCGTCTCCATGTCAGCCCAGGGGACAGACGCGATCGGCTTCGCCGCTGCACGGCTCCAGTAAGCGGCGGAGGACACCGGATCGTGGTGGGAGGGGGCGGCCCTCTCCCACCGCCGATAAAAGTGATCTTGTGGCGAATCCGCTGCAGAGACCACTTTTATCTTGTACCGGACCGCTGGCCGAACACAGGGATACCGGGGTTATGGCAGCTAGCTGCTGCCTAACGATATCCGTCCCCAAAGTAGGGACATACATTGGCTTGCGGCAGTCCGGAAGTGGTTAAAAAAAATAAATGAAAAGTCAGCAGCTACAAATACTGAAGCTGCTGACTTTTAATAATCGGACATTTACCTGTCCCAGGGTCCAGCGATGCGGGGGGAACGAAGCTCGTCTCCCCCTCCTCTCTGCGGTTCCGGCATTGTAACTGTGGGCGAGCCGCGTGCGGTGACTGGCTGGGCAATCATCTGGGACCTGTGACGTGTCCCAGATGATTGCCGAGAGGGGGGGGGGAGAGGTGATCTTCCTCCCAGCGCTGCGGTGCACCGGGAGGAAGTGGGAGCTGGAACCCTCTAAAAAGAGGGTATCCGCTTCCCCCCACCCAAAAAAAAATGACATGCCAAATGTGGGATGTCACCTCCCTTAAAGCGGAAGTTCAATTTTTGGGTGAAACTCCGCTTTAAAGAGGGCCACATTATGTCTACGAAGGGCCACATCCACTAAATTGCAGAGAAAAGTTACTTAAAATTCAGGGCAAGTGTTTAATTTTTCACATAGGTTAAAATCTGCATTTTTTTATGGTAGAAAACTACATAACGTTTTAAATAATTTAGATTGTAAGCTCCGCAAGCAGGGCCCTCCTATTCCTTCTCTACTGAACTGTATTGTTATTGTACTGTCCCCCCTCTACATTGTAAACTGTTGGCACTATATAAATCCTGTTTAATGAGAGTAATAATAATAATATTTGCAGTTTTTTACATCACACTGTATTTGCACAAACATATTTTCAGGAAAAAATACAATAAAAATGCATTTTAGTGCACACAAACACAATGTAATGCCTACTTTTTTGGTGAAATGTAAAAGAAAGGGTTGTAGTGAGAAAATAGATACCAAACATGTCAAGCCAAAAAAAAGATGGTGAACTAATTGGTTGAACTAGTTCAACTTGTGTATTTGCATTGAGACTAACTATGTAACTATGATACCCAAAAATGTATATGCAATGCCTTAAAAGCCTTTACAGGTTGTTAATTTAGGCCCTTTTCACACTTGTGCTACTTCAAAGTCGCGCGGTTTTAACAAATTTTTGCCGCAATTTTGCCACGATTTCAAGGAATGCCTGTGTAAGTGGCATCAAAATCGGACCAAAGTAGTGCAGGGACTACTTTGAAGTCGGAATGACTTGAAGTCGTACTAATATGAATGGCTGTCATTGGAAATCATGGGGAACGACTTGTCATGCTACTTTGCAGTCCCAAATCGTGGGACAAGTCGTATAAGTGTAAAAGGGGCCTTAGATTTGCCCACGAATGATGGCCCTAGAATTATTGCTCTCACTCTGATTGGCAATTGCTGTTTACATACCTATGTACGCAGTTGTTTAAAGTGGAACTTCACTCTCCCAATCAACATTGATTATTTTTAATGCCCCTAGCATTAGTAAGTAGATAGGACACTATATCATGTCTACTAGTTTTAAACTTTTTTTTTTACATTTCTTTGGTTACTTCCCGGTTTCTTGCCTAGGCAAATTATATCATACATCCCAGGGGTCTTCAGGCGGAGAGGAGAGAAGTTTTCTCAGTTAAGCACACTCTCCTCCATGCGTGCTTGAGCTAAGGGCAGTTGGATTCCAGGAAGTAAATGCTACATGAAAAATCTCCCCTTACTCAAGATGGCCACAGCCAGAAATGCTAAGGGGGTATTTTTTCAAAGTGATTTCTCAACAAAATAAAGCCATGGATGGATGGGGGAGTTTGCGTTAAATATTATAAATTAGTGAAATAGTGTTATGCAGTGAAGTTCCCCTTTAACCACTTAAGCCCCGGAACCATTTGGCTGGCCAAAGACCAGAGCACTTTTTGCGATTCGCCACTGCGTCGCTTTAACTGACAATTGTGCGGTCGTGCGACGTGGCTCCCCAAACAAAATTGACGTCCTTTTTTCCCTACAAATAGAGCTTTCTTTGGGTGGTATTTGATCACCTCTGTGGTCTTTATTTTTTGCTTTTTTGCACTATAAACAAAAAAAAGAGCGAAAATTTTGGAAAAAACACAATATTTTTTATTTTTTGGTATAATAAATATCCCCAAAAAATATATAAAAAACACATTTTTTGGTAAAAAAATATCACAATAAGCATTTATTGATTGGTTTGTGCAAAAGTTATAGCGTCTACAAAATAGGGGTTTGTTTCTATGGTATTTTTATTAATAATTATTTTTTTACTAGTAATAGTGGCGATCTGCAATTTTTATCGTGACTGCGACATTATGGCGGACACATCGGACATTTTTGACACATTTTTTGGGACCCTTGTCATTTTTACAGCGATCAGTGCTATAAAATTGCACTGATTACTGTAAAAATTACACTGGCAGTGAAGGGGTTAACCACTAGCTGGCTAGGAAGGGGTTAAGTGTGTCCTAGGGAGTGATTCTAACTGTTAGGGGGAGGGGCTACGAGTGACACGTCACTGATCACCGCTCCTGATCACAGGGAGCTATGATCAGTGACAGTGTCACTAGGCAGAACGGGGAGATGCTTTAGTATCTCCCCGTTCTTCCTCTCCGTGAGACGATCGCGGGTATACCCATGGTCATCGAGTCTGCGGGACCCGCAATCCTACTCACGGAGCTCGCGGCAGGGTCGTGAGCGCTGCCGGCGGCACACATGTGCCCAATATGGCGGCAAATTCAAAGGGACGTACAGGTATGCCCATTTTCACATCCGTGCCATTCTGCTGACGCATATGTACATGCGGCGGTCTGCAAGTGGTTAAACCACTTGCATTCCAGGCTGGTTATATATAGGGCCTATGGGCATCAAATGGTTAAAGTGTGTGTCAAGACAAATATTCTTTTTCTAGTTTTGGATAGAATAACGAAGGTTTAGAACCTCTGTCACGTTTTTACTACTCTATGGAGCTCTGTTACAGAGAATAACTCTCAGTTTCTGTCTTGTCGACACCTTCACCAGACAGGAAATGAAAATAGTGTGAATACAGAAAGCATTGGTATTATCATTATGGCTACTAGATGGAGTTTTTGTTTTAATAATAATCAGCGCCATCTCGTGGCCATAATGTAATTTTTTCCTGGTTTCATGCTATTCCTATGAACAAAGAGCATCCGACCTGGAGAGAAAATAATCAAGAAACATTTGACTTTTATGGCATTCCCACAGAACAGATATACATGAGCTTTGCATGATGAATTGCTCTGGGAATTTTTATGCACTCCAAAGCCCTTTTCCTTTCTTAAATTTTTTTATACATTCATTTTTTTTTTCAAACTTTTTATTTTTCTATATTTTTTTTTTTTATATTTTTTTTTTTCATAATTGTTTTAATGAAAAGAAGAACAATAGAGGCGGTGTTAATCATAGTTACAAAATTTGCGATTGATTTAGTACAGGTGTAGGTACGTAGGCATGACTAATGACCAGTAGAGAGAGAGTGATAAAACAGTTCAGTTGCGGGTTAACACGTAATATATACATTGCCTAATGAGGAACTGGAAACTCATTGTGTTAGTTGGTATTTTATATTCTTAGATAAGATTTTAGAAAGAAAATTCTTTCGAAATTCGACCCATGTATGTATTATGCTGCCCATACACTATACGAAAAATCGTTGGAACCCAGTTTCGAAAAAACGAACATTGAGCCGTGAGAGCAAACGATTGCACCATCATGTAATGACCGATAAATCGTTCAATGGACATAAATTAATACATTTTTATTTTTTTTATTTTTTTAGGGCTCTGGAAATTAAAGATTAATTCCTCGATTAATCGATTCATTTTTTTGATCGATCAAAATTCTTTTGATCTTTACTCACCTCTCCGTTGGCTTCCGGGTCTTCAGGGAGTTCCGTCGGGAGTTCACAGACATCGACGTCACCGGAACTCCTCCCCCAAGTGCCTCCGTCTGCTAACGAAGGGAAGGGGGAGGAGTCGACGTTGAAGTTCTGATTGAACGTAATGCGCACGGGGGAGGAGCTATGCATGACGTCACCCGCTGTTGCCCAAGGAACTAACACGATTGTCGGCTTTACATGCTGTCTTTTTATCATCTTTATGCGAGTAGTTTGTGTTTGAACACAAAAATTAAATCTTATACTTAAGCGGTGAGCACTTAGATCTTTTCTTTCTACCCATGACCTGCGTCCTTGCTGAGATCTAAGGAGACGTGAGAGAAGTTTATGGTCTGTGTTAACCCCTTTGATACCCGATTGCATGACCACCTGTTTGCACAGGGGTCCATGCCATAAGGTGAGAGTGATTAGTTAGACCGGAGGGGAGGGATTGTCACGCTACTGTGGGAAAAAAATGACTTACGGAAGTGCTACAGTTTGAATTTAAAACGTATTTGTGTGAACTGTGAAGTTAAGTCATGGATTGTGGAAACTAACTAGTGTTGGGTGATTGTATATAGTGTATACCACATTTACCACTGACTAATGCAGAGCTGCAATGCAAGGAGATCAGCTAAAAGTAGTTGGATCTGTATGTGCGTTATAATTAATCAAAATTAGTCGATTAATTGATTAAAAAAAAATCTATTAATCGAACACGAAAATTTTAATCAGTAACAGCCCTTTTTTTTTACATATACCTAGTTCAAACAGTTTGGACGGGAAACACATTAACCTTTCAATTAATTGTGCGTTCGGCAGAAAATTTCCAAACATGTCCTTCATTTTTTTCGGCTAAAAAACGTCCCAAACGATTTGTGCCCATTAAACTGGACGAAAAACGAACGAACTGTCTCAATGACCGAATTTCAGCCGATTTTTCGTATAGTGTATGGCCAGCATTAGTCACAGTAACCTAGAATAGGCGAAGCAGTCAGCGGAAATTACTATAGTTTGAACAACTCTTGACCCCATAGGCTTTAAATGATTTTTGTTCTATTGCAACTTATTAGCAAATTAAGTGTCACTTGAGTCTGCTGCAACTTTCCATAAAATGATACCTTTAACCACTTCAATACCGGGCACTTACACCCCTTTACTGCCCAAGCCAATTTTCAGCGCTGTCACTTTTTAAATGACCATTGCGCGATCGTGCTACACTGTACCCAAACTAAATTTTTATCATTTTTTTCCCACAAATAGAGCTTTCTTTTGGTGGTATTTGATCACCTCTGCCGCTTTTTTTTTTGCTAAACGAATAAAAAAAAAGTGTTTCTTTGTTTCTGTTATAAAACTGTGTAAATAAGTACATTTCCTCCTTCACTGATGGGCACTGTTAAGCTGCACTGATGGGCACTGATAAGGCGGCACTGATGAGGTGGCACCAATGAGATGGCACTGATGGGCACTGACGATGGGCACTGATAGGTGGCCCTGGTGGGTGACAGTGATATGCAGCACTGATGGGCATTGATAGATGGCACTGATGGGCACTCATAGGTGGCATAGGTGGCACTGCTGGGCACTGATAGGCGATACTGATGGGCACTGAAAGGCTGCACTGATGGGTACTGATGGGTGGCACTGATAGACGGCACTTCTGGGCCCGGATGGGCACTGATAAGCAGCACTGAAAGGTGGTACTGATGGGCACAGATGGCTGGCACTGATAGACTGCACTGATAGGCATCACTGGTGGCACTGGCAGGCAATTTTAATTGCCACTGATTGGCAGCTGCCTGGGCACTGATTGGCATATCCCTGGTGGTCTAGGGTGGCAAACCTGGTGGTCCAGTGTGGTGGAAATCCCTGGTGGTCCTGGCGGCATCCTGGTGGTCCTGGGCGAGCATCCGATGGAGGGCTGCGCTAATAAACAAGCAAAATAAAGTAAAAGTGATTTCGCGCATACAGTAAAAGCACACACCTACACGTGATAAAACACGTGATAAAAAATAGTATAATATAATAAGTGATAAAATAAATAAATAAGTGATAAATACAACAGAATCAGCAAATAAGTGCCATAAAAGGGAAAAAGGCTGAAGGGCACTGATTAAATAGGTAAATGGAATGAGTCCATAAAAGAAATAAATATACAAAAGTCCAGGCAAAAATCAGGGAGTCTATTTAACAGTCTCTGTCTATATAGTAGATTCTTCTCCTATTCGCTACTGAGGGATTTAGGTGGTTAAACGTGTTCCCTGTCCGGAAGTGGAATTTTACCTTGCGATACCGGAAGTGATGTGAGACTGGCGTTTCATCGCCATTTCTTTGCTTTATCTTTTTTGCATTTGTGTAAGGGTTCATTCTTACTTTTTATTCAATAAAATACCCCATTATTTTTACATACTACACTATTGGAGGCATTTTTTCCTCTATCCCCCTCTTTTGTTGGTGAGCTCATCACCTATTCTAGACGGCAAGCACCCGGCACCATAAGTAGTTATCCTGACATAAGGTGATACAAACAAGCCTGGATGACAAACGGAGGAGAGGAGCTTTCCTAGATTGGGGATGTATATGCTGTTTTTAAAGCGGTGGTTCAGCAAAAAGTCAGCAGCTAAAAAAAAGGACTTTTAATAAGTACACTTACCCTCCCAGGGCGCCCGCGATGTCGGTCGTGGAGGCCGAGATGTCCCTCGGCTCTCCGGGCCCAGCGCCGCCATCCTCAGTAAGGGAAACGGGCAGCGATCGCTGCCCGTTTCCTACTGCGCATCCGCGAGCCATCGCGCGGCCTACTGCGCATGAGCAAGTCGTCGCACGGCGCTTTGTGAATGGGGAACGCGATGTGTTGTGGGACACAGTTCCCATAACAAACCGCGCCCCATTCACTAGAAGACGGCGCTCGGAGCAGAAGAGAGAACAGCGCCGCGGAACAGGAAGAGGCAGATTAGGACGATCTGCCTAGCAACAGCCATTTCTGGTAAATTTTTTTTTTTTTCAGAATGGCCCTCCACTTTAAGCTATGTTGAGGTGAGAGTTCTGTGAGCACATTTGTGGATTATACACGTTTAACAACCTAAATCCCTCAGTAGCGAATAGGAGAAGAATCTACTATATAGACAGAGACTGTTAAATAGACTCCCTGATTTTTGCCTGGACTTTTGTATATTTATTTCTTTTATGGACTCATTCCATTTACCTATTTAATCAGTGCCCTTCAGCCTTTTACCCTTTTATGGCACTTATTTGCTGATTCTGTTGTATTTATCACTTATTTATTTATTTTATCACTTGTTATATTATACTATTTTTTATCACGTGTCTTATCACATGTAGGTGTGTGCTTTTACCGTATGCGCAAAATCACTTTTACTTTATTTATCTATTTGTGTGTTGTGTACACTATTAGATTTTGCTACTGGTATTTATGTAAGATTTATCTACATTATTTTAGCACTTTGAGCAGGTTTTAAACCGCTCATTCACCTTTAGCACTGTTTGTGATCACTTCACATTTACATACATTTATATATATGTTTGTATTTTTAATACACATTCCCAGTCCTTTATTTGAGTAGCACGAAGGTCACTTGTACACAAATAAACAAGCAAAGCTGATCAAAGGCTCTTCCTGTTTACATCGTGATTAGCTGTGATTGGACACAGCTGATCACATCGTAAAGAGCCTCCGTCAGAGGCTCTTTACCGAGATCGGATTAGCGGCATGTCAGACTGACACACCACACTACCGATTGCCGCTATGCACGCCACCACGGGCACGCGGCGGATGTTAGCCTGCTGGACGTCATATGAGGCCCAGTCAGGATAACTGAACCACCGCCCGGCCGTCATTCTGCTATAGGCCGGATGGGAAGTGGTTAATTAACCCTTTCACGGCTAAGGGTAAAACAAATGTGAATGCCTAAGCACAATTTTGCAACTTTGACATGTGTTAGTAAAGCCGTACATATCACCACATTTACTTTGTGCATCCAGGTGAAATATTCTTTGTTTTTTTTCAGGACAAATTGGGCTTTCATTTGGTGGTAAATGGTGATGGATGTCTCCAGATATTTTTTAACAAAGAAAAACTGTCCCAAAAAATTTAATTTAGCTGTATATTTCTTGTTCATACCATAACCTACCATCAAAGAGCAACCCAAATTAAATTCTCCTGCTCCTGATGATTGCAGTGATACTACATCTGTGTATGTTAGTTGTTGTTTGTACCCATAGCACAGCCCAGAAACAATAGCAAGCATTTTGTTTTGTTTTTTTGTTCTACCTAAAACACACTGACACTGATAATAATAATAAAAATAAAAAAACATAAAACAAATTACGTAAAACAACATAAAACCTGCCCAAAATATACTGATCCTGACCTTTGACCCTTACTTGACCCAAACACTAACCCTGGTACTGACCTAGATCATCCTGATCTAGGTATTTTTAATAGATTTTATTTATTTTCCGCACACGTTTTTACTTCTCTCTGCAAGGAGAGAGAAAGATGTAATGCATCTTTCTGGCCCTTTCCCACGGGCGGTCCGATCAGGTCTGGAGCAGGTGCATCCAAGGTACTAAATCCGGTGCAATGTCTGGTGAGCTTCAAGAACACAGCACTCAGCTTGTGAAGTCTCTGTAAACCTTCCCGTAATCCATGCAACAAAAAAAAAAAGGGGGAGAAAGGCTGGTGCCATGGAAGTCAGCTAAAACATAATTTTACTATGGCATGTGAACAGCAGTCAAAAAATCCAAGCGTTTTGGCCACCAGGCCTTAATCGTGGCTTAAGGCCTGATGGCCGAAACGCGTTGACTTTTTTGACTGCTGTTCACACGCCCTAAAAAAATTTGTTTTTAGCCGACTTTCATTGCACCAGCCTTTTTCCCTTTTTTGTACGATCAGGTCCGCTTGTCAGTTTTTCAGGCAGACCTGATCAGACCCCGCAGTCTCCTCTATGGAGTGGCGGATGACACCGGCTGACATTTGATCTGATCCTGCCCGCAAAAACCAGAAGGGTGGTGGTCTTATTTTCCATCCGTCTGGTCGATCAGATCGGACGGAAACAGACAAACATAATGTCCACTCTGCACAGTGGAGCAGACAGGACCTGTTGTCTGCCTGCTCAGCGAGGATTAGCGGAGCGATTCCCCCACTTAGCAAGCGAAAACCCCCTACACGGAGGCGCCCGTGTGAAAGGGACCTTCCTCACCATTCACAGGAAGAGAGAGAGAGAAACACAGGGGCTGGCTTCACAGTTACTGAACACTGTGGTAGCCAATCAGAGGCTACCATAGCGATCAGGTGACCAGGAATCAGGAGTACCGGGTCCCGATCGTTAATACAAAGCTGAACTCCAGGCAGATATAAAAGGCGCAAATGCATGTAACCCTGTGATCATAAATACATAATTGAATGCATTTTTAACCTGTTTCCGGCCAGCCGCCGCAGTCGTACTGCGGCAGAATAGCACAGGCAGGCGAATCGCCGTCATGTTACGTCGCTCCTTAAGGTGGCCACTAGGGGCGCACATGCGCAGCTCGCCCTCGGAGCCGATGCGAGTGCCCGGCTATCTCGATGAGCTCCCGCGATTGCTCGTAACACAGCGAGAACCGGGATCTCTGTGTGTAAACAGATCTGTCATCTCCCCTAGTCAGTCCCCTCCCCCTTCAGTTAGAACACAGAGAGGGAACACAATTAACCCCTTGATCGCCCCCTAGTGTTCACCACTTCCCAGACAGATTTTTACAGTAATCAGTGCATTTTTATAGCCGGGGGGGGGGGGGTGGGGGGGCTTCCATGTCCATTTTGCTTGGGGCCCCCAAATTACTTTAAACGGCCCTGCATGAGGTGCCATGTTGAACTTCCAGTGACCAGTATGAGAGAGTTAGGCCCCTTTCACACTGGGGCGGGAGCCGCGATGACGGTAAAGCAGCGCTATATTTAGCACTGCTTTACCGTCGTTTTAGCCGCGGTATTCGGCCGATCGCGGTGCGGTTTTACCCCCCGCGAGTGGCCGAAAAAGGGTTAAAATCCCCCGCAAAGCGCCGCCATAGCGGCGCTTTGCGGCGGTATTGCCGCGGTGTCCCATTGAAATCAATGGGTAGGAGCGGTCAATACACCGCTCCTATACCGCTCCAAAGATGCTGCTAGCAGGACTTTTTTTACCGTCCTGCTAGCGCACCACTCGCGAATGGGGACGTTTTTTTCAGGCGGTGTACAGGCGCTATTTTTTAGCGCTGTACCGCCTGAAAAACCGCCCCAGTGTGAAAGGGGCCTTAGAGCAATAACACCAAATTTAACACACCTGCTACCCATTCACACCTGAGACCTTGTAACACTAACAAGTCACATGACACCAGGAAGCGAAAATGGCTAATTGGGTCCAATATGGACATTTTCACTTAGGGGTGTACTCACTTTTGTTGCCAGCAGTTTAGACATTAATGGCTGTGTGAGTTATTTTGAGGGGACAGCAAATTTACACTGTTATACAAGCTGTACACTCACTACTTTACATTGCAGCAAAGTGTCATTTCTTCAGTGTTGTCACATAAATAAAATATTTACAAAAATGTGAGGGGTGTACTCACTTTTTGTTAGATACTGTACATGTTAAAGATGAATTATCAGTATAACTTAAAAAGGACTATGCAGTGCATGGAGCACTTGATCCTGTTCTGATCCGTGCTCTGGAGATAGACTAGTGACTATGGGATGTGTATGTGCATAGTAAGGCCCCTTTCACACTGGGGCGGTGCGGGGCGGCGACGGTAAAGCAGCGCTATATTTAGCGCTGCTTTATCATCGTTTTACCCGCGGTATGCGGCCGCTAGCGGGGTGGTTTTAACCCCCGCTAGCGGCCGCAAAAGGGTTAAAAACCTCCGCAAAGCGCCGCTGCAGCGGCGGTTTGCGGGCGGTATCCCCGCGGTTTCCCATTGTTTTCAATGGGAAGGAGCGGTATAGGAGCGGTAAATACACCGCTCCTTCACCGCTCCAAAGATGCTGCTAGCAGGACTTTTGTTGCGGTCCTGCTAGCGCACCGCTCCAGTGTGAAAGCCCGCCGGCTTTCACACTGGAGTGAATGGGGCCGGTTTTTTCAGGCGGTATACAGGCGCTATTTTTTGCGCTGTACCGCCTGAAAACCGCCCCAGTGTGAAAGGGGCCTTAGGCCTCATGTACACTGCTGCTGGTTCCTTCCCCCAGCTGGACAAGGCTGTTCTATGATGACTAGTCTGTTTGTTTGTCTGATTGAAAATTTGGACTGAGGTGGAAGATAAGGGACAAGTCAATGGGGTGAATCATCCAATTAAAGAGGAACTGCAGTCTGCTCACATAATTTGTAATAAAAACCATATAAATTAAAAATGACTATGCTGGGTTATCTCCCTACTAATATATCCAACAATGAATTAAAAGTGCCAACATTGCTGTATTAAAACATACAAATGTGAAACATAAAAATTAAAATAGCGAAAAAAATTATAAATAAAGTCCTGAGTTGCTGTGATAATCTGTGACGGGTCACACGCCACAACAAAATAAAAATAATAGCAAAACAAACACTTAAAAAACGTATATATGGTGCCACAAATGTGAATCATAAAGTGCTGTGGTGCATAAAACTGTGACGTCCTGATCTAATAAGGGGCAGTCCAACATAACTAATATATAGTCCTTGTTAGAATAATAATGTGGTGACTTCATAAAAAACATGAAAACAGCGTGTTGCGGTGTCCACACTCGAGTGCTCCCCACCCTCAGGTAATGGCCGCTCACCTCAGAGTATGGTTGCCACCTCATCCCTTTAAACCCGAACACATATTAATTACACAGGTTCTGTGGCTGATTAAGGTGGTAATTAAACTCTCTTGGTGCCTTATCTGCATTTAATTAGCCTCAGAACCTGTGTAATTCAAGGTGTTCGGGTTTAAAGGGATGAGGTGGCAACTCTACCTCAGAGCGTGTCACCTCACAATTAGGTTTGGCAAACCACGCTTTTGAATCACCTCAGGGATTCTAGGTTAACTGTTTGGTCCCAGGTTGCTCACTGGTGCTGTCTCCTCATATGCAAACAGTAAAAAGAAACTCCATAGCGTGATATCGTTCTAACACGGTTTATTATACAAACAAAAAGCCCCAGTACAGGGTACTCACATGGGTTAGGTGTATTTCGTGCACCGCTCTATAATGTGCCTTAACCACTTCAGCCCCGGAAGAATTTACCCCCTTGCTGACCAGAGCACTTTTTGCGATACGGCACTGTGTCGCTTTAACTGACAATTGCGCAGTTGTTTTTCCCACAAATAAACCTTTCCTTTAGTGGTATTTGATCACCTCTGCGTTTTTTTTTTTTTTTGCACTATAAATAAAAAAAGAGCGACAATTTTGAAAAAAGCTTTTTTACTTTTTGCTATAATAAATATCCCCCAAAAATATATATAAAAAAAATAATTTCTTTCTCACTTTATTCTTTTACATATTTTTGGCAAATAAAAATAAAAATCGCACTAAGCATATATTGATTCGTTTGCGCAAACGTTATAGCGTCTACAAAATAGGGGATAGATTTATGGCATTTTTATTATACTTTTTATTAGTAATGGCGGCGATCTGCGATTTTTATCAGGACTACGACATTATGGCGAACACATCAGACACTATTTTGGGATCATTGTCATTTATACAGCGATCAGTGCTATAAAAATGCACTGATTACTGTGTAAATGACACTGGCAGTGAAGGGGTTAACCACTATGTGGCGATCAAGGGGTTAAGTGTGTCCTAGGGAGTGATTCTAACTGTGGGGGGGATGGGCTACCAGTGACATGACAGTGTTCACTGCTCCTGATGACAGGGAGCAGTAGATCTCTGTCATGTCACAAGGCAGAACGGGGAAATGCCTTGTTTACATCTCCCCGTTCTGCTGCTCCGTGATACAATCGCAGGACAACGACGGACATCCAGTCCGTGGGACCCACGGGCACGGTCATGGTGTACGCGCGCGCCCACAATGCTGCATCTTAAAGGGAACGTACCTGTACGCCCATTTGTGTAGCCGTGCCATTGTGCCGATGTATATTGTCGTTCACTGGTCGGCAAGCGGTTAAACCGCTGGGCTTTCACTTTTAATACTTGGTTGCAAATCCTTTGCAGTCAATTACAGCCTGAAGCCTGGAACGCATAGACATCACCAGACGCTGGTCTCATCCCTGGTGATGCTCTGCCAGGCCTCTACTGCAACTGTCTTCAGTTCCTGCTTGTTCTTGGGGCATTTTCCCTTCAGTTTTGTCTTCAGGAGGTGAAATGCATGCTCAATCGGGTTCGAGTCAGGTGATTGACTTGGCCATTGCATAACATTCCACTTCTTTCCCTTAAAAAACTCTTTGGTTGCTTTCGCAGTATGCTTCGTGTCATTGTCCATCTGCACTGTGAAGCGCCGTCCAATCAGTTCTGAAGCATTTTGCTGAATGTGAGCAGATAATATTGCCCGAAACACTTCAGAATTCATCTTGCTGCTTTTGTCAGCAGTCTCATCATCAACAAATACAAGAGAACCAGTTCCATTGGCAGCCATACATGACCACGCCATGACACTACCACCACCATGCTTCACTGATGAGGTGGTATGCTTTGGATCATGAGCAGTTCCTTTCCTTCTCCATACTCTTCTCTTCCCATCACTCTGGTACAAGTTGATCTTGGTCTCATCTGCCCATAGGAGGTTGTTCCAGAACTGTGAAGGCTTTTTTAGATGTTGTTTGGCAAACTCTAATCTGGCCTTCCTGTTTTTGAGGCTCATCAATGATTTACATGTTGTGGTGAACCCTCTGTATTCACTCTGGTGAAGTCTTCTCTTGATTGTTGACTTTGACACACATACACCTACCTCCTGGAGAGTGTTCTTGATCTGGCCAACTGTTGTGAAGGGTGTTTCCTTCACCAGGCAAAGAATTCTTTGGTCATCCACCACAGTTGTTTTCCGTGGTCTTCGGGGTCTTTTGGTGTTGCTGAGCTCACCGGTGCGTTATTTCTTTTTAAGGATGTTCCAAACAGTTGATTTGACCACACCTAATGTTTTTGCTATCTCTCTGAAGGGTTTGTTTTGTTTTTTCAGCCTAATGATGGCTTGCTTCACTGATAGTGACAGCTCTATGGATCTCATATTGAGAGTTGACAGCAACAGTTTCCAAATGCAAATAGCACACTTGAAATGAACTCTGGACCTTTTATCTGCTCCTTGTAAATGGGATAATGAGGGAATAACACACACCTGGCCATGGAACAGCTGAGCAGCCAATTGTCCCGTTACTTTTGGTCCCTTAAAAAGTGGGAGGCACATATACAAACTGTTGTAATTCCTACACCGTTCACCTGATTTGGATGTAAATACCCTCAAATTAAAGCTGAAATTCCACATCTTTATTTTGAATCCATTGTGGTGGTGTATAGAGCCAAAAATATTAGAATTGTGTCGCTACCCAATATTTATGGACCTGACTGTATATACGTTTTAGAATTTTTTTCGCTATTATTTTTATTTTGTTGTGGAGTGTGACACATATCACAGATTATCACAGCAACTCAGGACATTATTTATTATTTTTTTTGCTATTTTAAATTTTATGTTTCACATTTGTATGTTTTAATACAGCAATGTTGGCACTTTAAATTCATTGTTGCATATATTAGTAAAGAGATAGCGCAGCACAGTAATTTAATTTAATTCATTTATATTGTTTTCACACGGCTTTATGAGACGTGATTAGTGTTAGCAGCTGTCATTTATTATTAGGCACTTGTCGTATATATTTTGTATTTATATATAATCTTAATAGGTAGCTCGCAAGATCCTCATAGTTTGTGTAATAAAAAAACATCTTTGCCATTCTGAAACTTTCCACCAACCACTTTGCATATTATTTTATATATACTGTGATTCTGTACTTGCCAAATATGCTGCAGAAAACTCCCTACACTGAGTCTGGCTGCAACCATCTTAACTGGCGGCAGCTGAAGCTGCTACCTGTTCACTTCCTGGATTTACACAGACGCGCAGAGGCACACCTCCAGCTCTGCAGCTCTCATTGGCCCTCTTATGACTCATCCCCTCAACCTTCCTGGCAAACGCTCACATGAGTGAGAGAGCTGTGCATGATGTGATAAGCCTAGACTTTTTACCAGACAAGAAACAGGAAGTGGGCTGTATAAGGTATTTACTGGCAGAAATGTTTTTTTCCTGATGCCACCATGGCGGCATACTAGTGATAGGCTCCGCCTCTTCCACTTCCTCAGGACCAGTAAATAGCATACATTAAAGGCCTAGTTAGGCCCCATCCCATTCTTCTTTTATTCCTCATACCTCCACACACCAGTGAAGAGTAAGCAGTATTATGTCCCCACCTCTGCCTCCATGCACCATCCGGCTGGTTTGAGCCTCTCCCAGTGTGAAGTCACAGCGCTCGGGCCGCTAAATTGCGCTAAACATCCTGGGAACCCCTTCTGGGGTCTTGATGGGGTCCTGCAGTGTTTCCTCCTTAGGAACGAAATCTACCAGTAAGTGAGTGTCTGCTGGCTGAGGCTTGGGGGGGGGGGGGCAGCTAGTTCATTAATTTCACTCATTTTGTATCTCACAGGGCTTCTTATTCCTTTTTGTTTTTCTTTTCTGTCTCCCTTTATGTTTCCCCTTTTTTACCTTGATCTTTTCCTTTTCCGTGCCTTCTTTGGCTCCATTTTTTGATTATGTTTGCCCTTTTGCTTGTTTTACCCTGTGCTGGACTATTTTCTCTGTGCTGGAGGCGCTCTTGATGCCATCATTGGGCTGCACCGGTCTGGAGTACCGACCGCCATTCTTCTTTTGGGAAAAGCTGCCCCCTTGTTAATAATGAGGGTCAGAGTCACAGGGTAGATCTATAGAACTCCAGGGATAATTAGAGGGGCTCAAACAGCCCTGTAGGTTTGGTCAGCAAACCCCCCTTGCCTGGCTCTGGATCGTTCTTCCCTCTGCTTCCTGGGACCGAGGAGCTTTCCTTCAATGCCCCCTGCTGTTTGTTTCAGGTATGGCACAAAAAAAAACAACAACCTGTGTTTGTATATGTGTGTATGCACATATTTGTGTGTGTAAGTATGGGCGGCAATAATTTATTTCCCTTAGACTTTTGTGTAAAAGAAAAAAAAAAAAGGAACACTTCATTTTTTTTGTCATGACCAATGTATATTTTTCTCTTTCATCTCTAAACCTTTTGCTCGCCGACGCTATTTTCCTTTTCAGCTATCCTTGTTTTTTTTCAGCTGGCCATCCTATTTGTCCTCAAACCATGAGTAAGTCACCATTTATACAAAAGACCCTCAAATTCAAAGGTGAGAGACCATCATGTGGTAAGTTTCAGGAAAAGAGTGCCTCCCTTTGCGGATTGCTTTGAATTTATTCAGCCCCGCATGCTCATGCTCTCATGGAAGGCGGACGTTCTTTGGAGGAACGTAGCCCTAGAGGCTGCTCCCATTCAAGGGGAAAGTTCCAAGGATGACGTCTTATCGCTTCTTCCTAGAGCAACGCTACCATCGCAGCATAAGTCCTGCAGAACCTGTGGCGCAATACCTATGCCCAATAGGCTGGTGAGTAAAGACTGCCTGAAGGAGTTCGCAGTTGACAGGTAACACTCAAATATCATTGTTATTTAGGAAGGTGGCATGAGATTTTATGCTGTACTTACAGTATTTCAATTATCTTGGCCAGGCAGACCCCTCCTAGTTGCCTGTCACTAGAAGAGCATCCTGGCACCTCTGCAGGTGGCGTTTACCCACTTAGTTCCACTACTCTGGCGAGTGGACAGCCTGCAGACAGTAGTAGCTCCTCTTCAGCAGAGGAAGCCAAGGAACTGCTTGGCTTCAGTTTTCCCTCCATTGAACTATGTATCCAGACAGTCAAGCAGGCCAATTGTATGGATAAAGTCATATTCACCCTTTCTTCAGAACATCAAAGTCGGGAGAGAAAATCTCCTTTATTTGTCTATACAGGTTTTATCCTCGTTAGTGATTGGATAGCATCGCTTTAATCCCTGCCTACAGTAGATACGATGTTTGAAACTTTGGGCTGTGTTAGTTTTCCCAGGCAAGTTCGATGTAAGATACCTTATAACAGGAAATCTCTGTGTTGGTAGGAAACTTAACACAGCCATACCAGGGGTGACAGGAAGTCCTTCCTGCTCCCGCAAGATGGGAAGCAAGGGGATAGGGATGTTCCTCCTCTCAGCAGGTTCCATTCTTCTAGGCAGATGGGCTGCTATAATACATACATATGAGACCTAGGGGATTTTTTCTTCCTGGTTCCATTCACAAAAAATATATACAGGCTTAAATTCAACCCTGTATGTAGTTTGCAAGGGATGGTGGCTAGCGTCCGGTTCTAGATCTGAAGACGTTAAACTTTTTTATCCCCTTAGAGATCTTCAAAATGAAGTCCGTTAAACCAGCGCAGCCAGATGGCAAAATGCTATTTTTTGATCTTCACGATGATCTAAACATCCCAAAATATTTCTTTCTTTCATAATTGGTAAGCTTGTGATCGGCTAGACGCATTTCCAGTTTAACAGTCTGCCTTTTGGCCTAAGCAGGTCTTCGAGACTGTTTACAAGGGTTCTTGTGCAATGTTAGCTCCACTCAGAGAACAAGTTCTCTGGGTGCGCCTCTACCTGGACAATATTATTCTTCTAGCCAGAGGTCTGAAACAATTGCTGATGCACCAAGAGATTCTCATAAACACCCTGCGGGGATATGGCTGATTTAACTCTCTCTAACTTAACAGTTAGTATGCCGGGAGGTACTCTGCCAACTCCTCTGTTCCGCTTCCACCAGAGAAAACGGTGGCAGTCAAAGAAGGAATGCTGAAGACAGTAATCTCCATTTGTCTGACCACTTCCCTGTGCCTCCATCTTTGGAGCACAATGTCATCATACCAATAATCCCTTGGGCGCTCCGACTTCGACAGTTTAAGCTGGGATTCTTAGCACAATAGAGGAAACAGAGTCTGGCACAGTTATTAACTGTCACTCAGTATGAGTAGAAGTATACGGTGGTGGCTGAAGAGGGGGAATCTGATGAAGTTGCCCCGTTAGAACCATTAGACTAGATCACAATTGCTATTCATCTTGGCAAAGATAGCCTGGAAGGCACACTGCGAGAATCCGTTGGTTCAGTCCAATAGGAGATTCCCAGCCAAGGGGGGTAGTCTTAAATACCCTAGAAATCCAAGCAGCTTCTTTAACACCTTTCACCTTTCTACACAGAATCAAGGGAAGAACAGTCTCTTTGCAGTTGAACAACATGGCAGCAGTTGACTATATTCATCACCAAGGAGGAACTTGTGAAAATATGCTATTAAGAGAGGTGAACCCCACGCTGTCGGGGGTCAGGAAATCACCTGAAAATTCCTAAAGAAGTTTACCTCCTAGGGGCCTTGAGCACACATACAGAACGACCATCATGCAAACTTTACAGAGCATGAGTGGGCCCTACACTAGGTCTTCTATGAGCTGGTCCACAGGTGGGGCCAACCACAGACAGACTACATTGCTTCTCACAGCAATTTCAAATTTAGGAGGATGTCTGAATCAGTTCCGCACCCTAAGGCAGAGGGGACAAATGCCTTGATTTTCTCCATGGATCTGCAGTCTTGCCTATACATTTTCCAACAACATTTCTCGTAATGCGATTCCTCTTGGGGCTGTCGAGCGTGAACATGGTAGTCATATCCATTCCTCCATTTTGACAATGAGGGCCTTGAGTTTTCATGGTCATTCATCTCACGAGACAGAAGCCAATTCCCCTTTGCACATACGCAGGCTGTGGCTGAAAACAGGACGACTGATAGGGGAAGCTTGAGAACTTAGCCTGCTCCAGAATGATCTCTACCTTGTGGCGTGTGAGAAGGCACTTTACTAACAACATCTATGCCAAAATCTGGAACAAGTTTGTGTTATTTCTCCGCTGGGCGAGATATTGATACTACTGCACCTCCGATGACAGCTATTCTGGACTACTTGTTTACCAGATTACACATGAGCCTTAGCCTATATTCCTTGAGATTGCAAGTGTAGAAGTGGTTGGGAATAACAAGGCTTTAATATGCCAGAAATCTTTTAGTTTTCACAAATTTTGAAGACAGTCAGGAGGTTTCGACCACCACGAAAGAGGATCTTTCCCAGTGGAATCTATTGGTGTTGCTGGATTTCAAATCAGTTCAACCATTTGCTCAGTGTTCAGTTTGTGACATTACCTACTAGGCAGTATCTATCGCAAGATCTTCAAGCAGAAGGATGTCTGCGGTTCAAGCTCGGAGAGCTTCAGAAAAAGGTATTGTTTTCTTTCCAGGAGTAGACTTGTGTCCGCTAGATCGTCTTGTATCAAGGGTAGCGACAGCCCTCCATCTAACAGTCATCGCTTAACTTCCCAGAGGATCACTGAGGAGGGTCACACAAATTGGACGTGTACAGAACTTGAAGTCCCTATCCACAATTGCCCTTTTCAGATCATGTAATAAGCCTTTCATCTTTCCAGCTGGAATTCGTCAGGGAAAAGAGGCTACCTTCTGGACTTAGTAGGTTTGGTCGTGCATATAGGGCGAGGGGTCGTGAACCTCCTTCAGCAGTGGATATATACTGTCCCAGAGCGGTTTCCATCTCATGGGCTGCCCATTCGAAGGCGTCCATGGAATCCATCTGCAGGGAAGTATCATGGTCACCCCAAGATACCTTTTCAAGCGGTACGGAGTAGATCCGGGGGTCTTGCCATTAGTGGAGGAAGGAAGAACTGTTCCGTCTTCTGTCCCATTGTAATTAAAAATTTATTAGAGTAGAACCTACCCTGAAAACGGAAAATTGTATGAAATACTTATCGTAAGTTTCCTTTCCTGACGCCAAACCATGGCAACATACGGACCCACCCTTGTACGTTTCGGTATGTAGCTAATTACAAAGAATGGGGTGGGGCCTAACTAGGCTTTTAATTTATGCTATTTACTGGTCCTGAGGGAGTGGAAGAGAGGCAGAGCCTATCACTAGTATGCTGCCATGGTTTGGCATCAGGAAAGGAAAATTATGGTAAGCATTTGATACAATTTTCTGTTTTACTATCCAAAGTTAAAATAACAAGGGCAGAAGATTTAATAGATGGAGAGATGAAAAAATTACTGAAGTCCTGCTTTATATGTCTTGTCTTTGAGCTATCAAGTTCTGTAAACAAAGGAGCCTAGAGCGCCCCCTGTTGGTTATTAAAAAAAAACTGTCTGTGACTCCTTTTGGGTACATTTCTCCTTAATGTTTGTCATCCCTGACACCAGGACAATAAATGTGGGTAATAGAGGCCATTGGGGGTAGGAAGGCACATACAGTATATCATTTTTTTATTCCTGTAAAAATAGTGCTGTATTTTACAAATTTTTATTATTTTAGTTTTGACTACAATAAAGAGAGAAATTGTGTACAAAACCTTTCTCTGAGCCCTTTGTTACTTCCTTCTAAAATAACTGAAGTTCAGCTGTAAACTCATGTGTGTGACATGATCTGAACTTTATAGCTTATCTATGTGCCAAGACTGCTGTGGGCCCTTATCTCTGCCCTTTACTAGGAAATCAGTCCATCTACATACTTATACAGTAGTAAAGCTCCACCCATGTGTTATGTAATATGTGAAACCTGTTTAACATTTAAAGAGACCCTGTCACAAACCTGCAGGTAAAAAACACAAACATTTTTTTTATTTTATAGGTGTCTTGCAGTGGTTTTGTCTCTCTATAAATAATTTGATTGACTTGCAACGTGTCTCTGAAGTTGCTAGCAAATTTTGACCTCTCCAGAAAAAGTGACTTGCCCAGCATATCCACCTCCATCCTTGCACATCTTAGCCATCTCCTCTTCTTGGAGTGTCTATAGTTACCATCTGTGCTGGCCCAGCTGCTCTGTCCCTGCCTCCAGCACCTTACATAGCTTTGTATGTAGCAACTAGGGGAGGAGCTAAAGGAAATACTACAGTTCTGACATCACATCCAAGATGGTGGTACCCACCAGCAGTCGCAGGGCTTTTAGATGTCTACACATTGAAGGTTTTTACAGGTAAATAACATACAAATGAATAGTCTGGTGACAGGGTCTCTTTAAGTTGGATGTTATCCAGTCTGCAAGAATAACTTCCTGACATGTCACAATATTTGGCAAACATTATTTTTTTATTTTATTATTAAAGTGATTGTAAAGTCTCTTTTTAAAGCAGCTTGCTATGGGGGCACCTAAGCCGAGATGCAGCTCCGTGTGTCCATTCAGATATGGAGTGGCCGTTCGGCCCCGGCCCCGCCCCCTCTCGCCTCTGGTTGGCTAACTTAGTTTGACAGCTGTGGGAGCCAATGGCGCCGCTGCTCTGTATCAGCCGATCGGGGTGGGGGGGGGAGTCACGGATGGCTGAGGGACTCGTGGACATCGCTGGACAGAGAGGGGGCTCCGTTTAGTATTAGGGGGGCTGCTGCACACAGAAAGCTTTTCATCTTAAAGCATAGAATTAATTAAGATAAAAAGCCCCCCCCCCTGGGCTCTCCACCCCATCCATACTCTTTGCCTCTTCATGCTCTCTGCCACCCCCCCCAGTGCTCTCCACCACCCCCATGCTCTCTGCCACCCCGTGCTCTCCGCCTCCCCCATGCTCTCTGCCACCCCCCATGCTCTCTGTCACCCCTGTGCTCTCTGCCACCCCCCTGCTCTCTGCCACCCCCCATGCTCTCCACCTCCCCCCCCCAAGCTCTCTGTCACCCCTGTGCTCTCCGCCACCCCCCATGCTCTCTCCCATCCTTTTGCTCTCTGCCACCCCCCATGCTCTCTGTCACCCCCCAGTGCTCTCCACCTCCCCCCATGCTCTCTGTCACCCCCCAGTGCTCTCCACCTCCCCCCATGCGCTCTGCCACCCCAGTGCTCTCCACCTCCCCCATGCTCTCTGCCACCCCCAGTGCTCTCGACCTCCCCCATGCTCTCTGCCACCCCCAGTGCTCTCCACCTCCCCCCATGCTCTTTGCCACCCCCCAGTGCTCTCCACCTCCCCCATGCTCTCTGCCACCCCCAGTGCTCTCCACCTCCCCCATGCTCTCTGCCACCCCAGTGCTCTCCACCTCCCCCCATGCTCTCTGCCACCCCCAGTGCTCTCCACCTCCCCCATGCTCTCTGCCACCCCCCAGTGCTCTCCGCCACCCCCATGCTCTCCGCCACCCCCAGTGCTCTCCACCTCCCCCATGCTCTCTGCCACCCCCCAGTGCTCTCCACCTCCCCCATGCTCTCTGCCACCCCCAGTGCTCTCCGCCACCCCCCAGTGCTCTCCGCCACCCCCCAGTGCTCTCCACCTCCCCCATGCTCTCTGCCACCCCCCAGTGCTCTCCACCTCCCCCATGCTCTCTGCCACCCCCCCATGCTCTCTGCCACCCCGTGCTTTCTGTCACCCCTGTGCTCTCCGCCACCCCCCATGCTCTCTGTCACCCCTGTGCTCTCCGCCACCCCCCATGCTCTATCCCACCCCCTTGCTCTCCGCCACCCCCCCAGTGCTCTCCGCCTCCCCCCATGCTCTCCGCCTCCCCCCATGCTCTCCGCCTCCCCCCATGCTCTCCGCCACCCCCTGTGCTCTCCGCCACCCCCCCCCAGTGCTCTCCGCCACCCCCCCCAGTGCTCTCCGCCACCCCCCCCAGTGCTCTCCACCTCCCCCATGCTCTCTGCCACCCCCCAGTGCTCTCCACCTCCCCATGCTCTCTGCCACCCCCCCCCTGCTCTCTGCCACCCCGTGCTTTCTGTCACCCCTGTGCTCTCCGCCACCCCCCATGCTCTCTGTCACCCCTGTGCTCTCCGCCACCCCCCATGCTCTATCCCACCCCCTTGCTCTCCGCCACCCCCCCCAGTGCTCTCCACCTCCCCCCATGCTCTCCGCCACCCCACTGCTCTCCGCCACCCCCCATGCTCTCTGTCACCCCTGTGCTCTCCGCCACCCCCCTGCTCTCCGCCACCCCCCATGCTCTCTGTCACCCCTGTGCTCTCCGCCACCCCCCATGCTCTATCCCACCCCCCTGCTCTCCGCCACCCCCCCATGCTCTCTGTCACCCCTGTGCTCTCCGCCACCCCCCATGCTCTATCCCACCCCCTTGCTCTCCGCCACCCCCCCAGTGCTCTCCGCCACCCCCCAGTGCTCTCCACCTCCCCCCTGCTCTCCGCCACCCCCCATGCTCTCTGTCACCCCTGTGCTCTCCGCCACCCCCCATGCTCTATCCCACCCCCCTGCTCTCCGCCACCCCCCATGCTCTGTCACCCCTGTGCTCTCCGCCACCCCCCATGCTCTATCCCACCCCCTTGCTCTCCGCCACCCCCCCCCAGTGCTCTCCACCTCCCCCCCTGCTCTCCGCCACCCCCTGCTCTCCGCCACCCCCCTGCTCTCCGCCACCCCCCATGCTCTCTGTCACCCCTGTGCTCTCCGCCACCCCCCATGCTCTATCCCACCCCCTTGCTCTCCGCCACCCCCCAGTGCTCTCCGCCTCCCCCCATGCTCTCCGCCTCCCCCCATGCTCTCCGCCACCCCCTGTGCTCTCCGCCACCCCCCCCAGTGCTCTCCGCCCCCCCCCAGTGCTCTCCGCCACCCCCCCCCAGTGCTCTCCACCTCCCCCCATGCTATCTGTCACCCCTGTGCTCTCCGCCACCCCCTTGCTCTCCGCCACCCCCATGCTCTCTGAAATCGGAGGAAATAACGTGTTATTTATTATTGGCCTTGGAGTTATTGCTTTGACATTATTTTTTTGGTTGAATAATGATTTGATTTGTTATATTTTTGGATGCATAGAATGCACTTTTTGGTTAAGTTCTATTGGCAGATAGCATGTCTAATTTAATTTTTTTTAATGCACAATAAAATAAAAAAAAATTGTGGAGAATAATACTTGGCTATGTGTTTTACTTCAAATGACAGTTTGGGAGTAGGCAGTTATATTTAAAAAAATACAATGTAAAATTGACAAGGGACACCAACATAGTTGTATCTTTGATCTTAAAAACTATGGGATAATGGTGTTTTGGTAACTTGCCCAAAAAAAACAAAAACATAATAATATTATTCTGGATATCACTAGAAAAAAAAAGCCTTTGAAAATTCATTTGTAACTCATTAACTCCATCAGTATCACCAGCAAAGCAGCTTCATTATTATCCCATTAAAGAAGAAGAGAATTGTGCGCTGCATTTCAAGAGTTCATAATTTGCCACGTCACGAATGTTAATTCTCCATTACGAACGCTAGTTTACAAGACCGACCGCTTCTGCTTCCGAGAATGCGTGTTTGTACTTTGGACTTTTGTCCAACAGACTTGTGTACACACGATCAGAAAGTCTGACAACACACATTTGTTGGCGGAAAATTTGAGAACCTGCTAGCCAACATTTATTGGCGGAAAATCCGACAATTGTCTGATGGAGCGTACACACGGTCGGATTTACCGCCAACAACCTCACATCCAACATTTCCCGTCGGAAGGTCTGATCGTGTATACGGGGCATTACTATGGGATTTGTAGTCAGCATAGAAAAGAGCACATAACCACAACTAACAGGCACTGCTTATTCCAAACAAACGGAGGTGAGAGGGGAAAAGTAAAGATTCAGGAGATCAAAAAAAACACATCAAGAAATGATTTTATGAAAAATAGATTACAGAGCTATTAAATAGTGGATGTGTAGGATTATTTTTAGAGAATAAGGATATGGCTTAGCATCACTTTAACCACTTGCCGAGCGCTGTCGGCAGAATGGCACGGCTGGGCAAAGTAAGGTACCCGTACGTTACTTTGAATTAGGTACCCGCGATTGTGTCACAGAGCTGAAGAACGGGAGATGCCGATGTAAACAGCATCTCCCCATTCTGCCTAGTGACAGCACACTGATCGTCTGCTCCCTGTCATCGGGAGCAGCGATCAGTGTGGTGTCACACACAGCCACACCCCCAGACAGTTAGAAACACGCCCCTAGGACACACTTAACCCCTCCCCGCCCCCTAGTGGTTAACCCCTTCACTGCCAGTGACATTTTTACAGTAATCAATGCAATTTTATAGCATCGATCGATGTATTAATGCCAATGGTCCCAAAAATGTGTCAAAATTGTCCAATGTGTCCGCCATAATGTCGCAGTCATGATAAAAAAAAAAAAAGAAAAAGCTGATCGCTGCCATTACTAGTAAAAAAAAAAATTATTAATAAAAATCCCATAAAACTATCCCCTATTTTGTAAACGCTATAACTTTTGCGCAAACCAATCAATAAACGCTTATTGCGATTTTTTTTTTTTTTTACCAAAAATATGTAGAATACGTATCGGCCTAAATTGAGGGAAAAAAAGTTTTTTTATATATTTTTGGGGGATATTTATTATAGCAAAAAGTAAAAAAATAATGCGTTTTTTTTTTTTTTTAAATTGTCGCTCTTTTTTTGTTTATAGTGCAAAAAATAAAAACCGCAGGGGCGATCAAATACCACCAAAAGAAAGCTTTATTTTTGGGAAAAAAAAAAGGACGCCTTTGTTTGGGAGCCACATCGCACGACCGCGCAATTGTCAGTTAAAGCGACGCAGTGCCGAATCGCAAAAAAACGCTCTGGTTAGGAAGGGGGTAAATCCTTCCGGGGGAGCTCTGTACCTCTTATCACCGGGGCTGCTATTTTTTTTTGCCAGACCAGACAAGGTTTGCTATAGTTTTGTCCATTGCTCCGTCATTGTAAAGCAGAATGGCAAAAAATAAATATATATATATATATATATATATATACATACATACCGGTGTGTGTGTATATATATATATATATATATATATATATATATATATATATATATATATATATATATATATATATATATATATAATATCTCACTTGAAGACCTTTTCCCCCTTTCAGTAAAAATGATATCTGCACGTAGCTCTGCTCTTACATTCGCTGGTAAACACATTTTTTGCTTACAATCATGTTTTTTTCACTTTCAGGATGAATGAGGCACTGGTGATGTAGTCAGGGCCTCACAGATGCATCCTGGGAGAAAAAAAATAGAACATTACTTACTCCTTTTTTTCCCCCACAATGATGCATTGCCAATATTGCAGTAGTGCGTTGGTCCATGAGTTCATGTATGGCTTGACACCTCTATGACCAACTCATTTAAAGTCCCATGGGCTAACTCGTTTTGTGTTTTATGTATTACAGGGATGAAGTTGTATTATATTAAGAGGCAGTATCCAGACCGCTCTCTTTTCTCTAATGTATGGCTTGTGGGCTAGGTTGATATGCAGTAACACACAATCAGACTTTGACGGACTAGGTCCGGCGGACCGCAATCCGTCAGACAATCCGATCTTGTGTGGGCTTCAGCTGACTTTTCATTGCCAAAAGTCAGACGGACCTAGAAATAAAACATGTTTCAAATCTTTCCAACGGACTCGAGTCCGGTCGAAAAATCGCTGGATCACAGATCCGAGTAAGGGGTCGATCCCGACCCCTTACCACGTGATCAGCTGTCAGCCAATGACAGCGGATCATGTGATATCAACAGAGCTGGTAATCGGCTATTTTTCCTCCTCGCGAGGAGAAAAAAAAAGCCAATCACCGGCGGCAGTGAGAGGGGCATTAGTCCCGATCACTGCGATGTGCCCTGGGTCCACGGTGCCCACCTGTGCCCTCTACAAGTGCTGCCTACCAGTGCCCACCAGCTCCACCTGTCAGTGCCCACAGTGCCACCTGTCAGTGCCCACAATGCCATCTGTCAGTGCCCACAGAGCCATCTGCCAGTGCCATCTGTCAGTGCCCACAATAAGTGCCTGAACAGTGCTGCACATCAGTGTCACCTACCAGTGTCAACTATCAGTGCCCTCTATCAGTGCCCATCCGTGCCACCCATCCATGTCCATCAGTGCCCTCTTATCTGTGCCCATCAGTGCAGCCTCATCAGCGCATATCAATTAAGCAGAAAAATTACCTGTTTGCAAAATTGTATAACAAACTATTAAACATTTTTTTTTCTTCAAAATTTTCCATCTTTTTTTGTTTGTTTAGCAAAAAATAAAAACCCCAGCTGTGATTAAATACCACCAAAAGAAAGCTCTATTTGTGGGGAAAAAAAAAATTATAAAAATGTCATTTGTGTACAGTGTTGTATGACCGCGCAATTGTCATTCAAAGTGTGTCAGCGCCAAAAGCTGAAAATTGGTCTGGGCAGGAGGGGGGTTTAAGTGCCCAGTAAGCAAGTGGTTAAGTGTAAAGTTTTAAATTTAAGCTATATTATTTACAGTAACTACAAATATAGAAAAAAGAAGCCCAATTTTTTTCCAAAACCTGCATCATATAACCATTTATGACCAGAAGGTGGCCACCACTCCCTACCCAGGTTGCATGACACCCAGCATCATTCAACCCACATTCTTTGAATCTGGAGCATCAAGGCTCCACCCTCTGCCCTGGACTCACAGTGGACAGCATTGAAAAGGAGGTGTGTATTGCAGTAAAATCTGGGCAATATTATATATATATAGTATATATATATAGCCGGAGTGATCACTGCTGTAGTTTCGCTGGGTCTGGTGAGAGAGCCTGTTGGCCATTACCCATTACTTATCCTAGGGACTGTAATACGTCTGCAGACTCTGACCATAATAATGTGATAATGACATTGTCGAAAAGGGGCGGTGCATGGGTGACCCTAAAATTATGCCCCCCCTGAAAAAAGTTCTGCGGACGCCCATGGAGGCCAGTCAAGTTCTTCCACCCCAAATGTGCTCATCCATGTCTTTATGGACCTTGCTTTGTGCACTGGTGCACAGTTATGTTAGAACAGGAAGGGGCCATCCCCAAACTGTTCCCATAAATTGGGAGCATGAAATTGTCCAAAATGTCTTGGTATGCTGACGCCTTAAGAGTTCCCTTCACTGGAACTAAGGGGCCAAGCCCAACCCCTGAAAAACAACCCAACACTATAATCCCCCCTCCACCAAATGATTTGGACCAGTGCACAAAGCAAGGTCCATAAAGACATGGATGAGCGCGTTTGGGGTGGAGGAACTTGACTGGCCTGCACAGAGTCCTGACCTCAACCTAATAGAACTCCTTTGGAATGAATTAGGAGCGGAGACTGTGAGCCAGGCCTTCTCATCCAACATCAGTGCCTGACCTCATAAATGCTCTTCTGGAAGAATGGTCAAATATTCCCATAGACGCACTCCTAAACCTTGTGGACAGCCTTCCCAGAAGAGTTGAAGCTGTTATAGGTGCAAAGGGTTGACCAACTCAATATTGAACCCTACGGACTAAAGGCTGGGATGCCATTAAAGGTTATGTGCGTGTAAAGGCAGGTGTCCCAATACTTTTGGTTTTATATATATATATATATATATATATATATATATATATATATATATATATATATATATATATATATATATATATATATATATATATTTTTTTTTTTTTTAAAGTTGGGCTTTGACTGATATTAAGTCTAGGTTCACACTGCTGCGGGTTAGAAATGAATGCGAGTTCAGCCCGGTAATGCAGTCCGACTTTGGGGGCGATCTGACAGATGTCTGTGCGTGTTCATGCACAGATGTCCATACAAATTGCCCCACCAAAGTCACCAAAAGTAGTACAGGAACTACCTTTGGGAATCGGTGTGGCGCCGACTTCGGACGGTGCCATTGCCAGCAATAGCCTCCGATTTGGCATGCGATTTGACATGTCAAATCGGACCAATGTGAATGTAGGCTAAAGCGGTATTAAACCCAAAACCAAAAATGTAATATATTGCTGCTTACCAATCATTTGTAGCGGCTGCATTCGTTTTTTTTTCCCCCTGGTGATCTGGCCAGTAACACACCTCCTGTATTAGTGTGCCACCACTCTGGATGAAGGAGCATAAGCGGGAGGGGAATGTTAGTACTAGTAGATTTAGACAGTGGCGGCTGGTGCTCAAAATTTTTTGGGGGGGGCGCAAACAAACAGCCTCACTGTGCCATCAAATGCTGCCACTGTGCCCATTAAATGCTGCCATTAAATGCTGCCACTGTGCCCATTAAATGCTGCCACTGTGCCCATCTAACGCTGCCACTGTGCCCATCTAACGCTGCCACTGTGCCCATCTAACGCTGCCACTGTGCCCATCTAACGCTGCCACTGTGCCCATCTAACGCTGCCACTGTGCTCCAAATACTGCCACTGTGCCCCAAGTGCTGCCACTGTGCCCATCTAACGCTGCCACTGTGCCCATCTAACGCTGCCACTGTGCTCCAAATACTGCCACTGTGCTCCAAGTGCTGCCACTGTGCCCATCTAACGCTGCAACTGTGCCCCAAGTGCTGCCACTGTGCCCATCTAACGCTGCAACTGTGCCCCAAGTGCTGTCACTGTGCCCATTAAATGCTGCCAATGTGCCCTCTGCCCGCCATCTACCGACACTTACCTTGTCTCGGTGTGCAGCTGGTGACGGCGTCAGGCGGCGAGCAGGGTCTCCTCATCGACCCGACATCTTCTCCCGCGCTCCTCCTGTCTTCTGCAATGATTGGACGCCTAGGCGCCCAATCACAGCGCCTGTGACTTCAGCCAATCAGGTGACCGGTAACACAGACCCGGCAACCTGATTGTCTGAGAGGCGGGTCTGTGTTAGAGAAGCGATGTATTCGCTTCTCTAACACAATACTGTGTAATCAGCGAACGCACAGCATTGCGCCCGCCGTTTACACTTATGGAAGCCTATTAGAGCACACCGCTCTAATCAGGTCCCCTATTAGCGCTTACAGCTCTAATAGGGCGCTTCCAAAAAACCCCCCCCCCCCACTGTAATTCAGATGCCCGGCGCCCGACAAGGGGCCGGACACCTTAATAGGGGGCGGCAGCGGTGACAATAGATAGATTCATGCAATGCATGGATCTATCTATTGGTGATAGAGCGGTGCAGGAGAGAGGGGGCGGCGCTCCTGCGCCCTCTATGCACGCACCGCCACTGGATTTAGATACACTAGCAAACTGAAGCCAAACTCCAACTCACACTCATTGTAAGCACTCCTGTCAATGATAAATGGTTTCTGTCAACCCTTTAACTGCCTTATCTATGGGACAGCTTTTTCTTTTGAACTGACAACTGACTTACTGGCCAAATCACCAGATGAAAATAGAAGAAAGAGCCTAAAAAAGAAAACAAATGCAGCCACCACATCTAAAAATTGGTAAGCTGCAAATATAATAAATGTTTGCTTTTGAGTTTAATCGAGTTTTATAGAAACCAAGAAAACATGGCCTGTTTTGGAGCAACACAAAGAGGACAATAAAAGCAGGTTACATTGACTATTGATAACATTTTATTGGAATAAATTGTGCAAAAATAAACAAAGTACAAAAACAAGGAAAAGTTAATAACACTAGAATATTAATATCACTGGTTACATTTCTGTATTCATTATATCCACACAAAAAAAAAGGAAGAAAATGTATTTACATATTTACAATTTAGTGCAATTTTGCCTAAAAAACAGAAGTGAGTTTGTTCATTTCCCAGACAGATCAGGAAAAAATTGTCTAAAGCCTCATACAGACGATCGGACTTTGTACAAACGTTCCCGTGGATTTTTGTACAAAGGGCGTTGGCCGTGAACTTGTATTGCATACACACGGCAGGACTTTTTCGGCCAACTTTCACCAAATCACATGTTTTTTTCTGCTCTTTACCGCCACCCTTTGGTCAACTTCTGTATTGTTGTCTGATCTTTTGCATTGGTTCTGAGCATGCGTCCGATGGTTTTCTGTACACACGATCGGACTTTGCTCCATCTGACTTTTGTTGCCGGAAAATTTGTCTGTTCGCACAGCCAACAAAAGTCAGATGAAAACCGAAAAAGTTTGTCCGATGGAGCGTACACACGGTCGGATGTTGCCTTACAACAGCTTATTTGCATGTTTGTTGTCAAAAAGTCTGATCGTGTGTATGGGCCTTTGGATCGACTTTTTGGGGGTTTCATCTGTTTTGACAGATCTGACCCCCATTTAGATGGAAGATGGTGAGAGGGAAGGGTTGGCAATCTGAACTTTAAGGCCCCATACACACTATACAACTTTTGTCTGATTTCCTTTAGATTTACCAAAACCATGTAGTGCAAGGCCCTGCCTGACTGCATACAAATTGAAACTCTTAGGCCCCTTTCACACTGGGGCGGTTTTCAGGCGGTACAGCGCTAAAAATAGCTCCTGTATACCGCCTGAAAAAAACGGCCCCATTTACTCCAGTGTGAAAGCCGGCGGGCAAAAAAAGTCCTGCTAGCAGCATCTTTGGAGCGGTATAGGAGCGGTGTGTTCACCGCTCCTATACCGCTCCTTCCCATTGATTTGAATGGGACACCGCGGCAATACCGCCACTACGGCGGCGCTCTGCGGGGGATATTAACCCTTTTTCGGCCGCTCGCGGGGGGTAAAACCGCACCGCGAGCGGCCGAAACCCGCGGGCAAAACGACGGTAAAGCAGTGCTAAATATAGCGCTGCTTTACAGTCACCGCGGCTCCCGCCCCAGTGTGAAAGGGGCCTTAAGGTTTGACCTCATTATATAGTTTTGGTAAATCTGAAGGGAAAAAAATAAAATCTACAGAAAATTGTATAGGGTGTATCCAGCTTTAAAGGGGTTGTAAAGGTAAAAGTTTTTTCACCTTAATGCATTCTATGCATTAAGGTGAAAAAACATCCGTCAATGCCGCCCCCCCCCCAGGCCCCCCGTTATACTTACCTGACCCCTCAAAAGTCCTGCGCTCGCCCCCGACGTCCTCTTCGCCGCTCACCCTGGCCGTTGATTGGCTAGAGTGGATGGATTGAAAGCAGCGCAGCCATTGGCTTGCGCTGCTGTCAATCACATCCAATGACGCGACGCGCCAGGGGGGCAGGCCGAGGGATACAGTGAGCGGCTATAGCCACCAGCTGTATCACGGGGGCGTGCCCGCAAGCACTCCATAGCATGCGAGGAGCTCGCATGAAGTTGTGGAGTCCTTGCGGGGGGGAGCCGAGACAGCCGCCGAGGGACCCCAGAAGACGAGGTTCGGGGCCACTCTGTGCAAAACGAGCTGCACAGTGGAGGTAAGTATAACATGTTTGTTATTTAAAAATTTTTTAATAATTTTCCTTTAGGCCCCTTTCACACTGGGGCGGTTTTCAGGCGGTACAGCGCTAAAAATAGCGCCTGTACACCGCCTGAGAAAACCGGCCCCATTCACTCCAGTGTGAAAGCCGGCGGGCTTTCACACTGGAGCAGTGCGCTAGCAGGACCGCAACAAAAGTCCTGCTAGCTGCATCTTTGGAGCGGTGAAGGAGCGGTGTATTTACCGCTCCTATACCGCTCCTTCCCATTGAAATCAATGGGAAACCGCGGGGATACCGCCCGCAAACCGCCGCTGCAGCGGCGCTTTGCGGAGGTTTTTAACCCTTTTGCGGCCGCTAGCGGGGGTTAAAACCACCCCGCTAGCGGCCGCATACCGCGGGTAAAACGATGGTAAAGCAGCGCTAAATATAGCGCTGCTTTACTGTCGCCGCCCCGCACCGCCCCAGTGTGAAAGCAGCCTTAGTGTCCCTTTAAGCTGGCTACACATTATACAGTGTTCTTGTACAATTTTCCTTTAAATTTACCAAAACATATACAGTGAAACCTCGGATTGCGAGTAACGCGGTTTACGAGCGTTTCGCAATATAAGCTATTTTTTTATTTGGGTGTAATGGTTGAGAGGGTCCAAAACGTTATACAGCACCTCATCCCTATAATATTGAATAGGAAAAAGTGTAGGAGGTAGAACCAAGGGATTATAGCGGTGCCAATGATGTTCTTGTCAACAGTGTAATTCTTTTAGTAAAAAAAAAAGTTTTTTTTACTAAAAGAATGACACTGTTGCCAAGAACATCATTGGCACTGCTATAATCCCTTGGTTCTACCTCCTACACTTTTTCCTATTTTTTTATTTATTTTTTTAGATCCTGATTTGATTTGCGAGCGTTGTCTTTCAAGACTAGCAGGATTCAAGTCGCTGGGGTGTGCAGTACCCCATTTGGCCAGAGGTGCGGGGGCGCCGGTGATGCTCAGAGACGCTCAGTTTGCAAGCGTCTCCGGCGCCCCTGCACCTCTGGCTACATGCGGTACTGCAGTCACTGTGGAACAAATTAGCTGGGTTTCCATTGATTCCTATGGGGAGACTCGCTTTGATATACAAGTGCTTTGGATTACAACCATGCTTCTGGAATGGATTATGCTCGTAATCCAAGCTATTAGGCCCCTTTCACACTGGGGCGTTTTTCAGGCGGTACAGCGCTAAAAATAGCGCCTGTACACCGCCTGAAAAAATCCGGCCCCTTTCACTCCAGTGTGAAAGCCGGATGGCTTTCACACTGGAGCGGTGCGCTAGCAGGACGGTCAAAAAAGTCCTGCTAGCAGCATCTTTGGAGCGGTATATTCACCGCTCCTTCCCATTGATTTGAATGGAACACCGCGGTAATACCACCGCAAAACGTCATTACGGCGGGGGATTTTAACCCTTTTTCGGCGGCTCGCGGGGGTAAAACCGCACGCGGCCGAATACCGCGGCTAAAACGACGGTAAAGCAGTGCTAAATATAGCGCTGCTTTACCGTCACCGCGGCTCCCGCCCCAGTGTGAAAGGGGCCTTAGTGTAACATGAGGTCACACAAACACTTTCATATTGTATGTGGTCAGGCAGGCCCTTGCACTACATAGTTTAAAGGTAAATCTAAAAGGAAATTGAACAAAAAATAAATAGAAAATTGTATAATGTGTAGCCAGCTTTATGGTGGCCATACACACTTCAATGTTATTATTCGATCGAGGTGTGATTCAATCAAAACATCCGAAAACTAACAGCCAAAACTTCCCTTCCGATCGATCTAGACTCAAATCTGATAAGATTCAATCAAACTGAGTCAGGCAGGGTGGAATATTATTGATCGTTTTGCACTGACCGGCAGCACACTTTATTCTTCAATATGATCATATTTCGATTAATCAGAATATACAAGGTTAAATCGCGATTGACAACTTGTGTGGCATATCAATCGAATGGGTCGTTGCCTGTAGATCAATTATTCTTATCAAAAGATCGATCGAAAAAGAAAACGGATCGTCTATTGAGACGTGTATGGTCACCACACTCATTACAATCTGGCCATACAATCTCTGTAAAATTACATTTAGATTTAACAAAGCTATGTACTATGAGGACCTACCTACACAATCCAATCAAATTAGTATAACATTAGGCAGGCTACATACAGAAGTATTCATACCCCTTGAAAATTTTCCACATTTTGTCGTCATGTTACAACCAAAAACGTAAATGTATTTTATTGGGATGTTATGTGATAGACCAACAACAAAGTGGCAAATAATTGTGAAGTGGAAGGAAAATAATAAATGGTTTTCAATTTTTTTTTTACAAATATATGTGAAAAGTGTGGCGTACATTTGTATTCAGCCGCCTTTACTCCGATACCCCTAACAAAAATCTAGTGGAACCTATTGTCTTCAGAAGTCACCTAATTAGTAAATAGAGTCCACCTGTGTGTAATTTAATCTCAGTATAAATACTGCTGTTCTGTGGAGCCCTCAGAGGTTTGTTAGAGAACCTTAGTGAACAAACAGCATCACGAAGGCCAATGGACACACCAGACAGGTTAGGGATAAAGTTGTGGAGAAGTTTAATGCAGGGTTGGGTTATAAAAAAAAAAAAAAAAAAATATCCAAGCTTTGAACATCTCGCAGAGCACATCTGCAAACCTACCAAGACATGGCCGTCCACCTAAACTGACAGGCCGGGCAAGGAGAGCATTAATCAGAGAAGCAGCCAAGAGGCCCATGGGAACTCTAGAGGAGCTGCAGAGATCCACAACTCAGGTGGGAGAATCTGTCCACAGGACAACTGTTATGCCGCGTACACACGGTCGGATATTCTGATGGAAAAAGACCGATTGGATTATGTTGTCGGAGCATCCCATCGTGTGTGTGCTCTAGCTGGCTTTTTCCGTCAGAAATTCTGACGGAAAAAATTTGAGAGCAGGATCTCCGACAACAAAATCCGATCGGACTTTTTCCGATCGTGTGTCGAGAATTCCGATGGACAAAGTGCCACGCATGCTCAGATCAAATTACGAGACCAAAGCTATTGGCTACTAGCCTCTACGTAGTTCGGTCGTATGCAACGAACGTCACCACACTCGGAACGATCGGATTTTCCGTCAACTTTGTCCGACCGCGTGTATGCAACACCAGTTTCGGACAAAATCCGTCGGAAAAAAAAATCAGACGGATTTTGTGGTTGGAATTTCCGACCGTGTGTACAGGGGCTTAGTCGTGCACTCCACAAATCTGGTAAGGTATGGACGAGTGGCAAGAAGAAAGCCATTGTTGAAAGAAAGTCATAAGAAGTCCCATTTGCGAGAAGCCATGTGGGGGGCACAGCAAACATGTGGAAGAATGTGCTCTGGTCAGATGAGACCAAAATTTAACTTTTTGGCCTAAAAGAAAAATCGCTATGTGTGGTGGAAAACTAACACTGCACATCACCCTGAACACACCATCCCCACCGTGAAACATGGTGGTGGCAGCATCATGTTGTGAGGATGCTTTTCTTCAGCAGAGACAGTTTAAAGCAGCCCAGTAACCACTGCAGAACAGATATGCCCATATATACACTGTGATTTTAGTAATAAACTTACTATTAAACAGTGTTGGTCATCTTACTTTAAAAAAGTAATTAGTTAAGTTACAAATTACTTCTCCCAAAAAGTAATTGCGTTAGTAACTCAGTTACTACATTGGAAAAGTAATTAGTTACTCAGCAAAGTAACTGACTTTTTTTTCAAATATTCTATACGTGTAACTAAGGGGCGGGTCTAGTATTACTGTAACCAAGGAGCGCATTTATTATTATTGTTATATATCGTGTAACCAAGGGGCTGCTCTATTATTACTCTAACCAAGGGGCAGATCTGTTATAGCGTGTAAGCAAGGGGCGGGTCTATTATTATTATATCGTGTAAGGGGCGGATGGCTACAGAAGAGGGCGAATGTTAAATTAATGGGCAGAGCTCGATATATAACAATAATAAAAAATGCGCCCCTTGGTTACAGTAATACTAGACCCGCCCCTTAGTTACACGATAGGCGCCCCTTGCAGAGTAGCACGAGCATCGGGAGTGTGCGGCATCGCCTCGTACAATTACATGTTAACTGCGCCTCGCGGTGTAGAGTTCACTCAGAGCTGTTTAGGTTCAGCAATTTTCGGAAGCTCCGTAGTCCTTCGTACTGCGCAAGCCCTGCGCCTGTGCAGTACAGGGGGTCCTTATCCGGCGGGGGAACTTTTTCGGCAGGACACCGGAATTACACTACTGCCATCTAGTGGCGGTAGATGTAATTGGGGTAACTAAGCCAAAGTAATGGGAACTGAGTTACCATGAGGGGAAAAGTAATCAGTTAGATTACTAGTTACCCTCTAAAGTAACTGCGTTAGGTAACTCAGTTTATTTTAACTCAGTTACTTACATCACTGCTATTAAATAACAGTATTTTATTCTATTTCATCCCAGAGCAGGAGGTCGCGGGCCACATCAGAGGGCTCCATGGGCCACTGGTTGGGCACCCCTGGCCCATCACATAAAAATCTCAATAAAATACATTTACGTTTTTGGTTGCAACACAAAATGTGGAAAATTTCAAGGGGTATGAATACTTTTTCAAGGCACTGTAGTTGATGGCAGGACTAAAAGGAGATTGTACAATCAGATTGTATAGCGTATGGTCAGATGACTTCTAATCCCTTACAGTGGCCATCACACAGTCATGTGATTGGCTGCCATGGGCTCGTGAAGCAGAAGGGCAGTGATGGTATTTACATTTAAATGCGTGAGTCTTTTGAACAATATATTTTCTAACATGCATTAAAAAGCCCATGTTATACTTGATCTATGGACCTGCATCACCTCCCACTGACAAGCTAATAACCGGGTGACAATTTGACTTTTGGTCAAATAACTTCCAAGGATTGGCCGCGCCATACGGAGAAATCGCGGCGTGTATTACTCAAGGCCCGGGAGTCAAATGAGCTCATAGCTCCCCCAGAAGAACCCGAAGCACCCCAATTCTTCCCATCGGGTTTTGCTATCAGGACTGGGATTGGGCTGAATATCGCCAATGCTTACAAGTCCGCTCAGGTCCCTATATATATTTACTGAATACTTTGTGACTTATCCTGTAATTGATTTGATCTCAGCAGCTGTTCAGGAAGCAATATACCGTCTAACACACTGATAGCCACTAATCTGAAATCAACATGTGAAATCCAATGATGAAAACATGGCACAGAGAAGCACCAAAAACATACTTTCATGTAAAAATGACAATAATAAAAATTGTACAGAGCACATATATTACAGTGTGTCTTTAAAGCTGAACTCCAGCAAGTCAGGTAAATAAAAATGAGAGCGGTTTTACCTGCCAAAGGATTTGAATTTCTGTTCATCCAGTTCTGAAATGTATGTAGCTCTGCCACACAGCACAGTCCTGTCTGGCAGGGCAGGAGACCTGAGTTTTCTCTGTTGTAGATAAGTAAAACTTAAAGGTCTTTTCCCTCCCCCAGCCCGTGACTGGACAGTGAAAAGAGAAGCAACAGACTGATGAGTTCAGCTCTCTGCTCTCTCCACCTATCAGCATGTTTTCTTGTTAGCACATACACTGCCACACAGATAATTGGTTCCCTTAAGCCTCATACACACGATCAGACTTTGTACCAACTTTCCCGTGGATTTTTGGACAAAGGGCGTTGGCCCCAAGTTGGTATGGCATACACACGATCAGACTTTTTAGGTAACAAACCTGAACGTAGTGACGTTTCAACGTACTGACGACACTTCAAAAGAGGACGTTCAAATACTCAAGCGCCACCTTTGGTCAACTTCTGCATTGTTGTCTGATCTTTTGCATTGGTTCTGAGCATGCGTGTTTGTACTTTGTACAAAAGTCCGATGGTTTTGTGTACACACGGTCGGACTTTGCTCCATCGGACTTTTGTTGGCAGAAAGTTGGTCCGTTCGCACAGCCAACAAAAGTCCGATGAAAACTGAAAAAGTTGGTCCGATGGAGCGTACACACGGTCGGATGTTGGTCCAAAACAGCTCATTTGCATGTTTGTTGTCAAAAAGTCCGGTCGTGTGTACGGGCCTTTTTTTTTTTTTGTAAATTCTTTTTATTGAAAATTTTTGACATACATCAAACAACATTTACAATGCCATCAACCGACAGCTACAACAACAGATATAACCCCCCCCCCCCCCCTTTCCCCCTCCCCCCTCCCTGTACTCAGTTCCCTTCCCCCAACAAAAATTGTATTATTTGTTGAATAACCGCCATTTCACATCTCTGATCACCCAGAGTATATGTCGTTTTACTCTTCACCCTGTATAAGATATCTGATGGCTACTTTTAGGACCCTCCCATTCTTCCGCCTAGGATCATCCCATCACACCGTTTGGTCAGACTCATACCAAGCTCTCCAGACTTTTTCAAATTTTTTACTGCATCCTCTATCCCTATATGTAGCTTTGTAATACGGGAGCATTGCGTTCACCAAGCCTTTCCAAAATGTTACTTCCGGAGCCCCCACTTTTTTCCACTTGAGTAAAATGGACTTCTTCCCATAAAATAGTAGTATCGTAAGTAAAGTTCTATGCGCTCTAGATGGGACTACTTCGTCCACCAACCCCAGAAGACACACATCAATAGTCAGGGGCACCGGCACTTGCAATACGTGTGTACGGGCCTTTAAACTGCTTCTCCCCCTCACAGACTGAACTCTGCTGTACAGGGGGGTTGGAAAAAAAAAGCAGATAGTCAATCACGTTCAGGTCCACTTGTTTGCCTCCTACCCCATCTGCTGCCACATTTGGCACCTTTCAGGGGGGGGCACCTGGTTTTGACAGCTACCTGATCCCACTTCCGCTTGAGTTCGCCGAGGCAAACTCACCCAGGAGCCCGCCCCCCCCCTCCTCCTTCACCGGCCGCCGCATGCAGAGTAGGGAACTGGCAGTGAAGCCTTTACGGTTTCCCTTAGCAGAGATGGAGGCGGCACCCAAGAGCCGATTGAATAATCGGCTCGAGTAAGGACACCACTGGATTCGTGGACAGGTAAGTGTCCTAATATTGTCAGCATCTATAGTATTTGTAGCTGCTGACTTATTTTTTTCTGAAGGCACCTGGAGCTCCGCTTTAAAGTGGAATTCATGCCCAACACTAACAATTCTTAAAAATGCTCCCTCCCCGTCCTCCTACCTATCCTGCCTACTCTGTGTAAATAAAGATCTGTAAACATACTTTTAGTCCGGTCATGTGATTCTGCAACTCCGCCTCCCATGTGTAAGGGAGCGCCTGACAATGGCTGTGATTTCTGGGACTCGTGACGTCACCCATAGGCTTCCATAGCCCAGCCATTGTCAGTGCTCCCTTTTGGCAGAAAAAAAAAAAAAAAACTTGACGTGTGTAAACTTGTCAACGTTAGGCGCATTTAGTCATTTAGTCGTTAAGTCATTTCAATGGCAGGAATAAATTATTATTCTGGCCAATGAAATGAATGCCCAATTGCTTGATGTGACTAAGGCCCCTTTCACACTGGGGCGTTTTTCAGGCAGTACAGCGCTAAAAATAGCGCCTGTATACCGCCTGAAAAACTCTGGCCCCATTCACTCCAGTGTGAAAGCCGGCGGGCTTTCACACTGGAGCGGTGCGCTAGCAGGACGGTCAAAAAAGTCCTGCTAGCAGCATCTTTGGAGCTGTATAGGAGCGGTGTATTCACCGCTCCTATACCGCTCCTTCCCATTGATTTGAATGGGACACCGCGGCAATAACGCCGCAAAGCGCCGCTATGGCGGAGCTCTGCGGGGGTCTTTAACCCTTTTTCGGCCGCTCGCAGGGGGGTAAAACCGCACCGCAAACGGCCGAATACCGCAGCTAAAACTAATGTAAAGCAGCGCTAAATATAGCGCTGCTTTACCGTCACCGTGGCTCCCGCCCCAGTGTGAAAGGGGCCTTAATGCATTACACTTTTACAGGCAACAGGCGTTTTTGCTGCCAAAACACCGCTGTCAGGAGGAAAGGCGTCTAGGAGAGATAGCAAAAATATCCAGTGTGTATGAGGCCCAACTACTGGAGTTCAGCTGTAAAGAAAATACAGTACATACATTGCATGCGATAATGTAATGCTTATAACTAAAAATATCCAATAAACAAATTGAACCAGATAAAAAATACAGTACAAGCAAAGAAATGTGCCCCAGCTAGAAGAATCTTTAATGACTTGTTATTCAGTCATGGTGTTACGGCATAGTTGACCTTGATGGCAGGAAATAATATCCGTACTACAACTCTTATAAAGAGTCACGTGTAGATGCACAATAAAACCGCACCAAAATGGCGCCACAGAATTTGCCATTATTTGCTTATTAATAACACCAGCAGATCAGGGAAACTATAGAAAACTCCAAAACTGTTTTTGCAGCACATCAAAAATGAGCAACGCATTCGTTACCAGTTATCAACAACGCAATATAATAAAAGGGTATTAATTCCTTAACAAGTGCTTCAAGGGTAAAACAAGATGCGGTTGTGTTTAATGAGGAGGAACCGTAGAAATTTGGAAAAAAATAAAAACTAAAATAAAAAAAGGAGGAGGAGCCGGGCTGAATATTGTCGGAAAAATGGCAGCTGCATCCACTCAATAGCCCAGCAGGGGATTCATTCACCTACACCAGGGGTAGACAACCTCGGCCCTCCAGCTGTGGTGAAACTACAAGTCCCATGAGACATTGCAAGACCCTGACAATCACAGGCATGACTCCTAGAGGCAGAGGCATGATGGGATCTGTAATTTCACCACAGCTGGAGGGCCGAGGTTGCCCACCCCTGACCTACACAGTATAACATGGATGGAGGACCTGGGGACTTGTAAGCTCCGGCGATCACCTGCTAGGAGACCTCGTATAGCAGCCTGACCTGCCTGGGGCTTAGATATCCCCTTGGCTTAATCTCCTAAACGTACCTCGTAAGGAGGTAAGTTTAGGAGCATTCCAAATGGTCGGCGCCGACCAATCAGAACCCACGTAGCCTGTCCTGTCACCGCATGTAAAGAGGAGAGAAAGCCACAGGGATTTCAAATCCCCGGACCAGTAAAGTGGTGATAGGATCTGTTAGAACGGGTGATCGCCATCACAGCTGGACCGTGTGCTGGGGGAGGGGGTCCAGTGTAGGTTCACCTTACAGATTTTCTTTAAAGTGGTTGTAAAGGCTGAAGGTTTTTTACCTTCATGCATTTTATGTTGTGTTGTGTAGTGCTCCCCCCCCCCCCCCCAACCAATACTCACAGAGCTCCCTCTCGATCCAGCGATGTGCACGGGAGCCTTGGCTGTCATGGGTCTCTCTCTCTCCTCACTGGCTGAGACAGCCATTGGCTTCCTCTGCTGTCAATCACAGCCAGTGGGCCAATGAGTAGAAGGGGGGTAGGGCTGAGTCACGGCTCTATGTGATATTATTTTATTTTTTTATTTGTGGTTGAAGTGGATGGACATGTGTTTTTTTTCAACCTAACTATGTAACTATGCGTCTTATAGATGCATAGAGCAGGGCTCAGGAGCAAGCACACAGCTTGCTATGGGGGCACTTGGAAGACAGGAGGAGCCAGGAGAACTGGCGGGGGACCCAAAAAGAGGAGGATGGGGGCTGCTTGTGAAAAACCACTGCACAGAGCAGGTAACTATGACATGTTTGTTATTTAGAGAAAGAAAAAAAAAAACAACCTTCAATATTTTAAAGCGGGATTCCACTCTAAAGTGGAACATCCGCTTTTCGGAACCCTCCCCCCCTCCGGTGTCACATTTGGCACCTTTCAGGGGGGAGGGGGGTGCAGATACCTGTCTAATGCCCCGTATACACGGTCGGATTTTCCGACGGACAATGTTGTCGGAAATTCCAACTGTGTGTAGGCTCCATCGGACAAAGTTTTATCTCCTGCTCTCAAATTCGACAACAAAGTCCTATTGGACTTTTTCCGATCGTGTGTACCGAATTCCGACGGACAAAGTGCCACGCATGCTCAGATCACATTACAAGACCAAAGCTATTGGCTACTAGCCTCTACGTAGTCCCGTCGTAGGCAACAAACGTCACCACGTTCAGAATGATCGGATTTTCCGACAACTTTGTCCGACCGTGTGTATGCAACACCAGTGTCGGACAAAATCCGTCGGAAAAAATCCGATGGATTTTGTGGTCGGATTTTCCGACCGTGTGTAGGGGGCATAACAGGTATCTGCACCCACTTCCGGGCATAAACTGCCACGGGAGTTTATGCCACTTCCTGTCCTGGCGCGCTGTCTGCCGGGACACACACGCGTCCCGGCAGACAGCGCTGACGATTCTCATTGCGCTGCGCGACTCGCGCATGCGCAGTAGGGAACCGGGAAGTGAAGCCACTTCCTGATTCCCTCACTGAGAATGGCGCCGGCAGCAGCAGAGAGCCGGTCGATTGATCGGCCTCTGCTGCCCACATCGCTGGAACCTGTGACAGGTAAGTGTCCATTTATTAAAAGTCAGCAGCTGCAGTATTTGTAGCTGCTGGCTTTTAATTTTTTTTTTTTTCAGGTACCGTCCCGCTTTAAGCTATAGGGGGGAAAAAAAATCTGACCATGGTAAGCGGTGGCAGAGCTATATGGCTTGTCCTAATCCCCTGAACCCGAGACTTTTGCTGCACAGCTAGCTTTTTAAAGGTAGTGGAAAAAAAACAGATATACTGGCAGGATCAAAAAGTGATAAAACGATGTTGGGGGAAGTTAGCTGTGTTCATGCTACGGACAGACCGGATCATAAAATTATATATTTAATTTTGCAGATTGTTCTAAAGTATGCAAATGTTTTTATTTCTGGCACACAGTAATAAGAGCCATTGGTGTGAGCACAACCTACTGAAAAATGGATTCTATACGGTCCGTGAAAGTGGCTACATTTTGGATCACAAAACATCCAGAGTGGACAATCCCTGGATAAAGTAAACCGGTACACTTCACAGAATGGACAGCATCCTCTACCTACACACAGAACTGTGCGCCATTTGTAACTCTTTATATATATATATATATATATATATATATATATATATATATATATATATATATATATATATATATATATATATATATATGCCATGTAATCACAGTGCAAAGACTGCTGGGCTGCACACCAGCTTAGTGGTTAGTCCTTAGATATTGCAGTCCTGGATCCAATGCCACCATGGTTCTCACTACATGGAGTTTGTAAATGTTCCATGTTTCCCATTTCCAAAAACATACAAGTACAGTAAAGTCTACCTATGGCCAGAACATTAAGAGGAAGGAAGGAAGGGTTACAACCTCGGTCATGATTTTTTTCTCTACTTCCCTGCTAAGGAGATTCAGCTTCTTTATTTGTCCTGGTGACAATTACAGCACTGACTGGAAAGAGACAGGAAACCCAGTAGTCACCAGCCAGGAAATCATCCAATAGGGACACTTGTTCCAATGACAAATAAGAGGGGCAATCTCCCTCACTTTTGGTTGCATGCCTGAGGCAGGAAGTGAAGGGAAAACTTCTTAAGCTCTTGCCAACCACGTAACACACGTATGTGTGGCGGCACAGAGGGTGGGCTTTATTGTCCACACATATGCATCCATGGCGGCCAAGGTGTGCTGAGAGTAAGCTCTTAGCACATTGATCAAGCTGTCACAGACAACTCCCCCGTCTCTAGTTATGATCAGGAGGCAGAGGGACAGGCTCCCGATCATGTGACTACTGTAACAGCCAATCAGAGTGATCCCATGATTGAGAACAACTCTGTTAAAGGGTCAACAGGAAACAAGAAAAAAAATCTGACGGGTTTGGACCATTCCCTACTCTACCCAAAGTCAAAGCAAAAAGTGTTGCCTACAGATGTGCACTTTAACTGCGATAGGGACCTTAGATTGTAAACAGGCCCGGACTGGGACAAACATTTTTTTAGACTAAGCAGCCCTTTTTTTAAACACCAACTTACAAATAATGACAACTGCCAGTTTCTCAATGTCTTTTAGTTATATTTAGCCTCCTTCAGTCATTGTGGGCAGGGAAGACGATTCTCACAAAACCTTACTGTCAGGAGGACCAAGACCCCAGCAGGCCTATTGGTGGGTGGCAGACCAGTACAGCACCAGAGAAAAAGAATAAAGACAGTATCTGGCTACGCCCATAGTGTATCCTAAGCATGTTGCGTATCCTACGCAATGTGCGTAGCCAGATACATCTTTATTCCTCTTTAGTCCTAGGCTACCAGCCTACTGTCCCTCCTTGAACACTGGCATCCACTATGAGCACCGGCATCAATATTGAGCACCACAAGGGGTAACACGGGGGGGGGGGGGGGGGGGGATTACTCGTGTAGAGCAAGTTCCTGTCCATGTCACCAACCCTCCCTGGAGGCCCACACCAGACCCAATACGGAAGCAGAAAACAGAATCTGGCTACATACATCGCATAACAGATTCTGTTTTCGGTCTTCCTCCACTGGGTTTTTACAGGCAGCTACCACGGAGCGCTGGCATCATATTCTGCATTAAGGCTAAGGCCCCTTTCACACTTATATGACTTGTCCCACGATTTGGGACTGCAAAGTAGCATGACAAGTCGTTCCCCATGATTTCCAATGACAGCCATTCATATTAGTACGACTTCAAGTCGTTCCGACTTCAAAGTAGTCCCTGCACTACTTTGGTCCGATTTTGATGCTACTTACACAAGCATTCCTTGAAATCGCGGCAAAAATCGTGGCCGGGAGTCGCAGCAAAAAAAGCGCGACTTTGAAGACGCACAAGTGTGAAAGGGGCCTAAAGGGACGACCGGTCCAGGAAGACTCAGATGGTCTATGTCACCCCCTAAAGGCCCACATGGCTTGCGGCAGACAGAGAACCGCTGATATAATCGCATATTTTCTGTCATGGTTCTTAGCTCTCTGTCACATTAGCCAGCTCTTGTTAGGACATGCAGCCCACCAGGAAAATGCCTGATGTGCCCTATGGCCAGTCCAGGCCTGAGTGTAAACCCTACTAAAATAAGGAATTTATGGATCTAAACACACCCTAAATGGTGCATACCTTGTAAGAATTATATAAAAACAGAAAATAAATAAATTTTATAAGCCAAACCAGTAAAGTCCTGCTACTTCAGAACATGAAATGTACGCTCACACCAAATGTCTTCAGATGTCACCTGCTGGAGTAAATGACAGGCTCTCTTGAACACGAATTCTGGATAATACAGGTAGAGGTGTTGTAAATATCAGTATAAAAACAAACAATGATAGTGATCATATACTGTCAAAGGAGATAGTAGACTTGTACATAAAAATCTGGAGCCCTCAGCTGACGCACACAGTGGGGTCAATTCACCGACTGGTGGCAGAGTCGCCTGTGACCTCATCCTCGTTGGAATAGTTCCCGGAGTCGCGGCCTTTAGCACCTGAGTTGTTTTTATCTATGGTGACCTCGGCGTCCACCGGACTTTTCTGCATAATATAGCACTTGTCAGTTGTCTCTTCTTCATTGAGAAGAAAGAAGTTTTTAATGTAGCTTTGAGGAGAGTCCTGCAGACCCTATAAAAGAGAAAACAGAACATCAAAATATTGTCCTGTGTGAGTGAAGGAGGGCCAATCCACATTCTCATGTGTGTTTTCATGCGTTGAGGTGCGATGCATACTGGCACTTTTCATAAAGGCAGTCTGTTTATTTTGAATGGGCTGTCAACACCTGCACTATATTTTACAAAACAGCACTCCACAATTTACAGTGTATTTTTATACATGGGTCGTGCTGCGCTATCCATACAGGTAGACTGCCTTCAGAGATTTGCATCCACCAAGGTTCACTAAAACCTGGAGTTAGGCTTTCAGGCTCCCTGCTTCTGATCGGTCGCGGCTCCCGCGGACTCGATTGCCGCGGGGATACCCGCAATCGTCTCACGGGGAGGCTGAACGGGGAGATGCGGAAGTAAACAGCATCTCCCCCGTTCTGCCTAGCAACAAGTGACACTGATCTCTGCTCCCTGTGATTGGAGCAGAGATCAGTGTTCACTAACACACAGCCACGCCCCCCACAGTTAGTAACACACCCCTAGGACACACTTAACCCCATATACTGCCACCCCCTGGTTAACCCCTTCACTGCCAGTGTCATTTACACAGGAATCAGTGCATTTGTTTAGCACTGATTGCTGTATAAATGACAATGGTCCCAAAAATGTGTCAAAAATGTCTGAAGTGTCCGCAATAATGTCGCAGTCACGATAAAAGTCGCTGATCGCCGCTATTACTAGTAAAAAAAAAAAAATTATTAATAAAAATGCCATAAAACTATCCCCTATTTTGTAAACGCTATAACTTTTGCGCAAATCAATCGCTTTTTACCAAAAATATGTAGAAGAATACATATCGGCCTAAACTGAGGGAAATTTTTTTTTTATAAATTTTTGGGGGAATATTTATTATAGCAAAAAGTAAAAAATAATGTGTTTTTTTTCAAAAATTGGCGCTCTTTTTTTGTTTATAGTGCAAAAAATAAAAACTGCAGGGGTGATCAAATACCACCAAAAGAAAGCTCTATTTGTGGCGAAAAAAAAGGACGTCAATTTTGCTTGAGAGACATGTCGCACGACCGCGCAATTGTCAGTTAAAGCGACGCAGTGCCGAATCGCAAAAAGTGGTCTGGTCTTAAGCCAGCAAAATGGTCCGGTCTGAAAGTGGTTAATGTGACCTATACACTGTACAATAAAGTGTAATGTGTCCTTCGCGCCGCTATAAGGTCGTGTAATAAATTATCACTACAAGTGCTAAAGTGCAAGTGCTAATTATAGTGAATCAATAAAGGTGATAAATATACAAATAAATAAATAAATAATATTGTGTTATAAAAATTGCTACCTGCCGCAAAGTCTATCATGTGCACAAACACACTTGGGTAAGAGTATAAAGTAAAGTGACTAAGCGCATAGTAAAATATAACATCAAGTGTTCATGATAAATATATCATAAATATTTAGGAAAAACTAAGGTGAAAAAAAATTACATAAAAACAAAACAAAAGACTTAATGCACCAAAAAAAGTGTCCAAATATATAATAATAAAGTCCGTGCCAGGAAAGCCGGTGTATATAAATGGAATGGGGCTCAGGTGCCTGTCTTCTAGTCTCTATTGGTATAACACAGGACCGAGTGGAAAACTGCCAAATCTATCCTCCTATACACTGTACAACTCAACTGAAAAAAAAATGAAATCTTTTAGGTGGAGGGAAGTAAAAATAAAAAAATAAAATATGGTTGCATAAGTGTGCACACCCATACACTAATACTTTGTTGAAGCCCCTTTTGATTTTATTACAGCACTCAGTCTTTTTGGGTATGAGTCAATCAGCATGGCCCATCTTGACTTGCCAATATTTGCCCACTCTTCTTTGCAAAAACACTCCAAAAATCCGTCAGATTGCGAGAGCATCTCCTGAGCACAGCCCTCTTTAGATCACCCCACAGATTTTTAATGGGATTCAGGTCTGGGCTCTGGCTGGGCCATTCCAAAACTTTAATCTTCTTCTGGTGAAGCCATTCCTTTGTTGATTTGGATGTATGCTTTGGGTCATTGTCATACTGAAAGATGAAGTTCCTATTCATGTTCAGCTTTCTAGCAGAAGCCTTAAGATTTTGTGCCAATATTGACTGGTATTTGCAAAGGTTTATATTTCCCTCTACCATGACTAAGGCCCCTGTTCTAGCTGAAGAAAAACAGCCCCAAAGCATGATGCTGCCACCACCATGCTTCACGATGGGTATGGTGTTCTTTTGGTGACGTGGAGTATTTTTGGAATTATGGCCAAAAAAGTTCAATCTTGGTTTCATCAGACCAGAACACATTTTCCCACATGCTTTTGGGAGACTTCAGACATGTTTTTTGCAAAATTTAGCCATGCTTGGATGTTTTTCTTCGTAAGAAAAGGCTTCCGTCTTGCCACTCTACCCCATAGCCCAGACATGAAGAATACAGGATATTGTTGTCACATGTACCACACAGCCAGTACTTGCCAGATATACCTGCAGCTCATTTAATGTTGCTGTAGGCCTCTTGGCAGCCTCCCTGACCAGTTTTCTTCTCATCTCTTCATCGATTTTGGAGGGACGTCCAGTTCTTGGTAATGTCACTGTTGTGCCACATTTTCTCCATTTGATGATGACTGTCTTCACTTTGTTCCATGGTATATCTAATGCCTTGGAAATTATTTTGTACCCTTCTATTGACGAATAACTCTTAAAAATGAGATCCCATGGCTTTTGCTGTAGGATACGACTAAGAAAATGTCAGGAAAGACCTACTAGAACAGCTGAACTTTATTTGGGGTTAATCAGAGGCACTTTATATGATGATAGGTGTGTACTGACTCCTATTTAACATGAGGTTGAATGTGATTGCTTAATTCTGAACACAGCTACATCCCCAGTTATAAGACGGTGTGCACACTTATGAAACCACATTAATTTTATTTTTGCTTCCCAACCATAAAAGATTTCATTTTTGTTTTTCCATTGAGTTGTACAGTTTATAGGTCACTTTAAAAAGGGTAGAAAAAGTTCTGAAATTATTTATCTTTGTCTCATTTATTTTACATCACAAAAACCTGACACTTTAACAGGGGTTAATAAACATTGTGTATATATATATATATATATATATATATATATATATATATATATATATACACATACACACACACACACACACACACACACTTATTTTTTAAATAAATATTTTTTTAGTTATGGTGATAATAAAGGAAAAAAAAAAAAAAAAATCTAGAAGTCACTACCCCTTCATCTATTTTCTCTTTACCTTCTCAATGCTTGATGGCAGCTTGCTTTTAGGGAAGAATACATGCTTCAAGTACCGTTTCACTGGGCAAAGACAGATGTAGAGACTGACCGAGATCACAATTATTGCCCCAAAAACCGACCCTATGATCCACTCTTTCACGTAAGACCGAGGATCTAAAAATAAAAAAAAGAGCAAATGTAGTGCTGAAACATACATTATTCTTTAAAGTAGAAGTGTGTTTGTTTTATTTTTATTTTTATTTTTTTTTCAATGATGATGATAAAATGATTAAATGGATGGGTGATGTTAACCACTTTTCGGCATTTTTTTGCTAGAAATTACTTTAAACCCTCAATTATATATTCTGAAAGCAGAGGACCTGTAGAATTAAATTGTGGCAGTTGCAACTTTTTATTTTACACAATGATTTATGAAATGCATGTTTTCAAGAAAAATGCACTATAAATAATTTTATTGCACACAAAACAATACCCAATTTCTTGGTGAAGTACTAAATACGGGGTTAAATAGATACAAAACATGTCATGTTATCGAAATGTAACTTTTTTCGATCATAAGGGCCCTATATGATAGCATGGTCAGGTGACAGGTACTCCTTATAGAGACATCAGGGGTCCAATATTTCCCCTGCCCTTTGACACAGATAATCACAGATTGGCCTTCATTAGCTGCTTCCCTGGCTACTTCAGCTGGGGAATGATGAACCTGGAAGTGATGGAATGCATGTTGCAGAAGCAGCTGTGAGCATGTTTTAATCCTTTAAATACTAGGATGTTTAAAAACGTACCTTGGGAGACAGGGGTTAAGCCATGCCCCCCTGTACCGATTCAAAACCACTAATTTACAATAGCTAAGCTCCTCCCCATATTATTAAGTCTATGGAGTAGGGCAGTGTATAGAAACAATGGCTTCTATTGAGTAAGGAAATGCAGGCATGCAAAGTCTTCTATGTTGTAGGGCAGTGTATGCAAACCATGACTTCTATGTTGTAGGACAGTATATGGAAACCATGGCTTCTATGGAGTATGGCAGTATATAGAAGCCATGGCTTCAATGGAGTAGGGCAGTGTATAGAAACCATGGCTTCTATTGAGTAGGACAGTATATGGAAACCATGGCTTATATGGAGTATGGCAGTATATAGAAGCCATGGCTTCAATGAGTAGGATGGTGTATGGAAACAATGGCTTCAATGGAGTAGGAAAGTGTGTGGAAACCATGGCTTCTATGGAGTAGGAAAGTGTGTGGAAACCATGGCTTCTATGGAGTAGGAAAGTGTGTGGAAACCATGGCTTCTATGGAGTAGGAAAGTGTGTGGAAACCATGGCTTCTATGGAGTAGGAAAGTGTGTGGAAACCATGGCTTCTATGGAGTAGGGCAGTGTGTGGAAACCATGGCTTCTATGGAGCAGGGCAGTGTATGGAAACCATGGCTTCTATGGAGCAGGGCTTGGGATCCACCATCCCAGAGCATCAGAGTGCATGGAGCCAGCGCCGGCAGTGGAGGAAGCAGGGGCCACATTAACCAATGCTTCCTCTGTAGTGCTGGTTCCTGTCCCAGGTGGAGTGATGCAAAGTGTACTTCGCCTGGGGCCATTCTAGCAGCCTGGAGAGCAATGCCAGCAGAAGCTGGAAAAGAAAAATGTCAGTGTATTAAACATCACATACACTGCACATTTGCAATAGACATATTGTATTAGCATTTACATAGAATTTTTAGGGGTAAAAGTTTGTCACCATTCCGCGAGCGGGCGCAATTTTGAAGCGTGACATGTTGGGTATCAATTTACTCGGTGTAACATTATCTTTCACAATATAAAAACAATTGGGCTAACTTTACTGTTGTCTTATTTAATTCAAAACAGTGTATTTTTTCCCCCCAAGAAAAAGTGCGCTTGTAAGACCGCCATTTTATTCTCTAGGGTGTTAGAAAAAAGAAAAAAAAAAAAAAAAAAGTATAATGTTTGGGGGTTCTAAGTAATTTTCTAGCAAAAAAAAAATGTTTTTAACTTGTAAACAAACAACAAATCTCAGAAAGAGTCTCATTCCTTAAGTGGTTAACATCAGAAGCCTCAAACTGCCTCTGTGCATGAGGCTGAACATGCAAAGAAAATACAGGTTTTGGCCATTTTACTGCATCTAAAAACAGGGAATCACAATTAAAAAAAAAATTTGCAGCTGCTAATTACAGTACATGTACCATGCAGTAAAAATTTTGTATAGATGCATTTAGTTACACACACACACTTATGAACAGGCCTCGTATAAGCTTTTATCTGAAGTGGATATGTACCAGTTGGAATGCAGTAAGTCTCACTATAAAGCCCAGTTCTGTTATTATCCGCACATCGTGTATGTGCTTTCGCACAATAGGTTGTGGAGGGTTTCACAGCTTTTATCGTAAAGTGAGGTACTTTATCTTCCATAGTAATAACCTGCAAAATAGAATGAAATAATGAAAAAAGCATCTCATCACGTCTAAAATTTCCACTCAAATATCATTAAAGGCCTGGCCAAAAAAATTGTTTTTAAAATAAAAAATAAATAATAAAAAAAACATCTTTGTCGCAATTCTCTCTTCCTTTACTGTGCTGTTCCCCACAGTATCTCCTTTCTCCCTCAAGTGTCATTAAACCCACATCATAAAAAAAACTATCAATAAATGGTGTAATGCTTGCTGTGCAGTTTCAGTTCCCTTCTAAGCTGTTAATTTACTCCATTTTATTATCTGTGCAGCCTACATGACTATTGAGTCATATATGTGGGCGTATACACTCCCTCTCTCCTCCTCCATGCCCAATAGCTAAACACAATGGGGGTGGGAAAGATTACATGTTGATTGATGGAGGCATCACCTCTGTAATTCAAAGCACATACAAACAATAGACACAGGCTGGAGGCATGAAACCAGCTGCGATTGGCAGAACCTCTAGATAATCCACATCAAGTTTTTGCACAAAAATAATAAAGCTTTGAGTTCAAATACGTATTTGTATGACAATTTAAAACATTAATTTGATATTATGTATTTTTACATTGTATTTCAAAGACTTATTTTTATGAACATGTGACCAGTGGCAGAGAACTAGAAGCTCCTCCCACTGATGTTTCCCAGCAGACAGGCTGGGAAAGAGCTGGGTCACATGATAGCTGTATATAGATTAAAAAAAAAAAAAAAAAAATTTTTTACCTTTTTTCCCCCAACTAATTCCTTACCAAGCCAGTCAAAAGAGGTCCTTGGTTTGAATTGGAGTACCGGGGTTATCGCTGCAGCAATATACTATAACCCAGATATTGTTTTTTTTTTTCAGCCAGTGATTCTCTAACCGCTAAGTGATCCAAGTGGCTGATTAGCCACTGGATCGCTTTTAAGAGGCTCTCGGGCTTTCCAGGATGATAAGTGAGTCCGGGAACCGATCCGGCGGTTGCAGCAGCAACTCTATGTTCTAGGAGGACTGGAGCCATGTCATGAAGTCACTTCTGGTTCGATGTAAACAATGCCTTTTTTTTTTTTTTTTTTAAAAGCTTTAGATCAATTTTTTTTTACTTACTATCTAATGCTTTCAATTGTAGAGGGGAGGTGTAGGGTCTTCTAGACCCCAGATCTCTCCATAAAGAGGACCTATCATGCTGTAATGTTATCGCAAGGGATGTTTACATTTCTTGTGATAGCAATAAAAGTGATAAAAAAAAACTTGAAAGGGAAAGCATAAAAAAAAATTAATGCAAAGTGGGCCCTTCCCCCCGTGATTGCGCAAAGTGGTGAATGTATATGTAGGCCACGCCCACATATGTAAATGGTGTTTGCACCACACATGTGAGGTATTGCCGCAAATGTTATAGCGAGAGAAATAACTCTAGCCCTAAACCTCCTCTAACTCTAAACTGGCAACCTGTAAACATTTTACAGGTTTTTACAAGTGTTACCTACGGAGATTTTTAAAGTACCATAGTTTGGCGCCATTCCTCGAGCGTGCATAATTTTAAAGCATTACATGTTGGTTATCCATTTACTCGACCTAACATCATCTTTCTTATTTTACAAAAAAATGGGTTACCGTATATATTGTGTTTGTTTTTTTCTTAATTCATTAATCACTTGCCATCCGCCCAATTCTGGCAGACCGCTACTACATGTAAAAATCATAATTTTTTGCTAGAAAATGACTCCGAACCCCCAAATATACATGTTTTTTTAGCAGCGACCCTAGGGGAAAAAAATGGAGGTCATTGCAACTTATGTCACATGGTAAACATCCCTTGCAATATGAATAGTGCATGACAAGTCCTCTTTATGGAGAGATGTGGGATCAATAAGACCCCAGATCTCTACTCTAGGCTGGAAAGGCTATGATTAAAGAACAAAAAACATTCTCAGGCTTTCCAGCCAAGTACACGGCAGCATTTACAACTGCCAGGCCAGATGTGACGTCATAATGTCGCGCCTTGGCCTCTAAAAGTCATAGAGACTGCCAGGGGGAAGTGTATTTTTTCTAGAAAAATTGGGTTTAAAAAAAATTTATATATATATATATATATATATATATATATATATATATATATATATATATATATATATATATATATATATAAAAATATCTCCACTTGGTGATTAGGTGATCTAAATAATATAAAAATTACCAATTAGTGACCTGCAGCTGAACACTATAACCCAGATATTGGGCACAGAATAGTAATACAAATAATAAAGTGCAGCGCCAAGTTTAACCACTTGCTTACCGGGCCTATTTTGGCCTATTTTCCTTCATGTAAACATCATCATTTTTTTGCTAGAAAATTACTCAGAACCCCCAAACATTGAGTACGTTTTTTTTAGCAGACACCCTAGGGAATAAAATGGCGGTCATTGCAACTTTTTATCTCACACGGTATTTGCGCAATAATTTTTCAAACGCCTTTTTTTGGGAAAAAAACGGTTTCATGAATTAAAAAATAAGAAAACAGTAAAGTTAGCCCAATTTTTTTATATAATATGAAAGATGATGTTACGCCGAGTAAATAGATACCAAACATGTCACGCTTTAAAATTGCGCACAACCGTGGAATGGCGCCAAACTTCGGTACTTAATAATCTCCATAGGCGACGCTTTAATATTTTTGACTGGTTACCAGTTTAGAGTTACGGAGGAGGTCTAGTGCTAGAATTGTTGTACGCGCTCTAACGCACGCGGCGATACCTCACATGTGTGGTTTGAGCGGCGTTTACATATGCGGGCGGGACTTGCATGTGCGTTAGCTTCTGATCGCGAGCTACAGGGGACAGGGGCGTTTTAATTTTTTTTTTTATTTTTTATTTATTTTTATTTTACTACATTTTTTTTATTTTTACACTTTTTAAAAAAAAAAAAAATTTTGGATCACTTTTATTCCTATTACAAGGAATGTAAACATCCCTTGTAATAGGAATGTATGCGACAGGTCCTCTTTATGGAGAGATGTGGGGTCAATAAGACCCCACATCTCTCCTCCAGGCTGGAAAGCATGAGATCGGTAAAAATTTTTTTACCGATCTCATGCTGACAGCCGCGATCGCGGCTTTGTTTACTTCCGGGTACCGGGCGTGACGTCATAACGTCGTGCCCGGGCCTCCGACGGTCATAGAGATGACTGGTGACCATCTGGTCACCGGAAATCTCTATGCTCGTCATCCGGCGGCGAGCGATTCTTTCTCCGGGCCCCCGATGGCACGGGAGAGCCCGGAGAAGCACCGGATGGCGGCGGGAGGGGGGGGGACGTCCCCTCCCGACGCCTATAAGAACGATCAGGCGGCGGAACTGCCGCTATGATCGTTTTTATGGTGCACAGAATCGCCGGCCGGTAAAAATGATATCTGAATGATGCCAATAGCTGCACGCATCATTCAGATATAACCACTCAAAGTCAAAGACGTCATACGACGTCCTTGATCGGCAAGTGGTTAAGCGCAAAATGACTATGTGCATAGAAAACGTATATAAAATGAGTACAACACAATATTATGAAAATAACTGTGCAACAAGTGTGCAAAAGAACCTAAAACGTGAATGACATATATTCAAATAAGATATATATATTGGGCAGATTTGGTAGAAATACAATTGGTCTATCGCATCCCAAAATGAATATAATAATTTTCAGTAGGCTGAAGTGTGCATGAACACTGGCCAATACCCCTGGGGGATGCTTGGGGTAAGGATAGACACTGAGAAAGTGTATGCTTTTGATAAAGGTAAATATATTTATTCAAAAGAAAAATAAGTGCAAATATATAAATGCTGAAATAGGTTCAGTCTATATCCATTGCCATTAAATACCTTTAACACATATACTCCCCCTGCTGTGGTCCAATATGGCTTTATACCTTGGAGATGAGTGGGACACGCGCATGTCAAATACTATGCATAATTTTGAGTCCAACGAATATGTTCAGTCACAACTCAAATATACTTTTCTCAATCTTAAGGCCCGTACACACGGTCGGACTTTTTGACAACCAACATGCAAATTAGGTGGTTTGGACCAACATCCGACCGTGTGTACGCTCCATCGGACCAACTTTTTCCAGGTTGCATCGGACTTTTGTTGGCTGTGCGAACGGACCAACTTTCTGCCAACAAAAGTCCGAAGGACGAAAGTCCGAACGTGTGTATGCAGTACCAACTGACTTTTGTCCACAGTACAAACACGCATGCTCAGAACCAATGCAAAAGATCAGACAACAATATAGAAGTTGACCAAAGGTGGCGCTGGAGTATTCGAACGTCCTCTTTTGAAGTGTCGTCAGTACGTTGAAACGTCATTACGTTCGTGTTGGTTGTCTCAAAAGTCCGACCGTGTGTATGCAGTACCAACTTGAGGGCCAACGCCCTTTGGACAAAAGTCCAAGGGAAAGTTGGTCCACGGTCCGACCGTGTGTATGGGGCTTTACACATACGGTTCAAAAGAAAGCCTCTCTATTTTGGCACATAAAATCTTTCAAAGAATATATTGCCCATGGAATTAATCCCTTTGGTCTCCGGGTACAAATTTTTCCTACATTTCAGGACATACGCCCAGATTTCAAGCTTTCCTGGGAGAATGCCCTGAAACAATGCTCTAATGAGCTCATGAAATTACTCATTGCTGAATATGAGTCACAAATGACCCTTTTAGATACCAAGCTCGAGTTGATCAACACACAACTCGCGCAATTTAAGAACCATCCTCTATATATCTCATTGGATGAACAACTAAAAACTCGCTTTGACAAATTTAATCATGATATCCTTGCACAAAAGGACAAAAAATTCTTTCGTGACAAGAAAGCCTTTCATGAAAAACGTGCATACAAATGGAACGACACGAATCGCATGACTCGCCCAGTGGTGACCACACGGCCTGGTTCCAAGGCACCTATTCCTCGTTCCACCACCACTCACACCCCATCTCACCCCTCTCACAAACCCAACCTCCCTTTGGGTCTTCGCAAACCCAAACGAGGACGTACACCTAACTTTTCGAGTGATGATGTGTCTGACATGGAGGGGACCCCCGGCGCCTCCCCCCTTGGGGACTCGCCGGCGGCCCCCTCACTTGCCAAGACAGTTAGATCTCACTCTTTACCTTCTGCATCTCAAAATGCAGATTTTTTAGACAAAATGAGGATATCACTACACACTCACCAACAACAAATGTCACAAAATCCAAAACCCAAGCGAACCACACGCTAAAATCACCCTCTGCTAATATCATTAATCTATCTTCCTACACACTTACATGCCATGAAATTTCTGTCCTCGAGAAAGGACTCACTTTTTGCCCAGTATCACAGCTTGACAAATTTACTGCTATCAAAGATATACATCTATTTATCCGCAAATTATTACTACACAGTATGTACACTCCTAATCCTTTTTCTGACACAGCTTTACACACTGCCACAGAAACCACCGCCCTCCAGCAGCTCATTGAGCTTCTCGAGGAAAACAACCCCCCAGATCTGATTGACACTATTGATTTAGAAAACCTTCTTGACAATTTTGAGGATGATATATCCACACATCCTCAACACTCCTCTCACCGTATCTCTCTCAAGAAAAAATCTAGCTTTTTTCCCTCACCTAGCACTAACCCACGTGCCGCACTCTTCTTACAATCAGTGACCAACGAAATCCGTCACCTAAAAACCTCCCCGGCCCATTCAAAAATTAAAAACTTCACATACAACCAACACCTGGCCCTACAAAATCTCAAATCAAACCCGTCCATAATGATCAAACCGGTGGACAAAGGCGGAAATATTGTTGTCTTAGATAGAAAAGACTACGTTGAGATGTGTCTCAATATACTACGTAATCGTGAGTGGTATGCTATAATTCCTAGCACATTAATCAAATCTTTTCAACAAGAACTGTATACACTTGTTGATGATGCCTCTAGACAAGGCATCATCGACAAGCCTACTACAGAATACATCAGGACCAAATTCCCTAGAGAAGCAACATTTTATGCACTACCCAAGGTGCATAAAAACCTGCCCAGACCACCAGGCAGACCTATCGTCTCCGGACGTGGCTGCCTCACTGACAACCTCAGTCGTTATATAGACAAATTACTTCAGCCTTTAGTACAGGCCTTACCCTCATACCTACGTGATACCACACACTTACTCCAAGGTCTCTCGGACCTCCATGTCGATGCCGACACTGTCCTGGTCGCCATCGACGTGGAGGCCCTTTACAGCTCTATACCTCATTCTTTAGGGCTTGCAGCCATCCAACACATTTTATCCACCACTACCCTATACCCTCGTGATCTGTCTCTATTCATTATTAGAGCCCTCAAATTTATCCTAACTCACAATTTTTTTTCCTTCAATGGGTCCCACTACCTCCAGGTACAGGGCGTCGCCATGGGCACTTGCTGCGCACCGGCGTACGCCAATCTGTACCTGGGGGAGTGGGAACGAAAATTGTTCCGAGATGATGCCGCCAGCATCTATACTAAACATATAGCCTCCTTTCGTCGCTATATTGACGACATCTTAATTCTATGGCAGGGTCCAATCGACACACTACAGCAGTTTCTTCTCTTCCTTAATACGTCTAACTTTCTAAATTTAAAATTTACAATGACTTTCAGTCATAATTCCATTTCCTTCCTCGATTTAACGCTTATCAAGGACGAACATGGACACCTACAGAGCCACCTGTTCCGAAAACCTACAGCTGGCAACACTATTTTGGCTGCTTCCAGCTTTCACCCACAGCCTTTACTTAAATCTATCCCTTTTGCTCAATACCTCCGTGCCCGACGCAATTGCTCGACGGATACCTCCTTTGAACACGAGGCCTCCGTGTTACGTAATAGATTACGAGCACGCGGCTACAAAAACAGCGTCTTAAAAAGACGCATACAAAAAAGCGAAATCCAAATCACGCTCCGCTTTATTAACTACCAAACACACTGTTTCACCAACCCAATCCCCTCTCAGACTTATTACACACTATTGTCAACAATACAATGAGATCACCCAAATACTTTCTAAACACTGGCATATTATTGCCACTGACAAAACCCTCTCCCCCTTTGTTCCGCCAAAACCTTTGATCACTTATCGACGTGCTCCATCCCTCCGAGACAAACTCATTACTAGTGAATATAAAAGTAGCAACAAATCCCAGAAGCAGCTCAAGGGCACTTTCCCATGTGGCAATTGCAGCTATTGCAAATATTTGTCCAAATCCAATATACACAATGTTTTGCCAAATGGTCAACGTTTTTTTTCCTAAATACTATGTGAACTGTCGATCCATCGGCATTGTCTACCTACTTGAATGTGAATGTGGGCAAGACCAAGTTACCCTTTTGGAAACGTATATATGGCCACATTAGCAGTGTAAACCAACGAGATCCTGATTTACCATTAGGACGACACTGCATGACCGTCCAAGACGCTATCCCTAAAATCTCATTTAAAGCTCTAGACCATATCCCACCTCCCACCCGAGGTGGCGACTACAACAAAGCGCTATTACAAAGCGAACTTCGATGGATTTTCCATCTCAATGCCACCATACCCCCTGGCCTTAACGAGGCCTTTAACTTCAAACCCTATCTTGATGGCTTTGAAACTGGAGTCTGTGAACTAGATCTCTGACCCCATCTCCCCACATTATAAGCACCCACATAACTAACAACTTCTGTTAAATGTTCACATTATTGTAATAGGCTTTGAAATATGTGACCTGTTCATGTATATTCCATGTATGTATGTTACAGTATTGCTATCCTGCTCTATTTTGGTGTACCACATGTTTTACCAACTCATAGCCATAAGATACTCTTTTTTCAGTTGTGTTGTTACACTAGACAATTCAGCTTGCCCACCTTCAGGTTGGTTACCCGGCGCGGGTAAGACTTGGTAAGCATGCGCTGTAACCCCGATGCGCATGCGCCAATTTCCCGCTGTGTCCTGGACACGTTCCGTCTGTCCACTTCCTGTTTGCGCTCCACAGTGGAGCGCAGCACGTCGCCAGCGGCCCTTTCTGCCCGCGTCGGTGACGTCACGACGTCGGACGTGACCCCGCCGTCATGACGCGCTCACGCCCGGCGCCGCCCCGTCAGAGGTCCTCATGGGAATACACCAATGGCGCTTTGGCGCCTTTCCCTCACAGACAACTAGCCAATCAGTTTTTTCAGCAGAATATTCACACCCCTACCCAGCTGATTGTCATTAGATGACTAGTTATAAACTCACACATCAGACTGTTTCACTACATGCTGCTGACTACCCGGAGCTGACTGACCTCCCATACCAGGCGATACTCTATTCAGGTAAAATAGCACTTTGCTTAAAAAGCTGCATACGCATCCTTACTGCAATATACCTCCTAGAATACTTATACTCTCTATACCCTATTTTTACAGCTATACACTGCTTGGTCTAGTTTGACTGCTACATGACATGGGCCCAGGCCCAAGTCCTGTATAGGACCTTGTAACTACCTGAAGCTACGTCAGCAAGCCTTCCACAATTGTGGCTATTCTTACCTTGTTTTTACAACCTTCACTTTATGCAAACTCCTTATACCACTTTTAGTGGTTACCCCTGTGACAATTGTGAATACTGGCATTACATGTGAGTACCCGTCTATATATTTTCTATATACTGTACTGGTTTTCTATGGCAATGGCATAAAATGACTGTACTCTATGTCATAACTAACATGTACTAATTTTTTGATTCTCACATAATTTAGATGTGAATCAAAAGGATATCTAGTTGCCTTGACAAAGGACCAAAGTCCGAAACATGTTGGCATCATCCTGATCATACATGTATCAAGCAAGTTCTTATGATTGTCACAACATTTTTTGTATGTTTATGCTGTTGACATGTTAAAAACTGTATACACCTATCTATTTTGTATGTAAACATACTGAACCTATTTCAGCATTTATATATTTGCACTTATTTTTCTTTTGAATAAATATATTTACCTTTATCAAAAGCATACACTTTCTCAGTGTCTATCCTTACCCCAAGCATCCCCCAGGGGTATTGGCCAGTGTTCATGCACACTTCAGCCTACTGAAAATTATCATATATTCAAATAAAGTGCAACTATGCAGTGCAATATAATTGTGCTATATACCAGCCCTTAAATTTTCCACTTGCATACTCGCATTTTGTAAGTGGAAAATGGGGGCTGGCGAGGAGCTGGGCTGCCTGGAAGTTGGGGGGCAAACACCGCCGGCGGGCGGGTTTGACCAGGAGCCGTTCTCCCGGTGGAAGAGTGCATGGAGTTAGAGGAGAGCCGCGGGATCACCAAGAGGGGTAAAACACGATGTAACAGCTTACATTGAAACTGCCCCGCCTCCTCCTAACCCTGCGCCTGTAATAGACAGAACGTGGGTCCAATGCTGGAATGCACGATCCGGCCACCCCAGTCCCCTCTCACTTCCTGGCAAGGCTGCAATGGGGGGCATGGTGAGGCTGCAATGGGGGGGCACGGTGAGGCTGCAATGGGGGGGCACAGGTGAGCCTGAATTGATGGGCACTGGTGAGGCTGTGCTGAGGGGTACTGATAAAGTTGTTGTTAATTTATTTTTGTAACTTAATTCTGCATAAAACATTTAAGTGTAATTTCATGAGATCATTTATGAGGGCGTGTATAGGGGTGGAATTAGGGGCGGGCAGAGTAAGGATTGGGCGGGGCAACTGGTGGCGAGTAATCCTTGAGACCTGGCTAGTAGCTCAGGACATGAAATTTTGAGCCCTGCTATATACAACCAATTGGTTGCTAATAATGCAGTCCTATGCAACAGTGTATGGTGAAACCAAAGTCGCATTCAAAAACGCACAAAAGTGCAAAAAAGACAGTGTAAATGAAAATAATATATATATGAAAAAATAACAAAAGTTCATATACAGCTTGAATCCAATGTAGTGACTTCAAAGTGCAACATATATATATGCGCTTTTAGTAGAATCAAAGATTCACTGATGGAAGACTCTGGCATTCCCCTCCGGAAAGATCCATAGACATCCAATGGAGTCCCAGTAATGTGGGCAGCAGGAGATGATAATATAAGTCTTCCCAAAACATTTTATTAAAAGAAGGGAGTTGCAATATAAAAACTCCACAATTCATTGACAACATCCTTTTGATGTGGGATGGAGACGTTCAGTCTGCCCATGTCTTCCTGTCCCATTTGAAAAACAACAATAGGGGTATAATTCTCAGCCATGAGATGAGTTTCACGGAAATCAATTTCCTGGATTTGAAAATTTAAATCAAAGAAAAAAGAATTGTAACATCTACTTTCTTCAAACCAACGGATAGGAATGGTTACATTCCTTTGGACTCCTGTCACCATCATTCCTGGTTGCCGGCTGTCCCTAAAGGTCAGTTTTTGCGTCTAAACCGGAACTGAACCAATTCAGATGAGTTCTTTAAGGAGGCCTCCATTCTAAGAACAAGATTTTTAGCTAGATGGTATGACAGCAAGGCTTTGGATTCTTTGATAGCAGAGATCAGCAATAGAGATCGTCAAGAACTCCTATGTGAGAAACCCCCTCTAGTGGACAACAAAGAGGATTTTGGTTTGGCTTTTTTCACTACATATTCCAGCCAGCATTGGGCAATTTAAAAGAATTATTAAGAGACATTAGGTGGTCATTAATAACGATCATGTCCTTGGCCCTTTATTGTCCGACCAACCTCGTGTTATCTTTAGGGGTGCTTCTAATTTAAGGCATTCTATAGCACCTAATATTCCTGATCCACCCGTTAGAGCAAACTTTTTTTGGAGACTTGAAGGGGTGTTACCTTTGTGGAAAATGCCAAGTGTGCAAAATCAATGCCCATTGTGGTAGAAAAATTACAGAATTCACCTCAGTTGGCACGGGAGTCACATACCCCAAGTCTTTTATTATATGCACAACAAAATGTGTTTACCTTTTGAAATGCCCCTGTGGTCTTGAATACATAGGGTGCACCATTCGGATGCTACATGCCAGGTTAGGAGAGCATATAGCCAATATCCGCAAAGGTTTCCATAAGCATAATGTTTCAAAACATTATGACTTCAAGCATAATAATAGGGACCACAGGGGTACCACTTTAATTGCACTTGAGAAATATATACAGCACTGGCGAGGCAGCAATGGAAAACAAACCATATCCAGATCTGAAACAAACTGGATATACAAACTGGGGTCCCATGTGCCGAATGGCTTGAATGTAGAGTGGGACATCAACTGTTTTATTAATAATAGTGGATGTCCCCTCCACTGTTCACACAAATTTCTCAATTTTTTACTAGTTGGCCGAATCTTAATTCAGGTTTTTTTCTCTAATAACTAAAATAAACAAGCCTGAATCAGTATGCTTGTGCTGTTGTGTAAACCTGTGGGAATACGGGGCATATTTTATTTGTATACACATTTTACCTTATTTCTCTACAAGATGGCATTATGCGCTGTTCGTTTACCTTTTGGTAATTGATTTGAGCGTGCGCTTTCATGTATTAGTAGTGTGATATTTGGGGGTTCTTTAGCGTCCGTGTAGAGCATACCAGTGAGCAGAGTCCACGCCAGTCATGCGTTTAAGGGCTTGTTTGGCCCATTTTTATTAAAAGAAAGGAAAAAGAAAAACAAAGTTCCATAAATGAAAACAAAAGATGGTTTCCCTCGCAGGGGGTTTGAACTGCCAGCAACAAACAAAAAGAATATTCAGCCTCCTGGCTTAAACATGCAGCATTGCAAAATACCGAGCCACCTGGCTCTCTTCAGCAGCGGATGCACCACTGCTCAGGCTCCCACATGGAGCTCTCCTGACTTCTGTCAGCAACCTCAGACTCAGGTCTCTGGCTAGTTCCGTGCCCACCTGCACTCTCTGGGTCCTCCCTTGCAAGCCTGGACTCCTCGGGAGGGTGGAGCCCAGAATCATGGTCAGGTGTCTATAAATAGCCCAGCACACACCTGACCAGTCAGTGTGCTGGGGGATCCCAAAACCCGGATCCAGGATTGGGGATTTCATCCCACCCGGATCTCTAAGAAATCCCCGGGCTCCAGGTCCCAAAGTGGACTTTAATAAACATGGAGGAAACTGAAAAGCCAGTTTCCTCCCAAATAAGAAAACACCCTGGAGCCCCTCAACCCGCCTGGTTGAGAATCCTGCATCATTTTGCTGGTGGGGTACCACACTACCACAGTAGCCACATCTCTTAACCACTTCAGCCCCGGAAGAATTTACCCCCTTCCTGACCAGAGCACTTTTTGCGATTCGGCACTGACAATTGCGTGGTCATGCGAGCAACGTTGCATTGGACAATTGCGCGGTCATGCGACGCGGCTTCCAAACAAAACTGACGTAATTTTTTTCCCACAAATAGAGCTTTCTTTTGGTAGTATTTGATCACCCCTGCGGTTTTTATTTTTTGCGCTATAAACAGAAAAATAGCGACAATTTTGAAAAAACAAAAAACACAATATTTTTTACTTTTTGCTATAATAATTATCCCATTTAAAAAAAATAAAATACATTTTTTCCTCAGTTTAGGCCGATACGTATTCTTCTACATATTTTTGTTTAAAAAAAAAACAAAAAACGCAATAAGCGTATATTGATTGGTTTGCGCAAAAGTTATAGCGTCTACACAATAGGGGATAGATTTATGGCATTTTTTTTTTTTTACTAGTAATAACGGCGATCTGCATTTTTTTTTTTTTTACTCGTGACTGACATTGTTATGGACATATCAACTTTGACAGTGACTTTTGTCAACTTTGACAGTGAATTGCACCACAATGCCTGCAGCTTCAAAAGTCCGAGAGGGCTTTTTTTGCAGCTCTTTTACATAAATGCTTGAATATCCTTAGCATGGCCACCATTTAAAAAATGGGATATTTATTATAGCAAAAAGTATTGTGTTTTTTTCAAAATTGTCGCTCTTCTTTTTTTTACAGCGCAAAAAATAAAAACCGCAGAGGTGATCAAGTACCACCAAAAGAGCTCTATTTGTGGGAAAAAAAGGATGTCAATTTTGTTTGGGTGCAACATCGCACAACTGCGCAATTGTCAGTTAAAGTGCGACAGCGCTGGAAACTAAAAATTGGTCTGGGCAGGAAGGGGGTAAAAAAGGGCCTGTATTGAAGTGGTTAAGGGTCACAAATGACATTTCATTCATTTTTATTCCTACATTACATACTTTCATTCCTCTGCTGCTAATAAAAAAAAAAAAAAAGGTTTGCACGCCACACAGTGGTGTGAACTGGCACCATAGGAAACAAGTACAATTTCCTTTTTTTTTGCATTGAGACTGAGCTGGACAAAAAAACTGCCCAGCGCACCCCAACACAAATGGTGTGAATGGGTCCTTAGTGGGTGCCAAGTACTGCTGGCCGGGGAGAATAGGGTGAGCCGAGCTGCTAAGACATGGACTTGAACCCAGCTGCAGGACTTCTGCTGAGAACATTGATGAATTGCTCCATAGTGCTTGTAGCTACAGAGGTCAGCAAATCCATGTATTAAAGGCATATACCGCTTGTAAAGAATATTTACAGTTGAACTTCCGGCAGACATAAAGATAGAAACAAAAGAATGCTGCGCCTGTGTTAAAAATCAAGTAAGAAGCTGCAAACACAATAGTGAGATATTTGTCACCAGATATTTGACAACAGATGTGTATACAACGTGTTGCGCTATTAAAAGTCATCAATAATTAAACTGTATCATATAAATGTCCAACGTGAAATATGGTTCCAACTGCCAAGGATCGAAGATGGGTAAAGACTCCTTCCCTCCACCATAGAGGCCAATAATCAACACCTAGATAAGATGTCCTCTTACCGAAATTCAGGGACTCCCTGGCAACAGGCAGGTCAAACAGGCTTATGGGAGTCCTATAGTGACAAAACACGTAGGGCGGAGCGGCTTGACCACATCATCGTGCTACCCAGAAGTGAAGGCGGATGTCATCTCCTGTGACCGGGATTGTTTGTTGGAGAACAGCGCATGTTCTTTTTATTTTTGTGAGTAGTACTCATTTTTAACCCCTTCACATCCCGCCCATGTACATATGACGCCCAGCAGGTGGATCTCCCATCCTGGGTGGGCGTCATATGACGTCCTCCTATTCCAGGCCGCCTAGGGGGCGCTCGCGCGCTGCCGGCGTCGCTCGGGACCCGGTGAGAGTGCCCGACGGCCGCGATGTCCGCCGGGCACCCGCGATTGCCCGTTAAAACAACGGGACAGTGCGGGACCGTGGAGCTGTGTGTGTAAACACACAGCTCCACGTCCTGTCAGTGGCGAGGAGACCGATCATGTGTTCCCAGTACGGAGGAACACCGATCGGTCTCCTCCCCTTGTGAGTCCCCTCCCCCCACAGTTAGAATCACTACCTTAGGGAACATTTTAACCCCTGCAGCGCCCCCTAGTGTTAACCCCTTACCTGCCAGTCACATTTACACAAAAAAAAATTACTAGTAAAAAAAAAAAAAAAAAAAAAAATGCAATAAATCTATCCCCTATTTTGTAGACACTATAGCTTTTGCGCAAACCGATCTATATACGCTTATTGCAATTTTTTTTTTACCAAAAATATGTAGAAGAATACGTATCGGCCTAAACTGAGTAAACAAAATAGTTTTTTTTTTTTTAAAATGGGATATTTATTATAGCAAAAAGTAAAAAATATTGTGTTTTTTTTCAAAATTGTCGCTCTTCTTTTGTTTATAGCGCAAAAAATAAAAACCGCAGAGGTGATCAAATACCACCAAAAGAAAGCTCTATTTGTGGGAAAAAAAGGACGTCAATTTTGTTTGGGTGTAACGTTGCACGACCGCGCAATTGTTAGTTAAAGCGATGCAGTGCCGAATCGCAAAAAGTGCTCTGGTAAGGAAGGGTGTAATATGGCCCAGTGCTGAAGCGGTTAATAAAGGATCAGTCTTAAGGTTTTACACTATTTTGTGTTTTTTCATCCATATGTATTATATTTTTGGGAGTCGTGGCATCCACTCTGCGATTTTTGCTGAGATATCATCCCCGTGGCTGTTGGGATTTGGCTGCAGCATTATTATATTGAAAATTCCCATAAGCCTGTTTGACCTGCCTGTTCCCAGGGGGTCCCTAAATTCTAGTAGGACATGTTATTTGGCTCTCAAGACAGGAAGAGATAGGGAACAGAATAACTGCATGATTTGCATAGCATATTATAACGGAAGTGGTTTTAAAACAACGGAGAAAAAGTATTTTTTTTTTTTTTTTTTTTACACAGAAGCCTGAACAGTATAAGGGCCCTTTCACACGGACGTGTCCATGTACGGGCTCCACTTTGCTCAGCGTGGGATCGCTCCGTCGATCCCCCGCTGAGCAGGCAGATGACAGGTCGGTCTCTGCACACTGTACAGGGACCGACCTGTCAGAGCACTGCTCTCCTCTATGGGGGAAATCGGATGAAGACGGACCGTAGAGTCCGTTTTCATCCGATCCGCCAGACGGATGGAAAAATAGGGTTTCCATCCGTCACACTTTAGCGGATCGGAGCGGGTCGAATGTCAGCGGACATGTCACCGCTGACATCCGTCGCTCCATAGACCTGTATGGATGTCCGTTCAGGTCCGCCTAAAAAACTGACAGGCGAACGGTCCACCCGTGTGAAGGGGGCCTTACACCCCAGATCAGTGGATCAATGGGTGCAATGTAAGGCTCCTGCACGCTTTCTCTCCAAGTTTCTGCCTGTAGTCCATATGGGCTTTCAGTTAGAAAGCTAGAGGAAGATTCAATAGACTAAGACAGGGGTGCCCTCCAAGAGCAGGGGGTGGTGGGCTGGCAAGCCCAGATCGCGGGTTCCTGACCCTCCATCCCAGAGCATCAGTGTAAAGAATGGAGCTGGCACTAGAGGAAGCAGAGCCGATGCTTCCTGTATAGCGCCGGTTCCTGTCACAGGCAGAGTGATACCAAATGTACTCTGCTTGTGACAGGAGTGATACAGGAAGCATCGGCTCTGCTCTCTACTGCAGCTACAAGCTTCCTCCATCGCTGGCTCCTGTCACACTGGGATGGGGAGGGGGGTTGGAAACTAGGCAGCAGTACCCACCAGTAGTACCCACCAGCAGTACTCACCCTGGAGGACGGCCAGCAGCAGCCAGCAGCCATACCCACCTGGGGGACAGCAGCAACCAGCGATACCTGCAGGAATCCTGAGGAAGAAGTTAAGATTGAGGTCAATTAAGGTGCAGGTAAACTGCAGTGCATCAGTGTGAATGCAGCCTTAGGCCCCTTTCACACAATCGGTCCGATCGTGTCCGCCTGTTTTATTTTTTTCCAGGTGGACCCAATCGGACCCTCCATTCACCTCTATGAAATGGCAGATGTAAACGGACTTGTCTCCAATCCAATCCACTTAAAATAATAGTGTAGAGCAGCCTGTGTCCATGTCTGCTCTGCATATGCAGAGTGGACACGGACCTGTCATCCGCCCGCTACGCTCATTGTGGCCCGCGACTGGATATCAAATTGCTAAAGTGGCCCTCGCTCATCAAAAGGTTGGGCATCCCTGGACTAAGTACGCTGATCAGCACATTTGTAGTCCATTGAGAATTACAAGCCTTGTGCCACAGTGTCAGACAGAACTTGTAATTTATTAAACAGAGCGCTGTGAATGAATGACCCGACTGTGCTGGTGGAGCACACAGCCTCCCCAATTTTAAAAGTGACAGCAGATGCAGGGGAGAGGAACCTCCACCTGTTGTCACGGGGGGGTGTCCAGTCCTTACCAACATGTTACCCCCTAAACACAGGTGTAACATATTGCTAAAAGGTAAATATATCCTTTAACACATCACTTACTTCCATAGGTGTTGAATTTTTCCAAGTCTTCAGGTGATACATCCACGTACAGTATCCACGGAGACCTTCGTGCCTAAATCCTTCAGGTGATGCAACAGCAATGTGTAAATCGTCGTCCTGTATAGTCAATTTCAGGTTTGTGGGGGGTCCAATCAAAGCTTTAAAAAGAAGAAAACATGTCAAAGTATACAACATATTACTTTGGAAAGGTGAGTCAGTCTGAAAGAAAAGAAAGGAGGGTGGCCTTTGTCCAGTACCGAACTCCGAGATACAAAATTTAGAAGCAAATCAAAATTTCCTTTTTGCTTTCACTGCCAAATCCATTTTTTATTTTTTATTTTTTTTTACAGACGTTTAAAAAAAAAAAAAAAAAAAAAAAATGTAAATAAGAATCAATCAAATCGTGTTAGACCTGAAGATTGCATAAATCAGACTGTTTCTGAAAGCAGACACCTTAGAGAATAAAATAGTAGTAATTACATTTTTTATGTCACACAATATTACCGCAAAGGTCTAGTAGATGCAAAATTTCTGTGAAAAATACACTAAAGTTAAATTTTAGGGCACACAAACACAGTAAATGACCCATTTTATTATGGGTGAAATATAAAAGATGGGGTCGCATTGAGTAAATAGATATCTAACATGCCAAGCCAAAATTTGCGTGCGTCCATGAAATAGCAATGGTGGACTTGAAAGCAGAAGGTTCCTGCAAGGTACTGAGGGTAGGACGAATACAGAATCTACAACCTTTACAAAACCTTTATTCATGGTGTATCTCGGATCAGGCCCCCCATACAGCACCCAGTGCTTCCTTAGGACCTCAGTCTGGTTCTCTCTGCCTGCAGAAACAATACTTTGAGAGTTTGAACCCATCAGAGATGACCCTTTATAAGATCTCTCCTGCAAAGTGGCCTTCTTGAATGTTTGTCAGGTGCGTCTCTGAACTAGCAACTCTCTTGTAAAGATCCATTTCTCATTTTTCAAGGACAAGGTAGCCTTAGGCCCAAGACCGTCCTTTTTTTTTCCTAAAGTGGTATCAGTATTCTTCAGCAATGAAGACATAGCCCTTTCCTCTTTGTGCCCTACTCCAAAGCACCCAAATGAAGTTACTCTAATGCTGCGTACACACGGTCGGAATTTCCGATGGAAACAGTCCGATGGGAGCTTTTCATCAAATTTTCCATCCGTGTGTATGCCCATCGGTCTTTTTATGTCGGAATTTCCGTCAGACTATGGATTGAGAACCTGTTCTTAATTTTTCCCGACGGAAAACCTTTCTATCGGAATTTCCAATCGTGTGTATGCAATTCCGACACGCAAAATTCTGACGCATGCTCGGAAACAATTCGACGCATGCTCAGAAGCATTAAACTTCCCTTTTATAGTGCAGAACGTTTTTTAAGGCGTGGTGTTATTGACCGGCGGAATTTGGTTTGACCGTGTGTAGGCAAGACAGTTTGAGCGAAATTCCGTCGGAATTCCGATGGGAAAACCATCAGAGCTTTTTCCGACGAGAATTCCGACAGTGTGTACGCGGCATTAGTGGCGCTTCTTTCTCTTCTTTTTATGGAATGATCAGGCTTGCTGGTACCCCCTTGGTGACTGATGTAGGCCACTGCTGTGGCGCTCTTCCATTGTACCCTGAGTAGGTGTCCCTGCAGAAGGGGAGTCCAGTGGAACAGAGCCATCCTTATCGCTCTGAGCTCCAGAATGTTGATGGGGAGGCAGGCTTCCTCCAATGACCATGTTCCCTGAACTGTGAGGGATTGGACTACTCCTACCCAACCTGAAAGATTGGCATATGTCCCTATTACTTTTCAGTGATATGGCAGAAACAATTTCTTCATGGTCAAGGCTGTTTTGGAGAGCCGCCAAGCTAGTGAATTCCTTGAGTCTTGGATAGGAGAATGTGTAGATAAAGAGAAGAGAAGAGGAATGCATTTCCCATGCTAACAAGATGTTGTGCTGGAGAGCTCTCGAAATTAGGTAAATGGGACAACCTCGAAGAAAGCCACCATAAGACCCAGAAATCTCATGAAGGATCTAACAAGGGGTGGTGTCTCTGATCTCAAGTCCTGAGTGGAGTTCTTAGAGAGAGAGCAGTATTTTCTCTTGAAGAAAAAAACTTTTGCTTAGGCTGTGTCCAGAATAATTCCTTAGTATTCCAGGCAAAGAGAAGTTGGAAGAGAAGATTTCTGGAAGCCAATCATCCAACCCAAATCTTGAAGCATATGGATTGTCCTGTGGACATTTGCAGATAGTTGGAAGGGAGAGAAGTCCTAAAGAAGAGCTAAATAACCTGTGACCTGGAAGTTCTTAGAAAGGCAAGAAGAGGTGCAAGGACCTTTGTGAATACTCTGGGAACAAAAAACAAACCATATGACAGTGCAACTGGAAGGTATGGTCTCCTACTGCAAAGCGTAGAAATCACTGATGAGGTGGATAAATGGGAATATGCAGGTAGGCATCTATAAAGTCTATGAATGCCAGGTATTCCACTTGTCTCTGAAGGACAGTAACTGACCTTGCGGATTCCATGCAAAATTTTGGAATTTGAAGGTATTTGTTTAGGGATTTTAGTTTCACGATAAGGCAAATACCCCTGTTGGGTTTTGGTACTGTACTGGCCCAACTACTCCCTGGGACAAGAGACGGTTCAAGGCATTCTGCAAATCGGACTGTCCTTGGCCAGATTTTGGCTGATTTGAAAGAGGAAAGTGGTAAGGGGGTAGAGTTTTGAACTCCATTTGGTACCACTGATTAAATACACAGGCCTGGGATGTCTGACCCACAGACAGGCAAGCTATAACAGATGTCCGCCCATTGTTTGAAGTGAGGACACCCCTTCATTGGGAAGAGGGCTTTGGGAAATATTTGGTGGGCTTTGTGGGCCAAGTCTTATGCCAAAAGGAAAGGCCCCACAATTACCCCCAGGCAGCACTTCCCTCTGGGTGGCGGCTTCATCCTCTGCATCTCCTCCGGCGGTCTCCACGTCGTGGTCCAAAAGGATCACCTGGCGTTTTGGCCAATCGGGAAAACGGGTACCCGCTTCCTGATTTGCAGGGAGGAGATTCAGTGGGAAAATACAGAATTATTAATTTGCTATTGTCACACAACAGGGTGAGCTCGGAGCACAGTGCTCTGCGCCCAGAGCCCACCCTTTTTTGATGCCCATTAGAGCCTCGAATCACGCGTTCAAGAAAAAAAAAAAAAACACACCCCCACACCCCTTTGGAATCCGGCACCCCAAATGTAAATTAGGGGGCAGCGACCCTAATGGATGGGCCGCCCCTGGCAGAAGGCAATTGCTGTAATTGCTTAGTTCAAGTATGGTCCTGGATTACAGGATCATGTTCATTGTTGACTGCCCTAGTCCAGTTAGCTGTAGTTTGGCAGACAGGAATTGCAGCAATAGCTGGTTGCAGAGCTGGGTCTGCAAGTGGAGAGAGTCTTTAGGAGCATCTCAGACTCCCTATATGCAGAATCTTTGAATAAAGGAAGATCTTCAATTGGAAAAGTGAAATATTTAAAGTGGATGTAAACCCTCACATACACCCAGTGAAGTGAACAGTCTCAGATGATACACAGGGATGAAACAAATCTCCCTATATAAAAGTTTTACATGTATATCTGCTGTCTTCAGCTGTATATATCCTTTAGAATGTGCTCTTCGTGTTAGAGATTTTCTCTTCCTGGTCACCACTGGGAGTGGATTATTTGCATACAGTTGGCCGATTGGAGGAAAGGCCGATAACAGAGGAACTGAGCAAGAGACAGCTACATAGTGATTTGAAGAGAGATAAGAAAACACTGCAGATATGTGTGCCCAGCTCAAAATTTTATGAAATCAGGTTTACATCCCCTTTTAAGACTGAGATGACAGGGTCTACTAAACGGAAAAAAAGACCACTTTTTTGTGAACTCTTTTTCCACTGGATAGATTTGGCCAATCATCATTGACCCAATCATCATGAGTTGCCCATTCTATTTGTTCATGAACAAAGCTTTAGCAAGCCTCTTTGTACCTTAAAGTGTTACTAAACCCAGGACCCTGCATTCACTATATCGGTCTCCCACAATACACAGAACATGGAAATGCTAATTATTTTAGTAAATCTAAACTGCTAAATACCTTTTCTCATTAGCAGTTAGAGCAGTCTTCTAACTTCTATAAGTGTCTGGTTAACCGCTTCCCGACCGCCTCCTGCACATGATGGCACGGCTAGGCAAAAGCACGTACAGGTACGTCCCCTTTAATTGCCTAGCCGTGGGGTCGCGGGCGCCGCTGTCGTCCCGTGATCGGGTCACAGAGCTGAAGAACAGGGAGAGGTATGTGTAACAAACCTCTCCCCGCGCTTCCTACTCTGCTTGTCACTGATCTGCTGTTCTCTGTCATCGAGAACAGCCGATCAATGACGTCAGACATCAGCCACGCCCCCTACTGTAAAAAAAAAAACGCAACACATCACACTGACTCCTCCCCGCCCCCTAGTGGTTAACTCCTTCACTGCCACTGTCATTTACATAGGAATCAGTGCTATTTAAATAGCACTGATTTCTGTATAAATGACAATGGTCCCAAAAATGTGTCAAAAATGTCCGATGTGTCCGCCATAATGTTGCAGTCACAATAAAAATCGCTGATCGCCGCCATTACTAGTAAAAAAAAAAAAATATTAATAAAAATGCTTTAAAACTATCCCCTATTTTGTAAACGCTATAACTTTTGCGCAAACCAAACAATAATCGCTAATTGCGATTTTTTTTTACCAAAAATATGTAGAAGAATACGTATCGGCCTAAACTGAGAAAAAAAAAATTTTTTTTATATATTTTTTGGGAATATTTATTATAGCAAAAAGTAAAAAAGACTTAGTTAGACTTACCGGTGACGGTATTTCTAAGAGCCTTTCAGGACAACCCTGGAGAGAGCGCAGCTACGCCCACTTTTCAGGAAACACATGCTTGACCTTTAAAACCCCTCCTCTTCCACCATGGCTTCAGTTATTGGGGACCTCCGGCATACTGGAAAACAAAGCACAGAGAACCACACAAAAAAACCATGACAGATACTTGTATCCTTTTTATGCATTCAGAAACACAAGGGAGGGAACTAGGGGTTGTCCTGAAAGGCTCTTAGAAATACCGTCACCGGTAAGTCTAACTAAGTCTTTCTCAAATCGCCTTTCAGGACAACCCTGGAGAGGATAACCGAGAAGCTTACCTAGGGTGGGACTACTGCTTGCAGTACCTTCCTGCCAAAGGCCTGATCTGCAGCTGACAGCAAGTCCAGCCTGTAGTGCCGAAGGAAGGTCGAGTAGCTTGACCACGTGGCCGCCTTACAGATCTGATCAGGCGTAGCACCGGCCCTTTCAGCCCAAGATACTGCTGTTGCCCTAGTGGAGTGGGCAGCAATCCCTGCTGGGGGCACTTCCCCTTTGGCCTTGTAGGCCTCTGCAATAGCCCCCCTAAGCCACCTGCCCAAGGTGCTCTTCGAAGCTTTTTCCCCTTTGCGGGGTCCTGAGAAGATCACAAAGAGGGCATTAGACTTCCTGAACTCCTTAGTGACCAAAAGGAACTGCAGAAGACATCTCCTTACATCTAGCGTGTGGAACGCCTCCTCACCTGCGTTGGCAGGAGCTGTAGAGAAGGTAGGCAAAACAATTTGCTGGGAGCGATGAAACTTCGAGGAGACCTTGGGCAGGAAAGCTGGGTCTGTTTGAAGAACCACTCTGTCTGGGAAAATTCTAAGGAAAGGTTCCGTAACTGCCAGAGCTTGCAGCTCACTAATACGTCTTGCTGACGTAATAGCCACCAAAAAAATAGTTTTCAAGACTAAATCTTTTAAACAAGACCCCTGTAGGGGTTCAAAAGGTGCCTCCATAAGCCCCTGAAGGACAATGGATAAATCCCAACTAGGGAAAAAGGTAGGAGCCACTGGCCTATTTCGAGCCAGAGCTCTAAAAAATCTGGAAATTAAAGTCTCCCTGGACAGGGTTTTTTCAAAATAAACAGATAAAGCTGCTACCTGCGTTTTCAGGGTGCTAGCTGCTAATCCTTTTTCCATCCCCTCTTGGAGAAATTCCAGAACGGACACTACACTTTTGACCTGGAATCCCTTAGAGGTACAGTACGAATTAAATTTTTTCCAAACTTTAAAGTATATTGCCCTAGTCACCTCCTTTCTACTGGACAGGAGAGTCCTGACTACTCTATCGGACAGGCCTCTAGATTTTAGGAGATCCTTTTCAGAAGCCAGGCCGTTAGCTGAAGTCTGCCTACTTCTGGGTGAACCACCGTTCCCTGCAACAGCAGGTCCTCCCTGACTGGCAACCTCCACGGAGGCTCCACTGCTAAGCCTAGGAGAGCCGAAAACCAGGGCCTTTTGGGCCAGTAGGGTGTGATCAGGATCATACCGATCCCCTCTTCCCTGAACTTCCTCAGTACCAACGGAATTAAAGGGAAGGGGGGAAAGGCATAGCACAGGTGGTAGTGACATGGGTGAGCCAGGGCATCCAGACCCACGGCTCCGTCCTCCCTGTGCAGGGAAAAGAAACTGCGGACCTTGCAGTTCTGCCGATTGGCAAAAAGGTCTATTTGAGGAGACCCCCACACTTTGGTGATCATAAGAAAGACGTCTTGATTCAGAGCCCATTCTGCCTCCAACAGCCTTTTCCTGCTGAGCATGTCCGCGAAAAGGTTTAAGGAACCCTTCAGGTGGACTGCCGAGAGGGAGGCTACCCATGGTTCCGCCCAACTGAAAAGTTGCTCGGCTAGGACCATAAGAGCACTGCTCCTGGTTCCTCCCTGTCGCTGTACATAAGCCACCGCGGTCGTATTGTCCGAGAGGATCTGGACATGATGACCCCTCACTTCCTCTTGAAAAACTCGAAGGGCTAAGAGAATGGCCCTGAGCTCCCGCCAGTTTGACGATCTTCGCGACTCTGTTTTGGTCCAGGTCCCTTGTGTCGTCAAACCGTCCAGATGAGCCCCCCAACCCCAAGCACTCGCGTCTGTTGTGAGGCGCTTGTCTAACGGGAAGACCCACGGGAGACCTCTGGAAAGGTTGGTCGGACACCTCCACCACCATAGAGCCCTTTTTACTCTTACCGTGAGCCTGATTTGTTTCTCTAGAGAAACTTGATGCGACCAGGACTTCAGGATATTTGCCTGAAGAGGCCTGGCGTGAAACCGAGCCCAAGGTACTGCCGGTATTGCGGCTGTGAGAAGCCCCAGCACCTTCATGGCAGAACGAACTGAGATTGCACAGTTTGTTTGGACCTGCTTCACTGCCGCCTGGACCTTTTCCAGCTTTGCCTGCGGGAGAAAAACTCTCTGGAGGACTGAATTGATTACATAACCCAGGAAGGTTATTTCCTGACTTGGTACCAGGCTTGACTTCTCTAAGTTGAGGAGCTATCCCAGGCTTCTGAGGTGGATTTGAGCAACCTGCAAATTCACAGCTACCTGCTCCTTGGAGTCTGCAAAAAATAGAAGGTCGTCTAGATAGGGTACTACGGGGATCCCTTTCAACCTCAGAGGCTCCAGAGCTTCCGCCAAAATCTTCGTGAAGATCCTGGGGGAGGATGAGAGTCCGAAGGGCAGAGCCCTGAATTGCAGGTGCCAAACGGACTCCCCCAGATTGACTGCCAGCCGCAAAAACTGCTGGGAGGTCTGGGCAATTGGAATGTGTAGGTAAGCATCCCTTAGATCTAGGGATGCCAGGAAACAATTCGGCATTAACAATTTCGTTATCGAGTGGATGGTGTCCATACGAAAATGTTTGTACCGGATCGATCGGTTTAGGATTTTTAGATTTAGGATCAACCGAAATTTCCCTGAGGGTTTTCTGACTAGAAAAATGTGGGAGTAAAACCCCTGCCCTTGTTGATGTTTTGGGACCTCGACAACCACCTCTTGCTGTATCAGATCCTGCAGGAGGTTCGTCATGGCAGAGGCCTTGTCTTGATCCCTTGGGAGGGTCGTGACATAGAACCTGTTCGGAGGAGGTTCCAGAAACTCTAGGTTGTAGCCCTGGGCGACAATACTCCTCACGAACGGGCTCGGAGTCATCCTGTTCCATTGCGGAAGGAAAGCTGACAGCCTTCCTCCTACTGGAACCAGACCGTCATTTGTTTTTGGGGGTATGGTCGGAGGGAGCTCTAAACAGGACTCCTCCCCTACCCCTACCCCTACCCCTCTGGGGAGCCCAACGGCTTCTGTTATCTTCCCTACTTTTTTGGGGCTGCTGAACAGCACGAAAATTTTTCTTCGGTGCCTGTTTCTTCTTAGTAGGGAAGGCCTTCTTTTTATCAGCAGTTCTGTCCAAGATGGTTTCCAGCTCTGGCCCAAAAAGTAGGTCCCCAGAAAAGGGAAGGCCACATAGCCTAATCTTTGAGGCCGTGTCACCCGACCATGTCTTTAGCCAGACAGCACGACGGGCTGAATTAACTAAAGCAGAAGACCTAGCTGCCAACTTGATAGACTCGGCAGAGGCGTCGGCCATGTATTTTACTGCCTTCAGGATCAATGGGAAAGATTCCAAGAGGTCTTTCCGAGATGTCCCTGCCTCAATATGGCTCTTTAGTTTCTCCACCCAGCATTCTAGGTTCCTCGCTACAACCGTGGAAGCCATGGCTGGTTTGAGGCTACCTGCCGCTGAATCCCATGCCTTCTTAAGGAGGCCATCAGCCCTCTTATCCATCGTGTCTTTGAGGACACCCATGTCCTCAAATGCCAAATCAGTGCGGCGTGAGACCTGGGAGAAAGCGGCATCCACCCGCGGCTTTTTATTCCAAACCTCCGACTCTTTATCGTCGAATGGGAAGCGCCGTTTGAGGGTTTTGGAGAGGAAAGGACCTCTCTCAGGGTCCTTCCACTCCCTTTTGACTGTGTCTGATAGTACCCGATGGACCGGAAAAACCCTGGTTTTGGTGTCATCCAGGCCCTGATACATTCTGTCATGGACTGACAGTTGGACCTTTTCTTCCTGAATGTCTAAGGTGGTATATATACCTTTAAGCAGGTCATCTACTTCTTCTAGGGAAAGTTTGTACTTAGACCTACGGTCCTCATCCTCCTCTTCCCCCTCATCCTCTGAATCCCTGAGGGAAGGAAGAGTGTTTGTCCCCTCGTCCTCGGAATCCAGGATCTCCAGCTGTCTGGAGGTGGATTGTCTAGGACTTAGTGGTGGCTGCTGGCTAGTGCTCTGTCCTGCTGGGTTCTGAGCCAACATGGTTTTTACAGAACTCAGGGAACTAGCAATCTCCTTAACAGAGGAGAAGAGGTCCCTGTACTGCTGGGAGGACTCTTCCTCCACCAGCTCCCTAATGCAAGCTTTGCAAAGGGCTTTTTGCCAAGATTCCCGCAATGGTACTTTGCACGAGGGGCATTTCTTCTGGCCTGGAGGGTTAGATCGTTTAGTTTTCCCCAAGACAGTTTCCTAAAAGAAAACCAAAAAAGGAATGTCTTACTGCTACTGCAGAGGGCCCACTAAAACAAACAGTGCTCACACCGACCACCAACAGGGAGAAGGACAACACCCCACTGTGACAAACAAAGGGGAAAAAACACAGCCACCATAAACCCACAGTTCTGAGTGACAGTAACCTCAGAGACCTGAAGGGGCAGGCTCCCTTGAGGGAGGGAAATACAGTCACAAGGAAAAAACATAAGCCCATAAGGGTAAGAATCAAGAGCACCGTTGTGCCCCTCTTACCTGGGCTTGACCGGTGCTCGTGGTGCCTGCCTCCACCGACGCTGACGATCTCTCTTCCATCATGCAGAGAGCGCAGCGGGGACTGAATCTGACACAGCTGATTTTAAAACTCCCGGGCGTTGCGTCATTACGCTGGCCGGAAGCTTGCACACGGTCTATGGACCCGCCCCCTAGCCCCTGCGTTGTCAGGCGACCGGAACCACTCGTCGCCCCGCCCAAACAGGAAGCCGCGTCACTGGCCGCCGCGTCATCCGCCCTCCAGAGGGGACCCGGAAGCCAACTCAGCGCCAGCGCGCGAGATTCAAACTCGGGCTCCCGGGTCCAAGACGCCTCGACCTCCTGCTCGGCCATGCTCCCCTAAGCTGGACAAGGCTGGGGGCTCCGGAACACCCTCCGAACGTACCAGGAAGGTGCTGGGATGGTCGTTTTGCCGCGAATCGCACCTCACCGAGGTAAGGCCTTTCAGCTCCCCCTGGAGAGATCGCAGCCCTGCTGGTTCCCACAAGTGCTTCCATATGGCGGAGGAAACACAAATAACTGAAGCCATGGTGGAAGAGGAGGGGTTTTAAAGGTCAAGCATGTGTTTCCTGAAAAGTGGGCGGAGCTGCGCTCTCTCCAGGGTTGTCCTGAAAGGCGATTTTAGAAATATTGCATTTTCTTCAAAATTGTCGCTCTATTTTTGTTTATAGTGCAAAAAATAAAAACCGCAGGGGCGATCAAATACCACCAAAAGAAAGCTCTATTTGTGGGAAAAAAAGGACGCCTATTTTGTTTGGGAGCCACGTCGCACGACCGCGCAATTGTCAGTTAAAGCGACGCAGTGCCGAATCGCAAAAGGGGCCTGGTCCTTTGGCTGCCAATTGGTCCGGGGCTGAAGTGGTTAAAGCTTGTAGGAGGAGTTTTCACTCTCCCACGATTGTAATATGAGAATGCAGGAACCCTGACCCTCTGTCTGGATTGTGATCAGCACAGGGTCATGCACTCTCCCAAAAAAAAAAAATTTAAACACACACACACACACACACACACACACACACACACACACACACAAACCGAGCATGTGCAGCCTGCCCCCTGGCTCTGCAAAGATCAGAAATTAGATTGAAATCAGTGAAAGAGGGAGATGATCAGAGGAGACAGGATTGAACAGCCTTTTTACACAATGCAGAGGATTAACCCCTTAGGTTCCACAGTGAGTATAGCAAGCATGCTTTACTGCATATACAGACTGAGTTTAGTAACACTTTGACTTTGTAGCCCAACAGGTGCATAGGAGCTGGGGGGATCTTCCATGACCTTCTCTAAGGCCCCTTTCACACCGGGGCGTTTTTCATGCGGTGCAGCGCTAAAAATGGCGCCTGTTCACCGCATGAAAAAATCCGGCCCCTTTAACTCCAGTGTGAAAGCCGGCGGGCTTTCACACTGGAGCGGTGCGCTAGCAGGATGACAAAAAAAGTCCTGCTAGCAGCATCTTTGTTCACCGCTCCTATACCGCTCCTTCCCATTGATTACAATGGGAGACCGCGGTAAAACTGCGGCAATACCGCGGTTACCGCGGCAATACCGCGGCTACGGCGGCGCTCTGCGGGGGCGTTTAACCCTTTTTCGGCTGCTCGCGGGGGGTAAAACCGCACCGCGAGCGGCCGAAAACCGCGGTGAAAACGACAGTAAAGCAGCGCTAAATATAGCGTTGCTTTACCGTCACCGCGGCTCACCGCCCCGGTGTGAAAGGGGCCTAACACCACCTCCAAGTCCTTTCTATTCCCTTATATGCCTGCTTCTTCTAGGGGAGGCATATTGGAATCCAATTCAGGTAAAGATCATGGAGAAGGAGTTTTTGAGCCCTGGACGGTGATGACTGTATTAAAGTAATTTGTTGGCTGAGGAATTGTTACATAGATGCAGAAAAGTCTTCCTTAATCAGGTAGGCCCTTTTTCCATTCCTCAGATAGAGCTAGAATAGGATGCAGAGACTGGTGTAAAAATTGGGTCCTGCTCTGATGCAAATGAAGCCTCATCACTATAAGATTTAGGCTACTTTCACACTGGGGCGTTGGGGGCGCTGGCGGTAAAGCGGCGCTATATTTAGGACCGCTTTACCGTCGTTTTAGCGGCGCATTTCGGCCGATAGCGGGGTGGTTTTACCCCCCGCGAGCGGCCGAAAAAGGGTTAATACCGCCCGCAAACCGCCGCTGCAGCACATTGAAGACACAGCAACAGCTGTTTCGGGTCGGTTTGCAGGCGCTATTTTTAGCGCAATAGCGCCTGCAAACCGCCCCAGTGTGAAAGGGGCCTTAGTCTTGTGTGGGTCTTCAGGACAGCTTTTGCCATGGCTCCCTTTTGCTTGGTTTCCACCATTGCTAGGCAAACTGAAATAAACATCTCTTAGGAGTGAGGGTGTCCCTTCATTGGGAAGAGGCTTTGGGGGAGACATGGTAGGCCAAGTCTTAAACTGAAAGGAAGGGCTGAACTTAGGCTTGGAAGTTGAAGCATGGGTAGAGCAATGAGGAAGGGGATTTTGTAATTTTCCACTGAGAAAGAAGAACCTGGGCTGCAGTGGTGCAATGGCGATAGCTTCCTTCTGGTTTTGGTCCAAACCGGAGTTCATCTCTGGTTGCGAGGAGCCATAAAAAGGCACATTTGTCTTTTCACAATTAGAGAGGCAAATAAATTAATGAGTGTGTTTCAGATGCTGGCTGATTTAAAAGCGGTATCACATTTAAACTATTATATTTGTATAATATTGGGGATATTGGGATTGCTATAGATTTTATGTAACTTGTTTTTGGTTTATGTAGCAGCCGAGTTAAAGGATTTTTTTTTTTTACCTGTAGGGTAATTTATATTTCTGAAAGTTTCACTTTAAGGCATCTATGTATACAATGCTCGCTGTCTTAAGCATTCATACGGGCACCACATATGTCTGCCATGTTGTTTTTAATTCAGTTGTCTCCTGTAATCATCAGCTCCATCTACCGTGTTTCCCCCGAAAATAAGCCCGGGTATTCTATTAAATTTGACAACCAAAAACACAGTAGGGCTTATTTTCGGGGGTAGGGCTTGCCATTAAATGTGCTGGCTTCTCTCCCCCTCTCCCTCCCTGCCTGTCAGGAATCCCCAGTGTGAACAGAGTAAAAGTGGTTGTAAAATTCTAGAATCCTCTCTATTACAGTAGTATATAATGTAAAATATGTGTGTTTCTGTAATCTAAGTGTGTCAAATACCTTCGTGACCCGCCTGAGTTGTCTTCCCCACTCCGAGCACTGCAGAGGGAGGGGGGCCGAGATCCCCCGCTGACAGCTAGGAGAAGAGAAGAGCCGCGGGGGGATCAGCTGAGCGCTGCTCGGTACTTCTATGGCACGGCTGAGCTGTAGCTGTCTTTCACTGCTCCAAGCACTGCAGAAGGGGGGGGCGAGATCCCCCACTGACAGCTGGGAGAAGAGGAGAGCAGCAGGAGATCAGATGAGCGCCACTGTATCAAAGGTATTTGACGCTGATTACAGAAGCACACACCTTTTACATTATATACTACTGTAATAGAGAGAGAATTTCTTCTGTAGCAGTTTACAACCACTTTAAACTAGGGCTTATTTTCAGGGTAGGGCTTATATTGCAGCCCTCCCCAAATATCACAGTAGGTCTTATTCTCAGGGTAGGTCTTACTTTTGGGAAACACAGTAGTAGCCATAATGCAATCATTTTTTTATTGAAATATTTAAACAATTCTACATTATGGTCACTAGATGGAGCTGATGATCATAAGGGATATTCGTATTACAAACATGGCATATGGCAGACATTTGTGGTGCCCATGCAAATAGTTAGGCATTCGCACAGCGAACGTTCTATACATAGACCCCTAAGACTGGTTAAGTGTGATACACAAAGCACAAGCAAATTTACCAAAGAAATGCTTTAAAGGTATATTTATGGCAACTTACTCTCTTCCCGGGGAAAAAAAGCGACCATGCTGGAGTTGTGTTCATCTGTTTTGGCATTGTAAACTGAAACGAGTAACTTCGATTTAATATATAAATATAAGCTGGACACATTGCACTCCGAAGTGGTGATATTTTCACATCCTTCCAGTATACTCCAATTACTCAGAGAATAGCCGCTTTAAAAGAAAAAAATAATAATTAAAAAAAAAAAAAAAAAAAAAAGGGGGAGGAAAAAGAAAAAAGTAGTTTAAAAGTGGAATTAAAAAAATAAAAGTTATAGGTGGAACCTGATGGACTGAATCAGTATCTGGCTTCTTATGTGTCTTGTCTATTCCAATAGTGAGATCTCCCTGTTATTCCTTATTCATCCCTACCCACCCTTGTCTGTTCCAGCTCCTTCGGTTACATTCCTCATTACATAAAAGGGTGCTGTGATGTGTCTAGGAAGCCATGTACAGCACCCTAGCTCCTCCTACCAGCCATGATCTGCCACCATTGCGCAGAGAAGAACAGAAACCCAGTAATTATATTAAATAAGGCTTATAATAAAAAAATTTTTTTTTTAAATGTCGTTGGCACATTGATCGTGGGGGGGGCGAGTAGGTAAGGCAAAATAAAAACAGATTAAACATCAGGTTTAATGGTGCTAAAGATATCTATTTCCATCTGCTGCTGGGGTTTAGTTTTTAAAAAGCATAAAAAAGGGAAATGTTTGCTGGCAAACACAGCAAAGTTGGTATTATAATACGCCCTTTGTGTAAATAACAGCCCGAGATCTATTTCCAAGTTTGTATGACTGGATCACTGCCTCAGATATCTGTAGTGAGCCTGAAGCTTCAGATGTAATCACATCAGCACTGATCACTACATCATTACACTCAGAGCCCGTTCACACTACCGCGACTTGGGGGGGCGACTTGTCAGACCGCGAATCGCCCCAAGTCGATTGACATCAGAAATTACATGCAAGTGAATGAGAGCCGTCTTAATGAACGCTACTGAAGTCGCTCCGACTTCAGAAAAGGTTCCTGTACTACTTCAATCTAGGCGACTTGTACCCATTGATTTCAATGGAAGTCGCCTCCAAGTCGGATCTCTATCTATATGGACACGACAGTGTCTCCTTGAGGAGGAACTCCACGCCAAATTTTAAATAAAAAACCAGCATGGGTTCCCCCTCCAGGAGCATACCACGCCCTTATGTCTGGTATGGATTTTAAGGGCAACCCCCTACGCCGAAAAAACAGCGTGGGGGTCCCCCCAAGATCCATACCAGACCCTTATCCGAGCACGCAGCCTGGCCGGTCAGGAAAGGGGGTGGGGACGAGCGAGCGCCGCAGGGCGCCCCCCTTCCCCAAAGCACCCACCCCCCCATGTTGAGGGTATGCGGCCTGGTATGGTTCAGGAGGGGGGGGGGGCGCTCGCTGGTCCCCACCCCCTTTCCAGACCGGCCAGGCTGCGTGCTCGGATAAGGGTCTGGTATGGATTTTGGGGGGACCCCCACGCCGTTTTTTTCGGCGTAGGGGGTTGACCTTAAAATCCATACCAGACCTAAGGGCGTGGTATGCTCCTGGAGGGGGAACCCATGCCATTTTTTTATTTAAAATTTGGCGTGGAGTTCTCCCTCCAGAGCTGATTATTCTCTGATTGGCCACGGCCAAAGTTGCCTGGCCTGGGGTGACTTAAAGTCGTGTTGTAAGTCGTCCCAAGTTGTGTTGAAGTAGCTCCTCAAGTCCTGTCCAAGTTGCCTCCAAAAGTCGCGCTGGAAGTCATGTCGCCCCTGTGTGAACCAGCACTCACAGTATGTCCTCAGTCCCCTGGGATGAGTGATGTTGGGAAGACTGAGAAAACACAGTGAACACTGAAGACATCTAAAAGACTGTGATTGAAGACACATCGGGGTCGATTTACTAAAACTGAAGAGTGCAAAATACGGTACAACTCTGCATAGAAACCAATCAGCTCCCAAGTTTTTTGTCAAAGCCTAAACGAACGAGCTGAAGTTAAAGTGATTGTAAAGCTACGTTTTTTTGTTTTTTTAAATAACAAAACATGTCATACCTCCACTGTAAAGTTAGTTTTGCACAGAGTGGCCCCGCTCCTCGACTTCTGGGGTCCCCCGGCGGCACTGGTAGCTCCTCCTCCTTGCATCGTATAACCCCCCTAGGACAGTGATGGCAAACCTTGGCACCCCAGATGTTTTGAAACTACATTTCCCATGAAGCTCAACTACACTGCAGAGTGCATGAGCATTGTGGGAAATGTAGTTCCAAAACATCTGGGGTGCCAAAGTTCGCCATCACTGCCCTAGGAGAAGCACTCTCCCGGGGGGTTACCTTGCGGGTGCGCTTCCGAGTCCAGCATCTGCGTCCATAGATGCAGCATGCCGGTCTTGGGCCCGCCCCCTGCGTCATTGGATTTGATTGACAGCAGCGGGAGCGAATGGCTGCACTGCTATCAATTTATCCAATCAAGAGCCGAGACAGCGGACAGAGGGAAGGAGCGCATCTCCGGCAAGGGAAATACGGGGCTCAGGTTAATAATACAGGGGGGCCGGTCAATGACAGAAGTTTTTTCACCTTAATGCATAGGATACATCGCTTCCCTAACACAGACCCGCCTCTCAGCCAATCAGGTTGCCAGGTCTGTGTTACCTGTCACCTGATTGGCTGAAGTCACAGGCGCTGTGATTGGACGCCTAGGCGTCCAATCATTGCAGAAGACAGGAAGAGCGCGGGAGAAGATATCGGGATGATGAGGAGACACTGCTCACCGCCTGACGCCGTCACCAGCTGCACACCGAGACAAGGCAAGTGCCGGTAGATGGCGGGCAGAGGGCACATTGGCAGCATTTAATGGGCACAGTGACAGCACTTGGGGCACGGTGGCAGCATTAGATGGGCACAGTGGCAGCACTTGGGTCACGGTGGCAGTGTTTGGAGCACAGTGGCAGCATTTAATGGGCACAGTGGCAGCATTTGAAGCACAATGGCAGTGGCAGTGTTTGGAGCAAAGTGGAAGCATTAAATGGGCACAGTGGCAGCATTTGAGGCACAATGGCAGCACTTAGGGCACAGTGGCAGCGTTAGATGGGCACAGTGGCAGCATTTAATAGGCACAGTGGTAGCATTTAATGGGCACAGTGGCAGCGTTTGGGCACAGTGGCAGCGTTTTGGGGCACAGTGGCAGCATTAAATGGGCACAGTGAGGCTGTTTGTTTGCGCCCCCCCAAAAATTTTGAGCACCAGCCGCCACGGTGCGGGAGTGTTCTGGTTGGGAAGGGGGGTGCCCCCCTGTCAGAACACAATAGCACAGCAGGGGAGAGCACTGTACAAACATTGGATTGTTAGTACAGTGGCTCTGACCTGAGCTGTCAAAAACAGAAGTGTGTACTAGGCTTTAGAAGCTGATTGAGAAAAAATAAAAGTAGGTGTGGCGCTGTTCATTAGAATCTGTTGTGTTAAAGGTGGTTAGTGTGATTGAAATGAAAATTATCCTTATGAAAAAATAGTGTAATAAACTTTCATGAAATATAAAATAATAAGATGATGGAATACGTGCAATATACCTTCATGAAAAATAATAGTGGATGGAGGTGTTTTGTGCTGTTTTTATGAATAAAAAAACAATATTACACTATTGGGATCCTTCTCTCTTCTATATGGCTTGCAAGTGAAACATTGTGCTACACAGTGGCAATGCCTTATACCCCTGGAGGTGAGTGCAGTCACAATAGGAGTAGACATGTGTGATTCATTTCCGGAAATTCGTACGGATCCGAAATACGAATTTTTATGCATACGAATTCTGTACGGAACACAAAATTTCGTTTACGAATTTCGGATCCAAATTAACAGAAATGTGACTGGTGTTTTGTTCAATCACTCAGAGGAAGTCGGCACAAGCACAGGGATGGTGGGAACCCCCCATAATGATAAATTCATCATAACAAACTTTCGTTAATTTTAACGAAAAGTTTACAAATCTAACGAAAATTCGTATTTCGTACGAATCCGAATTCAATTCTGTACACGAATTACGAAATCCGAATTTTTTATTTATTTTTTTATTATGCGGAACGGAACAAATTTTTGGATGGCGCCCATGTCTAAATAGGAGCACGGATAAGCCACGTATGTTGTGATCACGTTTCAAGAGGGAATAGATAGATCTGAGTGGAATTATTTCTTTCACCAGCACAAAACACCTCCATCCACTATTATTATTTTTCATTGGGACTATGAACTTTATTATTGGATTGTTTATTCTGTTTTAATCATGTTCATGCAGGTCTGGGATATTTAATACATTTTTGTATTTTTTTGCACAGCAGCAATATTTTTATATTTATAATTTATTTTTAAGAATTATATTTGCGTATTTGCACATTATTAACATACATCCTATGGTGGGGATTTATGATTATATATATTTTTTGAACATTTGGGATACAGCTGTTATTAATTCTGCGGATTGCATGTATTTCTATAATTATTATTACTGTATATACTCAAGTATAAGCCGAGTTTTGCCCCCTTCGGCTTATACTCGAGTCAAGCATTTTTCTGCTGCAGAAAATGAAATTTTCCAAACCGACTTTGGGGCCCCGTATCTCGGGGCCACTTGGTGCTAGGAACCCCAAATTTGGTATTCAAACCCAGTGGAACTATCACTACAACATATCAAAAGCTGGGAGATACGGGGCCCCAAAGTTGGTTCGGAAAACCTCATTCTCTGCTGCTCTGCTGTCATTTTCCGAACTGACTTTGGGGTTGTATCGCTAGTTCCACTGGGTTTGCACACCAAATTTGGGGTTCCTAGCACTAAGTGGCCCCGAGATACAGGGCCCCAAATCGGTCAACTGTGTCCATCTGCAGCAATGTCATTTCCGAAATTTCCAGAAATCCCAAATTTTGGCTGCAGCTAGGGGGCATCTAGGAACCCTTAACTACAGAGTTAGAAGTTTGGGGGACCTATGGCTGCAAATGGGCACAGTGAGGCTGCAAATGGGCACAGTGAGGCTGCAAATGGGCATTGTTCACCATCTTTTCCACTTAAAGTAGCTGCGCATTTCTCACCCTAGGTTTATACTCGACTCAATATGTTTTCCCAGTTTTTTGTGGTAAAATTAGGTGCCTCGGCTTATATTCGGGTCGGCTATACTCGAGTATATACGGTACATTTCATGAAGGTATATTGCACGTATTCCATCATCTTATTATTTTATATTTCATGAAAGTTTATTACACTATTTTTTCATAAGGATAATTTTCATTTCAAATCACTCTAACCACCTTTAACACAACAGATTCTAATGAACAGCGCCACACCTACTTTTATTATATTTTTCTCTATTTACCCCACTTAGGTGGGGGTAACCAGTAGGGGCAGCAGTTCTCTCTCTTTTTTTCTTTTCAATTTGTTGACATCTCTTTTCATAGCGCGGAATCAAACACTTTCTCTTTTAGAAGCTGATTGGCTACCAGAGCTGCACCAGATTTTGGAAGAAGAAGAAAGAAGAAGAAGAAAGAAAAGAAGAAAGAAGAAAGAAAGAAAAAGAAAGAAGAAGAAGAAGAAGAAGAAGAAGAAGAAAGAAAAGAAGAAGAAGAAGAAAGAAGATTGAGAGTGAGGCTTTAAGGGATTTTAAAAATTAACATTGGTTGGGTTGTACATACCTTGTTTTCACTGAAAATGTCACATTCGGGTTTTTTTGATAGTCCCAGTCCCATTTTAGCAGGTAGATTGTGTTTATTCCTTCCACTCGTAAATTCTCTGGAAGTGCTGTGAAGTGAGATATAAACCAAATCAATTACGGTAGGTTGTTTATATGCAAACATATTGTACTTATATTCTGCTACTGTATAGTGAAGCAGATGGTCCATCAATCACCATGACTTTTTTTTATAAAAATATAAAAGAAAAAAACATTTATGTCATTTTTATACTGCAGGCGAGAGGATATTTACAATATTTATCGGCCCACTCAAACATATGGACTGCTGCTGAAGTCAATTTTTTCAAGCAGTTATGGTGCGCTTTATTAAAACAAAAAAATAGATAAAAAAAAATCAGCATCCATTCCTTTCTTTCAGGTGTCTTTGGTCCAGTTGTATGAAATCACGGGTCCCGCTCCACCACGGCGTCATTATATGCAGTATTCTCCTGCAAGTTCAGGATGGCCTCATGGTGGTTTCTTGACACCCTGGACACACGGGTACTGTAGTAGGATGAATGAGGCTGGGCATTTGCTACCTGGGCCTAAGAAGACCTTCTCTAGAGGACAGCACTGGGATAAATATTGGGATAAAGGCCGCTTTATTTTTATTTCTGGGGAGTATTTATTTATTTATTTATTTTTTATTACAGCGGAACGAACCCTGAAATTAAAAAAAAAAAAATATATAATATATATATATATAATTATAAAATATAAAAAATTAATAAAATATATATATATATATATATATATATATATATATATATATATATATATATATATATAAAAAAAAAAAAAAAAAAAAAAACTGCTAGCAGACCAATATTTATGGTAGAAAAGACTTTGTATGTCTTATTTGCCATAAAATCTCCCCTCTGCTAGCAATTTATTACAAATTGTACACTGAAAGCTGCACATGCGTAGCCCAGTGTACAATCATGGCATCGTACAGATGCCAGGAAAACATGCTGGGTCTTTGGATGAATGAACTCCCATGCTTAGGTGTCATCCTTGCCCAGTCAATCAAGACTGCTGAAGACTCCTGAATCTGAGCAGATGAAGACGCACCAGCGATGGATTGAGGCGAGAGATCAGAGACATCACAGTGTCATAATGTGCAAGTGCATATTATGACAAAAGCGCCTGAAACTTTTTTTTTTTTTTTTTTTCCGACCTGAAAAGTTAGATTTTGCTTTAAATTGAGAAGAATGCAAAGTGCTGAGCGAGCAACCCCTAGTTTGGACAATGCAGCAGGACAGTCACTCAGCACGGGACCGGGAAGATAGTGGAGATCAGTATAGTAGTAGCAGTGCCCGCTACAGTGATTTCCAGCTTCCATGAGGATCCCACAGGTGTGGTACATACATACCGTATTTATCAGCACGTTTTCCCCCTGAAATTGGGGAAAAAATTTAATTAAAAAAAATAAATAAAAATAAAAAAATCGCAGGTGCACTTTATACTCTGACAGCATACCTCGGAGGGGGATGAGTGCCGCTGGAATTCACCGAGCCGTCATCTCTCCACTCGGCTCTCACCTCACATACACAGTCCCACCTCCGCCACCGGCATTGGAGCAGTGTTCTGTCTATCACAGCAGCTGGTCCAATGCCGGTGGCGGAGGCGGACTGTGTATGTGACTGCCAACTGAGAGCCGAGTAAACAGATGCTTGGTGATTTCCTGCAAGAGATGAGAGATGGTGAGCTGCATTGATGGGGGGGGGAGATGGGCGCAGATCGGGCTGCAGATGGGCGCAGATTGGGCTGCAGATGGGCGCAGATCAGGCTGCACTGAAGCTGCAGATGGGCACAGATCAGGCTGCACTGAAGCTGCAGATGGGCACTAATCAGGTTGCACTGATGCTCACTGACCATTATTTTGTTTCAAAGTGGTTTATTTTCCTGAAACTTCCCTCTTAAATTGGGGGGCGTGTTATACGCCAATAAATACGGTAGCTACATTGGTACAGCTTGGATTAATGCAAGTATGTAAAATATTCCATACCTGAAATTCAGTTTTAAATACAGTGATATTTGTATAGAAGCTATAAAAATGTTGACTGTCATTAATGCTTCATCGTTAAATACAGGTTCTCCAAGGATTCAGTACATTATTATTGGGTATTGCGTGTAAAACATAGACCAAGGTCACCATACATGCTACAATCTATCCATTCATACAATCAACTTTCAATTTACCAAAACTGTGTATAAGAAATAAAAAACTATCAAAAATCAACCAAGCAGGCTCTTACACTACATACTTGTTGGTGGCATTAAGGCCCACCCACCGCGCATATACACTATGCACTACACTGGCATTAAGGAGGTTAAAGTGGTTGTAAACCCTTACAAACACATTATAGGCGTACCTGTAGTAAAAAGTAAGGATTACCTGTAGCTACCCTGGATAACTCCTAAACCTGAACGGTTTAGGAGATATTCCCCGTCATCGGCACATGTGCACTGAAGCAAACTGAAGCAATGGCACGTAGGTGCCGTTGCTTCAGTGAGTGTGCCGTTACCGGCGGCTCCTGCACGCATGCGTGGGAGTGACGTTATCGCGGCTCCAGCCAATCACATCGCTTGAGCCCGCTATACACGGAAGTAACTCCGTAACTCTATGCATACTAGCTCATTATGCCTTTGTCTTGCAGGGTTTTTTTTTCTTGGGTTTACAACCACTTTAACTATATTCAATACATAAAAAAAAAAAAAAAAAAAAAAAAAACACACACACACACTTCAAGAAAACAGTTGTAATAGGTAAAGACAGAGCTCTGGCACAAAACACAACTGTGCAATCAAATCTGCAAACTCAGAGAAACAGTGACCGAATGCTCCAATACCACAAAAAGTTTAACAGGAGTTCCATTTTAAAAGCGGAGGTTCACACAAAAAATTAATCTCTGCTTTTCGGAACCCTCCCCCCCTCTGGTGTCACATTTGGCACCTTTCAGGGGGGAGGGGGGTGCAGATACCTGTCTAAGACAGGTATTTGCACCCACTTCCGGGCACTGGAGTCTACGGCACTGGAGTCTACGCCTCTTCCCTTTTTTGCGGGACTCCTGCTTTAAGGCCCCTTTCACACTGAAGTGTTTTTCAGGCACTACAGCGCTAAAAATAGCACCTGTATAGCGCCTGAATAAAGCGGGTCCTTTCACACTGGAGCGGTGCGCTAGCGGGACGGTAACAAAAAGTCCTGCAAGCAGCTTCTTTGGAGCGGTGAATTCACCGCTCCTATACCGCTCCTACCCATTGAAATCAATAGGGCAGCGCGGCAATACCGCCGGCAAAGCGGGGGGTTTTAACCCTTTTTCGGCCGCTAGCGGGGGTTAAAACCGCCCAGCTAACGGCCGAATACCGCTGCTAAAAGACGGTAAAGCAGCGCTAAATATACCGCCGACGCCCGCACCGCCCCAGTGTGAAAGGGGCCTAAGTGTTTTCAGTTTGCCATGTCACATACAACTTACCTTTTGGCTTTTTGAAACAGCGTGGTGCACTGAAGGGACTGTATTTTCTCGCCTGCAAATCATAGATCTGAGCCCTCAGGCAATACATCACCCCATCATGAAGTTCGCTATACAGTATCTGAAAAGAGCTCAGGGGGGGTCTCACTTTCTTCTAAAACACAAAGAAGGTCCTGGCAATCAATAACCAATTTTGTAAGTAATGTGTTGCTCCCACCCCATACAAACATAAGCCATTAGCACGAACATTGATGCTGTAGGGATTATATGCATGGCCCCATTCGTATATACAGTGCCTTGATAAAGTATTCATACCCCCTTGACATTTTGTCATGTTACAACCAAAAAATTTAAATATATATATTTTATTGGGATTTTGTGTGATAGACCAACACAAAGTGGCACATAATTGAGAAGTGGAAGGAAAATGATAAAATGGTTTTCAAAATGTTATAGAAATAAATATGTAAAAAGTGTGGCGTGCATTTGTATTCAGGCCACTTCACTCTAATACCCCTAACTAAAATCTAGTGGAACCAATTGCCTTCAGAAGTCACCCAATTAGTAAATAGAGTCCACCTGTGTGTATGTTAATCTCAGTATGTTCTGTGAAGCCCTCAGAGGTTTGTTAGAGAACCTAAGTGATCAAACAGCATCATTGAGGCCAAGGAACACACCAGACAGGTCAGGGATAAAGTTGTGGAGAAGTTTAAAGCAGGGTTAGGTTATAAAAAATATATCTTAAGCTTTGAGCATCTTATGAAGCACGGTTCAATCCATTGTCCAGAAATGCAAAGAGTATGGCACAACTGCAAACCTACCAAGATATAGCCGTCCACCTAAACTGACAGGCCGGGCAAGGAGGGCATTAATCAGAGAAGCAGCAAAGAGGCTCATGGTAACTCTGGAGGAGCTGCGGAGATCCACAGCTCAGGTTGGACAGATTCTCCCCAGGATAACTATTAGTCGTGCACTCCACAAATCTGACAAAGAAAGCCATTGTTGAAAGAAAGTCATTAGTAAGCCATTTGGGGGACCGCAAACATGTGGAAGAAGGTGTTTGGGTCAGATGAGACCAAAATTTTACTTTTTGGCCTAAGAGCAAAAACCCTATGTGTTTCAGAAAACTAACACTGCACATAATCCTGAACACACCATCCCCACCGTGAAACATGATGGTGGCATGTTGTGGGGATGCTTTTCTTCAGCAGGGACAGGGAAGCTGGTCAGAGTTGATGGAAAGATAGATGGATCCAAACACAGGGCAACCTTAGAAGAACGGCCAGCATTATTCAATCCAATATGGCCACCCAGAGACTAGTACAGACAACCAAAAGGTAGAGGCCGCCAACCTAAGGTGGATCCTCTACCATATTATGGGAATAGAAACTCTAATATTCGTACCCCCACTCAATCACAAAGGGGGGTGGCAATAATTTGAATAGAAGAGGAGGCAGGGGTAATTCTAGACGTAACCAACGTGATTCTAGACCTAACCCCCAAAGGGAATATGAGTATTACGCACACACAGTATAAATCCCCCTCTCAAAGAAATGTATATCCAGTCCCCCAAAATGTACAAATGGGAGCCTCCAATCGTCCTTATCCTGTCACCCATAATAGGTTTGCCCCTTTACAGTACACCTATAATGAGGATTACCGTCATTCTATAAACAGAAGAATTTGAACCACCTGTCTATGGACAAAATCAAAATGACCATCATATATATGACAATCAGGTTTTTCCACAGGACACACAAGGACGAAAAAGGGCTCCAGACATAAAAGAGGTCTCAGAGGGGGCAGGAGAGTTCGAAGGAAAAAGGAGAAGAGTATAGTGGGCCATGGTGTTTTTAATTTGAGTTCAAAGATATAAACTAAAGGAAGAATTGTTTTTTTTTGGACAAGGGCCTTAAATATGCCCCTCCAAAGAAATTAGATAAAATTTCATACTTTCATTGACGTGCAAAAGTTTATTAGAAAGATCAATATCCAAGGATATTTAGTGTCCGATCCTTGCGAAGGATCCATGCGAGCTGCCACTTCAGGCACGGTGCATTCTGGACTGTTCAATCCATCATTGTTCAGTCCTCCAGTGCCCATGGTCCCGGCAGTCAACATTTTCAGGGATCTCGTTCTCAGCGATTTGGCATTATTGCCTATTAAAAAAACATATAATCACCCCTCATTTCAGGTTGGTCTCAAGTCGCTCAGTGAAAATAAAGATATCATTATACGCCCTGCCAACAAAGGCGGGGGTATCGTAGTTCTTGATAGGAGCGATTATTAGCAAGAAATGTTCAGGATCCTAAGTGACACTGAAAATGTATCAAGCACTGGCCAATAATCCTACCAATCACTTTAGAGATTAAATTGGTGAGATTGATACAGGAGGGGTTTGACAGGAATATTTTGAATAAAAAAAAAAAAAGGAGCAGACATATTTGGTATCTTTGGCACCTAGGATTCCTACCATGCATTTTCTTCCAAAGGTGCATAAAGACCCCATTCACCCTCCAGGCCGCCCCATTGTGAGCGACATAGATTCTATCACATCTAGAATAGGTCGGTATATCGACTTTTTTTTTACAGCCACTAGTCAAACGAGTTCCATCATATCTCAGATATACTAGTCATACTATCCAAACATTGGAAAAGACAGCCATTAAGGGGGACTATCTATTAGCCACGGCTGATGTAGTTTCATTATACACTTGTATCCCTTACGCATTAGGGATTGAAGCCGTGAAACATTTTTTGGATAAAAATATGTCTGTCACACGTAATCAAAGTGAGTATATAATGGAGTTACTCGAATTTGCCACGAGCCATAATTATTTTTGTTTCTATTGCAAATTCTACATTCAATGGAGAGGCGTGGCTATGGGGGCAAAATTTGCCCCCAGCCTTGCCAATCTGTTTATGGCCAAGTGGGACGAGGATGTTGTCTATTCGGAGGATGGGCCCCCCTGGTCCTATGGGCCAGGCACATAGACGACATCCTCCTCCTGTGGAGTGGCAGTTCTAAATCATTAGTGAACTTTTTCTCAACCCTGAATTCTAACGATCGTGGTATTGTCCTGACTTACGAACTAAGTTCTGTAGGTGTACATTTTTTGGACTTGGAGATTAAAATCGATTCAGGAAGATGGGAATTTCAAACGTTTTTTAAACCTACGGACAGAAACCGCTTTATTCCTATTGACAGCTGCCACCATCAATCGTGGCTTAAAGCTGTTCCTAAAAGCCAATTTCTACGACTCCGTAGGAACTGCACAGACATTGTGAACTTTAAAAGACAAGCCCTTATCTTGAGAGACAAATTCCTTGACAAAGGGTATGATCCTATGTCCGTCCAGTTACAATATCAAGAAGTGTTAGAGACCGATAGGAACTCCCTCTTTAACCGTCCACCTAGGGAACGTGACAATTCCTATAAGTGGTCAGTTATGACTTCGTACTCAGTTCAGCATAGGGACATACAAGCCATTCTGAATAAACATTGGAACGTGCTTAGGACTGACAAGGTTTTGTGTCCCTTAATACCAGACTGCGCTAAAATTACTTTTAGGGGTGTCCCCTCACTCCAGAGTAAAATAGCCCCAAACACTATTAATTCACCTGTCCGCCCTGCTTTCTTCCATAATATGAAAGGGTATTTCCCCATGTAAAAGATGTGGTGTATGTCGCCATAACATTAATGGAAAATCAAAAAAAACACACTCCAGTAAAGCTGTACAGTTACTAATCGTACTTACGAGGTAAAGGGATTTCACACATGCGCTTCCAGATATGTTGTTTACTTAATCACATGTCCATGTGGTAAACAGTACATCGGACGCACTACCCGCACCTTCTCAATTAGAGTTGGAGAACACCTAGCTAAAATTAAGGAGCGGAGACATAAAAACACACGGTCCCACGACACTACAGGGAATGCCATGACCGTAACCCTGAGGGTACCAGTTTTTTAGTGATCGATAGCTATGTTGCACTATGGTGGGGTGGAGCTATGACTAGAGGCGTTTCTCAACTAGAAACGTATTGGATTTATGAACTCCAATCATATCAGCCATGGGGTATCAATGTAGAATGGGACAAACGCTTTTTTGAATAAAGCCTAAAATAATATTTTAGGTGGTCCCATTCGATCATTATATATGTTATAATTTTTTGCATATTGTTTTTTGTTTGTTTTTTTATTTTTGTCATGATCTTGGATATTCTTACTTTTGAAATGTTGATTCCTGTCGATAACGTGTATATGTTAATAACTTGTAATTTCGCATTTGTTATTTTCCTATACATAATTGCACATTGTATAATATATATAGGGGGATCCTGCAATGGGGTTAGCTCCTGTATTTTGTACAAGATTTGGATTAGATCTTGGTCACTTAGTGATTTTCTCTTTTAAATATATTTTACGATTTTAATTTAGGCGGTGACAGTTTAAATTTTATTTCAAACTACTTCCGGTTCTTTTTTCATTGACATATTTGAATGTGGTATGAAGTCTGGATAGCGTCATGTTTTAGCCATGTCTTGCGAGTTCCGTGACAGTGCAACATTGTCTTTATGCGACTCAATCTGACATCTATGAGCTTAAACTCAGACCCATACACACTTTGGGGCTGATTTATGAAGATGAATGCGCTGCGCCGGTTCATACCATAATTGGTGCGCCAGATAAATTATTAATTGAGCGGATGAACCGGTGCAAGCATAAGCGCAACACATAATATAATATGCCAGCGCACGCGATAATAATATGCCATTGATAATAGCACACGCCGTTATCATTAACAGTCCATTCACACGGGGCAACACGACTTCCAGCACGACTTGGGGCGACTTACAACGCGACTTTAAGTCGCCCCCAGGCCAGGCAACTTTAATAATAAAAAAATAAATAAAATACATAAATAAAAAAAATGGCATGGGTTCCCCTCCAAGAGCATACCAGGCCCTTAAGGTCTGGTATGGATATTAAAGAGAAACCCAGCGCCAAAAAAAATAAAAAAATGGCGTGGGGGTCCCCCTCAAAATCCATACCAGACCCTTATCTGAGCACGCAACCTGGCAGGCCACAGGAAAAGAGGAGGGGACGAGAGAGCACCCCCCCCCCTGAACCGTACCAGGCCACATGCCCTCAACATTGGGAGGGTGCTTTGAGGTACCCCCCAAAGCACCTTGTCCCCATGTTGACGAGGACAAGGGCCATATCCCTACAACCCTGGCCGGTGGTTGTGGGGGTCTGCGGGTGGGGGGGCTTATCGGAATCTGGAAGCCCCCCTTTAACAAGGGGACCCCCAGATCCCCCCTTGTGAAATGGTAAGGGGGTACAAAAGTACCCCTACCATTTCACCAAAAAAGTGACAAAAAAAAAAGTGTTAAAAATGACAAGAGACAGTTTTTTGACAATTCCTTTATTAAAAAGTCTTCTTTCCATCTTCTTCCTTCATCCTTCGGTGTTCTCGTCCGGCATCTTCCTCCACGGCGTCTCTTCTTCCTCGCTTCGTTCTCGGGCTGCTTTGCACGATGGGAGGCTCCCGCTGTGTGATGCTTCTTTTTCTAAAACTTCTTATATAAAACGGAGGGCAGGGCCACCGAGTGACCCTGCCCCCCTCTGACGCACGGTTCCATTATAGAACTGTCAGAAGAAGAGAAGCGTCACACAGTGGGAGGAAGAAGAAGGGAAAAAAAGGGGGGGCGGGATCTGGGGGTCCCCTTGTTAAAGGGGGCTTCCAGATTCCGATAAGCCACCCGCCCGCAGACCCCCACAACCACCGGTTTTCACTGCACTTGGTAGCACATTTTTTGCTTTTATGTTTGTTGTATTCAGTTGAATGAAATATTTGTATATATTGTATTACAAGCAAAATATTGCTATTTATTTGATGGTTTAATTCCATCATTTCAGCACTGCACACCATTTATTCTTTACAATCTTAGAAGAAGACCTGTTAGAGTTTGCAAAAGATTTGCGACTGGGGTGGAGGGTTTCCATCCAGCAGGACAACGACCCTAATCATACAGCCAGAGCTACAATGGACTGTTTTAGATCAAAGCATATTCATGTGTTAGAATGGCCCAGTCAAAGTCCAGACCTAAATCCAGTTGAGAATCTGTGGCAAGACTTGAAAATTGCTGTTCACAGACGCTCTCCCTGTACAATCTGACAGAGCTTGAGCTATTTTGCAAAGAAGAATGGGCAAAAATGTCACTCTAGATGTGCAAAGCTGGTAGAGACATCCCCAAAAGACTTGAAGCTGTAATTGCAGTAAAGGTGGTTCTACAAAGTATTGACTCCGGGGGGCGCTATACAAATGTACCCCACACTTTTCACATATTTGTAAAAATGTGGAAAACCATTTATCATTTTCCTACCACTTCATAATTATGTGCCAGTTTGTGTTGGTCTATCACATAAAATCCCAATAAATACATTTACATTTTTGATGGCAACATGACACAATGTTAAACATTTCAAGGGGTATGAATACTTTTTCAAGGCACTGTAGATCAGAAACATGTTTCGTCAGCCCATCATCCTTGTCTCAATAAAGTCTTTCAATAAATCATCAACATTGTGGATGTATCAAGGAAGAATGACACAATGGGGGTTATTTCCGAAAGGCAAATCCACTTTGCACTACAAGTGCAAAACTACAAGTGCACTTGGAAGTGCAGTAGTTGTAAATCTGAAGGGTAGATCTGAAATGAGGGGGAAGCTCTGCTGATTTTATCATCCAATCATGTGCAAGCTAAAATGCAGTTTAATTTTCCTTGCATGTCCCCCTCGGATCTACAGCGACTGCAATTTCAAGTGCATAAAGGGATCCTTCATGGTTCCCAAATGTTTCTAAACCACATCTTTCTTCTAACAGAAGCAGACATAGACTGAACAGGATGCATGTTCCTGGTAACAATGGTTCTTAGAACGAATACAGATGGTAAATCTCGCTAATGCCGCGTACACACGAGCGGAATTTCCGTCCGAAAAATCTTGGATGTTTTTTCTGACGTAATTCCGCTCAAGCTTGGCTTGCATACACACGGTCACACAAAAGTTCTCTGAACTTTCGACCGTCAAGAACGCGGTGATGTACAACACTACGATGAGCCAAGAACATGAAGTTCAATGCTTCCGAGCATGCGTCAAGTTGTTTCCGAGCATGCGTAGGAATTTTGCGTGTCGGAATTGCATACAGACAAACGCATTTTCAGATAGGAACTTTTTCCGACCGAAAAAAAGAGAACCTGCTCTCAATCTTATGCTGGCGGGAATTCCGCATACACACGGTCGCATTTTCCAACCAAAAGCTCTCATCGGTCTTTTGCTGGCCGAATTTCCAATCTTGTGTACGGGGCATTAGCGTAAGGCTGGCCATACACAGTGCGAATTACTTTCCTGCAACAATTCGCACAATTTCCCCATCGACACAAACAGCGCTGACAGGGAAATCCCTCCTGCCGAGCAATGGTCTGATCCTGGCGTGGGGGGCGAGGGAAGCCGTCCCTGCCGAGAGAAGTCCGTGATTATCGCTAGCGGCTATAGCAGCCCTTAGTGATAAGTGCAAGAGAATTCGGCAGGCTGGTTGTACCCAGTGTTAATTTTGGCAGCAAATTTCGATTTATTTTTAGTCTTGGGACTAAAATGGCATTTTAGTTTTAGTCCCATTTTAGTCTTCTGCAATTGTTTTAGTTTTAGTCGTATTTAGTCGACTAAATCTCCAGTACATTTTAGTCGACTAAAACAAAATTTTGTAAAAATTGTAATGCACTAAACATTCCTCTACAATTTCCAAACTCATGAGTGAAAAATCGAATATGTTATTATTTATGGCATTGAGGTATGAATATGCACTACAGGCCAATGTTAATTTTGAAGTCAAATTTCAATTTAGGTTTAGTCTTAGCCCCCGTACACACGGTCGGAAATTCCGACCACAAAATCTGTCGGATTTTGTCCGAAACTGGTGTTGCATACACACGGTCGGACAAAGTTTTCGGAAAATCCGATCATTCCGAACGTGGTAACGTTCGTTGCATACGATGGAACTACGTAGAGGCTAGTAGCCAATAGCTTTGGTCTCATAGTTTGATCTGAGCATGCGTGGCACTTTGTCCTTCGGAATTCTCTACACACGATCGGAAAAAGTCTGATCGGATTTTGCTGTCGGGAAATTTGAGAGCAGGATCTCAAATTTTTTCCGCCGGAAATTCCGACGGAAAAAGTCAGTTGGTGCCCACACACAGGCGGATTTTCCGACAACGTGGTCCGATCGGACATTTTCCGTCGGAATTTTCGACCGTGTGTACGGGGCATTAGTCTTTTGACTAAAATGGCATTTTAGTTTTAGTCCCATTTTAGTCTTTTGACTAAAATGCCATTTTAGTTTTAGTTGTATTTTAGTCATCTCAATTGTTTTCATTTTAGTTGTATTTTAAAATGGACTAAAATAGTATTCATTTAGTCGACTAAAATGTTTTAGTCGACTAAATTAACACTGGTTGTACCAAAGTTGATCAATCGTTTAACTTGGTACATTCAGAGCTAGAAAAAAAGGTTTAACACTTATGCCTTGCAGCACTGGGGTCCCTGGTTGAAATCCTGGCCAGGTCACAATCTATATAGCGTGTGCATGATCTACTTGTGCTTACTCTGGTTTCCTCCCACACTCCTAAAGTGGTTGTAAACCCCCATTCATGAAATCTGACCTAGGCACATATATCTGTAGTGTTTACTTATCTCTCTCCAAAGCTCTGAGTGCCGTGTCTTTCTGCTGCTCCCTTCCTCTGATGACAAGCTCTCCGACACACGAGATTAAAGCAGCTGGCAATTTTGTACCACCACCCCCTCCCTTGAGAATGTAAGCTCTACGAGCCGGGCCCTCCTGTACCTTTTGTATTGAACTGTACTGTAATTGTGGTTGTACCAAAGTTGATCAATCGTTTAACTTGGTACATTCAGCCTTCCCCTTTATGGTTTGAATCTCGGCTGGTTCCTGCTGAACTGGCTGAGATTGAAACAGTGTCCTTAGCCTTAGACAGCCTCCAATACAAGCCAGACAAAAGTTCTAATACTTTGAATACCCAAAAAATAAAAAAAAATAAAAGGAGATAATTTCTCTTGTGTAGCAGTGACCTATTGTCATGTAGAAAATGAAGGTGCCTTGTTGATGAACAATCCATTCATCTCCTAATTTAAATATGAAATCTACTAATGTAAGGCTGGCCGTAGATGATAATGACTTTCTTTCCTTCCACCCGAAAGAAAAATCACTAGATTCCTCCCCCCCCCCTCAACACCTTCAGTGTTGAAGGGGGGGAATGCCTCCTGCTCCGTTATTCTATTCTGCCAGTGGGGACACAGGGAGCTTTCCTGTCCGGCAGAATGCAATGGTTACTGCTAGCAGCTATAGCCTCTGGCAGTAACCGTATGTAGAAAAAAATCCGACAGGCTGGTTGTACCCAAGCTGATGGATCTATCAACTTGGGTACAATCAGCCTGCCCCATACAAGGTTCAAATCTTGATTGGTCCCTGCTGAACCAGGCGAGATTCAAACTGTCTATGGCCGCATTAAATCCTTAGGCAAAAAGTCAATTGTTCAGTCGACTTTCGTCAAGCTGGGAGGTGTCAAGAAGGGGCACCCTTGGCTCAAATTTTATGCAATTCATTATTAATCGTCCAAAATTCGAGCCGGATATGGCAGACTTAAGTAGACCTTTACCTAATTTCCTTCTGGCTTCTCCCACAATAGGATATTGATTCCCTACTTTTTAAAAAGGTAATGATCTTGCATAGGCGGGAATGATGTAGTGCTCCCCTTCCACCCCCCTTCTCCTAGAATGTCCATGTCACAAATTACAGGAGGCAGCTTTATTGGTCTTTGGGACCAGGAAGAGACCTGTGGCACATCTAACCAGTCGCTCATATGCCGCAGGTATCGAGGTTCCAGATACCATTGTTGTGTATGCATGCATGGGAAACCCTTACGCATGTTTAAATTTGCTGCAGGTATTTGCCCGTTTCCTTTGGCACACCTGCGCATTGGGTGAGCTATTCAAATATGGCAGCGGACAAAAATATTGGGGGACTGACGTTTCTCTTTAAGTCACCTTAGGGAGCTCAGAAGCAGCATATATCCATTCATGATAAAGAAAGCACCTAAAAAAATAAAATAAAAATAAAACCCTTACCTCTTTACCGCTGTTCATGTGTTGAAGAACTAAAATATATTTTGCATATACCGGATGTACCAGAGTGGAAATATCGCCTCTAACAAGCCCATCATCAAGCACCAAATAAAGAGTAGGGGTTGGAGGCCATTCTGGTAAAATTGACAACATATACGATTATTTAGGAGTATTGTAAGCCCCGCTTCACTATTCTGTAACGTGGACTTTAAAATAATTGCATCTTTGCAGCATGTATTTGGAAGAAGAAAATTCACCAAGCATTCATTTTAACCTGTACTGACCACAATACTCCAATACAGGCTAAAAAAACAAACACCAATACAATTATGAAAGAGAATAGAGCTATAACATCAACTATTGTCATTATGTGTAAAGCTAGAAAAAAAGGTTTAACACTTATGCCTTGCAGCACTGGGGTCCCTGGTTGAAATCCTGGCCAGGTCACAATCTATATAGCGTGTGCATGATCTACTTGTGCTTACTCTGGTTTCCTCCCACACTCCTAAAGTGGTTGTAAACCCCCATTCATGAAATCTGACCTAGGCACATATATCTGTAGTGTTTACTTATCTCTCTCCAAAGCTCTGAGTGCCGTGTCTTTCTGCTGCTCCGTTCCTCTGATGACAAGCTCTCCGACACACGAGATTAAAGCAGCTGGCAATTTTGTACCACCACCCCCTCCCTTTAGAATGTAAGCTCTACGAGCCGGGCCCTCCTGTACCTTTTGTATTGAACTGTACTGTAATTGTGTTGTCCCCCTATACATTGTAAACTGTTGGCACTATATAAACCGTGTATAATAATAATAATAATATTCAGACTGCAGCTCTGCAAGTTTCTGTGCCTATGTTGGGGGGGGGGGGGGGCTTTCTTCCAATCAGCTCACACACAGTGCAAGCCCAGACTCCACACCCACTGCTGGAAGAGGAAACAAGATTTGCAACATGATCTGCACTTTCTAAAGAGTGTAGAAAGCTGAAGACAGCAGATATACATGTACAACCTATGTAGGAGGATCTGTTTCTTCCATGTGTATCATCTGAGGCCAGTCACTTCACTGGGTATATGTGAGGGTTTACATCCACTTTAAAGTGGATGTAAACCCAAAAATTGTATTATATTTTTTTGATGTCATAATGTAGAGAATAAGATTTCCTTTCATTTGAGCCCAGTCTTTGCCACACAGATTCTCTAGGCCTGAGCAATCCCCTTTTATTGTTCAGTTAGAGAAGTCTTGACAAAGTCTTGAAAACTTCGTCAAAAACACTGTGATTGACAGGTGATTTACATATCATGCACTAGCCTGAGACAGGCACATCCTGTGTAAAAAGTTCACAATTCACATCCCCTCCAGCTCTCCCAGGATTGGCTGCCTTTACTGGATGTTTCTCATCATGGGATGCAGTGAACAGTCAGCAGACTATAGACAGACAAGTGATTTAGGGGACATGTATGTAGTCAGAGCTGGGCAGAGTAGAACATCTTGTGATCTTGTCAAGATTTCTCTAACTGAACAATAAAAGAGGATTGCTCAGGCCTTGAGTAAATCTGTGTGGCAAGACTGGGCTCAAATGAAAGGAAATCTTATTCTTTACATTATAACAGCAAACAAATTTTGGGGTTTACATCCACTTTAAGCCATATTGGCAGGTTAATTGACTCCTGTTCAAACTGTCCCCAGCATGTGTGTACAAGTTGTCTATGCACATGTACCATCACATTATGCAGGATAGTCCCAGAATGAGCAATTAGGCAGGGTTGAGGAAAGACCCAGAAATGTGTATGATATAGCACCCATAGAAATGTTAAGAGTTGGATATGACTAAACGGATCTATACTGGGACAGGGCTGGCTGCGTCATGGTGTAGAAAGAATGTGTCAACAAAAGGGTTATCACTGCAGGTTGAGGGGTTCTGGGATGTGTGTTTCACTTGGAGGAAATTGGCCTCTCTCAAGGATTGCTGGATTGGGCCCTGGAGGCTTTGTAGAGGATTGGACGGGATGAGCTTCCAAACCTGGGTCTATGCTTTGATGGTAACCAGCACCTGCCGATTGTGCAGGAGTGCACAGGTCTTATGGTATGGTAGCCGGGTAAAATTCAGAGCTCCATTCTCCTGAGGAGACCACTGTGCACTGGGCGGCTGTTTGAAACCCCAGGGCCCCGTAAAGCCAACCTGACAGCCTCTCCCCAAAAAAAAAAAAGTTGAATATGCTTCAGTTATGAGTAAACACTGAATGATCAGTACGGAACACTCATTGTGTTCATTCAGGAAAGGAAAGGGCTGGTAAATGTGACATTTACCGGACCCTTCCCTCACTCTCCATCCTGAAGGATCTTATTGTGTGCTTGTAGCTGCTGGTGGGAAGGAGAGGAGGGAACATGGCAGCACTGTGGGGGTTGGGAGAGGGTGGGGCACAGGGAGGCTTGGCCAGCAGAGGGAAATGTATGGTACACAGGGAGGGCAATTACTGGAACTGATCCCCTGTATTGCTCTCTGCAGCAGCTAAAAGCCAGCAGGAGGGAGAGAAGTAGAAGGCAGCTTTCAGCTGCTGCAGAGAGAGCCATATAGGGGAACGGTTCTAGTATTTGCCCCCTCCTGTCATGCCAATCACCCTCCCTGCCCACATCCAATTCACCCAACTGCCTGGGCCCCCCTGCTGGTCTGGGCCTCATACAGGAGTAGCAGTGAAACCCCCTTATCCATGGGCCTAACTGTACTGGTAGGGAGCAACAGGTCGATGGCGAAACTAGGGGTATGTGCCTGTCTGCACGGACTAGGTCAACACCTGGAGAAACTGTTGATGCAGGAGCAGCATGAACACAGTTCTACTAGTTTGAGAGCCAGTTTAGGTGGGCTGGTGTATATATTGCTGTTCTTGGCAAGTAATTTCCCAATCTATGGTGAGTTTGCTTACCAGTGAGGTTTGGCCGAAAGTTTACAGAACCAAACTCCATGTTTCCTCGAGGTGTTTCAACTCTCACATGCAGCGTGTAATTTTTACTGAAATCCAGTAATTGTGAAGGAATATTGCACACATGTTCATCAATGTGAACACATCCTGGGATTTCACTGGCTGCCATCCCAAACCTTTAAACCAATATGAAAGGTGATTAATCATCGGGTTAATCAGAACGGTCTAACATACATAAAGTTTTAGAGCTCAGCCGCAATCCCTCTTCCACCTTTTTATATTGAAGAGCCAATAAGTAGGCTTGAAAGATGGAAGGGGCAAGGCTTGACTTTTAAATGAGAAGTTGAGATTTACATAGATTAGGATGCCTATATATCTGGGTCTACTGATCATGTCATTTCGGCTCTGTTCACACCCAAGTAGCTCAACGTGACCACATTGCATTGCGTTTAGGACAGTCCATTCATTGCAACCAGTGGATGCCTCCACGACCGCAGTGGATTGATGAACTCACTTGTATACAGCGTTTGGAGGAACTGGTAGCACAACATCATGACATATTCTTGGTCTATATGGCCACATAGTCTACCCGGATACTCTTTTTGGACTCCTCACGCTTTCAAACTGGCTTTTCTTGACTAAGGACCTTCCAAATACTGGGTTCAGACAGTACAATCCCTACCCACACCCAGCTCTTCTCTATGTTTCTCCCCTACTTCTCTTACCTTTCTTCTTCCTCTCTCCCTTTTCTAGTCTCATGTGAATAGATGTATACTCTGGAATTTCACACCCGTGGATGTCTACCCTGTAAGACCTTCAGCGAGACCCCTGCAACACACCTGCTGACAGATGTTATTAACCTCTCTTGTTTACGTTCCCCTATTTGGGGTGTACAAGAGGGATATACCGTAACCCCTTTCCTTTTACTTTCCAATTTACATACAATCACAAGGTGTCCCTTTCCATACGCTTCTTTGGTATAAGGGCCTCATGTCGCTATGGATTGAATCTGGCAACTGGACATCACTGGGCCAAGCTGGTGCATGGAAGCAGCCTAGCCTCTTTCTACTTTCAAGCGAGGAGCTTTGGCAACAAATGATCTTCTTAGCTATCTGTCAAGCTGCATACACACCTGAGCAATGGGGAAACTCCCAAAAATTCTTCCTAATGACCACCAATGTAAGGAGGCATGCCTCCCACTGACCCAACAATGTATTGAGATGTTTCTCCACTGAGCACCAAAGTGAAGGGGCCTTTCCTCCACCAATGTAAGGCAACATTCCTACAGTAACCACCAATATAAAAAGTGCTGTGAAAAAGTATTTACCTCTTCCTGATTTTTTTTTTTGCATATTTGTTACACTTATGCAGCGTATACACGATCGGAATTCTCGTCGGAAAAATCTGACGGTTTTCCCGACGGAATTCCGCTCAAACTGTCTTGCCTACACACGGTCATACCAAATTCCGATCGTCAAGAACGCGGTGACCTACAACACTACAACGAGCCGAATTCAATGCTTCCCTGCATGCGTTGAATTGTTTACTGGAATGCATAGGAATTTTGTGCGTGAGAATTGCTACAGATGATCAGAATTTCCGATAGAAACCTTTTCCGTCGGAAAAATTGAGAACATGCTCTCAAATTCTTTGCTGTCGGAAATTCGGCCAGAAAAATTCCGATGGAGCCTACACACGGTCGCATTTTCTGATGAAAAGCTCTCATCAGTCTTTTTCTGGCCGGAATTCCGATCATGTGTACGCGGCATTAAATATTCATATAATCAAACAAAATTTTATATTACACAACGATAGCCTGATTTTTTTTTTAGATGATGATTTTATTTATTAAAGGGAAAAAAAAGCTGCCCAAACCTGCCTGGCCCTATGTGAAAAAGTAATTACCCCCTAAACCTAATAAAATGCAAAAACTGCAATCTATGGTTTGTGATAACTGGTAATGAGTCTTTCACATTGCTGTGTAGGAATTTTTGCCCTCTCTTTGCAGAATTGTTTTAATTCAGCCACATTGGAGGGTTTTCAAGCATGCACGGCCTGTTTAAGGTCATGATTGTAGCAGTGATTGTAAAGTCTCGTTTTTTTTTTTTTTTTTTTTAAATAACAAACATGTTATACTTACCTGCTCTGTGCAGTTGGTTTTGCACAGGGCAGCCTGGATCCTCCTCTTCTCAGCTCCCTCTTCGCTGCTCCTGGCCCCTCCCTCCTGTCGAGTGCCCCACTCAGTAAGCAGCTTGCTACGGGGGAACCCGAGCCGAGTCACAGCTCCCTGTGTCCATTCAGACACGGAGCTGTGGCCCCTGCCCCTCTCTCTTGATTAGCTAAATGACTTTAAATGACAGCCACAGGAGCCAATGGTGCAGCTGCTGCGTCTCAGCCAATCAGGAGGAGAGTCCCGGATGGCTAAGACACTCATGGACATCGCTGGAGAGAGATGGGGATCAGGTAAGTAATTAGGGGGTGCTGGGGAGGCTGCTACACATAGAAGGCTTTTTATCTTAAAGCGGTTATGCACTCTGTAAAAAATTTTTTTTTTTTGTGACGGAATAAAAAGGATGCTTACCTTTATTGGGGGACTCACCTGTTCCATCTTCCATCTCGATCGCCGCCGGTTTTCGTCCGATGAAGTTCCTCCTCTTCTTCTTTTGTGCTGGGGGCCATCTTGCCTGTGGGCATGTGAAACACCCACAGGAACTTTAGATGGCCCAGCATGCACCGCCGTTACTCGCGCGTGCGCAGTAACGGCACATCTGCCGACATCTCACGAGATTTCGGCAGATGTGGCCGAAATCTCGGGAGATTTCGGAAGATGTGGCCGAAATCTCGCGAGATTTCGGAAGATGCCCGCACTGACTCCTGGGATCAATGACACCAGATCCCAGGAGACAGTGCGGCGTGACGACGATCGACGCAGAGACCCCGCCCGCCGCCGCATAGAGAGAAGACCGGAAGTCTTCAATTACAAGGTAAGTAAAAAAAAAAAAAAAAAAAAAAAACATTTCATTTAGTACTCTTTGCCTGATTTGGAAGGCAAAGAGATTTACTAAATGAAATGGGTGCAGAACCGCTTTAATGCATAGAATGCAAAAAGATAAAAAAGCCTTCTGCCTTTACGACTCCTTTAAGCCCAGACTTTGACTAGGCCACTCCAAAACCTTTATTTTGTTCAGGAAGGGGGCAAATACTCTTTCACAGCACTATAAGTTTGTTAGTAGAATGGGGGACCTTGCTAAAAAAAAAAAAAAAAGTGACATCTGAGCAAACAGGCAGGCCACTTTTACATTTTAAATATGACTAATGGGTTCACTTTAATAAATCTAAGGCCCCTTTCACGCGGGGCGATCCGCTCAGCTGGAGATCGATCCATTGATCCACACTAAACAGGCGGATGACAGAGCCCTGCTGATCTCTATGGGAAGATCGGATGAAAACAGTCTGTCCATTTTCATCTGATGGACGGGTGGCGAACCTTTATTAATGGGAAAATAAATGGCGATGCCTACTTCTCCTTACCCCCGTTTGTCTCATGTCAATACAGGTGCTATTTAAGTCTAAACATGACTGTAACAATTACGCTGAACATACTCTTGATAAAACATAGTAAAATTCACTTCCATGTTGTCATCGTCCATAGGTATCCAGTTCCAGGTTGCTGAAATATTTCCTTTCCGATTCATGATCCAAATGTTACTTGGTGGTTCCAAATCTGAAAAATTATGAGACATCTTCTATTGAAGGAGAAGATCCCCGCACGAGGTACAGAGAGCAGAAGCCACACGCAAAATGAGAGGAGCAACAAAAGCTTCCAGGTACAGAGCCAACAGGGATCACAAAAAAGCACCATGGGGTCTATATAGCCATTCACCTAGCCCTTCTGAATTCTTACCATATTTTGGTTAAAGTTATTTTTTAATGGGGGAAAAAAAACTAGCTGTTACAAGCATGTTATACTTACCTGCTCTGTGCAGTGGTTTTGCACAGAGCAGGCCGGATCCTCCTCTTCTCGGGTTCCTCTTCTGTGATCCTGGCCCCTCCCTCCTCTTCAGTGTCCCCACAGCAGGCAGCTTGCTCACAGCTCCCTGTGTCCATTCAGACACAGAGCCCTGACTCGGCCCCGCCCCCTCTCCCCCCTGATAGGCTAGCTGACTTTGATTGACAGCAGCGACAGCCAATGGAGCCGCTGCTGTGTCTCAGCCAATCAGGAGGGAGGATCTCGGATGGTAGAGAATCAAGGAAATTGCTGGACAGGGAGGAGGAGCTATTTAGGGGGCTGCTGCACAAAGAAGGCTTTTAATCTTAATACATTCTATGCATTAGGAAAAAACATTCAGGAGTTTACAACCCCTTTAATAAGTTAATTTCCTACGATTGTCAGCTCCATCTAGTGACCAGAATTGTATTTTCCTAAACGATTACAGGAAAAATACTGCATTAGGGCGACTAGCGCTGACAATGACATTAGCGCTGACAATTATAGGAAATCAAAGTGCTGCATTACATAAAATATAGTCCGAATTCATGAGGGCTAGGTGAATGCTTGTAATATTCATCCAATAATTAATAAATATATTTTAATAAATATATTTATTAATAAATTATATATAAATAATGAATAAATAAATATATAAAATATAAATAAAATAGACCCCTAGATGTGTGCAGAAGACTTTCACAAGCTAAACACTTTTCTACTGAGCAACTACAAATTTATAAGCGGCAGGATTAAAGCAAATGTAAACTTAACAAAATTATATTTAGTTTGCTAAAGTACTATTTACCATAAATTGTAAAAAAAAAATGTAAATTTTTTTTTCCTGAAATACTAATCTTTTTATCCATCTTAGTGTTGCTGATCTCCTGCAGCCTCTTTATCGCCACCTCCCATTAGAATACTACAGCAGTCGCTCTATTTCTCAAAGTGGGTTTTATGATGGCGACAACAAGTAAGTAAAATGGCCACTTGCAGTCTCCACTTGAAGCCCAAGTGACAACACAGGAGCCCAACTGGGAGATAGGGCCAGAGCGTTGTCACAATAATAGAGTGCTAGGAAATTTGTGTCTGTTTGCAATGTGCATTGCCTTTCAATGTGCACCTTACTGCAAAGGCTAGTTATAAATTGGCATGGTTGCTATATTTTTTTATAGCTTGTTTGCTGGAAGTGCCTGAACAGGGACCACCCTAATGGCAGGATCACCAGGTATTCAAACATTTTAAAAATTGTATTTAAAAAACTTAGGAGATATTAGTGGTTTGGCTCACATATATACTTTAACCACTTAAAAGCGGAGTTCCACCCAGTGTTTTTAAGTGGTAGTAAACTTTGTACTACCACTTGTACCTACAGGCAAGCCTATAATAAGACTTACCTGTGGGTACTGTGAATGCACAGTTTAGGATATATTCAGAGTGCATGCAGCCAATGACATCACAGGCGCATGCGCTCTGAAGGTCCGGCTTACTGTGCCTGACTTCCAGATGCTGGTAACTTCGGCTCCCGCACGCATGCGAGGGAGTGACATCATCACGTCCCGGCCACTCATGTAGCCGGAGGCCGCACACCCAGATGGAAGACCGCAGGAAGAGCTTTGTTCTCAGATAAGTATTATAATGTGCTAGGATGTGAAAGACAAAAATTGCCCATTCTGGCTTAAGAGCCCGGCACTTTGATTTTTATATTTGCATGATATTAAATTATGTATTTTTCCTTTGTATTGCAAAGGCTTTTTTTTTTAATCATGTGACCAACAGCTCCTCCCACTGAGGTTTCCTTGCAAATGAGCTGGAATCAACGTATATTGATAATGGATGTAGCACCCTCCAAGCGTAGGATGCTTTGTTTTGGTCTCCTTCTGTAATCAAGGGATAGGCGATTGTTTAGCCTGGTCTGCTCAGGGCTTCCCAGGCTGGGAGTTTAATTGCTTCCCCCTACCTCTTTAAGCTTTCAGAACATAGGACAGGAAATTCAAATAACCATCCTGGATACGTATAATGCTCCAGCCAAATGCTGGAGAGGAGTATGCAGAAGGAGGCTTGGATGGTGGTAAATAGTCTGAAGCACTGGAGAGTAGGGTTCCTTCTCCTAATGAGGGTTCCAGAGCCATAGGAGCTGCTGTCCTTGGGCAGCCTAAGATTCGTACAGCTGCTCTAGAGACCTCAGTGATATCATGGCTGCGGGCCTAGATGGTTTATACTTGGAGCCAACAGGAGACCCTAACCACAGATGATCTGGTATTGAGAGGTGTCATCTCACTCACTAGACCGCGTGTAGAGAAGGCTGGAAGGTAGCAGCTGTCCTGGGGACTTGCGAGTAAAGACTTAAAAATGGATTTCTGTGACTAGCGCAGTTCCCGAAACCCTGCACACGTACTTGTAGTTGTACATTAGCGCAAGATAACCAAATGCCAAAAGACTTGCTCCATGGTCTTCAGCTGTGAAGCCTCAGACTATTCAAGACACATTATTACTCAATGTTTAGAGAACGTTCAAAACGCTTGGCGCTTAAGGAGAAGGAGTATCCCTCGCCCTAACCCCCTCCTGGCGAAATAAAAAAGTCACCACCCCCTTATCTGAGGAGGAGTTAAATCAAAGCAGCTGCTGCCATACTGTTGGCTAAGTGTGCAGATATAACCGACATACCCGACTTGAGCCAAGTACCTGAAACTCTGTGGGCAACTGGCAAATATGATGTTGGATTGTTGAAAGTGACACCTATACAGATCAAACTAAAGGAAGCAGCGCACCTTCCACATAACCCACAGTATCCCTTGAATCCGCAACAGATAGAAGGGATACAATTATAACTTGACAAATATCTGGAAAAGGATGTAGTTACCAAAATGTACTTCACCTGCAAATACCCCTCGACTTCCAGTAAAAAAAGGAAAGGTGAACCAGGACAACCACCTGTATACCGGTTGGTACATGATTTATGGGAAGTGAATAAGTTAATAGATACTCCTATTGTTCCAAATCTACACACTCTGCTATATCAAATTCCTCCTACAGCTACTTGTTTTTCTGTTATTGATTTGGCCAATGCATATTTTTCTGTTCCCATTAGCAGTGTCAGCATTTTGCATTTATCGTGGCTGGGCAACAGCATACATGGAAGAGAACAGCATACATGGAAGAGGCTCCCCCAGGGTATGATAGGCTCCCCCTCAGAATATAATGCTGCATTATCCCAAATCTCAGTGGAAACCAAAGCACAATGACGCTGTCCTACTTCTGTATGTTGATGACCTTCATTTGTGTTGTAGGGTTCAGTCCACTTCTAAAGAAGAAACCATTAGTTTGCTGGTGTTTCTGGCACAGACAGAGAGCAAAAAAAAAGAAAAAAGAAAATAAAAATAAAAAATCCCCAAACGAGGGGTACTGAATTAAAATACACGGAGGTCTGGTTAGTAAAATCTTCTTCCAGCAGAGGTCCGAATCGCATGTTTGTGATATGACATCACAGCACGCCTTCCTCCTAGGCGCTTCCATCTCTGCAGCTGGGAAACGCAAGTGAAATTGCACATGCTCCCGACCCCACAGAGGAACACACCACACATTAGCACATGCGTGCACCAAACCACATGGTCCTGCAGCAGCATGTAGCTTGGTGCAGCGCAATTTAAAAAAAAGGAAGGTCAGGGACTTGTTTTTCCGTATTTCTCATGAGTAGTGGAGTCCATTCAAATGAATGGGCTGACCTACCTGTGACATGAACATGTACAAACCTGAACTGAGCCCCATATCACAATCCCATCCTTACATCAGTGTCCACTGCACATCACAGTTCCCTTCCCTTTAAGACCCCCCCCCATTTCACAGTAACGTTCTCATAACCTCCCCCACATTACTTTCCTAAGCCCCCCCATTACAGACACACACACACACAATTATATAATTTTTTTTATTTTTATTATTATTAAAATACAGTGCCATCATCCATATACAAAAAGAGAAGGGATAAGGCAAATTGAGCAGTGTGTGTTTAGTATCACTTTTTTAAATATATATTTAAATATTTTTATATATTAAACTTCTTGCTGACCGCCCACTGTCAAATGACGGCGGGACGGTGCAGCTCTTGTGGCGGGCCGCCGTCATATGACGGCGCTCGCTTTTTGGCCACTAGGGGGCGCGCGCGTGCTCGCCGCGTAGCTGGGAAGCCGATGCGCGTGCCCGGCGGCCGCGATGACCGCCAGGCACCCGCGATTGCCCGGTAATTGAGCAGGACGTGGTTTTATAGCACGGATCGCTGTATAAATGGGAATGGTCCCAAAAATGTGTCAAAAGTGTCCGATATGTCCGCCGCAATGTCGCAGTCATGATAAAAATTGCAAATCGCCGCCATTACTAGTAAAAAAAAAAAAAATAATAATAAAAATGCTATAAATCTTTCCACTATTTTGTAGACGCTATAACTTTTGCGCAAACCAATCAATATATGCTTATTGCGATTTTTTTTACCAAAAATATGTAGAAGAATGCGTATCAGTCTAAACTGAGGAAAAAATTTGTTTAAAAAAAAATAAAAAATTGGATATTTATTATAATAAAAAGTAAAAAATATTGTGTTTTTTCAAACTTGTCCCTCTTAATTTGTTTATAGCGCAAGAAATAAAAAACGCAGAGGTGATTAAATACCACCAAAATAAAGCTCTATTTGTGGGGAAAAAATGATAAAAAATTTATTTGGGTACAGCGTTGCATGACCGCGCAATTGTCATTCAAAATGCGACAGCGCTGAAAGCTGAAAAATGGCTTGGTCAGGAAGGGGGTGTTCGTACCTGGTAGACAAGTGGTTAAAATCCATTTTGTATCAGTCATCCCTAACAAGCGAATAGACAATGCCGTGGTAATATGAATCAAATTACTTCTACAAACATACTGACCATTACGTAAGTGATGCCTGGCCAGAATTTCCATCAAGCATTACTTTCCACAGAGAAGGAAAGTGAAAGTGTCCTCTGGGGATTTCCAAGAAAAAAAAAAAGTACAAAATTGTGCAATGTGTGATAAGTCTCTGGAGCAGAGAGCTGGAAGAACAAAGAGAGAGCCTACCGAAATATTCAACTAGTAGAAACGTGTCCACCTCTTCATTACCAATCCATCAGAAATAAATCTATTTCCAGAGGTCCTAAACGGCTGTCTGACTGTTTTGCATTAGAAAATACAGCAAAGAGCGAATTAGTACTAGTCCTAACCATCATGGGCATCCGCAGAACTTTTTTCAGGAGGGGGCATCATTTTAGGGTCACCCATGCACCGCCCCTTTTCGACAATGTCATTATCACATTATTATGGTCAGAGACTGCAGACGTAGTACAATCCCTAGGATAAGTAATGCATAATGGCCAACAGGCCCTCTTACCAGACCCAGGGAAACTACAGCAGTGATCCCTCCAGCTGGACGATCGTTCACTCTGGATTCCCAGGGGGCGACTCTTGTCAGTAGAGTAGCATGTCTGTACCCTGGTAGTGGCTCAGTCTTTCTCGCTCTCTGGTGGTGCTGGGCAGCGTGGCTCTCTCTCTGGTCGCGCTGGGCAGCGTGGCTCTCCCTCTGGTCGCGCTGGGCAGCGTGGCTCTCCCTCTGGTCGCGCTGGGCAGCGTGGCTCTCCCTCTGGTCGCGCTGGGCAGCGTGGCTCTCCCTCTGGTCGCGCTGGGCAGCGTGGCTCTCCCTCTGGTCGCGCTGGGCAGCGTGGCTCTCCCTCTGGTCGCGCTGGGCAGCGTGGCTCTCCCTCTGGTCGCGCTGGGCAGCGTGGCTCTCCCTCTGGTCGCGCTGGGCAGCGTGGCTCTCCCTCTGGTCGCGCTGGGCAGCGTGGCTCTCCCTCTGGTGGCGCTGGGCAGCGTGGCTCTCCCTCTGGTCGCGCTGGGCAGCGTGGCTCTCCCTCTGGTGGCGCTGGGCAGCGTGGCTCTCCCTCTGGTGGCGCTGGGCAGCGTGGCTCTCCCTCTGGCTTCTGCCCAGCACACTCCTCGTTCTTTGTCCTGTAGCACTCTCTCCCTCAGCTTTTTTCCAGGCTGCAGTCTCTCAATCTCTCTCGATCGAGCTGTAGCCTCCTCCCTGTGGAAAATGGGGGTCGCCAATCTTTGGGACTACATGTCCCATGATGCTCTCCTCTCCTAGTCTTCTTTGATTGGCCCTCAGTTAAGGCCAATAGGGAAGGAACGGAGTGGGCAGGAAGCTGGGCGGGGGACCTGGTGAGAGCCACCGTCTCTTCTCCCTGACAGGAGAAAGGGAGGGCGAGCGGGGGAAACCTCTGACAGCCCGCAGCTCGCCTTTTTCCTGTTACAGCGCCCCTGAGTTCTCTGCTGGACTGAGCAAGGAAAAGAGCCGAAGTCACACTACACTGACGGGGGGGGGGGGGCTTGACAGCACCTTGATGGTGTCACCCCACTGGCGGGTGGCACCTCGATAGCAACGCAACTGTGCTGAATTTAAGATCCGATCCCTGATTCCAGGGGGGGGCACTTGACCCCCCCCTGCCCCTACCTGCGGACGCCCATGCTAACCATTAAAGAGGACCTGTCTATTCTATATAGAATTTAGAGACCCTGTTATACTCTAGAAAAAAAATTCAAGCTCAACATGCAGAAGGGGTCACAGACATCCAACACTCCCGGAAGTGTCAAATGTTAAAATGCCTTATCCCACATTCCCACCTGAGCATTTTTGTACCTACCTAGAAGCAAACACTCAGCAACAGATATCCCATGTTATTTCAGTACAGGCTATTCACATCCTAATGCCCTGTACACACGATCAAACTTTCCGCCAACAAAACTGTGGATTTTTGTTCGAAGGCTCAAACTTGTCTTGCATAAACACGGTCACACAAATGTTGGCCAACAATTACGAACGTGGGAACACAGTGACATACAACGAGCCGAGAAAAAAAGGAGCCAGTTCAATAGCCAGTTCGGCTCCTTCTGCATGATTCCAAGCATGTGTGAACTTTTGTGCAATGGACTTGTGTACACACGATCAGACTTTCCGACAACAAAGTTTTGTTGGTGAAAAATTTGAGAACCTGCTATCAAACATTTGTTGGCGGAAAGTCCGACAGCAAATGTTCGATGGAGCATACACACTGTAGGACTTTCCGACAACAAGCTCACATCCAACATTTCCCGTCGGAAAATCCGACCGCGTGCACGCGGCATTACACTCAATGGCTGTTTTTGGAGCCGTGATGCGTTTCTGGCCTCATAGACTTCAATAGAAGTGCCTGGGTAACGGTGAGCATAATATTTTTTTAGCCAAATTTTGCTAAATTTTAGTTAGGTAAGGTTACGGCAACCTAGTTTTGGTTTAATTTTTATTTTATTTTTTATTTTTTATTTTTTTTATTTTTTTGTAGGGGTTTTTTTTTTTTTTTTTCAGAGCCAAACCATGGAGACTCTGAGTTTGCTCTCATTGAAACTGAATACACCAGAAAAAAGGAGGGTTCTTCTACATGACCTGCAAAGCTATAAATCAGATGTAGCATTTATCCAAGAGACGCATTTTAGAGATGACAAAGTCCCTATCTTAAAAAATCATCTATTTCCGATTGGATATCATGCAACAAACCCAAAATCAAAATCGAGAGGGGTGTCTATCCTTATTTCGAGGAAGGTACCATAGGTGCTTACAGAATTAGCTACAGACCCGGGAGGACGCTTCTTGTTCGCGAAGGGTAGTGTAGGGGATATTAAGATCACGTTGGCGACATTATACGCCCCCAATGATCACCAAGATAAATTCCTAAAAAAAACATTTAAATACCTGAACGAATTTTCAGAGGGTCACCTGGTTATCGGGGGAGACTTTAATGTCCCTCTGACCCTGAAGGAGGACACTTCCTCTGGACTATCAGCTATCTCTTTCAGGGCACGCAACCAGATTGCTCAAACTTTTCACCAAAACCAATTGATTGACATATGGCGATTAATGCACTCTACAGAAAAAGATTACACTTTCTATTCCTCCCCCCATAAGTCATATTCTCGAATAGATTACTTTCTGGTTCCGCATGCTCAGCTACATTCGGTACGAGAAACTAGTATTGGTTCAATTACTTGGTCAGATCATGCACCTGTTTTCCTAACGTATAGCCTGCAAAATCCATGGAATAAAAGGTTTAACTCAATGGAGGCTAAATGAATCCCTCTTACAGAACAAAGAAGTCCTTGAAGAAGTAACTAAGGAAATAGAATATTATTTTAAAATAAACGATACCCCAGATTGCAACCCGGGAATTATATGGGAGGCACATAAACCAGTTATCAGAGGGATACTGATTAAACACGGAGCAAGATTAAAACGAAAGCGGACAGAACAGTTAAAAATACTGCTAGAAGAACTAGCAGGGTTGGAAAAAAAAGAAAAAAAAGAAGTGCCTGTAAATGCGTGACGCAAGTGTTTTGCGTCTGAACAACTGTTCTCCTCTGACCCAGGAGCTTCCTACACATGCACAAAGATACACATGAAAAGTGCACAAAAACACCTAAGCACTGTCAAAAGAACTTGCTAGATGTAAATGGAGGCTTAAAAGCAGTGGCAGCCCGTTCATTAGGGGCGCACGGGCGCTCCCCCCCACCCATGCGTCCAGCCCCCTAATATACATGCAGGGACGCATGGAGTCCAATGGGGGGAGGGTGTGTTTTTATTTTAATATTATTTTTGAAGCACCAGATAAGAGCCAAATGCTCTAATAGGCTTCAAAAAAAGGGTGGTCTTGAGGCGCAGAGCACTGCGCCCGAAGCCCACCCAGTTGTGTGACAATGGCAAATTAATATTTGCTATTCTCACACTGTTCCTCCTCCCAGCCAATCAGGAAGCGGGTCTGAGACCCATAACCCAATTGGCTGAAAAGACAGGCGACCCTATTGGATGCCTAGGAGGAGACGTGCGGCGGAAGCCTTGATGAGGAGGAGATGCCTGCACGTAAGAGCACTTGCCTGCCCGGAACCTAGATGGGGCAAGTGTGGGGCTGGATGACCGACCGCGAGATAGCGGCAGAGAAGACCACCCAGCACACTTTGTCCGAGTTGGGACAACAGCAGGAGTATATTAAAGTTTAGAAAACCCAGCTGGGTCTCTCCCAACCTGGATTCCCAAGTATCTAAACTGTTCAACCCATACCAACTGGGTGGTCGGGTAGTAGCTTGCGGCTGGGGGTCAAGCGGAAACATGGATTTAATCAGGTGCAAATTTTTACCTGAATTTCACACCTTAACCAGATCCAAAAACGTACAGGACCCTTTTTCAAACCGCACCGCAGCCGCCCCCCGGATACGTGTGAACTGGCTCCATTGAAAACTGTTCACATTCATGTTATGTGAATTGGATGCAGCTAAAAACACATCCAATTCACATATACAGGTCCTTCTCAAAAAATTAGCATATTGTGATAAAGTTCATTATTTTCAGTAATGTACTGATAAACATTAGACTTTCATATATTTTAGATTCATTACACACAACTGAAGTAGTTCAAGCCTTTTCTTGTTTTAATATTGATGATTTTGGCATACAGCTCATGAAAACCCAAAATTCCTATCTCAAAAAATTAGCATATCATGAAAAGGTTCTCTAAACGAGCTATTAACCTAATCATCTGAATCAACTAATTAACTCTAAACACCTGCAAAAAGATTCCTGAGGCTTTTAAAAACTCCCACCCTGGTTCATTACTCAAAACCGCAATCAGGGGTAAGACTGCCGACCTGACTGCTGTCCAGAAGGCCATCATTGACACCCTCAAGCAAGAGGGTAAGACACAGAAAGAAATTTCTGAACGAATAGGCTGTTCCCAGAGTGCTGTATCAAGGCACCTCAGTGGGAAGTCTGTGGGAAGGAAAAAGTGTGGCAGAAAACGCTACACAACAAGAAGAGGTGACCGGACCCTGAGGAAGATTGTGGAGAAGGACCGATTCCAGACCTTGGAGGACCTGCGGAAGCAGTGGACTGAGTCTGGAGTAGAAACATCCAGAGCCACCGTGAACAGGCATGTGCAGGAAATGGGCTACAGGTGCCGCATTCCCCAGGTCAAGCCACTTTTGAACCAGAAACAGCGGCAGAAGCGCCTGACCTGGGCTACAGAGGAGCAGCACTGGACTGTTGCTCAGTGGTCCAAAGTACTTTTTTCGGATGAAAGCAAATTTTGCATGTCATGCGGAAATCAAGGTGCCAGAGTCTGGAGGAAGACTGGGGAGAGGGAAATGCCAAAATGCCTGAAGTCCAGTGTCAAGTACCCACAGTCAGTGATGGTCTGGGGTGCCATGTCAGCTGCTGGTGTTGGTCCACTGTGTTTTATCAAGGGAAGGGTCAATGCAGCTAGCTATCAGGAGATTTTGGAGCACTTCATGCTTCCATCTGCTGAAAAGCTTTATGGAGATGAAGATTTCATTTTTCAGCACGACCTGGCACCTGCTCACAGTGCCAAAACCACTGGTAAATGGTTTACTGACCATGGTATTACTGTGCTCAATTGGCCTGCCAACTCTCCTGACCTGAACCCCATAGAGAATCTGTGGGATATTGGGAAGAGAAAGTTGAGAGACGCAAGACCCAACACTCTGGATGAGCTTAAGGCCGCTATCGAAGCATCCTGGGCCTCCATAACACCTCAGCAGTGCCACAGGCTGATTGCCTCCATGCCACGCCGCATTGAAGCCGTCATTTCTGCAAAAGGATTCCCGACCAAGTATTGAGTGCATAACTGAACATAATTATTTGAAGGTTGACTTTTTTTGTATTAAAAACACTTTTCTTTTATTGGTCGGATGAAATATGCTAATTTTTTGAGATAGGAGTTTGGGGTTTTCATGAGCTGTATGGCAAAATCATCAATATTAAAACAAGAAAAGGCTTGAACTACTTCAGTTGTGTGTAATGAATCTAAAATATATGAAAGTCTAATGTTTATCAGTACATTACAGAAAATAATGAACTTTATCACAATATGCTAATTTTTTGAGAAGGACCTGTATGTGAACCCAGCTTTAGGCTTTGTTTACACTTGTGGTTGCCCCCAAAAGATGCAAAGACAAACGAATGGGGAAAAAAAAAAAAAAAAATTATACCCCCCGGTCACATTTGATGGATGTCCAAAAACACGGGGATTCAGGAGGCAGTTATATTAGTTCATCTAAATTTTTTTTTTTTTATATATATATATATATATATATATATATATATATATATATATATATATTATTACTTGTTTTTAACCTCAACATCAATGTATTACAGGTGATGCAGTGAGCACTGCATTTAAATTGTTATCTGGTGTGATAAGTACAGTATGTGTGGAATATGAAAAACATGTGTAAAATACAATTGTATGTAAATTGTAATGAAGATAAAGGAAATGTGTTGTGAATGAAAGAAATGAAATGACAACATTAGTGAAAGTGTTTATGTTATGTGAATGCATAAAAAATGCAAGTGTGTTAAAAGGTGGGTGGTTGAATGTCATGTGCTCAGGATGGTGACATTGTGCTGCAATGTGAAAAACAACCTGCTAAAGGCAAAAAACATACAGTTTAAATGAAAAACAAAAAGAGAAAAACAAAAAACACACACATCTTTTAAAATTACCTTGGCTGGTGAAAAAAAAAAAAAAAAAAAAAAATATTCCACACATACTTATCACGTTAAGGTTATAGGTTAAGGTTAAGGTTATAAAAAAAAAAAAAAAAAAGGAAGATCGAGATATATATAGATGGGGACTAACTGGCCCGGGATTGTTCAACAGTGCTACATTGGATGAAAAGATTATTCTTCATAAATAGTTTTTTTTTATTAATTGATTCATTGAGATTATTGGAAAATGCATCACAGGTGCTGCCCATCACATTCACTCCTTTGGAGGTCCAAGAGCGCGGCTCCTTGCAAGCCCCCAGGAGCCGCATTTCATATTGAGGAGGTGGGAACAGCGTGTGGAGGTGACTGGATCATTAAAATAAATTACAAACAAATTCTGGTTATAGGATACAGTTCCAATTTTTGAGCGGTAATTATCAACCTTATTATACTGCAATATATGTAAAACTGCTTGTAGATTATAAAGCATTAAGCTTATGATTATTTTGACATATTTTCCGAGAATCAACCACTTAAAGGGGCGTTCCAGACAATAATTTTTTTATTTTTATTTTTTTTAAAGTCAGCAGCTACAAACACTGTAGCTGCTGACTTTTAACCACTTAACCACTACAATACAGGGCACTTTCGCCCCCTTCCTTCCCAGACCAATTTTCAGCTTTCAGCGCTCTCGCACTTTCAATGACAATTGCGCGGTCATACAATGCTGTACCCAAATGACATTTTTTATCATTTTGTTTGCACAAATAGAGCTTTAGTTTGGTGGTATTTATTCACGACTCCGTTTTTAATTTTTTGCGATATAAAATATAAATATATAAATTATATATATATATAAATATATAATAAAATAGCGGAAATTTTGAAAAAAAACAATATTTTCTCCTTTCTTTTTTAAAAGAAATTCAATAAAATCAAATTTTGTCATAAATTTAAGCCAAAATGTATTCTGCTACATGTTTTTAGTAAAAAAAAAATTCCGTTAAGTGTATAATAATTGGTTTGTGTCATCACGGACATATGTACGCAAATGATCATGTACAGATGTGTGCAGGTGATCACGGACATATGTGTGCAGATAATCATTGGCACATGTTATTTTACTGGGACATATGTGGGGGACATGTGTTTTTTTTTTTTATTTGGGGACATGTGTGTTTTGGGGACATGTGTGGGAACATTTGTGTTTACTGTGTTGGTGACACTAGACTGGTGATCAGTGAGTAAAAAGCTGTAAAAAAACAGCTAATACTCACTGAAGAACGGAGAGAGGTCTGTGTAAACAAACCTCTCCCCGTGCTTCCTAGTGAGGCTGTCACTGATCGTCTGTTCCCTGTCATAGGGAAAGATGATCAGTGATGTCACGCCACGTCCCCCTACAGTAAAAAAAAAAAAAAAAAACACAAAGGTCACACTTAACCCCTACACTGCCCCCTAGTGGTTAACCCCTTCACTGCCAATTTTTTTACAGTAATCAATTCATTTTTAATCGCACTGATCGCTGTATTAATGCCAATGGTCCCAAAAATGTGTCAAAATTGTCCGACGTGTCCGCCATAATGTCGCAGTCACGAAAAAAAAAAAAAAAAAAAAGCTGATCCCCGCCATTACTAGTAAAAAATGTTTTAATAAAAATGCCATAAAACTATCCCCTATTTTGTAGACTTTTGCGCAAACCAATCAATAAACGTTTATTGCGATTTTTTTTTTTTTTTTTTACCAAAAATATGTAGAAGAATACGTATCGGCCTAAACTGAGGAAAAAAAAAAAGTATTTTATATATTTTTTGGGGATATTTATTAATTAAAGCAAAAAAAATATTGAATTTTTCTCAAAATTGTCGCTCTATTTTTGTTCATAGTGCAAAAAATAAAAACCGCAGGGGCGATCAAATACCACCAAAAGAAAGCTGTATTTGTGGGAAAAAAAGGACGCCAATTTTGTTTGGGAGCCACGCTGCACGACCGCGCAATTGTCAGTTAAAGCGACGCAGTGCCGAATCGCAAAAGGTGCTCTGCTCTTAAGCCAGCAAAATGGTCGGGTCTGACAGTGGTTAACCAATGGGTTGGTATTTGGGGCTCTGTATCTTTAAAATGTACACAGTAAAAATCATACTATATAGTAACTGTTATAGAGGGTGATGTATGTGTGACAGCTCTGTCTAATCATTATTTTATATATTACATTATGTTATATTTAGTTTCACTTTGTTGAATGTTCTACAAAAAAAAACTTGTCTGATAGCAAGACCACCGATTTGCAACTGTCTGATGGCTTGACTCCAGTCTGTAGACACTCTTCTCTATTCCCCTGTAGACTGACACCCTGCACTGCTCTCTGTGGGGCCCCTGTGTCAGTGTAGGGCCCCCCTCAGTGCCATGGATGACCACAGAGTCTGCATTACACACAGCACACTGACCTGACACTGCAGATCCCAGCCCGGCCAGCAGGGGGAGTAGTAGAATCCCGGGGCCCCCGATCATCATGCTGCCTCTTCTCCCCTCTGGTCACATTTCCATCTCCGATCACATCTCTCCGTCCCGCAGTCCCACCATCAGCGCTGATCGCCCCGCCCACCCCTACTTCCCCTCTGTATCTGTCCGCATCCAGGGGCGGCGGCCATTTTACCTGCGCCCGGCTCTATCCATTGCATAGAGCTGGGGCTTCAGAAAAATGTCTCCTGCAGTGAGGACACATAGAAGTGTAAAAGAGCAGTGAAGTGAATTTAATGTGTTTGTTACATTGAGGATGTTTTGCTATAAAAGGGTGTGTTGGCTGAGCCGAGTGACCACACTATGGTTCATTTTGTAATAATCTCGTTATACATAATTATGTATAATACCTCCAATATCATTTTCTCCCCTTTTCTTCTGTCAAATAAAAACACTGAAAGCTTTTTTTGTTTTATACATATATATATATATATATATATATATATATATATATATATATATATATATATATATATATATATATATATATATATATATATATATATATATATATATATAAAAACCCTTTAATGACTAAGCCTATTTGGTGTTTACTAGTTAAAATCCGTATTTGTTGCTAGAAAATGACTTAGATTCCCCAAACATTATATATATTTTTTTGGCAGAGAATCTAGAGAATAAAATGGCGATTGTTAAAATATTTTATGCCACACGGTATTTGTGCAGCAGTGTTTTAAACGCAACTTTTTGGGAAAAGGGACATTTTCATGAATCTTAAAAAAACGACACTGTAAAATTAGCCCAATTTCTTTGTATAATGTGAAAGATGATGTTACGCCGAGTAAATAGATACCAAACATGTCACGCTTTATAATTGCACGCACTCGTGGAAAGGCGACAAACTACTGTACCTAAAAATCTCAGGCGACGATTTCATTTTTTTTTACAGTTACCAGGTTAGTTACAGAGAAGGTCTAGTGTGAGAATTATTGCTCTCGCTCTGACAATCGCGGCGATACCTCACATGTGTGATTTGAACACCGTTTACATATGAGGGCGCGACTTCCGTATGCATTTTCTTTGCTGCGCGAGCTCGCGGGGACAGGGCCGCTTTAAAAAAAAAAAAAATAATTCTTATTTATTTTATATTATTAAGTTGTGTTTAGAAAAATAATAATTTTTGATCACTTTTATTGCTGTCACAAGGAATGTAAACATCCCTTGTGACAGTAATAGGTGGTAACAGGTACTCTTTATGGAGAACCCAAACCCCTCCTTTTCACTTCAAAGTATTCAGAACGCCATTTTTGGCGATTCTGAATACTGTATATTTTTTTTAAAACCGGCGCCATTGGCAGCCGAGTAAACAGGAAGTGACGTTGTGACGTCACTTTCGTATTTACATTCAGGAGACTGTAATAAAGCCGTTTCCGGCTTCATTCCAGTCTGTCTCTAGCCACCAGAAGTGGCGGATTGTCGATCGGGGTACGGGAGGCCCGGGAAGAGCGGCGTGAGGCGGCGGGAGGGGGGGACGTCCCCTCCCACTCCTCCGGGAGGCTTTTAATCACATCGGTTGTTATCCCTGGATAGCCGATTGCAGCTGCGGCCATCATCCCGGTATAACCCCCGAAAGCCGAATACGCATATCTGCTTACGCTCGGCAGGAAGGGGCGATATATATATATATATATATACATATATATATTTTTTATTTTTTTTATATTTTTTTTGTTTGTTTCTATAAATGCAAAAAATACCTGCTGATCTTGCCAGATGTTCCTGTGCTCAGGGCCTTTGTTGCAGTGTTATCAGGTCTCTCTGCGGACTACAGAACACCTCCCCCTCCCTGGTATGAAGAGGGGGAGGTGTTCTGTAGTTCTAACACACTTCCTGTCTGAGGGTGACAGTGCTGCTCCTCCATACAGCACAGTGAGTGCGCGTTGTCAGCCTAGGACAGGAAGCGCGTTACTGGCAGGATGGCCAGGGAATATAAAGAGTAGCAGATCCTTTAAGTCCTGTAAGTTGTGATGTGGAATCTACATATATCAGACTTATTTTTCCAGCACAATCAACAGATTGAATTGGACTGAGGTTAGGAGAATTTGGAGGCCAAATCAACACCTTGAACTTGTTGTGTCCACCATTTCTGGATATGTTAGACCAGGCCATCTTCTTCCATTGCTCCATGGTCCAGTTCTGATGCTCATGTGCCCATTGTAGGCTCTTTTGGCAGTGAACACGTCAGCATGGACGCCCTGACTGGTCTGCAGCTACCAAACCCCACATACAACAAACTGCGATGCACTGCGTGTTCTGAGACCTTTTCTAATGGAACCAGCATTCATTTTTTTCAGCAATCTGAGATGCAGTAGCTTTTCTATTGGATTGGACTACACAGACCTTGGTTTTCCTTCCTTGGACCACTTTTGTTAGATCCTGACCACTGCAGACCCCATCCCACAAGAGCTGCAGTTTTGGAGATGCTCTGACCCAGTCGTTCAGCCATTCAGGGCTGGCGCTACCACTAAGCAGCCGCCTAGGGCACACTGCAGCCTAGGGTGCCTGGCCGCTGTTGTTCCTACTTTCCTCTCTCTGAAGCAAATAAGTCTCAGCAGGCTCCGTCCCCACATAGTGTCAGAGGCACAGCAGCGGCGGGGGACTGTGTCCTGACTCCTGAATGAATGAAAGCAAACATCCCCCGCCTGCGCCGCTGTGCTCTTCTGATCAGTCATCAGTGACCTGTGATTGCTGTCCATGACCACAACCAGCTCTGCCTCTCTGCCCATACGTAATTCCTAATGCTGTGTCCCCTGGCCCTGCTCCCCCTGTCATAGAGGCCGCTTTCCCTCCTGGTCTGTCCTGAACAATGCCGGCAGCATCACTCAAGTGCTATAGCGACTGACGGCGGCGCTCTGGGCTTAGTGACAGGCGGAGCCTGCCTGGAAAAGGCACCGAGGTAGGCAGGGTTTAAAATTGTTCCTCGCACATGCACTGGCAGGGTCGCGTCGTCAGATATATGCAGAGCAATCTGCAGAGCCCCAGACCTAGTGAGTGAAACACTGTCACTGTCTGAGATTGCATTATTGCGTGTAAAATTATTTGGTGTATAAAGACAGATCTGTCCATCACACTGATGTGTGTGTACCGAGGGAAGGGGTCGGGTCCCCCCTCCCCTCCCTGGTGAGGCTGCATTGATAGGCACTGGTGAGGCTGCAATTGATGGGCACAGGTGAGGTTGCATTGATGGGCGCTGGTGAGGCTGCATTGATGGGCGCTGGTGAAACTGTATTTCATGGGCAGGGCAAAGAGGGTGGAGTCGGGGGTTTGCGGAAAAATTAGGTTTTGCCTAGGGCAGGGGTGCCCAACGTTTTGAAGAGCGAGGGCCACTTAAGTGAATTAGTAACTAGTCGCGGGCCACAATGAGCGGAGCGGGAGGATGACAGGTTTGTGACCACGGACACAGCCTACTCTACTCCATGGGCCCTCTGATCCGATTCTGATCCGGGCATTTTTTTTTTAGGTAGGCGGGTGTAAACAGACACAAGTCCGTTTACATCTGCTGCTCCATAGAGGTGACTAGTAAGTCCGATTGGGTCGGACCAATCATGTGAAAGGTGCCTAAGGCTGCTTTCACACTGATGCGCTGCGATTTGCCCAAACTGTGGGTGCAGCGCAGTTAACCTGTGGATTTTCTGCGGGTTAGCTGCACTTTGCGGTAAACTTCTATTATATCCTGCAAGTGTGGCGCACTTTCTGAAGGCGCAACAAACCCGCAGGTAATAACAGAAGTCTATGGCTCAATGCAGGTAGCCCGCAGCTGCTCTGCACCTGCGGATCAGTTTGAAAGCAGCCCAGTAACCACAGCAAAACAGATATATCCATATATACTGTTTATACGTCTTCCATTCTGGTATCGCTGGCTGTTGGTGTCCCAGGCGGAGTGCATTTGGTATCACTATCATAATTAAAGTGATTTAGCGCTAAAATAAAATAAAAACACACAATAAGAATATCACATCTAATAAAACCCAATATAAGAATCAATAATTAATGTAAAGATATATAAAGGCACGTAATTAATAACACAGATGGACTAATGAATAAAGAAGGTGGTCTATGAGTCTAATATTACTAAAGAAAGTCCGATGAGTGAAGGAGTAAAAAAGTTCAAATTAAGGGATAGCTCTTGTTGGCATCATTGGGAAATACATGTTGATAGCATCAGTATTATAAATAGTTAAAAGACAACTATTTCAAATTTCATCCACACATATATAGGCTGAGTGTTTTTCCAAAAAGTAAGGTGTTTCACAACTGTCAGCAGGGTAGGTTGGTGCAATCCTTAAACGGTTTCTCCAACCTCCTATCCAAAAAGTAAGGTGTTTCACAACTGTCAGCAGAGTAGGTTGGTGCAATCCTTAAACAGTTTCCCTAACCTCTCACCTCATATACTCTTTGGTAGCGCGTGTGATATAGGAATATTGTGGTCCTTCTCTACCATCCGAGCGCTTCTCCTCCCATTCAATGGCTTGTCACCGCACAGTGGAAACGGAGATGTGCCTTCACGTTGGGACCACTGTCCTCTCCACGCCGTTAGACCAGCATGTATCTAAATGCGGGTCAATAACCAAGTCTGTGCTGCACCATGGACATTTACCTCAGAAACATGTGAAAAGGTTGTTTGTCCCTCTCAGGCTGAGAGGGACGAACAACCTTTTCACATGTTTCTGAGGTAAATGTCCATGGTGCAGCACAGACTTGGTTATTGACCCGCATTTAGATACATGCTGGTCTAACGGCGTGGAGAGGACAGTGGTCCCAACGTGAAGGCACATCTCCGTTTCCACTGTGCGGTGACAAGCCATTGAATGGGAGGAGAAGCGCTCGGATGGTAGAGAAGGAGCACAATATTCCTATATCACACGCGCTACCAAAGAGTATATGAGGTGAGAGGTTAGGGAAACTGTTTAAGGATTGCACCAACCTACTCTGCTGACAGTTGTGAAACACCTTACTTTTTGGAAAAACACTCAGCCTATATATGTGTGGATGAAATTTGAAATAGTTGTTTTTTAACTATTTATAATACTGATGCTATCAACATGTATTTCCCAATGATGCCAACAAGAGCTATCCCTTAATTTGAACTGTTTTACTCCTTCACTCATCGGACTTTCTTTAGTAATATTAGACTCATAGACCACCTTCTTTATTCATTAGTCCATCTGTGTTATTAATTACGTGCCTTTATATATCTTTACATTAATTATTGATTCTTATATTGGGTTTTATTAGATGTGATATTCTTATTGTGTGTTTTTGTTTTATTTTAGCGCTAAATCACTTTAATTATTATTCTGCTGTTGTGTATTGTGAACACATTTAGGTTTAGCTGCTAGTAATCTATTCATGTAAGATAATTTATCTAGATTGAATCACACTTGTCACTATTTATTGGAGCTTTTTTCACTTTATATTTGACTTATATTTATCAGCGTCTATTGCACATTTGCACTTATTTTATTCATTTATTCACTCACACGGGTGGATTTATTAAATCCACTATCCATTAGTAAAGCGCGAAGGACATTTCCCATTGGTATCACTATCGCTATACAGCAAACATTGGTTTATGTGGCTCTGCCCTGCAGCCACTTGCTTCCACTACCAGCGGCTTCCACTACCGCGGATGGCGGGTTGGCAACCCGTGATCTGGACTTGCCGACCTGCCATCTTAGAGCAGGAGGTCGAGGGCCACATCAGAGGGCTCCGCGGGCCACATGTGGCCCCCGGGCCACTGGTTGGACACCCCTGGCCTAGGGTGTCAAAAATCCCTGCACCAGCCCTGCAGCTATTACAATTTTGGTCCTTGGGTTCTCCTTGATAAAGTCACCTGAAGTGTGACGAAACTAGTCGTGGCAGGGCCTGGGGACATCAGCGCGCCCTTAGAGGAAGAGTGCACCCTGTTTGGTGGTTGCCAGTACTACATCCAAGCAATCCTTATTGTGCTACGCATGCTATCTGAGTGCACCAGAGCTAGTGCACTGAAAAATGGGAGTTGACATTTCTTATGTTTTTTTTTAACTGCTTGCCGACCAGCCGCCATCGTTATATGGCGGCAAGTTGGCTCTCCTGTGCAAATCGCCATAGGTGTATGTCAGCTCACGCAGTTGCGGGCGCTCTCCACCGGCAGCGCATGCTCGCACCAGGAGCGTGCCCGCAGGTCGAGCAGACTCTATGTCCGCCGGCGACCCGCAATCACCTAGAACAGAGGCAGAACGGGGATCTGCCTTTGTAAACAAGGCGATTCCACGTTCTACCAGATGACATGTCTGAGATCTTGTGTTTCGTGTTTAGTGATCGGGAACAGTGATCTCTGTCATGTACCTGGCAGCCCATCCCCCCTACAATTAGAACACACCTAGGAAACACAGTTAACCCATTAATCGCCCTCTAGTGTTAACCCCTTCCCTGCCAGTGTCATTTTTACATTGCTTACTGCATTTTTATAGCACTGATCAATGTAATAATGTCATTAGTCCCCATAAAGTGTCATTTGGGGTCAAATTTGTCCGCCGCAATGTCGCAGTCCCGCTAAAAATAACCGCCATTACCAGTAAAAACTACAAAAAAATAAAAGTCCCTAAATCTATCCCATAGTTTGTAGACGTGGTAACTTTTCCACAAACCAATCAAAATACGCCTATTGGGATTTTGTTTTCCAAAAATATGTAGAAGATTATATATCGGCCTAAACTGATGAATAAATGTGTTTGTTTTTTTTTTATAATTTTTTTTGGATATATATTATAGCAAAGAGTTTTTTTTTTAATAGTCGCTTTTTGTTTGTTTATAGCACAAAAAATAAAAACCGCAGAGGTGATCAAATACCACCAAAAGAAAGCTCTTTTTGTGTGGAAAAAAAAGGACATAAATTCTGTTTGGGTACAGCATCGCACGACCGCGCAATAGTTAGTTAAATCGACGCAGTACCGTATAACAAAAAATGGCCTGGTCATTTGGGGGGGCAAATCCTTCCAGTCTTTAAGATCCCTTTCACACTGGGGTGTTTTTCAGGCGTTTTTCAGGCACTTTAGCGTTAAAATAAGCGCCTGTGAAAGCCCGAGTGCTTTCGCACTGAGGCGCTGCGCTGGCAGGGCGTCAAAAAAAGTCCTGCAAGCAGCTTCTTTGCAGCGCTTTTGGAGCGGTGAATACACCGCTCCTAAAGCGCCCCTTCCCTTTGAAATCAATGGGAAGCGCATGCAAAACGCCTGCAAAGCGATTTTGGCAGCGTCGCTTTGTGGGCGCTCCTAACCCTTTATTTGGCCACTAGCAGGGGTTAAAAGCACCCCACTAGCGCTCGAAAAACGCTGGTAAATCGCCGCTGCAGTGTCAGTGCAGCTTTCGGCATCGCAGTGACATCATGCCCAAAGCTTGTTTATTGCAGTCAGGTTGTGAGAGAACCTATTGAACCTATTGAACGAATGGACTATTAATTGATGTCTTATCCGTTTCCCCTTTACTTTGTAACCTTGTAAAGATTGTTTTTAAAGCGGAATCCCGCCTTTTTTTTAAAGTCAGCAGCTACAAATACTGCAGCTGCTGACTTTCAAAATATGGACACTTACCTGTCCAGGGCGCCCACGATGTCTGCACCCAGCTCTCGGGTGGAGCACCGCCATCTTCGGTAAGAGAATCAGTAGATTGCGGCTTAACAGCCTGGTTCCCTACTGCGCATGCGTGAGTCACGCTGCGCAATCCCACTGGTCCCTGCTGTCTTCTGGGACCTGTGTGTCTCCCAGAAGACAGCCGGGGGGGGGGGGCAGAGGAGGCCCCGGATATGGTATAGATATCTGCGGATACTGCGGCTATCTATGCCCGGAAGTGAGAGCATATACCTGGATTATACAGGTATCTGCCTTCCCCTGCCCCCTGAAAGGTGCTAAATGTGACACCGAAGGGGGGGAGGATTCCGAAAAGCGGAGGTTCCATTTTTGGGTCGAACTCCGCTTTAAGATTGGAACTTTGTAAAGATTTATTTCAAAGTGGTGTTCCAGCCGCAATTTTTTTTTTTTTGAAAGTCAGCAGCTACAAACACTGTAGCTGCTGACTTTTAATAAGGGCACTTACCTGTCCAGCGAGCCCACGATGTCGGCCCCCCGAGGCCGATCCGTCCATCGGATCGGGTGTAGGGTTGCCACCTGTCCCGGATTCACCCGGACAGTTTGGGTTTTGAATCATGTGTCCGGGTTTCAGAACATCTGAAACCCGGACACAATATTCAGAATGGACTGTGACTCCCCAGGTAATCAAGTACCACAAATGCCAAGTGCACACAGGGACCCCACCCCCATACACGGGCAGGAGAGAGGGCTTGAGCTGCTTCTCCCCTCCCTTTCCCACTCCTACCCCTCTGTCTGCCCACCTACACTCCAATCCCCAGTGTTCTGTGCCTGAGGAAAGGGATGTGTGGGCTGGAAGTTTGAAGCTCAGCAACTCAGCTCAGATACATGGTGGATGGAAAGTGTCGATGCCTGAGCCTCCATCCTCAGGTGAGTGAGCTCACCATCCAATGTCTGTACCTGAAGTCTCCCCCCTCCCTCCTCCAAGCAAGGGTGTACACTAAGGTAAGGGGTGCCCTGTGTACTCTCATGTAAGTGGGGGTTTAAGGAACCTATTTGAAGGGGGATCACTGGGAACTCTGATGTAAGTTGGAGGTTTGGTGAGCAGTAAATCCTTTACATCAAAGTTCCCGTTTACACCAGAGTCCACAGTGTCCCCCCTTAAAAAAGAAAATTGCTGTGCGCCACTAAAGTGTTCGGGTTTGGCTTGAAGAAAAGGTGGCAACCCTAATCGGGTGCCGGCATCGCCATCTTAAGGAAGTGAAACAGGCAGTGGAGCCTTGCGGCTTCACTGCCCGTTTCCTACTGCGCAATGCGCGAGTCGTGCGGCGCTTTGTGAATGGCCCCATTGTTTTCTGGGGGACACACATGTCCCAGAAGACAACAGGGCAGCTCACCGAAGAGGAGGAAGCGCCGCAGAATAGGAAGAGGCAGATTAGGAAGACTGCCTAGCAACAGGGGTTTCTGGTAAGTAAAAAAACATTTTTTTAATAATGTTTTTTTATATATTTTTTTGAGAATGTTAATGTTATTTTTTATTTTAGGGTGGCCCTCCGCTTTAATGAATTAAACAAGACGTACTTCACCATACGGGCTCTTTCTCCATATGCTTGTGCCTGAAAACACTCCAGGAAGGATCGCATGAGTTGGCGTTTTCATCACCCCGCTCACCACATTAAGTTTGCTAGACCTGCAACGCGGTACTGCTTGGGGGTCCATTGGATCTGGTGAGTTCAACCATAAGGGGGGGGGGGGGGGGGGTGTTGATCCTGTGGGCACCTGTATACAGCACTGTATGTTTGTTAGCACAGCAGCACTTCTGGAAGGAACTTATTAATTGAAAGTTGCTATATGCTTATTTGCACGTCATTTTGAACTTTCTCTGGTCACATGCTTAGTATCAATTTGCATTTTCATTGCACAGTAGCATTTGCGGGAAGGAACTTTCCAATTAGATCATTTATGTTTATTTGCATGTTATATTCAGGGTTTCACTGGCTACATGCTTGATAATTTTTGTATTAATGCATGTGTTTTTTCACTTAATTTTTTTATGCACAGCATTTGCACTTTATTGTAATCATCTAGGCCTGTCAGCGCTGATGTATTTATACCCCTTTTTTCCCAGCCCTCAGTTCATAATACACAATCTTTGTAAAGCGCCATTGTTTCTGCAGGCTCTCCAGGTCAAATCAGTTCCTCTATGTAAAGTCTACAATTCCACAGCTGCCAGTTGCAATGTTTTTCAACTTATGTGATAATGTGGCCACTATACTTCCTTCTACATGCAGGGCTAACAACATCTGCTCACCACTTCCCTTCTACTACCAAGAATCCTCCAAGTGGCAAACATTGAATTAAATAATAGATGTTCTTTTAGATTGTAAGCTTGGCTCTCTGATTCCTCCTGTATTGAATTGTAATGTAACTGTACTGTCTGCCATAATGTTATAAAGTGCTGCACAAACAGTTGGCGCCATATAAATCCTGTATAATAATAATAATGTCCAGATATGACACATAGATTATGACCAATGTTTATCAATACACCCACCCAAAACCACAGGTAGTTGAAGGTGCAAGGCACGGTTCTTATTATATTTGGATGTATTGTCAGACCTAGTCTATGATGAGAGAACATGAATTATATAAGCCTAAAAATTACTAAAAATAATAAAACAGTACTAAAAATTCATGTAAAAGCTGAACTCCTGCCTTTCCTTTTTTTCTCCCACACTTGTAGAAACTTCTTCCCTTTGTTAAAACTGATTACTCTCAATTCCTTGAAATTGCATCTCCACAATATAACCATTTGAAGCTGTTTCAGCTAGGGCCCTCGTTTTTTCGTGTCTGAATAACTTCATTCGTCACGATCCATACAGCCATTGACAGCCACTCGCAGCTATTGGCTTTCACTGCCATCAATCATTTTGTTCCTGAGAATTTTATGAAAGAACACATACCTGGCATCCCTTAGACATGCACGCTCAAGCAACTGAAAAGCAGACTGCATAGGTAAAATCTGCAGCAGGGAGGAACATGCAGGTCTAAAGGGATGCTGGGAGTGTGTTTTTTTATGATTAATATGGATACTCACTCCAGAGCTGTGTATTGCGGTGTATGGCTGGGGCATCACAGCTGTTATGTGCCGATATTTAGAGTTAGTTCATCTTTCCCTTTTTATGCTTTGACTTGTGTAGCACCCTGATGTTTAGACAGGGCTGCTATCAAATTTAGTTGCCATACAACACAAAACAATCTCCTGCGCTCAGGAGCTTAGTCCATATGTAAGTGGTGTAGCCAACCCTCTGGATAAACTATGGGAAGTCAAAGGTTTTGCTGCCCTTCTCAGAACAACAGAGGCGGCTCTCTAATTAGGCAAATTAGGCGGTCGCCTAAGGCCTCGCACACCTAGGGGCCTCACGGCCGCCTAATTCGCCTGATGTGTGTGTTACAGTTGAAGGGAATATCATGCAATTTATACAGTTAATTTCTATTGCTTTAATTATTTTTCCCATTTTGGGCATGAGTGGGGCCTCATGTCTAAGATTTGCCTAAGGCCTCACAAAGCCTAGAGCCGCCTCTGCAGAACAATGGGTGTCCTTAGAGCTAAAACAGAAAAACAGGGAGGGCACACCGACCTTGCGCATTACCAAAGATAAAATGTATTTAATTAATAAAAGCAAGAGTCATCGTCGCCAACAAACATTGAAAAGAAGGCTTAACCACTACCCATCCAGGCCAATTCTGACATTTCTCTCCTACATGTAAAATTCATAATTCTTTTGCTAGAAAATTACATAGAACCCCCAAACATTATATATGTTTTTTTAGCAAAGAACCTAGAGAATACAATGGCGGTCGTTGCAACTTTTTATCTCGCATGATATTTGCGTAGCAATTTTTCGAACAAGTTTTTTTAGAAAAAAAACTGTTTCATGCTTAAAAAAAAACAAAACAGTAAAGTTAGCCCAATTTTTTTGCATAATGTGAAAGATGAAGATACGCCGAGTAAATAGATACCCAACATGTCACGCTTCAAAATTGCACACGCTCGTGGAATGGCGCCAAACTTTGGTATTTAAAAATCCCCATAGGCGACGCTTTAAATTTTTTTTACTGGTTACATGTTTTGAGTTACGGAGGAGGTCTAGGGCTAGAATTATTGCTCTCGCTCTAACGTTCACGGCGATACCTCACATGTGTGGTTTGAACACCGGTTTCATATGTGGGCGGGGCTTACTTATGCGTTCACTTCTGCGTACGAGCTTACGGGACAGGGCGCTTTAAAAAATAAAATAAAATGTATTGTTAATTTTACTTTTTTAGTTTGACACTTACAAAAAAATAAATAAAAATGTGATTACAGTAAACCCCCCTCCATCGCTGGGGTTATGTTCCGGACCCACCCGCGAAAAGTGAAAAACCGCGAAATAGAAAGACCCTATTTAAATACACCCTAGGCATGTTTTGTTAATTTTTTAATAGCATTTAAAGGTCTTTAAATACACTTTTATGCAATAGAAACACATTAAAGATAGAGAGAGAGATCAAGAGGATTTTTAAAACACAAAAATATTGTCTTAACAGTACAGTATACTGTACAGTACAGTAAAAAATAGAGTACATAACTGCGAAAATGGCGAAATATTACCACAATATCAGAATAACAGGTCCTAATTAAAATACCGCGATATACCGGGACCGCAATAACTGAACCGCAATATAGCGGGGGTTTACTGTACTTTTATTCCTATTACAAGGAATGTAAACATCCCTTGTTATAGGAATATGACACGATCGGACCTATTTACAGTGAGATATGGGGTCAATAAGACCCCACATCTCACCTCTAGGCTGGGAAGCCTAAAATAAAAAAAAATAAAATAAAAAAACGATCACGGCTTCCCAGCCGAGGCGGCGCCGTTATTTGAATGCAGGGCCGGGCGTGACGTCATAACACCGCGCCCGGCCTCCGAACGATCATAGAGAGTCCGGCGACCATCTGGTCCGCCGGAAATCTCTATGATCACCATCCGGGGGCTGGCGGATCCTGTGTCCGACTCACCGATATAAGCGGGAGGGGGGGGCGCCGCTATGATCGTTCTTATGGTGCAGGGAATCGCCGGATGAAAAAAGCCGATATCTGAATGATGTCTGTAGCTGCAGGCATCATTCAGATATACCCCCGGGAAGTCAAGGATGTCCCTGGATGCCCTACAGGCGCAAAGTGGTTAAAGTGGATGTAAACCCCCAAAAAAACTGGTGATTTACATATCTCATGCACTAGCCTGAGACAGGCACATCCTGTGTAATTATAAAAAGTGAAAAATTCACCCCTCCCCAACATAACAAATCCTGGTGATGAAAAGGAATGTTATCTGTGATCAGGTGACCTCAGACACACACACTGCACTATAACAATCATCAGATCACTGGATGTTCTACTCTGCCCAACTCTGACTACATACATCTCCCCTATATTCTTCTTGCTGTTCACTCGAGAATACATTTTCTTTCACCCTGGTCTGTGGATCTGTGCCTGTCTCAGGCTAGTGCATGAGATATGTAAATCACCTGTCACTCACAGCAAGGGGGGCGTTTTTAAATAAAGTTTTCAGCACTTTGTCAAGATATTTCTAACTGAACAATAAAAGAGCAATACATTTCTCAGGGCTGGAGTAAATCTGTGTGGCAAGACTGGGCTCAAATGAAAGGAAATCTTATTCTCTACATTATGACATCCACTTTAACATTGCTCCAAAAATTTGGAACTGTGTCTTCTGAACACCTGTAACCTGGACTGGGTATTAGGAGGAACCAGATGGTATCGCAAATGGCTTACGCGTTACGAGGGAGTACCCTCTTCATCAGAGCCTCAGCGATAGCTAACAGGTTCCCCTGTTTTAGGTCCATGGTGGCCAATAAAAAAGATCTAGTGAGGTACTGAGGTAATCCTTACTGCCTTTAAAATACGCAAGTTTTTTAACAAGAAACAAGAAAAAAATACGCAAGTTTAGTGCAATCCAGTGAGGGAACACATATCACTGGGTGAAATTCAGTATTCTACAATCCCAGTGTTTTGAGGAGGGCAGCAAGACCTTTGACTTCCCATATTTTATCCAGAGGGTTGGCTACACCACTTACATATGGACTAAGCTCCTGAGCGCAGGAGATTGTTTTGTGTTGTATGGGCCTAGGGTTGCCACCTCATCCATTTAAACCCGAACACATATTAATTACACAGGTTCTGAGGCTAATTTAATGCAGATAAGGCACCAAGTGAGTTTAATTACCACCTTAATCAGCCAAAGAATGTGTTTGGATATAAAGGGATGAGGTGGTAACCCTAGGGCCTCCAAACACTGGGATTGTTAAAACCCTAGGCCCATGACAGGCACCATCTCCCATGTGTCCAGCCTGTTTATATCTGAGCTAATTGGTCAAGAGTAGCTATGAGCTGAAGCTGGCTAGAGACATTAGTTGGTCGTTGCTTATGCTACAATGACTGGACAAAAAATAAATACATTTTTTTAAATAAAATTTTTAATATTTTACCAATAAAACCCAGGTATGTATGGCTTGAGCAATCTTTTTATAGGACAGATGTGTTACTTTTAGTACAGTTATCTCTTTATATGACCCCCTTACTCAACTCCAGTCAATCACCTGTCCGTGCCCCATGAACATTATTGGGTTGTGGCCTGCTGGGAGCCACATAGCCATCAGGCTCTTCTTCCTTAGCCAAGAATTGGAAAGAAAGTCTTATTATTCTTCCTAATAGATGGCCTTTCCATAGGTATAGGAAAATCTTCTGCACATGAACAGAAGATGCAGAGCTAGGACAGGACACAGGGATTGTTCACATTACAGCACTGCAATGACATGTGCGTGTAGCGCTGGCTCCTGATGAGCAGGCGCTATTGTTTTTTCAAAATTAAGTTGCCTGAAGCCACAGTTGGCTAATTAGTCTAAAATTCTGGTTTCTGTACCAGTCCAGTTGGGTTGCACTGGGTTCTCCTTGACCGCAGGTGTCGCTGTCACCGCCGGCAAGAGTAGAAACGCAGTTTAGCTGGATGCATTGAATGTCACCTATTGTTCTGAACCAGCCCAGTGGGAGTGTTTCTCCCGCTGTGCAATCTGGGGGGTGGTATTTAAGGTACCGACGCCATTTTTTTTTCTTGTTTGGCTCTTGGGGTTTGGCCTGTTTGGGCTTTTCCCTAAGGGGTGCTTGGGGCCCGTGGCCCCTGCCTCAGGGCCCTCATGGCCTGAGGCTACGCGACTGAGGGGATAGACCCAGAAGAATCCTGGGGGCCTATTGATCCAGGGATGGTCCGGTGTTGTCTCACCTGTAAGGGAGGCCCAGAAACTGGAGGATCCAGGGGAGGACTTTTTCCGAGGGAGGACCGAGCGCAAGGCTGGTATCTCTGGAGAAGACTGGAAACTCAGTTGAAGGACACAACCTGGATCAACACCTATACAGTATCGCCGGACCGGCTGAGAGAGACTGGTACTGTATGGCAGTTCTTTAAGTTTATTCTAAACCCCTCAGTAACGCTCAAGTGTAATTAAGAAGTCTGTGGCAGAGACTTTACCGAGCATCCCACCGGCTGCTAGGCCAAGCAAGAGAGGTCCATCCGGGGGTGGCTGAATCCAGTCTGTGGGACTGTTTTATCTTCTGGATTCTTTTGATACTTCCAACCTGCAATTATCAAGTGCCTGAACTCACCCCTAACCCTCTACCCTTTTTATTGAGAGACTTTGACTTTGTTCTAAAAAAATAACCCAAAAGAGGACTCAGTGTCAGTTTCAATATTCTTTGGGCCATCATCCACGGGACCCTCAAGACGGAGACGCAAGCAGGCGAGGTAACGGTAAGCCCAAAATAAAACCAGCAGCTCCTTCTGGGGTTAGTGCTACATGCGCTTCTGCACACCTTATCACAATGCACGTTCTGATTGGCACCCCAATGTACCTTCTGCAGTACACACTAATGAGTACTGCACTGTCACACGCATCCATCAGAAGATTCGTGTGGTGCCATACAAAATGAATGGCACCACATCACACCAAGTGATTTAACATGTGTTGCCGTGCATTGCCATGGTGCGAATGGTCTCTTAGTGAAGGGGCTGTATATGGCTCCCAGCAGGCTGTACATTGACTATCACAGAGGTGCTGGAAAAGGAAAATATAAGATTTGGGGGCTTGCCTACAATTAAAGAACAATGCCACTAAAGTGTCTATGGACAGTGCCGGGACAAGGTCATCCAGCGCCCAGGGCAAAGATGCCAAACTGCGCCCACCTTTCCCTTAGGGTTAGGGTCAGGGTGCCCCCCACCCCTGCAATAAACCATTGCGCCAGGGGCAGCCGCCCCTCCTGCCCACCCCTTGTCCCGGCCCTGTCTATGGAGAAGGGGCAACAGCTAAGCATCTCCACTGCAGAGGCCAAAAAGTATGACCCATCCAATTGTCAATTCCACAAAGCATGGTTATCTGCATAGACAAAATGATCGCTGGCTGAATCCAGTGTAAGCCATCCCATTTCTATGGACCCCTTAAAAGCAAACTATGGCATTTCCCAGTTATATTTATCTTAATGGAAATGTTATTAATGAACAATGTTAAAATGTTAATATGATAACATGAGAATGTTAAAAACCTTGTTTCTCTATATAGTTTTGTTAATACATACGTGTACATGGGGGAGACCATGTTTGCTCTTCATATGTGCAGCAGGCCCTGTTCCTGTTTAAAAGTGCTACACAGTGCTTCACTACTCTCTTTAAGTACAGGTCTATTGGTCCAGTGGGACTTGATTGAAAACAATGGACTAACTGAGCTTATCTGAGATAACTAAAGTTACCCCAACAGTCATAAGCAAGTGATGCTGAACACATGCTTTGATATACAGATGACCTCTAGAGGGAGCATTTATATATGAACCACTACAATGACCAAACTATACAACAGCATGCAATAATGTGTAAAACATTGCTATTAGATAAATGTATAAATAAAAAAGTGTACTTACTGAAAATACACATACATTTTTTTTTTTTTTAAAGGGTCGGGTCATTTTTAGTTTTGATAATTGCTGCCAAAGGAGACTCTGTCACCCATGGGTCACCCACAGAGATTTTTTTTTATTTTTAATAAATTTGCAAAGATTTCAAACAAACTTCTTTCATGTTGTCATAATGGTCTATTGTTTGTAGAATTTTGATGAAAATAATTAATTTAATCCATTTTGGAATAAGGCTGTAACATAACGAAATGTGGAAAAAGTGAAGTGCTGTGAATACTTCCAGACGCACTGTAGGTTCTATCCTCCTCAATGATTGTTAGATTCTTTGCTAGCATGTCTTTTGATATGGATCTGAAGGTTCCTAATTAGGTAAGAGTGCATACTGGGTCGGTCACGTCACAAGGGGGTGGGGCCACCAGGTTGACGTCCTTGTCTATTTAAAGCAGAAGTAAACCCTTTGATTTAAATAGTTAAAAAAAAATGGCATGCCGGAAATGCTACCTGTCACATTGGCTGTGCTTTCAACCAAACTGTCAAACCATCCAATGGCTGGTGTCATAACTGATCACATCATGCGCAGTTGCAGATTGAACAGAGGCCAAGATGGCAGCTTCCTTGGCTGAAAACGATAGGAGGGTTTACTTCCACTTTAAGAACTGTCACCTGTCGGAGCTGGCATTCGGTGGCCAGCCTTCCTGGTAGGCTGAACGTTTTTTGTTTTTTTTCGGGTCCAGCGGTGAGGCAAGCGTCGTGATTGACGATGGATCTACATGGGGGGACACTGTATGGAATGGTTAAAAAACTGGCTCATGTCTTCATTTATTTTTGACACTTTTTTTGGTGAATGAGTAGGGGTACAATGTATCTCCTACTCATTCACATGGGAAGGACCAGGATCTGGGGGTCCCCTTTCCATCCGTCTGGTGGATCGGTTCGGATGAAAACGGACAAGCACTCCGTTTTCATCCGATCCCCCATAGAGGAGAGCGGGGCTCTGACAGGTTCGTCTCTGCACAGTGAGCCGAGACGGACCGGTCATCTGCCGGCTCAGCGGGATCAACGGATTCATCCCTGCAATCGGAGTCAGTCAAAAATGGACAGCCCCGTGTGAAAGGGGCCTAAGGGGACCCCCCAGGCAGTATATTTAACCACACACAGACCAGAAGGATTTAACCACTTCCTGACCAGGCCATTTTTTGTGATACGACACTGAATTGCTTTAACTGACAATTGCGCGGTAGTGTGACGTTGTACACAAACAAAATTTATGTACTATTTTTCCTACAAATATAGTTTTCTTTTGGTGGTATTTGATCACTTCTGCGGTTTTTATTTTTTGCGCTTTAAACAAAAAAAGACCAACAATTTTGAAAAAAAAAAAACAATATTTTTTACTTTTTGCAATAATAAATATCCCCAAAAAACTTTAAAAAAATGAATTTCTTCATCAGTTTAGGCCAATATATATTCTTCTACATATTTTTGGTAAAAAAAAAATCGCAATAAGCGTATATTGATTAGTTTGGGCAAAAGTTATAGCGTCTACAAAATAGGGGATATATTTATGGCATTTTTATTATAATTTTTTTTTTTTTTACTAGTAATCAGCGATTTTTAGCGGCGGACAGATCGGACACTTTTGACACTTTTTTGGGACCAGTGACATTTATGCAGCTATCAGAGCTAAAAATAGCCACTGATTACTGTATAAATGTCACTGGCAGGGAAAGGGTTAACACGAGGGGGCGCTCAAAGAGTGAAGTGTTTCCTGGGGAGGTGTTTCTAACTGTAGGGGGAGTGTACTGACTGGAGGAGGAGAGAGATCGCTGTTCCTGATCACTAGGAACAGCAGATCTCTCTCTACTCCCGTCAGAACGCGCGCACCCCCTATTGCTTCCTAAAGCGGCCGACGTACAATGACGGCGATTCGCGCAGCCATGTCAACCTGCCGCAGTACATCTGCGGCGGCTGTTCAACAAGTAGTTATAGTTGTGCTCATAAGTTTACATACCCTGGCAGAATTTATGATTTTTTTGGCCATTTTTGGCTGAAGCCATTTATTATCAATCAACTGTGTTTACTCTTTTTAAATCACAATCACAACAGAAACTACCCAAATGACCCTGATCGAAAGTTTACATACCCCCGGTTTTTAACCACCTGATTACTTTGCACTTAAACCCCCCTCGTGACCAGACCAATTTTCAGCTTTTGGCGCTGACGCACTTTGAATGACAATTGTGCGGTCATACAACACTGTACCCAAATGAAATTTTTATCATTTTTTTCCCACAAATAGAGCTTTCTTTTGGTGGTATTTAATCACAGCTGGGGTTTTTATTTTTTGCTAAACAAACAAAAAAAGATGGAAAATTAAAAAAATAAATAAAAATCATGTTTAATAGTTTATTATAAAATTTTGCAAACAGGTAATTTTTCTGCTTCATTGATATGCGCTGATGAGGCAGCACAGGTGGGCACTGATAGGCTGCACTGGTGGGCACTGATAGGCTGCACTGGTGGGCACTGATAGGTTGCACTGGAGGGGACAGATAAGTCGGTACTGATGGGGACAGCAAAGATGGCACTGATGGGCGCGGATGGGTGGCACGGATGGGTGGCACAGATGGGTGGCACGGGTGGGTGGCACGGATGGGTGGCACGGATGGGTGGCACGGATGGGTAGCACGGATGGGTGGCACCGATGGGCACTGATGGATGACACTGATGGGTGGCACTGATGGGCACTGATAGGTGGCACTGATGGGCACTGGCAGGTGACACAGATGAGCACTGGTAGGTGACACAGATGAGCACTGGCAGGTGACACTGATGTGCAGCACTGGCACTGTGGGCACTGAGAGATGGCACTGTGGGCACTGAGAGATGACACTGTGGGCACTGAGAGATGGCACTGTGGGCACTGAGAGATGGCACTGTGGGCACTTTAATGGGGCAAAGGTGGGCATTGTATTGGGCACATCGCTGGCACATTGCAGTGAGAGGGACTGATGTCCCTCTCACTGCCGCCGGTGATCGGCTTTTTTTTTTTTTTTCTCCTCGCGCTGTCAGCGCGAGGAGGAAAAAAAGCCGATTACCGGCTCTGTTAGTATCACATGATCAGCTGTCATTGGCTGACAGCTGATCACGTGGTAAGGGGTCGGGATCGACCCCTTACTCGGATCTGTGATCCAGCGAGTCTCACAGACTCGCTGATCACAGAGAGCGCCGCGCGCGCCCTTCAGGGGGCGCGCAGGCAGCTCGTGCCCGGGACGACGTCCATAGACGTCGTCCCGGCACAATAGATCCGCGCTGTAGCCGTCATTTGGCTATAACGCGGGTCTATAGTGGTTAATACTGTGTATTGCCACCTTTTTTTTAACAAGAAAGTGTATTGCCACCTTTAACATCAATGACAGCTTGAAGTCTTTTGTGGATGAGGCTCTTTATTTTCTCAGATGGTAAAGCTGCCCATTCCTCGTGGCAAAAAGCCTCCAGTTCCTGTAAATTCTTGGGCTGTCTTGCTTGAACTGCACATTTGAGATTTCCCCAGAATGATATTGAGGTCAGGAGACTGAGATGGCCACTCCAGAACCTTCACTTTATTCTGCTGTAGCCAATGACAGGTCGACTTGGCCTTGTGTTTTGGATCATTGTCTTGTTGGAATGTCTTTCAAGGGGCTTTCACACTGGAGCTGTGCACTTGCAGGATGGTCAAAAAAGTCCTGCAAGCCGCATCTTTGGAGCGCTGTAGGAGTGGTGTATTTACCGCTCCTAAAGTGCCCCTTCCCATTGAAAACAGGGAGGCAGCGCAGCAAACCCGCCGGCAAAGCGCCGCTGCAGGAGGGCGGTTTTAACCCTTTTTCGGCTGCTAAAACAATGGTAAAGCGGCAATAAATATAGCGCCGCTTTACCGCCGACGCCCCCACCGCCTCAGTGTGAAAGGGGCCTGACAAAAAAACCTGGAAGCTCACAAATGAAAAGGTGAACTAACACCTTACAAACTTGCCACTCCGCCCCCTGCCCCCGGTTCCTGCTGCACTTACCTCTATGGATGATACAGTTCACCTTCCACTTAGCCTGGTGAAACGGTCCTGGCCTATGACAATAAATACTGAAAGCTGATTGGTTTCTATGCACAGCTGCACTAGATTTTGCACTTTCCAGCTTTAGTAAATCTCCCCCATAATGTATTCACTGTAAATTCTGCTACTGTATAGTGAAGCAGACAGTCCATCAATCACATTTATTCTTTTAATAAAAATGTAAAGAAAAAAAAATGTATATATATATATTTTATGGGAACACTCACACTGTTATAGCAATGGACTGCCTTGAAGGCCTATAGCCAGCTTTACTCTCTCTTGCGGACTTTCTCAATCAGGGTTCCTATAGAGATTGTTAGGGGTTCCTTGAGCAGTGGTGGATCAAACTCCCACCTGATGGCGCCTGCCTAGTTCTGGCACCAATAATGCTTGACAGAGCCAGTGGCACAGGCCCATTCTCCTCCTTTTTTCTCCAGTTTAAAACCACTGACACCAATGATCATGTAAGGGAGGGCTTCCTTTCCACTGACCACCACTGTAAGGCTGCATTCACACCTGAGCGTAGCGTTTTCAGGCAGAAAATCGCTTTTTAATTTTTGCAGTATTTTTTTGTGGCGTTTTTTTACCGCAATTTCACTGCGTTTTTTATGGCGTTTTGCCGCGATTTTGTGCAGGGCAAAAGGTCACCAATGTAAAAAGAAGAAAACCGTCCAAATCTGCCCGATTCGATCGACAAAAAAGGGTCCGGAACTTGTCTGAGCTTCAGGCGACATAAAGTGGAGATGTAAACCATCTCCATTGAGAATAATGGATTTTTTCCCCTCTAGCGTTTTGTAGCTTCAGGCTTCAAGCTAGAAAACGCTCAGGTGTGAATGCAGCCTAAGGAGCATTCTTTCCACTTATCACCAATGTAAGGAGCATCCTTTCCACCAGCCACCAATGTAAGGAACATCCTTACAACTGGCCACCAATGTAAGGAACATCCTTACTACTGGCCACCAATGTAAGGACAAACCTTTCCACTTATACCAAATGTAAGGAGCATCCTTTCTACTGGCCACCAATGTAAGGATCAACCTTTCCACTTATCACTAATGTAAAGAGCGTCCTTTCCACTGGCCACCAATGTAAGGAGTATCCTTTCCACTGGCCATCAATGTAAGGAGCAACCTTTCCACTGATCACCAATGTAAGGAGCATCCTTTCCGCTGGCCACCAATGTAAGGAGCATCATTTCCACTGACCATCAATGTAAAGAGCATCCTTTCAACTGATCACTAATGTAAGGTGCTTGCTTTCCATTGACCATCAATGTAAGGAGCATCCTTTCCACTGACCACCAATGTAAGGGACATTCTTTCCACTGACCATCATTGTAAGGAACATCCTTTCCTCCTTTTTTCTGATCACCAATGAAAAGAGCATTCTCCCCAATGTCCCACAATCGATAGGGGCATTACACTGACCACCAGGCCATTCTATTCAACAACCACCATGATAACAGGGCATTCTTTCCATTGACCACCAAGCTTAAGGGGACTGTCTCTCATTGACCACCAATGTGGTGTGGCTAACATACCACAATGTGCAAATAATTATTTCAAGTGTCCCTCCATGGTAAAAAGGTTGAATAAGGCTGCTCTGTTTTGGAAACATATTGCAGAGCTTTGCAGATTTATTTCAACCTGCCTAAACAAATGGATTTCTGAAAATTGTGTAATCTATGTTGAAACTTTAGTCTTTTCAGTGTTCTAAATATAATTTAAGCTGGTCTCTTTCATGTGTATATCTAAAGAACAAACTTTTTTTTAAACTGATGGGTGTAGTAGAGAATGGATAAAACCCCCTTCAGTTTATTTGCCAAACGTGCCTCATTGGGGAGCTTTCAACTTTCCACCAAATTTGGGGATTTTCAGTCCTAGCAACAAAGGTCCCAGCAAAAAGAGAGGGTAAATATTTCTAGTAGTCAAACAGCCAGCAATACAAACCTGACACAAGTTCTAATCCTACAAATACCAAAAGAAAAAAAATTGATCTATCCTCTTGTAATAGATTGCCATGCAGAAATTGAAGGTGTACTGTTAATGACCTAAAAATCCATTCATACTAATGTAAATATGAAATGTTCGGAACTTCAGTGATTGAACAGCCCAATACAGATACTGATGCTCAGAAGGTTCCAAATCTGAGTCTTGTTAATGATTTCTTAATTCACGATAAAGTCAATGATGTCAAGCAGCACCCCTGGCTGGTTCGATGACTGGGGATCTGTTATTGGTTATGGGAGTAGTGGTGGGTAAATATCGCTGGGCAGCGGGTGATTGACATGGATCTACAAGACTCGACGATGTGATTGACATTGGCTTTATATCAGGGGACATTGATTTTGTGACAGGAACCTTATCCTGATTTTTTTTTTTTTGGTATTTGATGTTATACTTGGCACCCACCCCTCTATTCCTTTATTAGGTATGTGGATAATGGGTGTTTTTTTATGCATATTATAATGTAGCATTGTTTTTAAACTTAGGCAATAATATGATCACTATTCTTCCTTCTTCATACAGGGTCAACAAAATCTGCTCACCACTTCCCTTCTGATACCAAGAATCCTCCATGTGGCAAACACCGGAATAAATAATGTCTGTTCAGATATGACACATAGGGGGTTATTTACGAAAGGCAAATCCACTTTGCACTAGAAGTGCAAACTACAAGTGCACAGTGCACTTGGAATTGCACTTGGAAGTGCAGTCGCTGTAGATCTGAGGGGGACATGCAAGGAAAATAAAAAAAACAGCATTTTAGCTTGCAAATGATTGGATGATAAAATCAGCAGAGATTCATTTCAGATCTACCCCTCAGATTTACAGTGACTGCACTTCCAAGTGCACTTTCAGTGCAATTTCAAGTGCACTTTGCACTTGTAGTTTGCACTTGTAGTGCAAAGTGGATTTGCCTTTTCGTAAATAACCCCCATAATATCTACGACCAATGTTTATCAGTACAACCAACCAAAATCTCCAATATTCTTGGACATATTTCAGTCCTTTTCTGTGTTTGGGTGGAATAATTTAAATAATAGGCCCACCCAGTACTGAAAATTCATATCAAAGCTGAACTCCAACCTTACTTTTTTCTTCCACATTTGTAACAAGTCCTCTTCTTTGCTGCAATGGATTGCTCTCAATTCGTTGAAGTTGCATCTACACAATAAACCCTTTAGAGTCCATTCACACAGGGGCAACTTTGGATCCGACTTGAAGTTTCCCCAAGTTGCCTCAAGTCGCGCGACATGATAAAATCAATGTAAGTGAATGAGAGCCGTCTTAATGCACACTACTGAAGTCGCTCCAATTTCAGAAAAGGTTCCTGTACTACTTCAATCCGACTTCTAGGAAACTTGTACCCATTGATTTCAGTGGAAGTTGCCTCCAAGTCGGATCCCCTGTCTTAACTGAAGCAACTATCCAGAAAGTAAAAATAGTTTTCTAGGCAAACCCCTCCCTCCCACAGAGCTGATTATTATGTGATTGGCCACTGGCAAAGTCCCCTGTCCTGAAGGCAACTTCAAGTTGCCTTGTAAGTTGCCTCAAGTCACGCTGTGATTCATATTCAAGTCATGTCCAAGTTGCCTCCCAAAGTCACGCTGGAAGTTGTGTTGCCCCTGTGTGAATGGACTCTTAAAGCTGTTGCAGTTTAGACCCACCTTTTTTTCCTGTCTGAACAAATTCAATCATCATGATCTATACCAGGGATATGCAATTAGCGGACCACCAGCTGTTGCAAAACTACAAGTCTCATCATGCCTCTGGGTCTCATGCCTTTGGCTGTCAGAGTCTTGCAATGCCTCATGGGACTTGTAGTTCTGCAACAGCTGGAGGTCCGCTAATTTAATATCCCTGATCTATACTGTCATTGTCCACCTCTCGCAGCTGTTGTCTTTCACTGCCATCAATCATTTTGTTTCTGATCAATATACGAAAGAAGACATACAGTTGTGCTCATAAGTTTACATACCCTGGCAGAATTTATGGTTTCTTGGCCATTTTTCAGAGAATATGAATGATAACACAAAAACTTTTCTTTCACTCATGGTTAGTGTTTGGCTGAAGCCATTTATTATTAATCAACTGTACTATGTAAGGATAGAGCCAAAAATTGCCGCCCTTTGGGTCCACCACTCTGCGCTCCTGGATCACGTTCTTTTAAGTTAGGATAATCAATAAATATATAAATATATAAAATATATAAAATTATAAGAACCACACAGTGATTAATGATCTTATAATATAATATATATTAATCAACTGTGTTTACTCTTTTAAAATCATAATGACAACAGAAACTACCCAAATTACCCTGATCAAAAGTTTACATACCCCAGTTCTTAATACCATGTATTGCCCCCTTTAACGTCAATGACAGCTTGAAGTCTTTTGTGGTATTTGTGGATGAGGCTCGTTATCTTCTCAGATGGTAAAGCTGCCCATTCCTCTTGGCAAAAAGCCTCCAGTTCCTGTAAATTCTTGGGCTGTCTTGCATGAGCTGCACGTTTGAGATCTCCCCAGAGTGGCTCAATGATATTGAGGTCAGGAGACTGAGATGGCCATTCCAGAACCTTCACTTTATTCTGCTGTAGCCAATGACAGGTGGACTTGGCCTTATGTTTTGGATCATTGTCACGTTGGAATGTCCAAGTACGTCCCATGCGCAGCTTCCTGGCTGATGAATGCAAATGTTCCTCTAGTATTTTTTGATAACATACTGCATTCATCTTGCCATCAATTTTGACCAAATTTCCTGTGCCTTTGTAGCTCACACATCCCCAAAACATCAGTGACCCATCTCCGTGTTTCACAGTAGAAATGGTGTACCTTTCATCATAGGCCTTGTTGACTCCTCTCCAAATTAAGTGTTTATGGTTGTGGCCAAATGGCTAAATTTTGGTCTCATCACTCCAAATGACTTTGTGCCAGAAGGTTTGAGGCTTGTCTTTGTGCTGTTTTGTGTATTGTAAGTGGGATACTTTGTGACATTTGCGTAGTAATGGCTTTCTTCTGGCGACTCGACCATGCAGCCCATCTTTCTTCAAGTGCCTCCTTATTGTGCATCTTGAAACAGCCACACCTCATGTTTTCAGAGTGTCCTGTATTTCACCTGAAGTTATTTGTGGGGTTTTCTTTGTATCCCGAACAATTTTCCTGGCAGTTGTGATTGAAATTTTAGTTGGTCTACCTGACCGTGGTTTGGTTTCAACAGAACTCCTCATTTTCCACTTCTTGATTAGAGTTTGAACACTGCTGATTGGCATTCTCAATTCCTTGGATATCTTTTTATATCCCTTTCCTGTTTTATACAGTTCAACTACCTTTTCCCGCAGATCCTTTGACAATTCTTTTGCTTTCCCCATGACTCAGAATCCGGAAACGTCAGTGCAGCACTGGATGAAAGATGTAAGGGTCTGTCAGGAGTCCAGAAACTCATTGACCTTTTATACACACACACTAATTACAAGCAAAAAGATCACAGGTGAGGATGGTTACCTTTAATAGCCATTCAAACCCCTTTGTGTCAACTTTTGTGCATGTTATCAGGCCAAAATCACCAGGGTATGTAAACTTTTGATCAGGGTCCTTTAGGTAGTTTCTGTTGTCATTATTTAAAATAAAAAAACTTTAAAAAGAGTAAATACAGTTGATTGATAATAAATGGCTTCAGCCAAACACTAACCATGAGTGAAAGAAATGTTTTTGTGTTATCATTCATATTCTCTGAAAAATGGCCAAGAAATCATAAATTCTGCCAGGGTATGTTAACTTATGAGCACAACTGTACCTGGCATCTCTTTAGACATACATGCTCAAGCAACTAATCAGCAGATTGCACAGCTAAAATCTGCAATAGGGAGAAACATGCATGTCTAAATGGATGCTGGTGATGTGTTTTTCATGACTATAAAAGAGCAGGGACGGGGAAGGGGGACTTTAACAGCTTTCTGCCTACCCACTGTCAAACGACGGCGGGGCGGTGCAGCTCTTGTTCTTTGTTTCTGTAAATTTTTTTGTAAATAAGTACGTTTTCTTCTTCAATGACAGGCACTGATAAGGCTGCACCGATGGGGTGGCACCAATGAGGAGGCACTGAAGATGGGCACTCATAGGTGGCACTCATAGGCGGCACTGATGGCTACTGATGGGTGGCACTGATGGACACTGGTGGGTGGCATTGCTGGGCATCACTGATTTTCTTTGTTCCATAATGGTGCCAGTCAGTGCCCATTTGTGGGCACTGATTGGCATATACTGAGCATATGTTGGCACATGTGGATGGCCATGGGGGATGTACCTGGCCATCCACATGTTAGGGGCTTCCCTGGTGGTCCTGGCAGCTTCCCTGGTGGTCCAGTGTGGGCAGCCGAGGGGTGGCTGCGCTGATAAACAAGCAGCGCAGACCCCCCTGGCAGGAGATTCGCCGATCGGCTGTCCTCTACTCGCGTCTGTCAGACGCAAGTGAGGAAAAACCAATCAACGACTCTTCCTATTTACATCATGATCAGCCGTGATTGGACACAGCTGATCACGTGGTAAAGAGCCGGGCGGGAAGTGGTTAATATATGTTTTCTAATAAATGTTCAATAATACTCTACTACTTCTTATGGTCTATGTGGTAGTGCCCTTAAAGTCCCACCCTAGGGGTTTTTCCTCTTCTTTGATCCAGTCACAAAATTCTGCATGTATAACCAGTTACTGAAAATTTGGCACTGTCCATGCACAATGGTATTGTTTGAAAACAAGTTGGAGCTTCCCTTTATTTATTCCAAAATTCAAACTGCAGTAATTGGGAAAAGCCCAAAATCATCAATAAAAAAATAAATTAAAAAAAATAAAACACACACACCCAAAAGCATACTTCATTATTGAATAGAAAAAAAAGACACAAAGGGGGTTATTTACAAAGGGAAAATCCACTTTGCACTACAAGTGCAAACTACAAGTGCAAAGTGCTCTCGAAATTGCACTGCAAGTGCACTTGGAAGTGCAGTCACTGTAAATCTGAGGGGTCGATCTGAAATGAGGGGAAGCTCTGCTGATTTTATTATCCAATCAGGTGCAAGCTAAAATGCTGTTTTTTATTTTCCTTGCATGTCCCCCTCGGATCTAATGCAACTGCACTTCCAAGGGCCCTTTCAGTGCAAAGTGGATTTGCGTTTAGTAAATAACCCCCAGAGTGTACAGGTGATTTCAGCTTCTTGTTCTGCTAGTGTGTGGATACAAAGTGGACTACCCTGAGCAGCCATAGATACTCCATGTTGTACTGGTCGGATCTCAGTAACAGGAATTCTGATTGGCTGCTATTGGTTACTTTTCTTTGCACTACATTTTGAATAAGCCTATTAGTGTTTATGTGCTGTATCAGAAAACAGTCAATGGAAGCTGAAGAGTCTTCCAATAAAGGTAGAGTTGGCTTTATTAAAGGTTAAGTTACAGGCAGCAAGTTGAAAACTCATTAGTGTAACACAGTGGTTAATTTACATTCATATTATTTTAATATACAGCCATTACCAACAGTACAAACTATTTGTTCAAGAGCTTTCAAGACCACAGGAATCTGCTGCGGGCTTCATATCCCATGATCCTCCGGACTCTGTCATAAACAGACTGCTCACAGGCCTTGTATGCTACAACAAAGGGCCCAGCTTCAGCCAATGATATACACACTGATAATATACAGCTGATTAAATAAGGTAGTTTCAGTTGCTAAAACATTTGATGCACACTTAGTGTCTGTAATGGATACAGTGCCTTGACTCACAATCAGTTTATCTTCAAATATACTCCATTAAAATCATATGCAGCTGAGAGAAGCCTTAAGACAAACCAGTCCGGCACCTCTGCAAAGCCATTACTGCAAAGTCAGTAGTTTAGAACCAAACACATAATATTCAAGTCCAAATATATGCATATTCCAATGGCACATTATTTGTGCAAAGCCAACACATTGCAGGGGCTGTACCTTCTTCATCGGGGCTTAGAAATCATCAAACAATGAAATGGAGTATGTCAGCCTTTCTCAACCTTTTCAACACAGAGGAACCCTTGAAACAACTTTCCAGTTGCAGGGAACCTCTGCTAAAAATGACTGCATCTACAACTCATGATACATTAGTGTGATGGTCAGTAGAAAGGATGCTCCTTACATGTGTGGTCATTGGGAAGAACCCCCACCTTACAGATAGCTAAAAGGATCAATGGTGTCAGTGGGAACTTATCTGAGAGGGAGACATTTCTCATTGCTCAAGGAACCCCTACCAACCTCTGGAGGAACCTTAGGGTTCCACGAAACCCTGGTGTATTTGGACTCAAAAATCAATCTCTAATTGCATTATATTAAGAGGCGTTTGCACAGTAATCCATAATTAGCTTGCTCAAGGGCTGCTTGAACCAGCTGCTGGCGGATTGCTGTGCAAACTCATCTCAGTATAATCTATAGACTGAATATTGAGTTCACATACATTGTTTTATTGCTTCACATTTTACAAGCCCTGATGAAGGGAGGCACAGCTTCTGAAACGCGTTGACTTTGCAAAACAGATTGTCACTGGAATTGACTTGTATTTGGACCTAAATATTATGGTGTGGCACAATGAGGTACTGAGGTAACTCTTACTGCCTTTTAGATAAGCAAGTTTACTGCAACACAGTGTTCTATGTTCAGTATTCTAAAATCCCAGTGTTTGGAGGCAAATAGCAGAGCCATCTCCCATGCACCTTACTTGTATAATCTGATCTAACTGGTCAAGAGCAGCAGGGATCTGAAGCAGTCAAGAGACCTTGGTGGTCCCTTATGCTACCATGACTGGGAAAATAAAATTCTTTCCAAATTAACTTTTAAATATTTTACCAATAAAATCCATGTTTGTATTGCTTCAGCAAGCTTTTTTTCGGACAGATGTACTATTTTAGTAGTTATTTCTTTATATGTTCCCCCACCCAAGTCCAAATCGCCTATCTGTGGACCATGGAAATTTTTGGGTTGTGGTCTGATGGGAGCCACACAGCTGTCTGGTTCTTCTTCTTTAGCCAAGAATCTCTATTATGTTGTAAAGAAAGTCTATTGCTCATCCTAATGGTGGACGGTCTTTCCATGGCTATGAATGGCAATTTTTCTGCACATGCACAAAGAAGCAGAGCTAGGACAGCACACACACAGGGCCTGTTCACACTACGGCCACTGCAGTAACACACGCGTTACTGCACACCTTATCACAATGCACATTAAGTGTGTTGGTGCTTTGTGGTACATTTTATTCTGAATGGAACCCCAAAGCACCTTCCGAGGGCCGTGCTTTGCAAATTAACACACTAATGAGCACTGCACTGCCACACACATCTATCAGAAGCTGCACTGGAACATAGGCTAAGGGGCATTATGGTGCATGAGAAGCTCACCTACATGTTGGATGATACCCATGCTAAGTTCCTAAGAGTTTGGGACCCCTGGATCCCATATAATGCCCAGGTGAATGGTGACCAAACCTTACTCTCTGTGTGACGGTACTCTATAGTAGTGGTTCTCAACCCTGTCCTCAAGTACCCCCCTTCAACAGGCCAGGTTTTGGGAATTTCTCTTAGGTAAAATACCTGTCCAAAATACCAAGCCATTGATATTTAAAGCACTTGGACAAGATAAAGGAACACCTGTAAACATGGCCTGTTGGGGGTACTTGTGGACAGGGTTGAGAACCACTGCGCTATAGCCTAAAAAAGCTGCAGCTGGATTGGACCACTAGACAATCCTCATGGACCCCTTTTCTCTCTCTCTCCTTTACCTTTACTCCCAGTCAAGCTCTATTTTCTTCTCTTCCATTTCTGCTCTCCTCACACTTTTCATTTCTTCTCTCCCTGTTTGAATGCCCCCAAAGGGGTCATTTGGCCTTTCCCAACCTTTTTTTACTTTCTTTTTACAAACTGGGGTGCTCGTTATCTACAGCAATGTGCAATCCTTATCGGCATATGCACTGTGTTTGGCTCTCCTGTTATGAATTGATTGGCCACCATTTGATATCTGCTTCTACTAGTGCACTTTGCCGGGTACTTGAGACCTGTTACGCGATATGCTTCATTTTGATGTACTATTTGCACTCTTTTATTGTGCCTTGTTCTCTGTACACTGCGTTCTTGAAAACTAAAATCTCTTTGTAAAACAAAATAAATGGCACTGAATCACACCAAGTCATTTAACATGTGTTGCTGAGCACTGCGGTAGAGCGTGCATTACTGCAACCTTATACAGTAGTGTGAATGAGCCCTAGTGAAGAGGCTGTACAACTCCCAGCAGGCTGCACAGGGATTATCTTACAGGAGCGAGGGCAGGTAAAAAAAATAAGACTTGATGGTTTGCATATAGCGCTAAAGTGTCTATAGAGCAGGGGCACCAGCTAAGCATCTCCACTGCAGAGACCAAACAGTACAACCCAGCCAACTGTCAATTCCACAAAGCATGGTTATCTGCATAGACAAAATGATCATTGGTTATATATCATCCCATTTCTATGGACTCCTTAAAAGGAAACTATGGCATTTCCCCAGTTATATTTAGCTTAATGTAAATGTGATCAATGACTATAAATGTTAAAAACCTCGTTTCTCTATATAGTTTTGTTAATACATACGTGTACATAGGGGGGGCCATGTTTGCTCATTACATGTGCAGGCTCTGGTCCTGTTTAATAGTGCTTCACTACTCTCTTTCAGTGCAAGTCTATTGGTCAGGTCAGACCCGATTGAAAACTATCGACTACCTGAGCTTATCTGAGCTAACTATGGCTACCCCAACAGTCATGAAGCAAGTGATGCTGTCCACATTCCCTGATATACAGATGACCTCTAGAGGGAGCATTTACACTTCTCTATATGAATTACAATTACCAAAATATACAACAGATGGCACGTCAAAAAAAAAAAAAGTTTTTAGATAAATGTATATATGAAATAAAAGTGTACTTACTGAAAATACACTTTACTATTTAAAGGGCCAGGTCACCTTTATTTTTGATAAATGCTGCACAATGAGGCACTGTCACCCATGGATGTTCTGATGTTATGAACTATGAAATGTGGCTATTTTAAATTAATATAAGAGACAGGTGCACTTTACTGTTACCTCTTCTTCATGCCCATTTAAGCATCATGCATTAGTTAAAATAACAATCCATTACTCATACAAAATCTTGTGCTGCAATTCAGGGCATTAAACTTTTTGAAGTGCATGCATAATAAATGGTGTTTAGCCACAATAAAAGCCCATTACAGACAATGTTTGGTGTGTTGGTGAATCAAGGATTAATGGCACAAGGCAATTTTCTACAGAGATTTGCATGCTAGTGCCAACTACGTAGGTGTATGTTATATTCGTTCCTACGGAGAGCGAGTGCAGCTATTGTAACAGTTGTACTTTGTGTTCACAGTTCAGGTGACTTCAGTGCGGCTGAGATAGACATTGGGGCTTATTTATAAAGACCAATTCAATAACCGTCTTTCATTTCACTGAAACTCTTGCATGGCTTTCTTTTTATTTATGACAGTCCACAAAAGGTGGAGATTTACTAATACCGGAGCACTCAGAATCTGGTGCAGCTGTGCATGGTAGCCAATCAGCTTCTAACTTCAGTTTGTTTAATTAAAGTGGATGTAAACCCACTCTCGTCCTTTCTGAACTACTGTAATATTGGTTCTCTAGAAGGATATACATGCCTCCTGCATGTATACTTATCTGTCAAATGTCTCCGCTCTGTCTGCTATGAGACCCGAAAAACTGCAGATTTTGTGGGTGGGTCCGTTTTCCAGGGCTAAGTGGGTGGAGTCGTGATGTCAGAAGTCTCCCCGCCCACCTCTACACTCCCCTTATCAACATGCATTTTCTCCTGTGTATTTCTTACACTGAACTTCTGCTATGATCTCTAACATCCAGTCAAAACCCAGAAAAGTCCCCACATGACTTCAGCATGCCAAATCATGCTGAGGTGTGGAACAGCCAATCCTTGCAGAGCTGCTGAAGAAAGGAGTGGGGGTGGGAATTAAAAAATAATGCATGTCTTAGGCTAGTGCACGAGATATGTAAATCACCTGTCAATCACAGCAAGGGGGAAGAACGGACAAAGTTTTCACAGTTTGTCCGTTTTATTTCACTGAAAAAAGATATGAGGATTGCTCAGAGCTGGATTAACTCTTTGTGGCAAGACTGGGCACAGCTGATCTGAAATCCCATACTCTATATTGTGCCAGACAAAAAAATAAATAAAAATTTCGGGTTTACATCCACTTTAAGCTTTAGCAATAAAACCTGGAAGCTGATTGGTTTCTGTGCAGAGCTGCACCAGATTCTGCATGCACCAGTTTTAGTAAATCAACCCCCAATGTGTACAAGATGTAAAAAACTCCCAACGACAACTTGACATTCTTTTTACATTTCCGCTACTAACATGTATGGAAACTGTAATAATACACGTCTCTTATTTGCTCCCTTTTGGTCTGTTAAAGTGACAGTCCACCTTTTCAGAAAAAAAAACAAAAAAGGTGAACCAACACCCTTGCCAAGGTCCCCGCTGGACTTACCTCCATGGATGATACAGTTCACCTTCCATGTAGCCTGGTGCAATGGTCCTGGGCTTTGAAAAATTTGCTACTTTCCTTAGGGCAGTGATGGTGAACCTTGGCACCCCAGATGTTTTGAAACTACATTTCCCATGATGCTCATGTACGCTGCAGCATAGCTGAGCATCATGGGAAATATAGTTCCAAAACATCTGGGGGTGCCAAGGTTCGCCATCACTGCCCTAGGGAGACACTGGGACAGACCAGAGTGCTTCTCATTGGTCGGCACTGCTACGTGACCATGCTAACCAATTATAACCACTTTGATTCATTCCAGCTGCCCTAGGGTAAAAAGAGGAACGCGGATAGTAAAAATGTGTCATCCAAAGAGGTAAGTGCAGCACAGACTAGGGGGTGGGGAGAGTGTAGGGTGTTAATTCACCTTTTAATTTTTCCTGAAAAGGTGAACAATCATGTAAAGCAGGGGTCGCCAGTTTACTATCCTTCAGGCTTTAGGGGGGCCGGACTGTGGCCATTGAGAGCAGAAAATGTCCCAACATCAGTGCTCCATCATTGGATTTAATAGAAGAAATAGTGGCCCATTGTTGGTATCAATGGAAGAATACTGCCCCATTGATGGTGCCAGTAGGGGGAATGATGCCCGTTCCTTTGTGTCAGTTGGCAAAATAGTGCCCCAAGGGCCAGATAAAGGAAAGCAAAAGGCCACATCGGCCCCCGGGCCGCAGTTTGGAGTCCACTGTCTTAAAGAATGACTAAAGGCAAAACATTTTTGTACATTTGGATGGAGAGGGGAAGGGTTAGATCAAATATCAGGTTTTTATTGCAGTCTGTGTCCCTATTAGGAAGATTTACCCTCTCTAATTTTCCTGACCACCAATGTCAGTAGATTGAACAGTGAGAGGGAATCCAAAATGTTGAGCTGCCACCAGGACAGGAATAGAGCAGAAATCTTACAGTAGGGACATTTCAGACCTCTGCATGTTGGAGACGCTTGCAAAATCACTTTCCTAACACACAGAGAAATGCGTTGTCATTGTTAATGGCACCCCCATGCATCTGCAGATACGATACGTTTTCAAGCATTCCAAACTGCATAGTGTGGCATAGTACCATGTGGTTCAGTGCAATGCATTTTTGGAAAAAAAGAGTGTGGGGGGGTCCTTTTCCGCATCCCCCACTTGTGGGGCAGCCCACTGAAATGATAGAGCTGCTCTACACATCACGCGCAGGAACGTGCCCGCGCTTGGTTGCACCTGTAGGTATGAACCAAGGCTAAGGGAGAATATCCCTCACATTCGAAAGATATTCTTTCACTTTCCCCCTCTCACTTCGGGGTTGATTTACTAAAACTGGAGCACTCAAAATCTGGTGCAGCTGTGCATGGTAGCCAATCAGCTTCTAACTTCTGCTTGTTCAGTTAAGCTCTTGCAATAAAAGCTGGAAGCTGATTGGTTTCTGTGCAGAGCTGCACCAGATTTTAGTAAAACCCCCTCTAATGCTGCGTACACACGGTCGGAATTTCCGATGGAAACAGTCTGATTGGAGCTTTTCATCGGATTTTCCGACCGTGTGTATGCCCATCGGTCTTTTTCTGTCTGAATTTCCGACGGACTTTGGATTGAGAACCTGTTCTTAATTTTTCCGACGGAAAACCTTTCTATCAGATTTTCCGATCGTGTGTATGCAATTCCGACACAGAAAATTCCGACGCATGCTCGGAAACAATTTGACGCATGCTCAGAAGCATTAAACTTCCCTTTTATAGTGCAGTCAAACGTTTTTAAAGGCGTGGTGTTATTGACCGTCGGAATTTGGTGTGACCGTGTGTAGGCAAGACAGTTTAAGCGAAATTCTGTCGGAATTCCAATGGGAAAACCATCAGAGCTTTTTCCGACGAGAATTCCGACCGCGTGTACGCGGCATTAGTCTAAAGGACAGGAAGTGAAATCTCCCTAAAGAGACACAGGTGGCAAATAAAAAACTGCCAGTGGTGTTAACCCTCCCCCTACTGTATCAATTTTATTTTATTGGATTTGAATATACTTTAAAATGGAAGTCCATGCTAAAACTAAAATTCCTGCATCTATAGACATCCACGATCTAACACTAACCTATCTGGCCCTGTAAAGAAGAAATCAGTATACATACCTTTTCTGCAGGCGATCCGATCAGGTCCCACGCTAAGCTGTCGGCCACGGCTTCTCTGTGTAGGCAGCTGCAGAGAACACGTCCGAAAACAAAAGCCCCATAGTAAGTCTATGGGTGACGTCACTCCCCATTAATTTCACCGTGTCCTCTGCAGAGCTTCCGCCGCTGGAGATCGGGTCGGATCGCCTTCAGAAAAAGGTATGTATAGCGATATTATCTTTACAGGGCTAGATAGGTTAGGGTTTAGAATGTGGGTGTCCTTAGATGCAGGGTGTGACAGGTGTGACAGGAGTGTGATAGTCCTGTTGAGGACAAGGGTTCGTCACACAGGGATTTTAGTTTTAGCATGGACTTCCACTTTAAATATACAGTTGAAAGTGTTTTATTATTTGTGTTCAATAAATTCAACTACCTGTTGATCCTGCCAGAAACCTTGCGAGCCGATAACTTTTGTGCTCTCTCCCTGCCCTGACACTGTTCTCAGGTATGTCTGAAGACTATGTAAGGTGAAAGGGTTCCATGGTCCTATTTTGTAGCTCTTACCCTGATACAATATAGTGAATTTGTGTTTTCATGCTAGACTCCTCTCAGGTCTCTCTCTGGACTACAGAACACCTCTGCCTGTGGTATGACAATGAGGAGATGTTTTGTAGTCCTAACATACTCCTTGTGCTAAAGTGATAATGCTGCTTATTCGTAGGTACAGTACAATGTGTCAGCACTGTCAGCCTAGGACAGGAAGAGTGTTATTGGCCGGATCACCAAGTGAAAATAAAGGTGGGAAGCCTGGAATATTAAAACTAATGCAGCCACCATATAAGGACTGGTAAGCTGCAACATATTACATTTTGTTTTTTGAGTTAAGATAGGATTTAATAAATTGGTCCTTTATAAATAGGCCCAATGGAGTTGATTTACTAAAACTGGAGCACTCCGGTGCAGTTGTGCATGGTAGCCAATCAGCTTCTAACTGCAGCTTGTTCAATTAAGCTTTGACAATAAAACCTGGAAGCTGATTGGTTTCTATGCAGAGCTGCACCAGATTTTACACTCCCCAGTTTTAGTAAGGCCCCTTTCACACCGGGGCGGGGAGCCGCGGTGACGGTAAAGCAGCGCTATATTTAGCGCTGCTTTACCGTTGTTTTAACTGCGGTATTCGGCCACTCGCGGTGCGGTTTTAACCCCCGCGAGCGGCCGAAAAGGGGTTAAACACCCCCCGCAGAGCGCCGCCGTGGCGGCGCTTTGCGGCGGTATTGCCGCGGTTTCACCGCGGTGTCCCATTCTATTCAATGGGAAGGAGCGGTATAGGAGCGGTATAGGAGCGGTGAACACACCGCTCTTATGCCGCTCCAAAGATGCTGCTAGCAGGACTTTTTTTGTCATCCTGCTAGCGCACCGCTCCAGTGTGAAAGCCGGCTTTCACACTGGAGTTAAAGGGGCAGGATTTTTTCATGCGGTGAACAGGCGCTATTTTTAGCGCTGCACCGCATGAAAAACGCCCCGGTGTGAAAGGGGCCTAAATGAACCCGAATGTGTCTAGTACACGCATAGGAGAGATACACTTACAGCAATAATGTCTCAGCACACATCAGTACACCAATCAATTGTAATGCTACGGATAAAAGTACATTAAAACGTAATACAGCAGATGAAAACTTGGCAGTAAATGTGTGAATGAAAAATACTGTTCTATATAAATGTCATACTGCAGTCATTTTGTGGTTAAAACAAATCTACAGCAGAGGGGCATACGCCTTTTAATTTGGGGTCCTACAAGGCTACAAGATGTCTACGTCCAGGTTCCTGACTCCATCATTCCATAGCAGATGTAATTCTCCATGATGCAGAGGTGAAAACAGAGACTTTAGTCTGAGATTTGAGACTATCAGAAGCCAATGGATGAATTATACCAGTTAAGTATCCATGGGTTATCATTAAATTGATCTTTTTTAATTAAACAAATGGAAGTACCGAACCTTGACTTGGTCTCTTGCAACCTTCTATACAGCAACACTAAGGCCCCTTTCACACTGGGGCGGTGAGCCGCGGTGACGGTAAAGCAGCGCTATATTTAGCGCTGCTTTACTGTCGTTTTCACCGCGGTTTTCGGCCGCTCGCGGTGCGGTTTTACCCCCCGCGAGCGGCCGAAAAAGGGTTAAACACCCCCCGCAGAGCGCCGCCGTAGCGGCGCTTTGCGGCGGTATTGCCGCGGTTTTACCGCGGTCTCCCATTCTTTTCAATGGGAAGGAGCGGTATAGGAGCGGTGAACACACCGCTCCTATCCCGCTTCAAAGATGCTGCTAGCAGGACTTTTTTTGTCATCCTGCTAGCGCACCGCTCCAGTGTGAAAGCCCGCCGGCTTTCACACTGGAGTTAAAGGGGCCGGATTTTTTCATGCGGTGAACAGGCGCTATTTTTAGCGCTGCACCGCATGAAAAACGCCCCGGTGTGAAAGGGGCCTAAGACTGGAACAAGGTTACGAGCCAATCAAGAGTGCTGCATGCAGATGTGCTAACAGGAGGAGAGAACAGAGAGATCCCCTTATCAGTATGCTGCTGCTCCTTTACCAGCCAGTCAGCAGGATGTGGAATCTGTATCCCTTCTGTAGTCGATGAATGCAACAGAGAAAGGTGCCACCCACAATGATCAGTAACATTTTTACGGCCATGTCACAGCCATGCGAACGTAGTCTAAGTGGACAGAGAAGACATGCCAGTTCCAAGAAAAACACAGACTGGTGGTCCTGGAAAAAGTGTTCAGGTCACTAGTCTGCACACAACCTAAAATTGGCAAAAGGTCAATCCACCCAAAAGTGATATTTCAGTGTTAAGTAAATTAAACCACCTGACCGTTTCTTGTATTTGTTTTTCTCCTCTTTTAAGTATAGCCATATGGGCTATGTCTGCCCGATCAAATGGGCGGTTTAGATTAAAGTTTGTCTAAATTTTGGGTCCTCCATCTATATAAAAAAAAAAAAAAAAGAAAAAAAAAAAAAAGGTGCTTACATCTCTCAGTGAATTTGTTGGTGAACCTCTGCATTGAGCTCCAGGGGCCACACAACAGTTGTGGCCCTTATGAGGGGCTGGGTACACACTATTAGTTTGTGAGGTTAGTCCAGCGACCCCCCCCCCCCGCTGAGCGGATGTGTTCTGACAGGGGGACAGCATACTCGACCAAGGGGGGACAGACTCACATACACAGGGGCTGAATGTCGGACATTTTTTCTTTAACCGGCTGTTGTCTCCCAACATTCGGCCCGTGTGTACCCGGCTTTGGCAGCCCATAGATTTGATTTTTTTTTCCTTCCACCACTCAGCGTGGGGGGGGGGGGGGGGGTTCGTGTGGAGCCTTCCCGGGCAGCAGAAAACAATGATTACTGCTGGAGGCTATAGCCGCTGGCAATAATGGCATGCAGAAAAATCCAACAGGCTGGTTGTACCCAAGTTGATCAATGGATCAACTTGGGTAAAAAATAGCATGTACATACATGGATCGAAGGTCGGCCGCTCCCTGTTGAACCAGTTGAATTTTGATCCATGTACGACCTGCTTTAGGCTACATTAGGATTTCTCTTGCTCAGTGGCACAAGCTAAGCAAGAGAAACCAGTCCATTCTCCCCATCTATGCAAAATAGTGTAGATGACGGAATCTCCACTGCTGGTTACTGTATCCAGAGGGCCACAACACTTGGCTGTCTGAATAACTGAACAGTGACGGCATCTGATTGACTGGAGTCAATGTTGGGCCAACAATTTACCCCTGTTCGGCTGACATTTTTCAAACAAAGTGTGTTGAGCTGGGTGGGGCCAACAGGGCCACCTTTGGCTTGAACTTTCACCAATTCAGCAGGATTTGGCTGAAATTTGAGTGGTGTATGGGCTTTACTGCTAAGAGTTGCATCAGGGAGATCTCACTATTGCAATAACTTCGATTTAGGCCCTGTTCACACCTGTGTGCTTTAGGTGCATTTTAACTGCAGTGCATTTAACCACTTCTGTGCTAGAGCATTTTTTAGATTTTTTGCACACATGTAAAAATCTGCATTTTTGCCCATACAGTGGAACCTCGGATTACGAGCATAATCTGTTCCGGAAGAATGCTCTTAATCCAAAGTACTCGCATATCAAAGCGAGTTTCCCCATTGAAGTCAATGGAAATGAAAATAATTAATTCTGCATTGACTTCAATGGCAAAATGCAATACCGCATGCGGCCAGAGGAGGGGGTGGGGCGCTGGAGAGCCTCGGAAATGGCTGTAAAGGCCAGAGGACACCTCAGCTGACCTCGACAAACCTCGTAAAGACTCAGTTCCCGAGGTTTGCCAAGGTCAGCCAAGCTGTCCTCGGCCCTTTCCGTGCATTTCCTCCTCGGCTCCGGCGCCCCCCACCTCAGGCCAAACGCAGTACTGCACACGCTTTGACCTGAATCATGCTCGTTTTGCAAGACAAAACTCGCAAACCGAGTTACGATTTTTAAAAATACAGTGCTCGTATTGCGAAACGCTCGTTAACCGTGTTACTCACAATCCGAGGTTCCACTGTATCAATTATAATGTCATTAAAGCCACAGTATTAAAAATGATTAATAAATGGTGTATTACATGCTGTTCATACTCACTCAGTCACTATGGGATTCGTTCTCTGTATTCTGCAAAAAAACCTGGCCTTTGGGGCCCCCTTATGTCGGGGCCACTTGAAGCTAGGAACCCCAAGTGGCCCTGAGAGATACGGGGCCCCAAAGTCGGTTCGGAAAATGTCATTCTCTGCTGCAGAAAAGTGCTTGACATTTTTTGAACCGAATTTGGGGCCCCGTATCTCGGGGCCACTTGGTGCTAGGAACCCCATCTTTGGATATGTTGTAGTGCTAGTTCCACTGGGTTTGCACCAAATTTGGGGTTCCTAGCACCAAGTGACCCCGATATACGGGCAACAAATTCGGTCAACTGTGTCCATCTGCAGCAATGTCATTTCGGGACCCTTTGGGACTACCTGGCTGCAGCTAGGGGGCATCTAGGAACCCGTAACTACCAAGTTTGAAGTTCGGGGGACCTATGGCTGCAAATGGGCACAGTGAGGCTGCAAATGGGCATTGTTGACCCTCTTTTCCACTTACAGTAGCTGCGCATTTCTCACCCTAGGCTTATACTCGAGTCAATAAGTTTTCCCAGTTTTTTGTGGTAAAATTAGGTGCCTCGGTTTATATTCGGGTCGGCTTATACTCGAGTATATTATATACACACACACACACACACACACACACACACACAGTACCATCATCCACATTCAGTAAAAGAAGGCACACTGTCAATTAAACAGGGTGTGTTTAGTATCACCCCCCCCCCCCCCATAGCAATATATATATTTTTTAAAGCAGAGGCTATGTAGAATAAAAAAGATAGTAATTGCAACTTTAAATTTTGCATGGTATTTGCGTAACTGTTTATTAAACATATATTTTCAGGAAAAATATAATAAAACTTATTTTATTGCAAACACACACAGAGGCGCAAAATCTGGTGCAGCTCTGCATAGAAACCAATCAGCTTCCAGGTTTTTTGTCAAAGCTTAAGGCCTCTTGCACACTGCAGCTTGAAAAAGCTCAGTACAGCTTATTTTTTTTCTGAGCTAAAATACAGCTCATTAATTGTAATGTGCCTGTGCACATGCGCCATGTATTCTTCAGTAAAGATAAAATAGAAAAATATGCATTTTTTGGTCAGTAATTTATGCCAAATGCAAACGCAAATTAACATATTGTGAATGCAAATATAGGTTTACACGCATAAAAACGTGAAATTGCGCAAACGCATATGCGTGAAAATACGTGCAAATACATAAAAAAAATTCTGGTAAAATAGATACTCAAAACAGGTATTTTTCCAGACGTTTTTTCTTTTTTTTTTTTTTTTTACTGAACAAACTGAAGGCAGAAGCTGATTGGCTTGCACAGCTGCACCAGATTTTGCACTCTCCAGTTGTAGTCAATCAACACCCTAATACCCAATTTTTTGGTAATATTAAATATAGGGTTGCATAAAGTAAATGGATACCAAAAATGCGAAAAGCTATGGTACCTGAAAATCTCCATAGGAGATGTTTTAAAAGCTTCACTACTCCTCAATTAAGAGAATTAACTGCAAGCTTTGGTGCTAGAATTATTGTTCTCACTCCCAACGTTCATGGTGATGCCACAAATTTGCATTTGCAGGTGTGTGCAGGGCAATGGGGTTTATGTTTAAAAGAGAAGTATGGGATTTTTTTTTTTTCGGGAATCATACTTGGGTGGATGCAGCATCAGTCCGATGCTGCATCTGTCCGTCGCCGGCTTGAAGACTGAAAACCGAGCAATTAAATAGTCCCAATCGCTCAGTTTTCAGAGCTCCCTGAGCAGAGAGCTGGTGACTTTAGGTCAATGGCTCTCTGTTTTGCCTCCCCACCCGTGCTCACAGTAGAGCTCTGGGCTGTGGAGGGGGGGGCGGGAGCGGCTGGCTCAGGCTCTCAGCGGCTTGCTAAGAGGCTGAGCTGGATGCCAGGCCAGGCATGTGAGCAGAAACCAGACCATATGGTTGCAATCTTACAGGAGCCTGGACTGAGTCAGTGACATCATCCGGCTGTGGGCTTCAGCCCGCTGTCTGCTGAAATGGGTTACAAGAGTGCAGAACGAGCTGTACTCCTATGATCCACAGGAGAAGTACAGCCAAACAAGCTTTGTTTTTTTTTAATAAAAATCACCCCCACAACCCACCTGTGAAAGAGATCACTTTGACTTTACAGCCAGGAGCCAGCTAAAGAAAACAAACACGAGATGCTGTGGCTGCTACAGACATCAGCTTGCGTTGAACCACCCAAAGGGCTGAAGTAGTTAAAAAATTCAGCTTGCTGCGATCATGATGAGCTGTCATCAAAACGCAAGTTATAAAGAGTTCAATGGTAACGCATGGAAAATGCACCTAAAACGCACCACACAGATGTGAAGCGGGCCATATACAAAGTCATCAGGGCATGACCCAGCCTACCTAGAACTAAATTATCACCTTTGGATGTACTGATCCTTTAAATGACCCCTCTGCTGGAAAATAAATAACCACATAATTCACTGCAAGACATTTCATCCTCTGAACACAGGTCTTCATAAAAAAATAAATTACAGGAATCCAGCTTATCAGAGATACAGCAGGCAATTCTAACGTGTTGTAAAATGACTCTCTGCCTCGCTGGAGATTGTGCTAAAACTGAGGCTAAAGTGTTTTAAATAAACGGATATGTATAAACGTTAACCAGCAAAAAAAAAAAAAAAACAGTCAAACCAGGAAAAACAGATGGAATTCTATGTTTCAGGACCATAATTCTTCTGTTCTTCCAAACTTGTAGATAAGAGTGCTGCGGGAGAAAGTAAAAACAAAAGTGGTCAATAAATGTTCACTAAAAGACCAGCGAGGGGTGATGTCATATGGGTGCTTTTAGTGGCACATCAACATCGAAGCCCAGCTAAATACATTCCAGGTTCTTTAAAAAGGGTGTTCAATGTCTTAGCCCCCGTACACACGGTCGGAAATTCTGACCGCAAAATCCGTCTGATTTTTTCCGAAACTGGTGTTGCATACACATGGTTGGACAATCCGATCATTCCGAACGTGGTGACGTTCGGTGCGTACTATGGAACTACGTAGAGGCTAGTAGCCAATAGCTTTGGTCTCGTCATTTGATCTGAGCATGCGTGGCACTTTGTCCGTCGGAATTCTCGACACACGATTGCAAAAAGTCCGATCTGATTTTATTGTCGAAAAATTTGAGATCCTGCGCTCAAATTTTTTGACGGAAAAAGCCCGCTAGAGCCCAAACACGGTCGGATTTTTTCGACAATTTTCAGCGCTGTCACACTTTGAATGACAATTGCGCGGTCCTCCAACGCCGTACCCAAATTTAATGACAGAGAGAGCTTTCTTTTGGTGGTATTTAACCACTTAAGGACCGAGCCTCTTTTTGAGATGTGTTGTTTACAAGCTAAAAACTGTTTTTCTTGCTTGAAAATTTCTTAGAACCCCCAAACATTATACATTTTTTTTTCTAACACCCTAGAGAATAAAATGGAGGTTGCAATACTTTCTGTCACAACGTATTTGCGCAGCGGTCTTACAAGCTCACTTTTTTTGGAAAAAATACACTTTTTTTTTAATTAAAAAATAAGACAACAGTAAAGTTGGCCCAATTTTTTTTTTATATTGTGAAAGATAATGTTACGCCGAGTAAATTGATACATAGAATGGTGACAAACTTTTAGGCCGGGTTCGCACTATAACTCGCTGCGTATGGAACAGGAGCTCTGTGCGTCCCTGATCCCCGTTTCAGGGACGAATCTATGCCTGAATTTGGCCCTGAAACAGAGCCAAAGACGCACAGCATTTTTGTGCAGCTGCCAAACAATCCTGGGTGCCTGCCTGGGTCCGCAAACCCCAAATGCAGGTAGATAATAAAAAGATGGCGGCACTTCCAGAAAATAAAAACAGCTCCTTTTATTGTACAAAAATAGAAACGAAAGACATGTCACACACACTCAACCCACTGAGGGTCAGCAGACGCGTTTTTACACTTGCCAAAGGGATAAGCACAGGAGTGTGAAGCGCGTCTGCTGACCCTCCGTGGGTTGAGTGTGTGTGGCATGTCTTTCATTCCTAATTTTGAAGAATAAAAAGAGCTGTTTTTATTTTCTGGAAGTGCCGCTATCTTTTTATTTTCAAACGGCAAATCCTGTTTACATTGTGAACAGCTGTGATTTGGCGAGCAGACAGCGCGAACACGGGAGGATGTCATATGATGGCCTTCCTGTAAAGTGTGGCCACGCTGTAGCCATCATTCGGCTATAGCTTGGTGGTGAAGGGGTTAAAACTTTACATTATCATTTGAAAATCGAGTCTTTAGGCATTGGTGATATCAACAGTCCAGGCAGCTCCTGAACTGAGATTGCCCATGGGAAATTATGGAAATCAGTATGCTGATGTTGCACGCGCGTAAAGCTGGTTTACACTAAACAACCTAAAGCTCACGTTGCTATGACAACATGTCAACTACATGCAAGAACTCCAGATCTTAAAGTGGTTGTAAACCCTTTTAAGAGACTTTTACCTATAGGTAAGCCTATAATAAGGCTTACCTATAGGTAGTGGAAATATCTCCTAAACGTGCGCCGTTTAGGAGATATTTCACTTGTAGTGCGCCAATGTCATCATCGGCACATGCGCTGTGAAAAAAAGGACCACTGTGCAGTTTCTTCCCCCAGCGTGTGCCGTGATTGACGGCTCCCGCATGCACGTGACGTCACGCGACTCCAGCCAGTCACGACTCCAGGCTAGTGTATATAGAAGACAGGCACGTGTATACAGAAGACAAGAGACAGGCTGGGGTATACAGAGCGACTCCGGCCAGTTCCGGAGTCCAAGGCACCGGAAGGAAGAGGGGCGAAGATGAGCGTGGCCTGCACAGGAGACAGCGCGGGCTTTGCTTCCAGGTAAGTGTCATATAATGGGCTAGTATGCGATGCATTTAATTTGCAGGCCTTGCAGGGAGCAAAATAGGAAGTAAATCCCATTGGGTTTTACTTCCTCTTTAAGCACGTGCTGGTCCGGACGTCATTGGTGGGCTGGCTTCAAGAATCAGGGACAAAAAGCTGCCCACTGATAAGCAGGAATCAATATGGTGGTTGTCTTAAGCATGGAGTTGAACAAAGAAGTGGAATCTATGAAAACTTGCAACTATAGCGCAATAAACGTTGATTTTTGTAATATAGTCTAAAGCTTAGATTGTGGGCTCCTTGTGGGTAGGGACCGATGTGAATGTACAATGTATATGTAAAGCGCTGCGTAAATTGATGGCACTATACAAGTACCTTAAATAATAATAATAAAGATGCTTATTGATGCGGAAACAAGTGTGGAGGGGTTAACTTTAACTCACCTAAAAAATATTAAAGCGTTCTGAAAAAATACAGCCAGCCCGGGGTAGACATTAACATCTAGAGAATAAATCAGAGAATAGAAATGATGTTAACCATTCACAGGGAAAAAATGGAACAGGTCATAAATCAGGCCTAAATTACCATATACAGAAAACAGAGTACATGCTATATATCTCTATAGAGTATAAGCCAATTGTAAATATTCTCTATGGATACAGTTTACCATCAGCACAAAGTTCACGATAAACTCAACCTCACCCAGATGCATACATGGATTATAAAATTCCTTCTCTCAGGTGAAAGAAACCTGACCCGAGATTCACAGATGATTCACAGAACATGGTTGAAATATTAATCTATCCTGTAATTCTGCAGACAGACAACGGATTACTAAAGAGGAGTACAGAAGTACAATGAAAGAAATATGATTGGAAAAACAAGTGGACAAGGAAACACAATTGGTGGGACTGGCTCACAGGTATAGTTTCCTGAAAGAGATATACAAATTGGAAAATGCGGGTGGTGGGGATTTTTTGGGGCACACAAATAAAAAAAAAAGGTTGACAATCCATACAAAACGTTATTGTTTACACCCGGCACCAGTCTAGACAGTATCCATACACTTCTTTTAGGCGGAGTGATCTCCACTCGAGAGAAGATTTCTAGTCCCGGCCTCTGCCTTGCTGTCATTCAGAGGCCGGGAGGCGGGAGAGGAACGGAGTGTGGCGCCGCCACCACGAGGGAGCATGATGTGAATTCAAGCAAATTATAACAACGGCAGCAGGCACTGGCTTGCAGATTTACTTTTCACAGTGTAATCTTGTGATACAGTGGCAGTGTGGCGTGGCTATGGGGGGTAGTGAAGGGGTTAATTAATAATGACATTAGTAATGTGCAGCATGAAGGGGACAGGTACGCACTCCCCCCAAAAAGTGGCAAATGTGACAGTGGGGGGGGGGGGGGGGTTGGGTGCAAACAAGTGCAGCTTCCCCTATTGGGTGGAGCTCGGCTTTAACACTCTTAAAGCGGAGCTCCACCCTAAAGTGGAACTTCTGCTTATCGGATTTCTCCCCCCCCCCCCTCCGGTGCCACAATTGGCACCTTTCAGGGGGGAGGGGGGTGCAGATACCTGTATAATAAAAAGGTATCTGCACCCACTTCCGTGACGAATTATCCGGACTGCCCCGCCCCTATCCGGAGATGCCCCGTTGTGTCTTGGGAAACACAGTTCCCAGGACACAGCGGGGACCAATAGAGACGCGCAGCGTGACTCGCGCATCCGCAGTAGGGAACCGGGCAGTGAAGACGTTGCGTCTTCACTTCCTGATTCTCTGACAGAGGATGGCGGCGGGGCAGCTGAGAGACGAGCGGTCGCTTGTCACATTCTGCCGACACCGCTGGAACCTGGAACAGGTAAGTGTCCATTTATTAAAAGTCAGCAGCTGCAGTATTTGTAGCTGCTGATTTTTAATATTTTTGGTGCGGGTGGAGCTCCGTTTTAAAGAAGAATTTTCAAATATCAAAAACATATGAAGGGGCTTACATACATCTTATACAAAAGGAAACTTCTATGTCTTTGTATTGGTAGGACTTTTACTTTTATGTCTTTATATATTTGCACTTAGTAAAAAAAAAAAAAAGATGACAGCTGCAGTCTTACTGGTTGCTTTACCCAACAATGGGAAATGGGAACTCACTTTGTGTAACATAGGCACCAAAAAGGATCCACATGGAGGCGATAAGTGACCCAAACATCATCATAAAGCCGATGAATAGCCAGATCCGAGCTCCTGTAAGACACAGATCACAGCATTACACACCTTTTTTTTTTTTTTTTTTTATATAATCTTTATTTATAGAAATTTTTCTTTTGTGACATAGCAGTCAAATATAACAAGATACATATAGAACTGTCCAGCCGTGTATCCATATAGTATACAATATAGTAGGCCCGATTGGCCATCCAACAAAGAGGATATGAGAGACGGAGGTGTCTGAAAAACAGTCCAATCATTATTAGGGTGTCCCCAATCACTCTGTTGTGTGCAGAGGGCGATTAAAGGTGGATATCATCAGGTCAGACAGGCAAACAGAAACATAAAAAAAAAAAAGGAAAAACAAGAAGAAAAAGAAGAACAAAGAAACAAACAACGAAGGATGCACTCATAAGCATATCTGCAGCAGATAATTTGAATGTTATTCCGGATCAAAAATCATTCTGACAATTACTCTCCTCTCGCTGGAGACTGGTCTGTTGGACGTGAGTCCGTGGTGTCCCCTGAAGTGCATTGAATCCATGTGGCACATATGCTATACCACTTGTCATACCTATCCCTACATCTCGCCATCCATTCCTCTGCAACCTTAATGTTATTCACTAACCGAATCCAGTCTGAGCGTCTAGGTATTTGGCTATTCTTCCAATAAACGGGAATCAATCTCCTAGCCGCATTCAGGAGATGAGGCAGTACTGATTTTCCATAAAGGCCAAGAGGGATGGCGGGGACATGCAGGAGGAAGCCAAGCGGGGAATCAGGGAGATCTACATCTAGAATAATTTTGACTTGGGTTCTAATATCTTGCCAGAAAGGGCGTATCTTAGGACAGTCCCACCATATATGCAGGAATGAGCCTCTGTGGCCACATTCCCGCCAGCAGTCATCTGAGGACCGTGGATAAATTTGTTTGAGCCTGGTGGGTACCCCATACCCTCTGGTCAGCACTTTAAAACAGTTTTCCTGCATTTTCGTGTCAACAGAACTAGAATGCGTGAGGCGGTATAGTTGGTTACGTTGAGTATCAGTGAATTCATGTTGTAAGTCCCTTTCCCACTCCCGAATATAGGCGGGTTTCCCAGGGGGTCCCCATTTCTGTAGTAGTTCGTAGAGTACAGATATGGAGTGCGGGATCACACTGGAAGACATGCACAGCTTCTCAAAGGGGGTGGAGGATGTAGGGTAATGTGTGACATGTTGTAAGCCACGTGCAAAATGCTGAAGCTGTCCATGTCTCCAGCTATCCATCGGAATCCACCATAAAGGGCTCTAAGTACCTCCAGGGCCGGTGCTACCACTAGGCAAACTAGGCAGCCGCCTAGGGTGCCCTGCTGCCTTGGGCACCCGGCCACTGGTGTTCCTACTCTCTTCTCTCCACAGCAAGCAACTAAGTCTCAGCATCAGCAGGCAGCCGCCACTCCGTTCGCACATAGTGTCAGAGGCGCAGCGGCGGAGGACTGTGTCTGTATCCCAATTCCCAAATGAATGGAAGCAAGAAAACATTCATTGATGGGCACTGGTAGACTGCATTTAATGGGCGCTGGTGGGGCTACATTTGATGGGCACTGGTAGACTGCATTGATGGGCGCTGGTGAGGCTGCATTGATGGGCGCTGGTGAGGCTGCATTGATGGGCGCTGGTGAGGCTGCATTGATGGGTGCTGATAGGCTGCATTGATGGGTGCTGGTAGGCTGCATTGATGGGTGCTGGTAGGCTGCATTGATGGGTGCTGGTAGGCTGCATTTGATGGGCGCTGGAGAGGCTGCATTGATGGGTGCTGGTGAGGTTGCATTTGGTGGGCTCTGGTGAGACTGCATTTGATGGGTGCTTCATTAAAAAGGTGGGGCAGGGAAAAGGGGGTGGAGTCAGGGGTGGAACCAAGTTAGGTTTCGCCTAGGGTGTCAAAAATCCTTGCACCAGTCCTGAGTACCTCTAATGGGAGCAATCCCCGATCATGGAAGAACCTGTCGCATCTTAACTCTCCATCTGATGTCCAAGTACGAAGGAAAGATGGGTGTTCCCCCGGGGAAAACAAGGGGAAGCCTCCTAGGGGTGCTAGTGGGGAGAATGGGGGGGGCAAGCTGCCCTGATTTATTTAGCATTACACACATTTTAAGAATACGTTTGTACCCCAACATTTCCTATTCCTGATGTGTGCACGTTGTACCATGTACTTGTGTTAAAAAGTATCCTATTCTGGAGGAGGTTTGACGTAGGCCTTTGGGGCGCCGCTTCCTCCAGTGCGGGCCAGCAGGGACATCCTGCAGTCAACCTAGCATTTTAGTTATACCTGCCCGTCTAGGCTTGCTTTTGGGTTTACCTGACTGGGCCCCTATTCGCATTGGTCAATAAGTTTGCCCATTGGGCTGCCTTTATTTCCTTAACGGGATTGTTTCCTAGCCAAGTTGTCTTATATCCTGTACTCTTGCATTTTGTACATGTCTTACCTGTATATGTTTCTACCCCTTTGCATCCATGGATATGTTCATAATGGCATATTATTTTGTCCTAAATAAAGATTATATTTAAAAAAAAAGTATCCTGTTATCTATTGCTTCCCTTGTGTGAAATACCTGGTGACTCTGCCAGTCCCTCTGCTTTCCTATTTCACACTGCTAGGAATGACAGCACATCCATCCCAGTGTGGTCAGTTTTCTGGCTGTGCTGGGAGCACAGCCTGCCTATCCTCCCATTTCCTTATGCAGCAGAGAACAGAGATTATGTGATGAAGGTATTTATAATGCTTTTTTTTTTTATATCTAAAACACAAATTGTTTTGCCTTTCATTTCTATTTTAAACTGAATGGGTTGTTTTCACAAGGTGAGGGTTCACATACACTTTAACTGATGCACAGAGTACCTGGCACAAAGAGACGTCTACATAAATTAAAAGCACCAAGATGGGTAGGCTGCCATTACTGACATCTCATCCAGAAAATCCTAGCCGTAATGCTAATCTAAATTTTTGAGTTGCTGACCAGAAGTTTGCAGAGAAGGAGCTCCGACTTCACGCTTTCCTAAATAGCGGCATACTTTAAAGCGGAGTTCCACCCAAAAATGGAACTTCCGCTTTAAGCACTCCTCACCCCCTTACATGCCGCGTTTGGCATGTCATTTTTTTTTTTGGGGGGGGGAGTGGGGGCTTCATTAGGAGGGGGAATTCCTGTCTCACTTCCTCCTTCCGCCCAGGAACCGCCTAGGCGACTCCTCCCTCTAGGCGATCTCCTGGGACACGTGACAGGTCCCAGGAGATCGCCTATCCACTCCAGGAGCGCAGCGCGACTCGCGCATGCGCCGTGCGTGCCCGGCCGTGAAGACGAAAGCTGTCACGGCCGGGTGCCCTGAGTGGCAATGGAGGCGCCGGCGAAGAGGAGGGGGAGAGGAGCGACACCCAGTTCAGCCGCATCACTGGACCGTGGAACAGGTAAGTGTCTGTTTATTAAAAGTCAGCAACTACACTTATTGTAGCTGCTGACTTTTAAAATGCCTGGAACTCCCCTTTAAGGTATTGAACCTAAAAACAGCCAGCTAGAATATTTAGATGAAGGTCAATAGTGGCAACCTTATCAAAATTTAACTCTGGACAGTTTTCCATTGGAGAAACGCAGGCAAGTGTTAAAGAAGAACTCTAGATGCAGCCAACAAAAAAGAAATATACAACTGTATGACCATGCTGTAAATATGTGCAAATATATCATAGCAAAACCTTTGCTGGCATGAACCCGAGTCCTCAATATGAAAATTAGCTACCCAGGAAAATCCAACAATAGTTATGAATTCCAATCCCATTTTTTTTCCTATTAATGCTGCAGCTGTAGTTCTGGGCATTTCAACTGGGGGGGAAATGAATATTGGGGGTGGGGAGGGGTTTTTGCAGCCCCCAGGACCAGTAGCAGGGAAGGTGAAGCCCCCAAATAGCATCCATGGCAATGCACTTCCCTTATATGTTCACTTTTGGTTTGTTCGATATACCATGAAAGACATAGAAGTTTGATAAGTGCAAACATACCTGTTGAACCTGCTATCTTGTTAGCTGATAACTTCCTGTTACATATGTTACATAGCAGGTGAGGTCGAAAAAAGACACAAGTCCATCAAGTCCAACCTATGTGTGTGATTATATGTCAGTATTACATTGTATATCCCTGTATGTTGTGGTCGTTCAGGTGCTTATCTAATAGTTTTTTGAAACTATCGATGCTCCCCACTGAAACTACCGCCTGTGGACAGGAATTCCACATCCTTGACGCTCTTACAGTAAAGAACCCTCTACGCAGTTTAAGGTTAAACCTTTTTTCTTCTAACTTTAATGAGTGGCCACCTGTCTTGTTAAACTCCCTTCCAGGAAAAGTTTTATCCCTATTGTGGGGTCACCAGTACGGTATTTATAAATTGAGCTCATATCCCCTCTCAAGCGTCTCTTCTCCAGAGAGAATAAGTTCGGTGCTCGCAACCTTTCTTCATAACTAATATCCTCCAGACCCTTTATTAGCTTTGTTGCCCTTCTCTGGACTCGCTCCATTTCCAGTACATCCTTCCTGAGGACTGGTGCCCAGAACTGGACAGCATACTACAGGTGCGGCCGGACCAGAGTCTTATAGAGCGGGAGAATTATCGTTTTATCTCTGGAGTTGATCCCCTTTTTTAATGCATGCCAATATTCTGTTTGCTTTGTTAGCAGCAGCTTGGCAGTGCATGCCATTGCTGAGCCTATCATCTACTAGGACCCCCAGGTTCTTTTCCATCTGCCCTCGATTATGCCACGTTCACATCTGGCGTTTTGGGATCTCAGGCAGGATGGCTGCAATTCTGCCCGCTAACCCAAATTGTACTTTAATAGTGGCAAAAAGCACCACGTGTTCAGGCTCCATTTATTTTCCAAAGGCACCTAAACATAGTGCAGTTTTGCCATGATAAATCATGCGCCAACTGTGGCAAACCGCATTGCGCAAAGCTTGTTGCTTCACACAATGTGGTTTGCCGATAATTTATCGGGCGACAATCGCAGCAAAACTGCGCTGCATTTAGGCTTCATTGAAAATTTACGGCACTCAAACATGCGTGGTGCATTTTGCCCCTATTGTAGTGCGATTTGGCATCACGGGAAGAATTGCAGCAATTCTGCCTTATATTGTTCTGAGGACTGCAGAACCCCACCCACGTTATGTACAAGAGGACATGGGAGTTCCCAGTAGTCCTGCCCTGTTTCTCTTCTCCAGATACAGTACAGTAAAAAGCATTCTGATCCTAGGACAGGGAGTGTGTTACTGGCAAGATCGCCAGGTGAAAATAGAGGGGGGGCAGGAGCTTGAAAAAGGAAAACAAAAGCAGCCACCAACTCTAAGGACTGGCAAAGTGGAATATATTAAATTTTTTGGTTCAGATACACTTTCATGTACAAGCAACACATGTATAAAAGAAAAATACTGACCGGCCCTTCCCAAGCAGCCATCACTGTAGCTGTCTCCTCGTACCTGTGCATTAGACACTGCGTTGATCCTGCGGGGGACAGACAATGTCAAACATGATATTCATATTATGGACAAGTAAGCATACATGGCAGTTGCCTTGGGCATCAACATATTTCTTCTGTGAACCAGAGGCAGTAACATCTGCGGTAATCAGAACTGAACAAAAATAAAGGGAGAGGTTCAAATGAAGATTGGGATCTGAAAATAAATGTTATATATATATATATATAACTATATAAATATAATCTATTTAGCTGGTGGCTTTGGGCAACATTGTAGATTTTAAAGCCGAACTCCGACCTTCCCTTCAGTCTTGCACAGTTTTACAGGCTCATTTCTTTGCTAGAGAATGACCGACGCCACCCTTTTCTCCCCAGCCTTAATTTCCTTGCCCACCCTTTTCTTTGACTGAATTTTAATGTCACAGGATAGAAGGTGTGGACAGCACCGGCAGGGGACCTCAGAAGAGGAGGTGCGGGGGTCGCTCTGTGCAAAACGACTGCACAGAGCAGGCAGGTAAAACAGCCCCCCCCCTCCTCAGAGCTAGATTAGTCTTCTTCATCATGGACAAGCGCTTTTATAGGGAATGGTGGAATTGAAAATTGTGTGTCAAAAAGAGCCATTCCCTGAAAGGGGCGGGAAAGAAAAAAGAAAATTGTTGACAAATTATTTATAAGAAATTTTATTTTATAATATATATATATATATATATATATATATATATATATATATATATATATATATATATATATATATATATATATATATAAATAAATTGTAAAAACGACAAAATCCATGTCAAAAACCTATATCCAAAACAAAAAACTCCATCATAAATACACAAATAAATAATGATGATTCATTCAAATCCATGATAAATTGCACATTTATTTATATTTAGTCAGATGAATTCAGGTGTAGAAACGCATAAGCAAAAAAAAAAAAAAAAAGGATACAGGATTGAAAAGTGGGTCAATCCATGTCTCGCCTCTCTATGCCTGAAGTAGCTGTGGGGGGTCTGGGCAATCAGAGATGTCCAAAACCTGCACACTGGGATCATCCGACCGGAAGCTGCAGAAATGCCAGGAACGGGGGGGGTAAACCCCAACAGACGCCAGCGGGATCACCCCCGCTGCAGCGCACCGATCAGTAAACACCCGATGCCCGATGCCACACAGGCACCCTACCAGACCCCAGGGAACCAGCACAGTGCCAGGGGGAATCCACTTCCTGGAAACACCGGAAGACGATTGATGACAAGCTACATCACTTCTGGGACGGGAGTGGTACAACGGCGTCCCCATGGACATGAATTGGCAAAGATAGATGGAAGAAAAATAAATATAAAAAAAAAAATGATATAAAAAAAAATAACAAAAATAACAAAAAATGTTCTGACAAAACTGGACCACAAAGAAATAATAAATTAATAAAAAATAAAAATAAAAAAAGCACGGTGTCCCCATGAACATGAATAGGCAAAGATGGATACAAAAAAAATAATTTCAAATACATTTTTTTCAAAAATTATATTAAAACATTTATTTTTTTAAATAAATTAACAAAAACTTCTGACAAAACTGAACAAAAAAAAAAAAAATTATATATATATATATATATATATATATATATATATATATATATATTTATTATATAATGTGGTGTGGAGGGGGGTGTGACTTCCCCCCCCCCAATGAGCTCAGCAGAGTGGGACTTCAGCTCTCCGCCCCCTTTTATCTGAGCTCTCAGACAAGCATTAAAATTCAGCACTACGAACAGATGTAGAGAAGAGAAGACTGCAGATAAACAAGTACAATTTATGTAGGAGGATTTGTTTCATCTCTGTATATCATCTGAGGCCAGTCACTTCACTGGGTATATCTGCAAGGGTAAAAAATAAACTTACCTGAGTCCAGCCGTGTCTCACCTGAAGCACTGCTTCTCTCACTTCCTGGCCTTACAGAAGCCATAGACTCCTGTGAGTGGGGAGTAGGGGGCCGCCTGGCTTACTGGTGCTGCGTGTATCTATGGACGAACATAGTCTGACTTGGAAGCGTACCAACATGGGTGCCCCTATAGCACACGGCTTGCTAAGGGGGCACCTGGAGGAAAAAAGGTGCAAAGAGCCCAGATAGGGGGGGACACTTACCTGTTCCAGGGTCCAGCGATGCGGGGGGGGGGGGGGGGGGAGTCGAAGCTCCGCTCGCCGACCGATCCGCTTGGCGGGGCAGGCATTGCAACTGTGGGCACCCGGCTGTGTCTTCACAGCTGGGCACCCACTGGGCATGCGCGAGCAGCGCGCCGTGATTGGCCGCGCAGTCATCTGGGACCTGTTACGTGTCCCAGATGACTGACAGGAGGGAGGAAGCGCCAAGGGGAAGTGATGTAACCAGCCCGGGCACCGAAGGAGGCAGACTACAAGGGACCCCCTAGCAACAGGCATTTAGAGGTGAGTAAAAAATTTTTTTATTTTCCAATATTTTTTAGGAATTTTAAGCATTTTTTTTTTGGGGGGGGTGGGGGGGTGACAACACATTAAAGTTAAATTCTATTATAAGGAAATATTGTGTATATACAAGATGCATGTGCATTCTTGGGTTAGTTCACCTTTAGTGACTTTTGCCCAAATCCTTCCTATGGATTATGGTGTCCTCAGTAGATTACCATGCAGTGCTCCTTTTTGTAAAAAAACGCCTACTTTTTAAACTGCTCATTTCATTGCCCTTCCCTCTCCGTCCTGCAATCTTCAGGGCAGAGAGGGGAGACCAATGGAATGAGCAGCTGAAAATGTAATAATTCTTTTACAAAAAGCAGCACTGCTGGTAATGTACTGCAGACACCATAATCCATAGGAAGGGTTGTGGCAAAACTCACTAAAGGTGAACTAACCCTTTAAATCTTGGTGTGCTTTGTGTATTTCTTTCAGATCTGTGTAGTTATCCAATGTGAAACTTGTCTCTGTTCGTGAGCTTCCTGTAATAAAGAGCGCTCACTGCTGCCTGGCTTGACGCCTCCCACAGCTCTGCTCTCTACACATGTACTGCATAGTTACCGTATATACTCGAGTATAAGCCGACCCAAATATAAGCCGAGGCACCTAATTTTGCCACAAAAAAATGGGAAAACGTATTGACTCGAGTATAAGCCTAGGGTGAGAAATGCGCAGCTACTGTAAGTGGAAAAGAGGGTCAACAATGCCCATTTGCCAGCCTCACTGTGCCCATTTGCAGCCTCACTGTGCCCATTTGCAGCTATAGGTCCCCCGAACTTCAAACTTGGTAGTTAAGGGTTCCTAGATGCCCCCTAGCTGCAGCCAAAATTACCCAAAGGGTCCCGAAATGACATTGCTGCAGATGGACACAGTTGACCGAATTTGGGGCCCCGTATCTCGGGGCCACATAGAGCTAGGAACCCCAAATTGGATATGTTGTAGTGCTAGTTCCACTTTGCACACACAATTTGGGGTTCCTAGCACCAAGTGGCCCCCGAGATACGGGGCCCCAAAGTTGGGTCGGAAAATGTCAAGCACTTTTCTGCAGCAGAGAATGACATTTTCCGAACCGATTTTGGGGCCTCGTATCTCGGGGCCACTTGGTGCTAGGAACCCGAGATCCGAGGCCCCAAAGTCGGGTCGGATAATGTCATTCTCTGCTGCAGAAAAGTGCTTGACTCCAATATAAGCCGAGGGGGGCACTTTCAGCACAAAAAAATGTGCTGAAAACCTCGGCTTATACTCGAGTATATACGGTACATAGTTACATAGTTAGTTAGGTTGAAAAAAGACAAGTCCATCCAGTTCAACCATAATGTAACAGCAAAGAGATGAGGTCACTGCAACTTCTACATGCTAATGAGTTTGAAAAGACATTTGGTGAACTCAAAAGTAGATTTATATCTTATGTAGAATATATTTAAATTAAGGTTTTTGTGCCCCGAGTTGAGTTTTGAGCCTAGGTTCACACAAGTGCAGTGCGGTATTTGCAGCGATTTCCTGTGCCTTTCCCGCACCGCTGCGAGTGTCAATGTTAACGACACCCCAAAAACAGTTTGCAAAACAGTGCAATTGGCAGAATCAGATCACATTGGCTGTGAGCACCCATGCGATCCGATTTCAGTGTAGCAAAAAAAAAAAAAAAAGGTGCATGCACCCTTGTTGTGCGGGGGGGCAGTTTGAGCCATACAAAATGAATGGGCTCAAATCACACTGAATCGCATGTGATTTGAACAGGAACGTGATTGCGATTCCTGTCCAAATCACATGCGGTTTTCCACACCGCACTAGTGTGAACCTAGGCTCAAGGAGAGCTTTTACTGATTCATGGGAACAGAGCTTCTTTTTGTCATTTAGACTTGTTCACACTGAGGAGCTGTGGCCACACTCAGGTCTTAATATTTTTTTTTTTGTAATTATATATATATATATATATATATATATATATATATATATATATATATATATATATATATATATATATATATATACACACACACACACACAGTGCCTTGCGAAAGTATTCGGCCCCCTTGAACTTTTCAACCTTTTGCCACATTTCAGGCTTCAAACTTAAAGATATAAATTTTTTTGTGAAGAATCACCAACAAGTGGGACACAATTGTGAAGTGGAACGAAATCTATTGGATATTTTAAACTTTTTTAGCAAATAAAAAACTGAAAAGTGATGCGTGCAAAATTATTTGGCCCCTTTACTTTCAGTGCAGCAAACTCACTCCAGAAGTTCAGCGAGGATCTCCGAATGATCCAATGTTGTCCTAAATGACTGATGGTGATAAATAGAATCCACCTGTGTGTAATCAAGTCTCTGTATAAATGCACCTGCTCTGTGATAGTCTCAGGGTTCTGTTGAAAGCGCAGAGAGCATCATGAAGACCAAGGAACACACCAGGCAGGTCCGTAATACTGTTGTGGAGAAGTTTAAAGCCGGATTTGGATACAAAAAGATTTCCCAAGCTTTAAACATCCCAAGGAGCACTGTGCAAGCGATCATTTTGAAATGGAAGGAGTATCAGACCACTGCAAATCTACCAAGACCTGGCTGTCCCTCTAAACTTTCAGCTCAGACAAGGAGAAGACTGATCAGAGATGCAGCCAAGAGGCCCATGATCACTCTGGATGAACTGCAGAGATCTACAGCTGAGGTGGGAGAGTCTGTCCATAGGACAACAATCAGTCGTACACTGCACAAATCTGGCCTTTATGGAAGAGTGGCAAGAAGAAAGACATTTCTCAAAGATATCCATAAAAAGTCTCGTCTAAAGTTTGCCACAAGCCACCTGGGAGACACACCAAACATGTGGAAGAAGGTGCTCTGGTCCAATGAAACCAAAATCGAACTTTTTGGCCACAATGCAAAACGATATGTTTGGCGTAAAAGCAACACAGCTCATCACCCTCAACACACCATCCCCACTGTCAAACATGGTGGTGGCAGCATCATGGTTTGGGCCTGCTTTTCTTCAGCAGGGACAGGGAAGATGGTTAAAATTGAGGGGAAGATGGATGCAGCCAAATACAGGACCATTCTGGATGAAAACCTGTTGGAGTCTGCAAAAGACCTGAAACTGGGACGGAGATTTATCATCCTACAAGACAATGATCCCAAACATACAGCAAAATCTACAAAGGAATGGTTCACAAATAAACGTATCCAGGTGTTAGAATGGCCAAGTCAAAGTCCAGACCTGAATCCAATCGAGAATCTGTGGAAAGAACTGAAAACTTCACTCTCCATCCAACCTCACTGAGCTCGAGCTGTTTTGCAAGGAAGAATGGGCAAGAATTTCAGTCTCTCGATGTGCAAAACTGATAGAGACATACCCCAAGCGACTTGCAGCTGTAATCGCAGCAAAAGGTGGCTCTACAAAGTATTAACGCAAGGGGGCCGAATAATTTTGCACGCCCCACTTTTCATTTTTTTATTAGTTAAAAAAGTTTCAAAAATCCAATAGATTTCGTTCCACTTCACAATCGTGTCCCACTTGTTGGTGATTCTTCACAAAAAATAAAAATTTTATATCTTTATGTTTGAAGCCTGAAACGTGGCAAAAGGTTGAAAAGTTCAAGGGGGCCGAATACTTTCGCAAGGCACTATATATATATATATATATATATATATATATATATATATATATATATATATATATATATATATATATATATATATATATATATATATATATATATATTAGGGCTGTTGAAATTAAAGATTTATTCCTCGATTAATCGATACATGTTTTTGATCGATCAAAATTCTTTTGATCAGTACTCAACTCTCTGCCGGCTTCTGGGTCTTCAGGGAGTTCCGTCTGAGATCCGGTGACGTCACGGACATCTATGTCACTGGACTCCGGAGGAGTCCGGTGATGTTGAAGTTCTGATTGAGCGTAATGTGTACAGAGGAGGAGTTACGCATGACATCACCCGCTGCTGCCCTACGGAACTAACACGATTGTCGGCTTTACATGCTGTGTTTTTATCATCTTTATGTGAGTAGTTTGTGTTTGAACACAAAAATTAAATCTTATACTTAAGCGGTGAGCACTTAGATCTATTCTTTCTACCCATGACCTGGCGTCCTTGCTGAGATCTAAGGAGACGTGAGAGAAGTTTATGGTCCGTGTTAACCCTTTTTGATACCCGCTTGCATGACCACACAGGGGTCCATGCCATAAGGTGAGAGTGATTAGTTAGACCGGAGGTGGAGGGATTGTCACGCTACTGTGGGGAAAAAAATTACTTACGTCAGTGCTACAGTTTGAATTTAAAACGTATTTGTGAACTGTGAAGTTAAGTCATGGATTGTGGAAACTAACTAGTGTCGGGTGATTGTATATAGTGTATACCACATTTACCACTGACTAATGCAGAGTTGCAATGCAAGGAGATCAGCTAAAAGTAGTTGGATCTGTATGTGCGTTATAATTAATCAAAATTAGTCGAAGTCGAAAAAAAGCGATTAAATCGAACACGAAAATTTTAATCAGCAACAGCCCTATATATATATATATATATATATATATATATATATATATATATATATATATATATATATATATATATATATATATATATATATATATATATATATATATATATTTATTAGATTTTCTGGAGCATGAGGACTTTTTACTTTTTTCAGAAAAAGCTAATGTATTTCTGAACCTGTGCCATGTTATGCAGTCACAGCAAAGAAAAGTTCCTGAATATCATGAAAACATCACGGACACCATGGGGATATCACAGATTGAACATGTTTCATGCTAGTAGCAGCGTTTTCAGGGCTTTTTGCGCTGCTACTAACATATTCCATCTGTGATATCTCCATGGTGTCGTGATGTTTTTATGATATACAGTAAAGGATTTTAAGGAGTGCGGCGGTTTCCGGAACTTTTCTTTGATGTGCATCTACAGGCGGGCTGTGCCGGCACCCTTGAACCGCTCTCGCAAGGTGTTTCTTTTCAACTCACCAGGAGTTTCGGCTATTTCAAACTACCGTATGTTATGCAGTCAGCTTAGCTTCAAACGGCACTTACAGGAATTCTTTAATTAACCTCTTAACGTTTTTGGCCCTTTAACCACTTGACATCCGCGCTATGGCCGAATGACGGCCACAGCGCGGATCTCAATTCCCGGGAGGCTGCCATATGATGGCCTCCTCTGTGCACGCTTCCTGCGCGCCGCGCTGTGATCACCGCGTCACTGAGACTCGGGTGATCAGCGATCTGAGTAAGGGGCGCGTCCTGGCCCCTTACCATGTGATCAGCTGTCAGCCAATGACAGCTGATCACATGATCAAAACAAAAGCTCGGTGGTCGTTTTTTTGTTTCTCCTCACGCTGACAGCGGAGGAGAAAAAAAAAGCCGATCACCAGCTCATCTTAAAGGGACATCGGTCCCGAAAAGTCAGAGGCAATTATGCCTCATATCTGCCACCTGTCAATGCCCACAAGTGCCACCTGTCAATGCCCACAAGTGCCACCTATCAATGCCCACCAGTGCCGCCAATCAGTGCCACCTAAAAGTGCTGCCTATCAGTGTAACCCATCAGTGCCCATCACTGCCACCTATCGGTGCCCATCACTGCCACCCATCGGTGCCCATCACTGCCACCCATCAGTGCCCATCACTGCCACCCATCAGTGCCCATCACTGCCGCCTCATCAGCGTACATCAATGACGGCCAAAAATTACCCAATTTTAAATTTTTATAACAAAAGATAAAAAAAAATTTTAATTTTTTTTTTTTAAATTCGGTCTTTTTAAAAAATTTGAACAAAAAATAAAAAAAATAAAAAAATCGCAGAGGTGATCAAATACCACCAAAAGAACGCTCTATTTGGGGGAAAAAAATGATGAAAATTTAATTTGGGTACAGTGTTGCATGACCGCGCAATTGTCATTCAAAGTGCGACAGCGCTGAAAGCTGAAAATTGGTCTGGATAGGAGGGGGGGTTTAAGTGCCCAGTAAGCAAGTGATTAACAGGACTTTAATGCTCAGGAGGTAGTGTTGTCTCAGTATCATGTGAGCGGGTTTCACAGCAGTCACATAAATGGGAGGCCGTACCGCTGGCTTCTGATCTGAAGCCTTGATTGTGAGCGGTCAGCGCCAGCTTGGTTAGTGTGCTGGGAGCAGAAGGTGAACGCACTTTCAGAACACAACCTCCTGAAAGTATATGTGCAGCAGCTGACCATTAAAACCCACCTTTCTTGTGGCTGCATATATGCTTTACATGGTCGGCAAGAGGTTAAAAATGTATTATTTGATGTTTAATATATAGTATTTTAATCTGTGTTATCTATATACAAGCCCGCACACCACCACAGCTCTTGTGGGAATGTTTTTGTTTCCCAGTGACCTTGAATTTCCTGTACAAAACATGTAACATTGTGGACTTTACAATGTAGCTGTGATTCTATTGACAAATTGGTCGGTTCTGCAAACAATTATTGGAGTGCAGCAGAGTTGCTAATAGTCCCTAATCATTAGCGACTATTAGTTGCTAATAGTCACTTTGCATCGTTGCTCTCATGATTGGGTAATTGAAGCTATACCATACCTAAAACTTTGTTATCTTCTGGAACTTTATACGTGTTTATTTCATTTCTTCATAAATAAAAAATATCGGGCGTGATTATTAACCACTTCAATACCGGGCACTTAAACACCTTCCTGCCCAGACCAATTTTCAGCTTTCAGCGCTGTCGCACTTTGAATGACGATTGCATGGTCATACTACACTGTACCCAAACTTATTATCATTTTTTTCCCCACAAATAGAGCTTTCTTTTGGTGGTATTTGATCACCTCTGGGATTTTTATTTTTTGCTAAACAAATAAAAAAAGACCGAAAATTATGAAAAAAAATTGTTTTTTTTTTTTGGTTTGAGTTTCAAATCTTTGTAAATAAGAAAGTTTTCTCCTTCACTGATGGGCACTGATGGGGCTGCACTGATGGGCACCGATGAGGTGGCACCAATGAAGTGGCACTGATGAGGTGGCATTGATGGGCACTAATATGTGGCACTGATGGGCACTGATAGGTGGCACAAATTGGCACTGATAGGTGGCATGGATCGGTGGCACGGATGGGTATGGATCGTTGGCACGGATAAGCGGCATTGTAGTGTAATGTATTGTACTGATGGATGCCAGTGCCAAACAGTAGTGCATGCCAATCAGTGATGCCCATTGTGCAGCCAATGCTGGAGAGAATGCACATGTAGCACACCTCTTTACAGAAAACAGCCCTGGTGAGAGCAACTGGTGACACAACATTCCACGAACCTGGCAGTCAATGTAAAGATCACTTATACTGTCAGGCCACCTGCCTCTGTAAAATCACCTTGTCAAATGTCAAAATGCTTCAAAACCTGAACTCCTTTCCTAAGTTATGAACTTGAAACAGGTTATCAATCCCAAGTCCGTCGGAAATTCCGGGTTAGGCCTATCAATTATTATGCCTCTCCTCCGTTCATAGATTGCTTTCCATTTATAGAAGTTGTAGTGCGGCTTTTATGAATGAAGGAGCTTGGCGGAAATGATGGGAATAGTCCCTCATGCCGCGTACACAAGGTCGGAATTTACGATGGAAACAGCTTTTCATCTGATTTTTCCGACCGTGTGTATGCCCATCTGTCTTTTTCTGTTGGAATTTCCGACGGACTTTGGATTGATAACCTGTTCTTAATTTTTCCGACGGAAAACCTTTCTATCGGATTTTCTGATCGTGTGTATGCAATTCCGACGCAAAATTCAGACGCATGCTCGGAAAACAATTTGACGCATGCTCGGAAGCATTAAACTTCCCTTTTATAGTTCTGGCGAACGTGTTGTATGCCGCGGTGTTATTGACCGTCGGAATTTGGTGTGACCGTGTGTAGGCAAGACAGTTTGAGCGAAATTCCGATGCGAAAACCGTCAGAGCTTTTTCCGACGAGAATTCCGACCGTGTGTACGCGGCATTAGTTGTATACTGTTTCATTAAAGCGGAGTTCCACCCAGAAATGGAACTTCCGCTGTCCGGATTCCTCCCCCTCCAGTTTCACATTTGGCACCTTTTGGGGGAGATACCCGTCTGTATTTGCTCCCATTTCTGGCGAAAGATTGCAGAAGTATCCGCGGCGATCTACACCATGTCCGGCCCCTCCTCCCCCCCCCCCCCCCCGCTGTCTTTTGGGAGACACACGGGTCCCAGAAGACAGCAGGGACCACACAGAATGCGCAGTGCGACTCACGCATGGGCAGTAGGGAACCAGGCAGTGAAGATGCCGGCGCCAATGCCTTACTTTCAGCTCTACTATTGGGCGGCAGTCCTGGTGACGGTCCGGTGGTGGTTTGACCAGCCCAGACAGAATCCTGCGGGGACTCTTGAGGCAGTCATCCTGGGATCCTATGCGGCATTAACTAATCTACCCTACAGAGGACCCAAAGCCCACCCCCAAACGACGACTCCGAGGGTGAGGGCAATCTACAAGTCAGATTCCGTCATTTCACCCCACACCCCTTTATGGGGTAATCCTAAGCTGCCACATCTGTACGGGATCCCAGATCCCGAACTGTGGGCGGCTAGAGGGATAGTCACCGTCAAGACACATACTCAAGGATGGATTCTTCTCCTCCTTCGAGACCCTAAAGGCTAAATACGACATCCCGGCCACTATGAAGTTTAGATACTACCAATTCAGACATGCAACACTAGCCCAATTCCCGGGTCCCCTGACCCTCCAGACTGACGCGGTTGAAAGGCTGCTTATTGCTAAACTCATGGACAAACCCCTGTCCTCCCTCTATTTTTATCTCTCCATTGCACACATGACGTCCCTGACGAAAATCTTTAACAAATGGAAGGCTGACCTCCCAGACTTGACTGACGAGAGCTGGGAAGACATCGTTTCTGACTACACCACAAAAACGATCTCCGCAAAAGATCGTTTCATCCAAATCAAGTTCCTGCATAGGGCTTACTATACCCCTGTGTTACTAGCCAGCATCTACCCTGGAACAAGTGCTCTCTGCTCCAGATGTGGTTCATCTCCTGGTACGTTCTTCCATGTGGTATGTTCATGCCCTGTGCTGCGTCCGTACTGGGAAAGCATACTTGAAGTCCTGGGGACCTTTGGTGACTGGTCTCTCAGTATGGACCCGACATTGGCGCTGCTTGGGAATATGGAGAAAATTGAAGCCTCAAGGCATGAAAAACTATTTCTGTTCTATGCCCTATATTATGCAAGAAGAGAGATTCTCCTCAAATGGAAGCAGTCCCCCCCCCCCCCCCAACCAGCATATGTGGAGAGCCACGATAAATTCTGTCCTTCCACTGTACAAGCTCACATATGAGAGAAGAAATTGCCCCAAGAAAATTGATAAGGTCTGGTCCCAATGGGTTGACGCAGATGGATAGAGCCTTATGCCGCGTCCACACGGTCGGAATTCTCATCGGAAAAAGCTCTGATGGTTTTTCCCGTCGGAATTCCGACGGAATTTTGCTCAAACTGTCTTGCCTACACACGGTCACACCAAATTCCGATGGTCAATAACACCACGGCATACAACACGTTCGGCAGCGCTATTAAAAGGGAAGTTTAATACTTCTGAGCATGCGTCGAATTGTTTCCGAGCATGCGTCGGAATTTTGCGTGTCGGAATTGCATACACACGATCGGAAAATCCGATAGAAAGGTTTTCCGTCTGAAAAATTAAGAACAGGTTCTCAATCCAAAGTCCGATGAGCATACACACGGTCGGAAAATGCCATGAAAAGCTCCCATCGGACTGTTTCCATCGGAAATTTCGACCGTGTGTACGCGGCATTAGAGCTCACAGGGAACCTTAGGCAATTTTGCTGTTCCTTAGAGTGATCTCCTGGTTATGGATAAGAATGCTACTCTATTATGTGCCTAGGTAGACCCCCCCCCCTTCTCTCTCTCCTCTCCCCCTTTTATTTTGATCCAAAGATATTATTATTAGGAATAACATTGTTGTTATATTTAATTGGCAAAGATTACCATAATCAAAGACCACCAGCCGTGCCTTAAATGATACCTTAGACCTTTATGACCTTATGTATAATTGATGTCCATGAACTGTGTCAATGTCAACTTTTATACTTTCAAATAAAAAAAACTTTATACTGTGAAGATGCCGGCGCCTCCACTCAGAGCCGAGTGACTGGTCAGCTTTGGGTGAGGACATGGCAGGCTGCCTGGACCGGTAAGTTTCCTTATTTTAAAAGTCAGCAGCTGCAGTATTTGTAATTTTTTTCTTTTCAGGCGGAACTCCGCTTTAAGGTTTAACCAGCTCCAGGGACAAATACTCATATCCACATCACGATATTTATAGTACAGTACAGAGAGCTGGGGGGAGGGAAAGTGTTTTCCTCCCATGCATAGAGTAGGACTTTTAAGGATATGAGGTTGTCACTGAGATGAGCACAGAGACAAAAATTATTTAAAAAAAAACGTTTTATTGTACAAACATCATAAAACATGTAGATGTGTGAGTAACATATGGCACATAGCCAGTATACTTGTTCCCAATGCATGGAAAATTCTTGAGCATAGATTAGTCCAACGCGTTTCGCAGAGCAAGATCTCTGCTTCTTTAGGACTGAGGCATTGAAAGCTTCGCCGCTAGTTCTAGGCCATAGGGAGAATCTGGGTTTTACCACTGAAGCTCTCACCGCCCCAGTGTAAAAGTAGCCTTAGAGAACTACCAAACTGTCCTGTCCTAGCCAAAAGGATAAAGGGTCTCAGCTAGAAATAAGATCTGATCCGTTTGGATCGTAGACTGAACCCAGTTAAACTATACTGCCAGTAAGCCGACTCTGTAAAAAGCCAATCAAAAGGCAGGTGAGGCATTCCCTAAGCTTCAAACACACATAAACCAAGGGTGAGTATACGTGTAGCTGCGGGGCAAGGAATATCTCGCCCGTTTATGACTGGATAAAGGCCCCGTTCACACCGGAGCGACTTGTCATGAGATTTCACAAGTCAACCCTATTGTTAGCAATGGCACTGGTCAAATCAGTGCAACACAGGCTTTGTGGTGCCGCATAGATGTGAAAAAGTAGTTCCTGCACTACTTTTGGTAATTTCAGGTGCACCTGAAGTCGCACTGACATGCGGTTCTGAAATCGTGCGATTTCGGATGAAGTCACATGATTTCAAAGCCGCGTTCAATGTGAACGAGGGCTTAGGCCTCAAGCACACAGGAGTACAGTCAGAAAGAATAACTGTTGACTGGCTGTTATGAGTTCCCGAGACTCTACCATATAAAATACAGGCCAATATAGCAAACAGCGTTCTGCAGAAAATCAACTTACATAAAAAATGCCACTGTAGAGAATACACCACAGGTGTGAAAAGCGTGGTTCAGGACATCCTGTGTAGGGTACACCACCGCTGCATCTATCATAATCCACCAACCTGAAAAAAACTGAAAAAAAATGTACTCAGATAACATCCAAGGCATTTATTATTAAGACTTTTCACTGCTGGCAAGCTTACATAGCATGCCGGTGTTCAATCTTTGAGATTGGGCCTTCCACGGGGAGCTCATCCACACTTTCCTAAAACTTTATTTTTTCTGATGTGCACACTGAAAGCACCATCTTGTACTGCCTGCATCTGATACATTTTGAGCAGTCCCAGGCAGTACTTCCAGTATGCACATCCAGAACAATGTTTTCTAAAAATGTTGACATTGATGTGCGGCCAGTCTGTGTCGTTAGGACTTTTTTGCAGTTAAGAGTTTTTTTTTTTTGCATATGTGGCACCAAGCACTGCAATTTAAAGCAAACATATGCCCTCCTCCAGGACATCTCCAGAACCTATACCGATCTTTCTGGTAATCTCTAACCCGGTCTGCCTTTAGGCGATCCGTAAAAAAAACTTATACAGGGAAACCTATCCCATTGTTCCATCAGATTAGGCAACCCTTCACGGCCATCTTGCTACACCCCGCACTCGTCCACAGTAAGGGTACAGTGAGAAGGTGTCAAGCGGACATCTTGTTACACCCACCGGAGTTTTGCATTTCACACTTATTTTTAACAGTAAACGGAACTTTAAATAGTGAAACACAGTATTTAAAAATCCGTCTGACTGTTTAGATGTTGAATTTTAAAAGGAGCGGCATCCCTGCTGATCTCACAGGTTTGCTAATCTGACAGAACATAACTGCTTTGAAAAATCAACATCAAAACAGACGGATTTCAAGATACTGTATTTCACTATATAAGCTGAGTTTACTGTTAAAAATAAGTGTGACATGCAAAACTCAGTTGGGTGCAACAAGATCAAAAGAAAAAGGGTGCAACAAGATGTCCGCTTGCCACCTTCTCACTGTATCCTTAGTGTGGACGAGTGCGGGGTGTAGCAAGATGGCGGCGACGCAACGTCACTTCCATGACAAAATCCGACGGGCTGCCTAATCTGACGAAACACGGTCTCCACCTAAAAACTGTACTTCGACCACCTCCATCTGCTCACCCTCCAACAGCTATTACCTTTTGTACTACCTCCTTTTTAGACTGTAAGCTCCCTGAGCAGAGCCCTCCTTAACCTTTTTTATATTGAATTGTATTGTAACTGTACCGATTCCGTGCTGTACAAACTGTTGGTGCTATATAAATCCCGTATAATAATAATAATTGTTTTTGCACAATAGATATAACAAAATTATTTCAATGGTATATTTAACAAAAGGAATCAAATATTAAATAGTGTTTTTTAGGTTTGGATACCTTTAACCCCTTTTACGATCAACCCACATATGTGCGGTGGCAAAATGGTGGGCTTTAAACGCACAGATGCTGCACATCAACATCGGCCGCCCAGCAATGCATATGTGCTGAGAGCATACTCACTGTGCACTCTAAGCACAAAGATTGAGTTGTCACGGACCGCTCTTAGTCCAGGCTACAGACCGATAGCCAGCGGGACCAGTTCCTGATCATGCGACTACTAGGACAGCGGTTACATGATCGCCAGTCCTTCCTGTCCTGAACTGTTTACAAGAACGTTGGAGCAGGCGGGAAGGGGTTAACCTGTGCCTTTAGGAACCGGTATGGGACTTTTAGGGCGCAGCAGACAAAAATGTAAATATAAAATAATTTATTGAAAAAAAAATCACAATATAACATGATATAACATTTTTTGACATCATATGTCTGTGAAAACATTTAAAAGCAGTACATTACTGAATAGAGATGAGGAGTTTTAATTTTTTCTCAACATGTTTCACTCAAATTTGGGCTTCCTCAGGAGAAAAATTGAACACATAAAATTAACACAACTTTCAGCATTTTTGTGGACTGCGGGATTTTCTACCTGAGCTCATTAGCTCCACCCACTCATTCTTTACATGATGTCCATTTTCTGGTCAATGACCGTATTAAAGTCACCCACTATCAACAGAGGGACTCCCGATTTATCAGCACAAATTCCATCAATTCGTAAAGAATGTCTGTATTGAAAGGCGGAGGGATATATATATTGGCCAATATCATAATTCTATTCTCTATTTTGTATAAAAAATATACCGTCCTTGTTCATCTATTCTACTCTGTAGACAATTAAAAGGGACCCCCGATTTGATCAGAATACTAACCCCTCGGGAGTAGGTTGTGTGGAACGAATGGAACTGGGGCCTAAACTCCCCCCACCCCAATTGGGATGCAGTAATATTAGTGAAGTGTGTTTCCTGTAGACATACAAGCGTGGCCCTTTGGGTATTTACTGCTGCTAGAACTGCTGCTCTTTTTCCCCCTCTCCCCAATCCTCTTACGTTCCATGAACATAATGTGATTTTCTTCCGTGTTATCTGTGAAGTTTCAATCATTAGTGTACTATGAAATTTTTTCTTGGGAATTGTGACTCTAAATATTTCCTAAAATTATTTAAACTTGTGCTTGTGCTAGCTTCCTGTATCGTGCTAGTGAAAAAAAAATTGCATAAAAAATTATAATCTCTTTGGTGAACCTGTTCCAATCCTCCCTCCACCTTTCGTTCCTAAATTCCTTGTTGCTCATTACATTCATTTCATACAAATTCATCCAATCGTGTCGTCCATACTCCCTGTTCAAACCTCGCATTGCCTTACTAGGCGTACCCGGGGACTTCTTACTGTGACCTTTCCATGCACACCATATTTGTAGCTCATTAAGTGTAAATTTACTCAAAATTTCCCCCCCTCCCTTTCCCTCCCTATCCCAGCAACCCCATGTACCAAAAAATTTACCATCAATAGCAAAAAGAACTAACAACATAAAACACCCACTCATTCTTTACATGATGTCCATTCTTATATATTACTTTATTAGGTTGTGTAAATTTTATGTGTTCAATATTTGATTCTATCTTTCTATTTCAGTGAATATTGTATGACATTATTTAACTCTCCTGAGGAAGCCCAAATTTGGGTGAAACATGTTGAGAAAAAATTAAAACTCCTCATCTCTATTCAGTGATGTACTGCTTTTAAATGTTTTCACAGACATATGATGTCAAAAAATGTTATATCATGTTATATTGTGATTTTTTTTCAATAAATTATTTTGTATTTAAATTTTTGTCTGCTGCGCCCTAAAAGTCCCATACTGGTTCATTGAACAAATTTTGACTTTACATAAAGGGATGAGGCGCTATATTCCAGTTTTCAGCAACTCAGCTCATCATTTAAAAATTCTACTGTGCCTTTAGGACATTTATTGCTAAATCCACTCTCCAATCCCTCTAAGCCAGGGGTCTCCAAACTTTCCAAAGAAAGGGCGAGTTTGATGCCCTTTAAACTTTAGGGGGCAGGACTGTGGCCAGTGGGAGTGGAAAATTAGAACAGTGAAAAGAATAGTGCCCCATCGATGGTTTCAGTGGAAGTAATAGTTCCTCATCATTGGTGTCAGTGGGAGAAATAGTGTCCCTAGGGTGGGATAAAGGCAAGCAAAGGCCCAGATCAGGCCTGGGGGCCGCAGTTTGGTGACCACTGCTCTAAGCTAACCTACATTAACACCCACTTATCTTAGGGAAGTGCATGGAGCCGGAGACGAGCTCTGTCAATCAAGACTATTTGGTTCCTTGCTAACCGCATTGTTGGACAGTGGTGGGAGTAGAGGGGCGCGCTGATGACCACACTAGCTCAACTTGGAGACCCCATAGAAAGACTTTGTCCCCAGACGGTCAGAAAGAAACAAAATAAAAGCAAAACCTCTGAAATGTTAGCCCTGCATACTTGGTCCAAGTCTTTAACCCTCTAGGAAGGGATTCCAGTATCAGGATGGCATCCATGGAGCCTTGGTTGGGCTCTCCCCTTTCCCAAGTGAAGTACAAGAACGGAGAGCCCCCCTTATGTACAGTGTAACTGCTCTCAGTGCTGAGACATGTAAAGAAAATATAATAAGAGTATTACTTACTAAAACCCCGGCTACAACAGAGGCTATGGTGTTCCTCTTCTCCCCCCAGTCGATGCATTCGCACTGCGGCCATCGGAAATTATCCAGGAAGCCAGCCATTTTCACCAGAGGCTTATCAGGGGCTCTTTCTTCAACTGTGTAAGTAAAACAATTGTCAGCCAAGAGGGATACACCAGAATAAAGCAGAACATACAGCCACCACAAGGAACAGATGAGTACTAGAAATGATCATCTGAAAGAGTAAAGAACTCCAGTTTTCCATTGAAGTAAATCAGTGGCCTACAAACTGCATTTGCTTGTCTTTATCTGGCATTTGGGCACCATTCCTCCTACTGACACCAATGATGGGGCACTATTCCTCCTACTGACACCAATGATGGGGCACTATTCCTCCTACTGACACCAATGATGGGGCACCATTGCTCCTACTGACACCAATGATGGGGCACCATTGCTCCTACTGACACCAATGAGGGGGCACTATTGCTCCTACTGACACCAATGATGGGGCACTATTGCTCCTACTGACACCAATGATGAAGCACTATTGCTCCTACTGACACCAATGATGAAGCACTATTGCTCCTACTGACACCGATGATGGGGCACCGTTGCTCCTACTGACACCAATGATGGGGCACCGTTGCTCCTACTGACACCAATGATGGGGCACTATTGCTCCTACTGACACCAATGATGGGGCACTATTCCTACTACTGACACCAATGATGGGGCACCATTGCTCCTACTGACACCAATGATGGGGCACCATTGCTCCTACTGACACCAATGATGGGGCACTATTGCTCCTACTGACACCAATGATGGAGCACTATTGCTCCTACTGACACCAATGATGGGGCACTATTGCTCCTACTGACACCAATGACACCAATGATGATGATGGGGCACTATTGCTCCTACTGACCCCAATGATGGGGCACCATTGCTCCTACTGACACCAATGATGGGGCACCATTGCTCCTACTGACACCAATGATGGGGGCACTATTCCTCCCACTAATACAAATGATGGGGCACTATTCCACCCACTCACACCAAGGATGGGGCACTACTCCTTCTACCGATACCATTGATGGGGCACCATTCCTCCCACTGACACTAGTGATGGGGCATTCCACTGCCACTCGGGCATTTCCTACTCCCACTGGCCACAGTTTGTCCCCTTCAAATTCTGGGGGACAGTAAACTGGCTCTTTATTTAGAAAGTTTGGAGACCCCTGGTGTACATACATAAAAAGGTATAGTTCATACTATTAACCCACATCTGGTGTGACGGGAGGTAGAAGTTTGAGGACTTTTCCTAATAAACATTATTCCCATTTTCTAAGCTAAGGTGGCAGAGTGCTAACTAAGTTGTGCAATGCAATCATGCTCAACATTTTTTTTTTTTCACACACATTAGAAAATCAGCATTTTTTATATTTTTACTTTTTTTTTATTATTATTATTATTAAAGTGGTTGTATACCATTGAATTTTTTTTTTTTGTTAGTTTTTTTTTTTCCCTGCACGGTAAAGTCATAATGTGCTAGTATGCATTAGCACATTATGTGAAACTTGGCTTAAATCGAAGCTGTCAAGGCAGCAGGCACTCCCATCTTCACCCATCTTGCTTCCAGGTTCGCGGGCTCTGGCTCTGTGACTGTCCGGAAGCCGCGATGACGTCACTCCCGCGCATGCGCACAGGATCCACTGTTCACAGCACAGAGATCTGAAGGAATGGCACGGGTCCTTCAGAGCGCCTGCGCCAGTGATATCACTGGCTGCATGTAATGTAAGCATCTCCCAAACAGTGCAAGTTTAGGAGATATTACACTACTTATAGGGAAGCCTCATTATAAGCTTACCTGTAGGTAGCAGTCAGCAAAGGAAGTTTACTTCCTCTTTAACCACTTCAGCCCCGGACCAATTGGCAGCCAAAGGACCAGGCCCCTTTTTGCGATTCGGCACTGCGTCGATTTAACTGACAATTGCGCGGTCGTGCGACGTGGCTCCCAAACAAAATTGGCGTCCTTTTTTTCCCACAAATAGAGCTTTCTTTTGGTGGTATTTGATCGCCCCTGCGGTTTTTATTTCTTGCGCTATAAACAAAAATAGAGCGACAATTTTGAAAAAAATGCAACATTTTTTGCTATAAGAAATATCCCCAAAAAATATATAAAAATTTTTTTTTTCTCAGTTTAGGCCGATACGTATTCTTCTACATATTTTTGGTAAAAAAAAAAAAAAAAAAAAATCGCAATTAGCGATTATTGATTGGTTTGCGCAAAAGTTATAGCGTTTACAAAATAGGGGATAGTTTTATAGCATTTTTATTAATATATTTTTTTTTTTACTAGTAATGGCGGCGATCAGCGATTTTTATTGTGACTGCGACATTATGGTGGACACATCGGACATTTTTTGACACATTTTTGGGACCATTGTCATTTATACAGCAATCAATGCTATTTAAAGCGGAGCTCCGTCCAGGGGAAAAAATTTTTATTTTTTTTTTTAAAAGTCAGCAGCTACAAATACTGCAGCTGCTGACTTTTAAAATCGGACACTTACCTGTCCCAGGGTCCAGCGATGCGGGGGAACGAGGCCCCCCCTCGTTCCCCGAGCCGCTCGCGGCGCCGGCATTTCTAATGTGGGAACCCGGCTGTGGCTTCACAGCCGGGCACCCACTGCACTTGCGCGAGCGGCGCCGTGCGCCATGATTTGACGCTCAGTCATCTGGGACACGTGACAGGTCCCAGATGACTGTGCGGCGCCGAGGGGGAAGTGACGTTTAGCCTGGGCACTGAAGGTGGCAGACTACGAGGGACCCCCTAGCAACAGGCATTTGGAGGTGAGTAAAAAATTTTTTTTTTCCAATTATTTTTATTTTATTTTTTTTATGATTTTTAAGCCCCTTTTTTTTTTTGACCGCAACCCCACTTTAAATGCATTGATTCCTGTATAAATGACAGTTGTAGTGAAAGAGTTAACCACTAGGGGGAGGGTAGGGGTTATGGGCTCTGACGTGTGTGTTTTTTTTACATTAGGGGGCGGGGCTGACGTCTGACGTCATTGATCGGCTTTCCCGATGACAGGGAACAGCCAATCAATGACAGGCAGAGTAGGAAGCGTGGGGAGAGGTATGTTTACATATACCTCTCCCCGTTCTTCAGCTCCGTGACCCGATCGCGGGACACCAGCGGCGATCGGGTCCGCTGGTCCCGCGGCCGGGGTCACGGGGCTCCCGATCGGGTCGCGAGCGCGCCGCTGGCGGCGCGCGCGACCCACGGGCAGGCAATTTAAAGGGGACGTACAGGTACGTGCTTTTGCCTGCCCGTGCCATTCTGCTGACGTATATATGCAGTGGGCGGTCGGGAAGCAGTTAAATACCACCAAAAGAAAGCTCTATCTGTCTCAAAAAAAAATTATATAAAACTCATTTGGGTTCAGTGCAGCACAGCACTGAAAACCGACAAAAGGCCTGGAAATTAAGGCGTAATACAGGCCCGTACTCAAGTGGTCAAAGAGAACCTGTCACCCAAAAAAAAAAAAAATCACCACATTGGGGACTTTGTTTGCCAGCTTTAAAAAAAAAAATTAAAAAATAAAAAAAGTTACCAAGCTTGTTAGAACCAATTCAATTAAAGTGGAGTGCCCACAAAAAAAAAAAAATTGAAAGTCAGCAGCTACAAATACTGCAGCTGCTGCCTTTTAATAATCAGACACTTACCTGTCCCAGGGCCCAGCGATGCGAGGGAACGAGGCCCCCCTTCGTTCCCCGCTAAGCTCGCGGCGCCGGCATTCTTAATGTGGGCACCCGGCTGTGACTTCACAGCCGGGCACCCACTGCGCATGCGCCGTGATTCAACGCTCACTCATCTGGGACACGTGACAGGTCCCAGATGACTGTGCGGTGCCTACAGGAAGTGACGTCAGTTGCTGAGCACTGAAGGTGGCAGAAGACGAGGGACCCCCTAGCAACAGGCATTTAGAGGTGAGTAAAAAATATTTTTTTACAATTATTTTTTTTTTTAATTTTTTTTATGATTTTTTTAAGCCAATTTTTTTTTTTTGGTGGCAACACCACTTTAAGGATGTTTTTATATGTTTGACGAACGTTAAGCGGTGAATAGGTAAAACAAAAGTCTATTGTTACGATCTCAACCTGGATATGAAAATAACGTTTGTCTGCATTTCCTCTATTTGTTCCCATTTCCTAAAATCTCATATAAAGCAGAACTAAAGTCTGAAAAAATAAAATTGTTAGGAGGTAGAGTAGATTGGCAGAAGAGTCATGCAGAGTCTCCCCTGACAAAAAAAAAAAAATTAAAACATTTTCCTCCCTCTCTCCTTTAGCATGTTTTTATTACATGTATGTTGCCTGTGGACAATGCGCTGTGCAGTATACATCTCAGCACATGCATGGGAATTGCATCATCAGTGGTCACCCGATGGCCCAAGAGGAACAACACCAAGCCTAGGGGCAGAGAAGATGTCGGCATCAACAGGGGACTGACCGGCCACAACGCATGGAAACCTGCCATCACTGGAGGAGCTGAGCGCGCCATAATATACATATACAGTGAGGAAAAAAAGTATTTGATCCCCTGCTGATTTTGTACGTTTGCCCACTAACAAAGAATGATCAGTCTATAATTTTAATGGTAAGTTTATTTTAACAGTGAGAGACCGAACAACAAAAATATCCAGAAAAACGCATTTCAAAAAAGTTATAAATTCATTTGCATTTTAACCGGTTCCCGACCGGCGCACGACGATGTACGTCGGCAGAATGGCACGGACAGGCATAAGGGCGTACATGTACGTCCCTTTAAGAATGCCGCCACGACCGGACTACACGGTTTAGGAGATATTTACATAGACAGCGGCGCGCAGGCGCACTGAGAAAGCTGCAGATCACAGTGATATGCCGCTCTTGGCGGCTCCCGTGCGCATGTGCGGGAGTGACGTCATCGCAGCTCTGGCGAGACCCGGAAGTCACTCCGGGATCGATGGCAGCGGAGGAGGACGTGGACGAGGGTCGCTTCGGGGGCTTCATTCTCAGGTAAGTTATTCATAATAAGCTAGTATGCATACTAGCTCATTATGCCTTTCCCTTGCAGGTGACATTAAAAAATAAAAAAATAAATGAGGCTTTACTTCCTCTTTAAAGCTTCTTTCTTGAAGTGATTATTTCTACAAGTGATATGCACTTCAATCTCTGCACTACAGTGATTGCACAAAGCAAACATACATAGCAAACTGCACTTGAAAGCACCTAACAGACTGCAGGTGACCCTGTCTCTCTATTAAGCTCTCCTTCCACTCTGTAACATGCGCTCTCTACCACTCCTTCTGACACTTGTGTCCTCTCTCCTCAAACTCTCTTACCTTCACCCCTCTTCTCCACCCCCTGCTTATACAAATCACCCTGCCTTCTGTCCTCTTCCTAGTACTGCTCCTACCAACTCTCGCTCGTTCTACATCCATATACTGATAAAACCTCCAGTACTCTGAGGCATGCCCCTTCATATAAATCACATTCCCACATTAACTCCCTCACCCTCCTGCTTCTCCTAACCTCTGGTGACATCCCCAAACGCTGGGCTGCCATCATCTGTCTTTGCCCAAGGCTCCCATCCCCCTACATCCTCTTGCATCAGCCGCTACCACATAACTTGGTCTCTATTCCTCTTCTTTCCAAAACCCCCCTTCTCCTGTGCCCTCTGGAACGCACGCTCTGTCTGTAACAAACTCACCACCCGCCACGACCTCTTTGTCACTTATTCCTTTAACCTACTTGCCATTACTGAAACCTGGCTCCATGAATCAGATACTTCTCCTGCTTCCCTCTCCCATGGTGACCTTCTCTGGTCTCCATGCAGCACCTATCAGGTACTTCACCTACCTCCCTCTCTGACACGCTCCTCTTTTGAGGCACATTGCATTCGTCTTCCATTTCTCTAAGAATTGCTGTCATCTACCGGCCCCCTGGACCAGTATCAGTCTTCCTTGATGACTTCTCTGCCTGGCTACCCTAGATTATTCAAGACTTCAAGATTCCTGTTAACATTAACGCTACTATTACTTCTAAACTTCTCAGTCTAACCTCATCTATTGACCTGAAGCAATGGATACAGGCTCCTACTCACTCCAACTGCAACACCCTTGACCTTCCCTCTGTGCAACCTTTCCAACAATCCTCTCCCACTTTCTGATCACCACCTTATTAGTTTTGTCTCTCCCCGTCTTCCACCTCCTCTCCCTCCAACCGCCTAACAGTTACATGTAGAAAATTTCGCCACCTCAACCCTTCTCTTCTCTGCTACTGGTCACCTCTATGACAAAATCTCACCCCTGTTCTGCCTACCTAGCCACTTTCATCTACAACAGCTCACTGTCTTCCTCCCTAGACAAGCTTGTCCCTCTCACTACATGCAGAATTAGGCCCCGACTGCTACAACCCTGGCAAACAGATGACACCAGAAGTCTCAGGAAACGTAGCCGCGCTCTTAAGCGTCTGTGGCATAAGACTAAGTTCCAGGAAGACTTCACACAATATAAATCTGCCTTCCTAAAAATCTATTCCTGCCTCCACACTGCCAAACAGACCTACTCTATCACACTCATTAACACCTTCTCTTCCAATCCACGCCAACTCTTCTCTACCTTCAACACTCTACTCTGTCCTCCACTGCCTCCACCCACTAACTCGCTCACTGCCCAGGAGATCGCCAATCACTTCAAAAATAAGATTGATACAATTCCTGAGGAGATCGCCAACATGCAAAAACCTCCCCCATGCAACACCCCAAGTCCACAGATACAATCATTACTTCCCTCATTCAACCCTGCTACTATTAATGAGGTTGCTAATCTTTTATCCAACACTCATCTAACCACCTGCCCCCTGGATCCTGCTCCCTCGCAAATGCTACGGTCACCCTCTGACTCAAGTCTACACTCTAACTCACATTTTCAACCTATCCCTCTCTTGTGGCATCTTCCCAAACTCTCTAAAACATGCACTAGTCCCCCTCATACTTAAAAAGCCCTCACTGGACCCCAGCAATCTTAACAACCTACGTTCCAATCTCCTTACTCGCCTTCTCCTCCAAACTTCTTGAAAGACTGGTCTACAACCGACTGAGCGCCCATATGACCATGAACAAACTTCTTGATCCCCTTCAGTCCGGATTCCGCCTTCAACACTCAACAGAAACTGCTCTCCTTAAACTCTCAAATGACCTACTAATGGCTAAAACCAGCGGACACTATTCTGAACTACTTCTCCTGGATCTCTCTGCTGCCTTTGACACAGTGGACCACCCCCTCATCCTCCTACGTGTAATCCTGGACTCTGAACTAACCTTTCGGCCCCACATCTTATCGCTATTTGCCAAAATTTGCCACCTCAACCTCCGCAACATCTCCAAGATACGCCCCTTCCTAATCAATGTCACCACAAAGCTTCTAATCCAATCCCTCCTCATTGGCTTACCTCTAAATAGGATATCCCCACTTCAGTCCATCATGAACGCTGCTGCCAGGCTCATCCACCTCACAAACCGCTCAGCGTCTGCTATACCGCTCTGCCAATCCCTCCATTGGCTGCCACTCAGCCACCAAATTAAATTCAAGATACTAACTATAACTTACAAAGCCATCCACAACCTGGCCCCCAGCTACATCTCTAACCTAGTTTCAAAATACCAACCTAATTGTTCTCTTCGCTCTTAGGCCCCTTTCACACTGAGGCGCTTTGCAGGCGATAAAGTTCTAAAAATAGAGTCGCTCAATGCACTCCAATGTGAAAGAACTGAGGGCTTTACACTGGAGCGGTGCGCTTGCAGGACGGTCAAAAAAGTCCTGCAAGCCGCATCTTTGGAGCGCTGTATTTACCACTCCTAAAGCGCCCTTCCCATTGAAAACAATGGGGCAGCGCTCCAAACCCGCCTGCAAAGCGGCGCGTTTTGTGGGCGGTTTTAACCCTTTTTCGGGTGCTAGCGGGGGTTAAGACTAGCAAGCTGGCCGAATAGCGCTGCTAAAACGACTGTAAAGCGCTGCTTTCCCGCCAGCGCGCTCAACGCCCCAGTGTTAAAGTAGCCTTAAACTCCCTTGTCACCTTCTCCCATGCTCGCCTTCAGGACTTCTCCAGAGCCTCTCCCATCCTCTGGAATGCTCTACCCCAATCTGTCCGATTTTCTCCTACTTTATCCACTTTCAGACGATCCCTGAAAACTCATCTCTTCAGAGAAGCCTATCTGGCCCCCACCTAACAACTGTACATTTATCTTCTCAATCAGCACCTCGCCCACAGTTATTACCTCTTGTATCTCTTGACCTTCCCTATTAGATTGTAAGCTCTAAGGAGCAGGGCTCTCTGATTCCTACTGTATTAAAGTGTATTGTATTTGTACTGTCTACCTAGTTGTAAATCGCTACGTAAACTGTTGGCACTATATAAATCCTGTATAATAATAATAATTTAATTCCCGCTGTCATTTATGACATCTATGCATTTTGCTTTTGAGCGTTTTTGCAGTGCTTTTTGCGGTGCTTGCCGCGTTTTTACCGCGATTTTGCCGCGATTTGCGTTTTTGTATTTTTTTTTACACTGTGGTTGCTTAGCAACCAGCTATATACAGTGTAAAAAAAAAAAAAAAATAATAATAAAAAAAAACGCACATCGCGGCAAAATCGCGGTAAAAACGTGGTACTTGCGTTTTAGATGCGGGTCCATTGACTTCTATTACATGCAAAATGCTGCATTTTGCATGAAAAAAAGTCCCTGACCCTTTCCAAAAATGCAAAGGCACAAAAATGCATTGATGTGAACAGGTTCCATAGGAACCCAGGTTAAAAAATTTTCCTGCATTTCTGCAAAATGCATCAAAAAAACGCGCTAGTGTGAATGGAGCCTTAGGCTGGGTTCACACTGCTGCGGTGCGGGAACGCTGCGAATCTACTGCGGGTTCCCGCACCGCATGTCTACCGCCGGCAGTTCACACTGCCCTATGCAAGCTGCTGGGAGTGTCAGTGAAATGTTAATGACACCCCCATATCAGCTCGCATATCGCAGTGCGATCTGCAAACTCGGACAGGAATCGGATCGCATGGTGAGAACACCATGCGATCCGATTCTGCAATGGACCGAAAAAAAGGGTCCTGTGCGAGTTTGGGCCGAATGCGATGCGAATTCAGCCATACTATCTGTATGGCTGAATTTGCATCGCACAGAGATCGCATATGATTTGAACTGCAGTGCGGTGCGAATCATATGCGATCTCCCGCACCGCAGCAGTCTGAACCGGGCCTTAGGGAGTGCTCCTAATCTCAGCTCGTTACCTGTATACAAGACACCTGGGAGCCAGAAATCTTGCTGTTTGGTAGGGGATCAAATACTTATTTCACTCATTAAAATGCAAATCAATTTATAACTTTTTTGAAATGCGTTTTTCTGGATATTTTTGTTGTTACTCGGTCTCTCGCTGTTTAAAAAAACCTTCCATTAAAATTATAGACGGATCATTTCTTTGTCAGTGGGCAAACATACAAAATCAGCAGGGGATCAAAAACTTTTTCTCCTCACTGTATGCACAGAGCTTACACTCTAATGACCCCCCACTCCCACAGTCACATGCTATTTATATAAATTACATAACTCTGACCTATACCATAGTGCTGTAAACAGAACACCCATCCATACACATCAGCACCACAAGAGCTTACACGCTAATGCCCCCTCTCCTACACACACTATTACTGTAATACATTTACATAACTCGGACACATTCTATAGAGCGGTGCAGAAAACACTGAGCCATCCACATCAATTTTTGCACCAGAGAAGCTTACACTCTAATGACCCCCACACACTATTATTCTACAGTCATATGGCTCTGACATATACCATAGTGATGCACGGAGAATACTGAGCCATTCACAATCGTCTCTGCAATAGAGGAGCTTACACTCGAATATATGCCTCCACAGCCACACACTATTATACATTCATACGGCTCTGACATATACCATACTGCTACACAGAGAATACTGAGCTATTCTAACGAGTAGGGCCCTCCGATTCCTCCTGTATTGTAACTGTACTGTCTGCCCCCATGTTCTAAAGCGCTGCGCAAACTGTTGCCGCTCTATAAATCCTGTATAATAATAAAATTCACAATCGTCTCTGCAGCAGAGGAGCTTGCACTCGTATATGCCTCCACAGCTACACACTATTATTGGAGGTGCACCGAATGGGAATTTTGGTACCGAAACTTCAGGATGCACGTGTCCGAAAACTGAAACCGAAAATGACAGTTAAAAAATAAAAAAGAAATAAAAAAATAAACACATTCTCTCTCTCTCTCTCTCTCTCTCTACACATACATACATACATACATACATATATATATATTTATATATATATTTTTTTTTTTTTTAAACTGTCATTTTCGGCTTATACTCGAGTATATTATAAATATATTTGTATATACTCAAGTATAAGCCGAGTTTTTCAGCACATTTTTTTGTTCTGAAAATGCCCCCCTCGGCTTATAGTGGAGTCAAGCATTTTTCTGCTGCAGAAAATGACATTTTCCGAACCGACTTTGGGTCTCCGTATCTCGGGGCCACTTAGTGCTAGGAACCCCAGCTTTGGATATATTCTACTGGGTTTGCGCACCAAATTTGGGGTTCCTAGCACTAAGTGACCCCGATATATGGGGCCCCAAATCATCTGCAGCAATGTCATTTTTGGCTGCAGCTAGGGGGGCATCTAGGAACCCTTAACTACCGAGTTTGAAGTTCGGGGGACCTATGGCTGCAAATGGGCACAGTGAGGCTGCAAATGGGCATTGTTGACCGTCTCTTCCACTTACAGTAGCTGCGCATTTCTCACCCTAGGCTTATACTCGAGTCAATACGTTTTCCCAGTTTTTTGTGGTAAAATTAGGTGCCTCGACTTATACTCGAGTATATACAGTATAATACATATATATATATATATATATATATATATATATATATATATATATATATATATATATATATATTATATTTTACTTTTTAATTAATATAATGAATTTAAAATGAATATGAATTTATTGTCGGCCATTATCGGCACCTTTAGCTCAATAAAAATGCATCCCTTAAAATTCTATGTATGTCTTCACACTGCACGTGTATATGTACAGTGGTGTGAAAAAGTGTTTGCCCCCTTCCTCATTTCCTGTTCCTTTGCATGTTTGTCACACTTAAGTGTTTCGGAACATCAAACCAATTTAAACAATAGTCAAGGACAACACAAGTAAACACAAAATACAATTTGTAAATGATGGTGTTTATTATTAAAGGTGAAAAAAAATCCAAACCATCATGGCCCTGTGTGAAAAAGTGATTGCCCCCCTTGTTAAAACATACTATAACTGTGGTTGTCCACACCTGAGTTCAATTTCTCTAGCCACACCCAGGCCTGATTATTGCCACACCTGTTCACAATCAAGGCATCACTTAAATAGGAGCTGCTTGACACAGTAAGGTCCACCAGAAGATCCTTAAAAGCTACACATCATGCCGAGACCCAAAGAAATTCAGGAACAATTGAGAAAGAAAGTAATTGAGATCTATCAGTCTGGAAAGGGTTATAAAGCCATTTCCAAAGCTTTGGGAATCCAGCGAACCACAGTGAGAGCCATTATCCACAAATGGCGAAGACATGGAACAGTGGTGAACCTTCCCAGGAGTGGCCGGCCGCCCAAAATTACCCCAAGAGCGCAGCGACGACTCATCCAAGAGGTCACAAAAGACCCCACAACAACGTCCAAGGAACTGCAGGCCTCACTTGCCTCAGTTAAGGTCAGCGTTCATGCCTCCACCATCAGGAAAAGACTGGGCAAAAATGGCCTGCATGGCAGAGTTCCAAGGAGAAAACCACTGCTGAGCAAAAAGAACATCAAAGCTCGTCTCAATTTCTCCACAACACATCTTGATGATCCCCAAGACTTTTGGGACAACATTCTGTGGACCGATGAGACAAAAGTGGAACTCTTTGGAAGGTGTGTGTCCAAGTATATCTGGCGTAGAAGGAACACTGCATTTCAGAAAAAGAACATTATACCAACAGTAAAATATGGTGGTGGTAGTGTGATGGTCTGGGGCTGTTTTGCTGCTTCAGGACCTGGAAGACTTGCCGTGATAAAAGGAACTATGAATTCTGCTGTCTACCAAGAGATCCTGAAGGAGAATGTCCGACCATCTGTTCGTGTACTCAAGCTGAAACGAACTTGGGTTCTGCAGCAGGACAATGATCCTAAACACACCAGCAAGTCCACCACCGAATGGCTGAAGAAAAACAAAATGAAGACTTTGGAGTGGCCTAGCCAAAGTCCTGACCTGAATCCTATTGAGATGTTGTGGTATGACCTTAAAAAGGCCGTGCATGCTCGAAAACCCTCTAATGTAACTGAATTAGGACAATTCTGCAAAGATGAGTGGGCCAAAATTCCTCCAGGACGCTGTAAAAGCCTCATTGCACGTTATCGCAAACGCTTGGTTGCAGTTGTTGCTGCTAAGGTGGCCCAACCAGTTATTAGGTTTAGGGGGCAATCACTTTTTCACACAGGGCCATGATGGTTTGGATTTTTTTTCACCTTTAATAATAAACACCTTCATTTACAAATTGCATTTTGTGTTTACTTGTGTTGTCCTTGACTATTGTTTAAATTGGTTTGATGTTCCGAAACACTTAAGTGTGACAAACATGCAAAGGAACAGGAAATGAGGAAGGGGGCAAACACTTTTTCACACCACTGTAAATGGTATCCGCACCACATGTGAGGTATCCCCACGATCGTTCGAGTGAGAGCAATAATTCCAGCGCTAGACTTTCTCTGTAACTCTAAACTGGTAACCTGTGAAGGCATTTAACCACTTGCCGACCAGCCGCCGTCATTATACTGCGGCAGGTCGGCACAATCCCGCGAGCCATCGTAGCTGTACGTCGGCTCCTTTAAGCGGGATAGCGTGCTCCACCAGAGGCGCACACACCCGCCCGCTGCACTGCAGGGGTGCTGATGCTCGTGGCCGAAGGACGCGATGACCGCCGGCCACGAGCGATCGAAGGCATGAGAGGCAGAACAGGGACATGCGTGTGTGTAAACACACAAATCCCTGTTCTGTGAGGGGCAACAGATCATAGCTAGGAACCACGATCTGTCATTTCCTCTAGGTCAGTCCCCTCCCCCCACAGTTAGAAACACACACACATAGGGAACACAATTAACCCCTTGATCACCCCCTAGCGTTAACCCCTTCCCTGCCAGTGACATTTTTACAGTAATAATCAATGCATTTTTATAGCACTGATAGTTTGTAGACACTATAACTTTTGTACAAACCAATCAATATACACTTATTGTAATTTTATCACCAAAAATATGTAGAAGAATACATATCGGCCTAAACTGAAGAAAAAATTAGCCTTTAAAAAAAAAAAAAAAAAAATGTTGATATTTATTATAGCAAAAAGTACAAAATATTGTGTTTTTTTTTCAAAATTGTCGCTCTTTTTTAGTTTATAGTGCAAAAAATTCAAAACCACAGAGATGATCAAATACCACCAAAGAAAGCTCTATTTGTGGGAAAAAAAAAAGGACGTCAATTTTGTTTGGGTGCAGCGTCGCACAATTATCAGTTAAAGCGACGCAGTGCCGTATCGCAAAAAATGCTCTGGTCAGGAAGGGGGTAAAATCTTCCAGGGCTGAAGTGGTTAAATTCTATGTATGTCTTCACACTGCACGTGCATATGTAATCGGTATTCGCACCACCCATGTGAGGTATCGCCTCAAACGTCAGAGTGAGAGCAATAATTCCAGCACTAGACCTCCTCGGTAACTCTAAACTGGTAACCTGTAAAGACATTTAAAGCGTTGTCTATGGGGATTTTTAAGTGCCGCAGTTTGTTGCCTTTCCACGAGCGTGCGCAATTTTAAAGCGTGACATGTTGGGTATCTATTTCTATTATATATTATCTATTTATTTACTTTCACATTATACAAAAAAACTGGTGTGAATATTATGTATTTTTTTTTTTTTTTTTATTATTCAGGTGCATTTTTTCCCCCAAAAATTGTGTTTGCAAAACCGCTGCGCATATACCGCGTGAGATAAAAAAAATTGCAACAAATGCCATTTTGTTCCCTAGGGTCTCTGCTAATAAAAAATAATAATAAAAGTATAATGTTTGGGGGGCTATAAGTAATTTTCAAACAATAAATACTGATTTAAACTTGTAAACAAAAAGTGCGAGAAAAAAAAAGCCTAGTCAGCAAGTGGTTAAAAAAAAAAAAAGACAAAAAAAAAAGAAATAAACTGGTGATCCTGCCATAAAAATTATTTTTCAGGCACTTCCTGTTCTGAGGTGACAACCGTCTCCCAACTGTACTATTGAGTTGTCACCGTGCCCCATGCCCCCCAGGCGGAGAATACGGGCATGTTGCACTGTTGGCACTGCCAGGAAGACAAGCCGCAGCAATGATGTGGGCAGGAAGTGGCTGAAAGAAGCTGGAGGAGATGAGCAGGGAAATTATAAAGGATAAAGCAGCATTTTACTGTAGAGAAGTCCCCTGATTATAACACACAGAGCTGCCATACAGTCAGTGCCATTCCCAGCTACTTCCCCTGAACAGATACAATGTTATGGATTGGAAGGAAGTGAGGAATACATCAATCACATCATGAGCCATCCCACCCCATACTCTGCACTGCACCCAGCCAGGCATGCTGAAACTTCTAGTCCCCCTGCAGGTCACATGACCCTGGCAGGGAATACACAGGACATGGGGTATATGTGTGCCCAGCAACACTCAGGCCACGCCCAGCACTGAACAAGTCCCTCACTTACCCTCTGCAGTTCTCTCTGGCAGAATTTCCCCAATACAATCCGATACGTCACGGCGTCCGGGGGCGTGTTCCTCTCCCTCCAATCGCCTGCTCCACGCCGCCCAATCAGTATCAAGAAAGGATCTGGCTGCAGACTGGAAGCTCCACTTTTGACAGGAAACATGTGGCCTCCACCCCACGTTTTTTTTTTTATGAACTTTAATGTAACAAACATTCAATAGACATTAGACACAATTCGAGGAAGTGAAGACTGGAGTTCCTCCTTTGACAGGAAATAAGTGACCTTCCACTCTACCTTTTTTTTATTTTTATTTTTTTTTGTAATGAACTTTAACCACTTTCAGACCGGACGATTTTGCTGGCTTAAGACCAGACCGCTTTTTGCGATTCGGCACTGCGTTGCTTTAACTGACAATTGCGTGGTCGTGCGACGTGGCTCCCAAACAAAATTGGCATTTTTTTTTTCCCACAAATAGAGCTTTCTTTTGATGGTATTTGATCGCCCCTGCGGTTTTTATTTTTTGCGCTATAAACAAAAAAAGAGCGTCAATTTTGAAAAAAACACATTATTTTTACTTTTTGCTATAATAAATATCACCCAAAAAATATATAAAATTTTATTTTTTTCCTCAGTTTAGGCCGATACGTATTCTTCTACATATTTTTGGTAAAAAAAAATCACAATTAGCGATTATTGATTGGTTTTGCGCAAAAGTTATAGCTTTTACAAAATAGGGGATAGTTTTATAACATTTTTATTAATATTTTTTTTTTTACTAGTAATGATCAGCGATTTTTATTGTGACTGCGACATTATGGCGGACACATCGGACATTTTTGACACATTTTTGGGACCATTGTCATTTATGTAGCAATCAGTGCTATTTAAATGCACTGATTCCTGTGTAAATGACACTGGCGGTGAAGGGGTTAACCACTAGGCGGCAGTGTAGGGGTTAAGTGTTCTTAGAGGCGTGTTTCTAACTGTGGGGGGCGTGGCTGTAAGCTAGTGAACACTGATCTCTGCTCCAATCACAGGAAGCAGAGATCGGTGTCACTAGTTGCTAGGCAGAACGGGGAGATGCTGTTTACTTCCGCATCTCCTCGTTCAGCCATCCCATGAGACGACCGCAGGTATCCCTGCGACAATCGAGTCCGCGGAACCCGCGACCGGACTCACGGGGGGCCCGACCGGCGTGCGCTAGATGGCATGGCGGCATCTTAAAGGGGATGTACCTGTACGCCCTTATGCCTGTCCGTGCCATTCTGTCGACGTACATCGTCGTACGCCGGTCGGGAAGCGGTTAGGACAGAGCCTCATTTTGAGATTTGGTGTTTACAAGTAAAAAACATTTTTTTTGATTAATTACAAAGAACCCCCAAACATTTATATATAATTTTTTTAGAGTATAAAATGGCGGTCATTGCAATACTTTCTGTCACACTGTATTTGCGTAGCGGTCTTACAATCGCACTTTGGAAAAAATACACTCTTTTGAATTAAAAAATAAGACAACAGTAAAATTAGCCCAACTTTTTCTATATTGTGAAAGATGATGTTACACAGATTAAATTGATTCCCAACATGTCACGTTTCAAAATTGCGCCCGCTCGTGGAATGGCGACAAACTTTAACCCTTAAAAATCTCCATAGGCAACTTATAAAAAGTTCTACAGGTTGCATGTTTTGAGTTACAGAGGAGGTCTAGGGCTAGAACTATTGCTCACATGTGTGGTTTGAACACCGTTTCCATATGCGGGCGTTGCTCATGCATGCGTTCGCTTCTGCACGCAAGCTCAGCGGGAAGGGGGGCATTAAAAATGTTTACTTTTTTTTTCTTATTTATTTTACTTTTTATTTTTTGCTTTTACAATGTTCTTTTAAAAAAAACAAAAAAATTGTGTCACTTTTATTCCTATCACAAGGAATGTAAACATCCCTTATACAAAAAAAGCATGACAGGACCTCTTAAATATGAGATCTGGGGTAAAAAGTGTAATATTTACACTAAAATGCAATAAATTTAAAACAATGTTTGAAATAAAAAAAAAAAAAATGTCCCTTAAAATGGTGTTGCCACCAAAAAAAAAAAATGTGCTTAAAAATCATAAAAAAAAAATATTTGGAAAAAAAATACATATTTACTCACCTCTAAATGCCTGTTGCTAGGGGGTCCCTCGTAGTCTGCCACCTTCAGTGCCCAGGCACTGACATCACTTCCCCTTGGCGCCGCACACTGAGTGTCATATCACGGTGCCGCTCGCGCATGCGCAGTGGGTGCCCGGCTGTGAAGCCACAGCCAGGTGCCCACAGTAAGGATGCCGGCGCCGCGAGCGGAACGGGAAACGAGGGGGGGCTTTGTTCCCCCGCATCGCTGGACCCTGGGACAGGTAAGTGTCCGATTTATTAAAAGTCAGCAGCTGCAGTATTTGTAGCTGCTGACTTTTTAAAATAAATTTTAGTGCGCAATCCTCTTTAACCACCTGAGACCCAGGCCAATTCTGACATTTCTCTCCTACATGTAAAATTCCAATTTTTTTTTGCTAGAAAATTACATAGAACCCCCAAACATTATATATGTTTTTTTAGCAAAGACCCTAAAGAATACAATGGCGGTCGTTGCAACTTTTTATCTCGCACGGTATTTGCGCAGCAATTTTTCGAACGCGTTTTTTTCAGAAAAAAAACAGTTTCCTGCTTTAAAAAAAAACAAAACAGTAAAGTTAGCCCAATTTTTTTGCATAATGTGAAAGATGAAGATACGCCGAGTAAATAGATACCCAACATGTCACGCTTCAAAATTGCATGCGCTTGTGGAATGGCGCCAAACTTTGGTATTTAAAAATCCCCATAGTCGACGCTTTAACATTTTTTACTGGTTACATATTTTGAGTTACAGAGGAGGTCTAGGGCTAGAATTATTGCTCTCGCTCTAACGTTCGCGGCGATACCTCACATGTGTGGTTTGAACACCGTTTTCATATGTGGGCGGGACTTACGTATGCGTTCGCTTCTGCGTACGAGCTCGCGGGGACAGGGCGCTTTAAATTTTTTTTTTTTGTCTTTTTATTGTTCATTTTATTTATTTTTTTTAGTTCAATAACTTTAAAAAAAAAAAAAAAATATTTGATTACTTTTATTCCTATTACAAGGAATGTAAACATCCCTTGTAATAGGAATATGACACGATCGGACCTATTAACAGTGAGATATGGGGTCAATAAGACCCCACATCTCACCTCTAGGCTGGGAAGCCTAAAATCAAAAAAAAAAAAAAAAAACGATCACCGCTTCCCAGCGGAGGCGGCGCCGTTTTTTGAATGCAGAGGCCGGGCGTGACGTCATAACATCGCGCCCGGCCTCCGAACGATCATAGAGACTCCGGCGACCATCTGGTCCGCCGGAAATCTCTATGTGCATCATCCGGTGCCGGCGGATCCCGAGTCCGACTCACCGATGGAAGCGGTGAGTCGGTAAAAGCACCGGTGGGCGGCGGGAGGGGGGGGGCGTCCCCTCCCGCCGCCCGTAAGAACGATCAAGCGGCGGAACAGCCGCTATGATCGTTCTTATGGTGCAGGGAATCGCCGGCTGAAACCGGCAATATCTGAATGATGTCTGTAGCTACAGGCATCATTCAGATATACCCCTGAGACCAAAAAGACGTCATATGACGTATACTGGGTCTCAGGTGGTTAAAGAGCTATGGGCGGAAGTGACATTTTGACGTCGTTTCCGCCCTGCAATGGTATGGAGCCGAGCAGGGGCCTTCTTCCCCTCAATCAGCTCCATACCACAGACCGAGAAGGTTCCGATCACCTCCGGTAAGCGGCGGGGGGCACCGGAGCACGACGGGAGGTGCACCACTCTCCCGTCACCGATAAAAGTGATCTTGCAGCGAATCCACCGCAGAGACCACTTTGATCTGAAAGCCGACTGCCCGCTGAAGAAGAGGATACCAGGGTTATGGCAGCTGCCCCTTAATGGCCTGGCCATTTTTTGCAATATGGCACTGCCTCATTTTAACTGACAATTGACAGTCGTGCGATGCTGTACCCAAACAAAATTGATGTCCTTTTTTACCCCACAAATAGAGCTTTCTTTTGGTGGCATTTGATTACCTCTGCGGTTTTTTTTTTTTTTGCGCTATAAACAAAAAAAAACGATCATTTTGAAACAAAAACAATATTTTTTACTTTTTACTATAATAAATATCCCAAAAAAAAAAATTTTCTTCACCAGTTTTGGCCAATAAATTTGCATCGGCTCCGGCGACGCGGGTGCCTGCTATAGCTGTTAAAGGGACTGAAGTACAGCTACCGCGACTGGTCAGCAAGTCGTTAAAAGAGGGGATATGATTTCAATGTACAAATACCTTACTGGTGACCCCACAATAGGGATAAAACATTCACTAAAATTAGAAGAGAAGCGGTTTAACCTTAAACTGAATTAAAACTGTCCTTTTCCTCAATTTAGCTCCCAAGTCCCTAAAATCATTTTTTAGGACACTCCATCTTCCTCTGACTTTGTCATTGGTGCCAACGTGCACCATGACAGTCGGGTCTTCCCCAGCCCCTCCCAGTAATCTGTCCACCAGATCCGTGAATTTTGATCCATCTATTGCTAGCTTTAGTCTTTAAATTTTGTTTGGTCGTTTGCTTATGCAACTTGAGTCGCAAGGTGCTGTGTGCAGGCATCCCAGTTAAGTCTACAGGGAACACAGCCGCTCATCCCAGTTTTACAGACATGGGGGGGGGGGGTAAGTGAACCTGAACACGTTACTGTCTGTCCCCGCACTCCACTGGAGCTGATCATTCTCCATTAGCTTCTTGCCTGGCCAAATTGGTCATGATGAAGTGCCAAAATCCTCATTGCTTCCAAAATCTTACCAGCTATTGAAGATGAGCGAATGTACATTCACTGCTCTCCCTGCACTCTACCTGGCAACATACTGTATACCATGCTGGTCCTGGGGCCACAGGTGAGATAGTGGAAAACATGGTGGAGGGGTACGGCAGGAGAGTAACCATTCATGGGGTCCATGGACAGCTGTTTATTTTTTTATATTTCCAATATGTATCTTAGGAAATGATAGCAAAAGATTGTGTATTTCGAATTATATAGAATTTTTATTTTAAATGTAATAAGAGATTTTATAATGGCCTGTACATAACTCCAGGTAATTTAACAGCAGAGCCCCATTCTCATGATGCTACTGATTTTATGTCAGGATATTGCCAATAAAACATACCGTATATACTCGAGTATAAGCCAAGTTTTTCAGCACATTTTTTTGTGCTGAAAGTGCCCCCCTTGGCTTATACTCGAGTCAAGCACTTTTCTGTAGCGAAAAATTACATTTTCGGACCCCACTTTGCGGCTTCCTAGCACCAAGTGGCCCCGAGATACGGGGCCACAAAGTCGGGTTGGAAAATGAAATTTTTTGCTGCAGAAAAGTGTTTGACATTTTCCGACCCGACTTTGGGGCCTCGTATCTCGGGGGCCACTTGGTGCTAGGAACCCCAAATTTGGTGTGCAAATCCAGCGTGAAAACCATTATTACAACATATTTAAATTTGGGGTTCCTAGCACCAAGTGACCCCGAGATACAGGGCCCCAAAATCGTCAACTGTGTCTACCTGCAGCAATGTAATTTCAGGGCCCTTTGGGTCCAGAGACCCCAAATTTTGGCTTATCTACCAAGTTTGAAGTTCGGGGGACCTATGGCTGCAAATGGGCACAGTGAGGCTGCAAATGGGCATTGTTGACCCTCTTTTCCACTTACAGTAGCTGCGCATTTCTCACCCTAGGCTTATACTCAAGTCAATAAGTTTTCCCAGTTTTTTGTGTTAAAATTAGGTGCCTTGGCTTATATTCGGGTCGGCTTATACTCGAGTATATACGGTAAGCCTAAATGGTGTCACTGAATCTCGGTGAAAATGGTGGGAATGGTAAATGATATTCTGAAAGATGAAGAGATGAACTCCGGACAGATATAGTATAAAACACACCAATGAATGCAATTATGTGCACTACATAAATATTAAATGTAGTTTTAATCAAACCAGTGTAAGTAACTAAATTAGTCTTGGTATGAGCCTCCTGTAAGTCTCTGTACAGCACTGCTCAGACTGGGAGAGGAAACACAGGCATAAATAGAGATAATACTAAAGCACTCAGAGTCTGGTGCAGCTGTGCATGGTAGCTTCTAACTTCAGCTTGTTCAATTAAAGTTGTAAAGGCAGAAGGTTTATCTATGCATTAAGACATTAAGATAAAAGAAAAAACTTCTGTGTGCAGCAGCAGCCCTAATACTTACCTGAGCCCCATCTAGATCCAGCGATATTGCAGCAGTGTCTCAGCTGCCTGTCTTCCTCATTGGCTGAGACAGCAGCGTGGTGCCATTGGCTCCCGCTGTGGTCAATCAAAGCCAGTCAGCTAATGAGAAGAGAAAGGGCTGCTGCTCCGTGTCTGAATGGACACACAGAGCTGTGACTCGCCTCGGTCGCCCCCCATAGCAAGCTGCTTGCGGTGGGGGCACTCAATAGGAGGGAGGGGCCAGAATCACCAAAGAGGGACCCCAAAAGAGGATTATCTGGGCTGCTCTGTGCAAAACCATTACACAGGGCAGGTAAGTATCACATGTTCGTTATTTTTAACTAAAAAAAAAAAAAAACAAGATTTTACAATCACAAGGGGTGTTCCGGGGAAAAAAAAAAAAATGAAAAGCCAGAAGCTATACATACTGCAGCTGGTGGCTTTTAATAAATGGACACTTACCTGTCCTGCAGTCCCTCGAGGTCGGCACCACAGCTGATGTCTCCATCAGCTGTCGGGTGCTGCCGCCGCCATTGCGGGTAAGGTACCCCGGCAGTGTAGCCTTTCGGCTTCACACCGGGAACCCTACTGCGCATGCGCGAGGCCCCCGCTCCTCTCTCCTATTAGCCCGGAGGCCGAGGGAGGAGGAGGAGGGAGCCCCGCAGTGACGTCACGGCCACATCGCGCCCGGACTTCCAGAAGTGGGAAAGGATACCTGTCAAAGACAGGTATCCTGTCCCCCCCCCTCCCCCCCAAAAGGTGGTAATTGTGACACCGGAAGGGGGGAGGAATCCGATGAGCAGAAGTTCCACTTTAGGGTGGAGCTCCGCATTAAGCTTTGACAATAAAACATGGAAGCTGATTGGTTACTATGCAGAGCTGCACCAGATTTTGCACTCTCCGGTTGTAGTAAATCCCCCCCCCCCCCATAGGGTCTATTTACACTGTACACACGTGCAAATGTATACATGTGTACAACATAAGTTACTGTCAAAATTAGACTGTTATCACAAATTATTCTAGGTTTTGGTATATACAACTAAACACTAAATGCTGTGAATAGGTCTATAGCATATAAGGCTGCTGCGTTCAGATCTGTATATATTAGGGATCTGAATGCAGCTTATGTGTGCCTGTGGGCCAGAGCCCTAACTGTTCAGCTGGGATGACTTTTGCCGGTCATTGTACCCTGAGAAAAGATTGTTGCCTGCATGGCCGTATTCACTAGTTCTCCTTCCTGTCATCATAAAGTTGTACTAAACCCCCCAAAATGTATATATTGCAGCTTTATTGTGGTGGCTGCATTTGTTTTTTATATGCTTTTTTCTTTTCACCTGGTGATCCAGCTAGTAACACACCTCCTGTATTAGGGTGTCTCTGGATGGAGGAGCAACAGAGACACTTTTGGATATCAAAGTTGTACTAATGCCGCGTACACACGAAGGGACTATCCCACGGGATTATCCGCTGGACTCGAGTCCGGCGGACAATCCCCTCGTGTGTGGGCCTTCGACTGACTTTTTTTCCCCAAAAGTCCAGCGGACTAGGTTTTAAGTTTTGTTTTAAAATGATCCGCTTGCCTTGTAGTCCGGCGGACAATACGGCCGTCTGTAGTATGGTCCGGCGGACCAAAAAGGACACATGCTCAGTAGCAAGTATTTTCTAGTATTTTTCGTTTTCTAGTCCCGTCGTATGTGCTGTACGTCATCGCGTGAACCGCCGGACTTTTAGTGTGATCGTGTGTGGTCAAGTCCGTTCGCTTTCAAGTCCGCCGAAGCCCAGCAGATTGTCCACTGGACTAGGTCCGGCGGACAAAGTCTCTTCGTGTGTACGCGGCATAAGAGTGACTAACAAATTAAATCTGAACTCCAGATAACACATTTGAAGTAGTTACAGCAATTGTTTTTTTTTTTTTACTCCTTTTGAGATGAAGGTTTTAAATAAATAAAAGCCGACCATTGTAATCACCCTTGTCAGTGTTAATTAGTTTAAAAAGCTAATGTATTTTGGCTATACAACCTTCCTCGTAGCATCTAATCATCTAAAAAAATACATTGCTTATTTTTTAGATTATAGTATGCTATAAGGAAGGCTGTATAGCCGAAACGCGTTAGGTTTTTACACTGTATCCATATCATGTAGTCAATAAAGAGTAACCAGAAGAGTATACCGGGTGGCCAGCTCTTTTTTTTTGGTTTGGACTATTATATGGGCAATTGGACATCCCAGCTTGTGCACCGGTCTTGAGCTTGTGTACGATTCTTGTTTGGTAATTAATTTGTCTCATCCCTCTAACTGCCACTTAACAGACTTACAGGCCAAATCAACAGGTGAAATTAAAGGAAAAAAGCCTAACAAAGAAAATGAATGCAGCCACCACATCTAAGCCCCCGTACACACGTTCTGAAATTTCGACCACAAAATCCGTCTGATTTTTTCAGACGGATTTTGTCCGAAACTGGTGTTGCATACACATGGTCGGAACAAAGTTGTCAGAAAATCCAATCATTCCGAACGTGGTGACGTTCGTTGCGTACGACGGAACTGCGTAGAGCAGGATCTCAAATTTTTTCCGTCGGAAATTCCGAAAGAAAAAGTTCCGATGGAGCCCACACACGGGCGGATTTTCAGACAACATGGTCCGATCGGACATTTTCCGTCGGAATTTCCGACCGTGTGTATGGGGGCTAAGAACTGGTAAGCTTCAATGTATAAAAAATTTGTTTCTGGGTTTATTAAAGCTTTAAAGTGATTGTAAAAGCTTGTTTTTTTTCTATACAAAAAAATAAACATGTTATACTTACCTGCTCTGTGGCAGTGGATTTGCAAAGAGCAGCCCAGATCCTCCTCTTCTCGGGTCCCTCTTCTGTGTTCCTGGCCCCTCCCTCCTGTTCAGTGCCCCCACAGCAAGCAGCTTGCTATGGGGGCACCCGAGCCGAGTCACAGCTTCCCGTGTCCATTCTGACATGGAGCCCCACCCCCTTTCTACCCTGATTGGCTAGCTGACTTTGATTGACAGCAGCGGGAGCCAATGGCACCGCTGCTGTGTCTAAGTCAATCAGGAAGGAGAATCTCGGATGGCTAAGACATTTTTGGCCATAGAGAGACCTCAGGTAAGTGTTAGCCCCCGTACACACGGTCGGAAATTCCGTATGCAACACCAGTGTCGGACAAAATCCGTTGGAAAAAATCTGACGGATTTTGTGGTCGGAATTTCCGACCGTGTGTACGGGGGCTTAGGGGGGGGGTTGCTGCACACGGAAGTTTTTTTTATGCTAATGCATTAAGATAAAATACCTTCTACCTTTACAACCCCTTTAAGTATATGGATTACTTTAAAAATGACCGGACTCTAAAGGCTAGCCCCTTAAATTACCTAAACAGAGAGCTTAAAACTCAAAGCAACCTGAAGAGATTGTTAGACACTTTTTATAATTATTTACTTTCTTTGTTAAATTGATTTATCCAATTTAATAAGATTTCCATAGGACTGGTTTGCTTAAAGTCCATATTTTTCTTTGCTTCCATCTTAATAGCTGCTTCCATTTCCTCTTTTAGCACACAGTAGGCCTGCTCAGCTCGAGAAATTTCTTTATCGACGTTAAAGTGGATCATTTGTCTGCTCATGAGGGGCACAACCAGGTTAAAGTCATTCACTTTCTTGTTTAGCTTTGTTATATTTTCTCTGAAATTCTTACAGATTTCCATCCATTCCTTTTCCTTTGAATAAGTCATGGGCTCTCCTATTTTCTTACGAGAGGCTACCAAATCATTTCGAAGCTTATCAATCGTATCTCTTATCTCCTTTTGTAGAACTATCCATTCAGGCTGATAACCGTTATCCATTAGAATGCGGTTGAGATTGTGAGTCATCGGGTCAATATGTGGACACGTGGAAAACTTGGTAATGGGCTTTCCTTTGCCTCTGAGGTTGTCAAAGTCTCCCTTTGCCATGGACTCTTGGATCAGGTCTTCTACCAAACGTTCTATGGCTTGAGTTACTTTCACCTTTTTATTCTGCCTGACGTCCTTTGCAACCATTGCGTTCTCAGCGTACTCCTGTTCAAATTTTTTCTTTCGAAAATCCAGAACTTGGTCAGCTGCTCGGTCTACACGAAACTGGACGTACTGTCTCTGCCGCTGGCTAGGGGTGCCATAACCAACTCCTTCATAACTCAAGTAATGCCTATGCTGTGGTGTCTTGTACTCCGAGGTCGTCTCCTCATCATCTTCAAGGCCTTGTCCTGTCTTTGACTTTTGAGCCAAGTGTGTCAGAAGGCTTTTGTAGGCTTCATCAATCTGCATGAACATGTTGGTGTTGGCAGTGATGGCACCGCTATCTGGATGATATTTCTTTGCCAAAAGCCTATAAGAGTGTCTAACTTCATCTGCGGAGGACCCTTCTGGAACATTTAGAAGTTGATAACAGTCCTTGATGCTCCTCTTGGGATTGTAGGTTGAATACATATAGATGGATGGGATCCATGAACATACAGAAAGTGGGTACTTTATATTTTGAGGCAAAAAGACCCGTACAAGTTTCATGATGGTAATTCTGTTCTTAAATAATCCTAAAATAATAATAAAAAAAAAAATTAGACTGGGCTAAAGAGCTACAGAAAAGTATTTCTACCATTAGCGATATTTGAACATAAGACATGTACAAGCTTACTAACATCATCAAGGTACACTCTATATTGAGTTTAGGTGTTTCCAGTGAAGGGTACTGTTAATGCTACAGCGTGCAAAGACATTTTAGACAATTGTACTCTTCCAACCTTGTGGTAACTGTTTGGGGCCCCTTTCTGTTTCAGCATGACTGTGTCCCAGTCTACAAGGCCAGCTCCATAAAGACACGGCTGGATGATTTTGGTGTGGAGGAACTCGAGTGAGCTGCACAGAGCCCTGACCTCAACCCTACTGAACACCACTGGGATGAATTGGAATGCTGACTGTGAGCCAGGTCTTCTCACCCAACACCAGTACCCGATCTCATGAATGTCAATAGGCTGAATAGGCACCAATTCCCACAGACATCCTCCAAAATCTTGTGGAAAGCCTTCCCAAAAGAATGAATGCTGTTATAGCCCCAAATGATGGAGAGTAACTCCATACAGGGGCGGACTGACAACTCATGGGGCCCCCGGGCAATAGAAGATCATGGGGCCCCCTTGGTCCCCACACTCAAGCCACACCTGTACAGGGAGACACGGGGGGAGGGAGAGCAAACAGGGGGATTGTGTGTGTCTGTCTGTGTGTGTGTCTGTCTGTGTGTGTGTGTGTGTGTCTGTGGCGGGGGGGAGAAAGCACACTGGTGGACACTGGGGAGGGAGAGCACAATGGTGGACACTGTAGGGGGGGAACGCACAAACAGGGGGACACTGGAGGGAGAATGCACACACACACACACACACACACACACAGGGGGACACTGGAGGGAGAGCGCACACGCAGGGGGGGGACACGCACACACAGGGGGACACTGGAGGGAGAGCACACACACGGGGGGGGACACTGGAGGGAGAGCGCACACACAGGGGGGGGACACGCACACAGGGGAACACTGGAGGGAGAGAGCACACACAGGGGGGCACACAGGGGGACACTGGAGGGAGAGCGCACACACAGGGGGGGGACACGCACACAGGGGAACACTGGAGGGAGAGAGCACACACAGGGGGACACTGGAGGGAGAGAGCACACACAGGGGGGCACACACACAGGGGGACACTGGAGGGAGAGAGCACACACAGGGGGGCACACACACACACACAGGGGGACACTGGAGGGAGAGAGCACACACAGGGGGGCACACACACACACACAGGGGGACACTGGAGGGAGAGTGCACACACAGGGGGGCACACACACACAGGGGGACACTGGAGGGAGAGCGCACACACAGGGGGGGGACATGCACAGGGGGGGGGGACATGCACACAGGGGGACACTGTGGGCAGGGGTGACGCTGTGGGCTGGGGTGACGCTGGGGGGACACTGTGGGCTGGGGTGACACTGTGGGCTGGGGTGACGCTGAGGGGACACTGTGGGCTGGGGTGACGCTGGGGGGGACACTGTGGGCTGGGGTGACGCTGGGGGGACACTGTGGGCTGGGGTGACACTGTGGGCTGGGGTGACGCTGGTGGGACACTGTGGGCTGGGGGGACCCGGGACACTGTGGGCTGGGGTGACGCTGGGGGGACACTGTGGGCTGGGGTGACGCTGGGGGGACACTGTGGGCTGGGGTGACGCTGGGGGGACACTGTGGGCTGGGGTGACACTGTGGGCTGGGGGGACACTGTGGGCTGGGGTGACGCTGGGGGGACACTGTGGGCTGGGGTGACACTGTGGGCTGGGGTGACACTGTGGGCTGGGGTGACGCTGGGGGGACACTGTGGGCTGGGGTGACGCTGGGGGGACACTGTGGGCTGGGGGGACACTGTGGGCTGGGGTGACACTGTGGGCTGGGGTGACGCTGGGGGGACACTGTGGGCTGGGGGGACACTGTGGGCTGGGGTGACGCTGTGGGCTGGGGGGACGCTGTGGGCTGGGGGGACGCTGTGGGCTGGGGGGACACTGTGGGCTGGGGTGACGCTGTGGGCTGGGGTGACGCTGTGGGCTGGGGTGACGCTGGGGGGACACTGTGGGCTGGGGGGACGCTGTGGGCTGGGGGGACGCTGTGGGCTGGGGGGACGCTGTGGGCTGGGGGGACGCTGTGGGCTGGGGGGACGCTGTGGGCTGGGGTGACGCTGGGGGGACACTGTGGGCTGGGGGGACACTGTGGGCTGGGGGGGACACTGTGGGCTGGGGGGGACACTGTGGGCTGGGGGGACGCTGTGGGCTGGGGGGACGCTGGGGGGACACTGTGGGCTGGGGGGACACTGTGGGCTGGGGGGACACTGTGGGCTGGGGTGACACTGTGGGCTGGGGTGACGCTGTGGGCTGGGGGGACACTGTGGGCTGGGGGGACGCTGTGGGCTGGGGTGACGCTGGGGGGACACTGTGGGCTGTGGGGACCCCCCCCCATCATCACTTGTGGCGGTCCTGCCCTGGTAATTTACTCACTGATGCTGATGCTCCCCGCCGGCCCCTCCACTCTTCTCTTCTCTTCCATTACTTCCATTAGGGGCCCGGACTCGGCCGAGTGAAGCGGCTGTATTACATGCCGCGAATACCGCTAGCGGCGCGCGGCTCCCCGCCGGCCCCTCCTTCCCTCCCGTCCGTCCCAGGTGACGTCACAACGCATACAGTAGAAGCACCTGGGACGGACGGGAGGGAAGGAGGGGCCGGCGGGGAGCCGCGGGCCGCTAGCAGTATTGTTAGCGGCATCGCGGCATGTAATACAGCCGTTTCAAGTGGCCCCTCATGTGGCCGGGTCCGGGCCCCTAATGGCCCCGGGCCCTCGGGCGGCGCCCGAGTCACCGACTTGTCAGTCCGCCCCTGACTCCATATTAAAGTAGTATCTATATGCTTAGGTTTTTTTTTAACTTAATGAGCTCTATGCTATATATGCTGTGCCCAACACTTACAGTATCTCACAAAGGTGAGTACACCCCTCACATTTTTGTAAATATTTTATTATATCTGTTCTTGTGACAACACTGAAGAAATTACACTTTGCTACAATGTAAAGTAGTGAGTGTACAGCTTGTATAACAGTGTAAATTTGCTGTCCCCTCAAAATAACTCAACACACAGCCATTAATGTCTAAACCGCTGGCAACAAAAGTGAGTACACCCCTAAGTGAAAATTTCCAAATTGGGCCCAGTTAGCCATTTCCCCTCCCGGTGTCATGTGACTCGTTAGTGTTATGCCTTGTACCCACGGTCGGAGATTCCAACCACAAAATCCGGTCAAAGTTGTTGAAAAATCTGATCGTTCGGAACGTGGTGACGTTCGTTGCGTATGACGGAAATACGTAGAGGCTAGAAGCCAATACCTTCGTTCTCGAAATTTGATCTGAGCATGCGTGGCTGAATGAATTTGTCCGTCGGAATTCTCTACACACGATTGGAAAAAGTCAGATCGGATTTTGTTGTCGGAAAATTTTAGATCCTGCTCTCAAGCACGCTAGCGCCAACACAAGATTGGATTTTCCGACAACATAATCCGATCAGACTTTTTCCATCGGAATATCCGACCGCGTGTACGGGGAATTACAAGGTCTCAGGTGTGAAAAGGGAGCAGGTGTGTTAAATTTGGTGTTATCGCTCTCGCTCTCTCATACTGGTCACTGGAAGTTCATCAATTTAGGCCAATATGTGTTCTGCTACATATTTTTTGGTAAAAAAAAAAATACTAACAGTCGTATATTGATTGGTTTGCGCAAAAGTTATGTTTACAAACTATGGGATATTTTTATTGCATTTTTATTTTTAATAGTAATGGCGGCAATCAGCAATTTTTAAAAATTGGACACAAGTGAAACTTTTTGGGGACCAGTAACACCAATACAGTGATCAGTGCTAAAAAAAATGCACTCTCACTGTCTCAAGGTTTTTCACCTTAATGCATTCTATGCATTAAGGTGAAAAACCTTCTGTGGTGCAGCTGCCCCCCCAGAGCCCCTTTTTACTTACCTGAAGCCGATCGCTCCAGCGACGAGAACGAGCCCAGCAGCTCCAGGCGCTGTTTCGGGTCCTCATTGGATAGATTGATAGCAGCGGGAGCCTGTCAATCAAATCCAGTCACCCGGGGGGGCGGGCCGAGTCCTGCTTTCTGTGTCAATGGACGCAACAGCAGGACTTGGGAGCATGCCCGCATGAGTGCCCCTAAGGAATGCGGCTCTCCGTGGGTGGGGGCACTCGATGAGGAAGAGCCAGAAGCGCCGCTGGTGGAAACCCCAGAAAATGAGGATCAGGGCTGCTCTATGCAAAACCCTTGCACAGAGCAGGTAAGCATGACATGTTTGTTATTTAAAAGAAAAAAAATCTAACCTTTACAATCACTTTAAGTGTGCTCCTAGGGCAGTGTTTCTCAACTCCAGTCCTCAAGGTGCCCCAACAGATCATGTTTTCAGGATTTCCCTCAGATAAAACGACTGTGTTAATTACTAAGGCAGTGAAACTGATCAAAACATCTGTGCAAAATAATGGAAAGCCAGAAAACATGACCTGTTGGGGCGCCTTGAGGACTGGAGTTGAGAAACACTGTCCTAGTGAATGTTTTCTAACTGTGTGGGGGATGGCTTAACTGGAGAAAGAGAGAGATCTGTGTTCCTCATTAGCAGGAACACAAGATCTCTCTCTTCCTCAATGACAGAACGGCGATCTGCCTTGTTTACATAGGCAGACTGACGTTCTGCCTCTCCTGTGAATGATCAGCGGGTCCCGGCGCCCATCGCGGCTGCCGGACCTGTAGACTGGCTCTCGCTTTGTCCAATCACAGCCTGAGCAGGTCACCGGCAGTGCCCAAGACCCCCAAGAAGAAAACAACTTACAGATACGTTGTTTCGTGCAGTTGGGCCGCCCTGCCACAGTTAATGTGCGGTGGGCAGTCTGGAAGCGGTCAATATAAGCTTAAAAACAAAAAATGAAATACACCTGAAAAAAATACTTAAATTGAGCAAAGGCGCGCTCTGTGATCAGCGAGTCTATGAGACTCGGCTGATCACAGATCGGAGTAAGGGGTTGATCCCAACCCCTTACCATGTGATCAGCTGTCAGCCAATGACAGCTGATCATGTGATGTAAATAGAGCTGGTAATCGGCTATTTTTACTCCTCACGCTGACAGCATGAGGAGAAAAAAAAAAGCCGATCAGCGGCGGCTCTCAGAGGGACATGGGTACCGATCAAGGAGAGCTCCTGCCAGCTCATCTGTGCCACCTGCCAGTGCCACCTACCAGTGCACAACAGTGCTGCCTACCAGTGCCCACCAGTGCCATCCATCACTACACACAGTGCCACCTATCAGTGTCACCAGTGCCTCATCAACAGTGCTGCCCATCAGTGTCACCTACCAGTGCCCATCAGTGCCACCTATCAGTGCCCATCAGTGTAACCTATCAGTATCGCCTATCAGTGCCCATCAGTGTCACCCCTCAGGGCCCATCTGTGCCATCTAAACAGTGGCCATCAGAGCCTCCTTATCTGTCCCCATCAGTGCTGCCTTATTTGTGTCTATCATTGCCCATCAGTGCAGCCTATTATTGCCAACCAGTGCCGCCTCATCAGCGCATATGAATGAAGGAGAAAAATTACCTGTTTGCAAATATTTATAACAAACTATGAAACATTTTTTTTTTTTCAAAATTTTCCAACTTTTTTTGTTTGTTTAGCAAAAAATAAAAACCCCAGCTGTGGTTAAATACCATAAAAAAAAAGCTCTATTTGTGTGAAGAAAATGATAAAAATGTAATTTGTGTACAGTGTTGTATGACCGCGCAATTGTCATTCAAAGTGTGACAGCTCTGAAAGCTGAAAATTGGTCTGGGCAGGAGGGGGGTTTAAGTGCCTGGTAAGCAATTGGTTAAAACATCTCCTTTGTAAAAGGATACCATGGGGCTACCTTAGGTAGAACTATTAGGCACGTCCAATTGAAGGAAGCACCCACCACCCAGATAAATTGTCCAACTTGCTGGAAAATCTTTGTGTGATCTGGCTGATGCTTCATGGTGCCAGGTCCCCAAACTAGGGAAGATTTCTCCCTAGCGCTCATTCTTGGTAAGGCGCCTTTATGACCAACCATAGCAATTGCTTTTGAACAGATAAAGAGTGAAAAGTTGCTAGCTGGTTGATCATAGTCACTGCACTTTGCAGAGTGCTCTGTACACTATTATCAAATGCATTTGCTGGTCACCGACTGTTGATTATTTAAGATTGCCAGCATGAAGCGATGCGTAAATTGACGACGCTATATAAGTACCTGTAATAAACAAATAAAAAGTCAGGCACATTTCAAAGGTGAGGATATGCAATGAAAAAGTACATCCAATGATGATCCAGGTCTGCACAGTAGTGACTGCACAAGATCTATATAATATCTGCAATTTCAGAGTTACAGTTTTTTTTACATTGTAGACTTACCGTGTGAGAGCAGAAATCATATGTGTGCCCCTTCCTCTGCTCTAGCACGCTGACATGTTTGTTGTGCAGCAAGAGCTTCTGGGAAATGTGGTCCTGTATTGTAATGTCACAGCGCCCTCTACTGATCTTTTTTATAAAAACGCGTATTGTGCGTTTAGAATTTATGTGATCAGGTCATGATGAAAACTACAAATCGATCAATAAATAAAATAAAATCGCACTTATTATTCCAACTTTTGAAAATAATTTGGATTGTTGGCTGTGGGCAACACAGACAGTTAAAGTATAACTAAAGGCAAATCAGTTTTTTTTTTAGTCTTGGATAGAGACAAGAGAGATTATAACGCCTGTCGGAATTTTATTGCTGTCTGTGTCCCCGTTAGGGAGATTCACCCTCTCTAGTTGTATAGTTTACAATTACCATTGAAAGTGAAAGTTAATAAAAAAGTCCCAAATGTTGGGTTGTCCCCAGAGAGGACAACCTCTCCAGTAAGGACATTAGTTCATCCCCTCACTTTGGAGGGACTTTTTCTCACTTCCTGCTTTGACTATGTGAAATTTTGGGTTGCCACCAGAACAGGAATAGAGCACAACCCTGGTGACAACTCAGTTCCAGTTTTGGCTATGGGACAGGAAGTGAAGGGAAATCTCCCCAATGGGACACAGATGGCAAAAAAAGACTAAGGGCTCTTTCACACGGGGCGGATCAGTGCAGATCCGCCCCGTGGATAGCCGCTTGTTCAGCGGGGATCGCCGGAGCGATCTCCGCTGCGCAGGAAGATGACAGGTCCGTCTCTGCACTCCGTGCAGGGACAGAGCTGTCAGAGTGCCACTCTCCCCTATGGGAGATCGGGTGACGACGGACCGTAGAGTCCGTCGTCATCCGATCCGCTCTGCAGACGGATGAAAAAATGGGGTTTTCCTCCGTCTGCAGAAACGGAGCATAGCGGGCACGGACGAGAGCGGGTGTCAGCGGATGCTCATCCGCTGACACCCGCTATCCCATAGGGATACATGTATGTCCGTTTTTCATCCTAAAACGGAAGGATGAAAAACGGACATACGGTCCGTCCGTGTGAAAGAGCCCTAACAGGGGTTGTAGCCCTCCCTTAGGCTGCTTTCACACTGGGGCGGTGCGGGGCGGCGACGGTAAAGCAGCGCTATATTTAGCGCTGCTTTACCATCGTTTTACCCGCAGTATGCGAAAAAGGGTTAAAAACCTCAGCAAAGCGCCACTGCAGCGGCGCTTTGCGGGCGGTGTCCCCGCGGTCTCCCATTGATTTCAATGGGAAGGAGCGGTATAGGAGCGGTGAATACACCGCTCCTTCACCGCTCCAAAGATGCAGCTAGCAGGACTTTTTTTACCGTCCTGCTAGCGCACCGCTCCAGTGTGAAAGCCCTCAGGGCTTTCACACTGGAGACACAGCAGCAGCTGTTTCGGGTCGGTTTGTAGGCGCAATTTTTAGCGCAATAGCGCCTGCAAACCGCCCCAGTGTGAAAGCAGCCTAACTCTATCCAAAAATGCCCTTAATTCTACTTGAATGGGCTGATTAATCAATGGATGCTGACACATTCAATTGAGAATTAGTTACATTCTTTGTGTTTAGCATATCCTGCCATCCAAATGTATACGAACGTATTTCCTAAGGTCTTTTTACTAAAGCGAATCTACCCTTAAAGCAGAGTTCCAATTAAAAAAAAAAATTTAGTCAGCAGCTACAAATACTGCAGCTGCTGACTTTTAATAATCGGACACTTACCTGTCCCAGGGTCCAGCGATGCGGGGGGTCGAAGCTCCGCTCATCTCCCCCTCCTCTCCAGGGCCAGATTAAGAACATCATGGGCCTGGTGCTGAGGATTTTGGTGGGGCCTTTTATGAACAATAAATAAATAAAAAATGCAAACTATTTTTTGTTATAACAAATTAAATTAAGGAGGGAGGATGAGAGAGAGAGAGAGAAAGGGGATGAAAGAGGTGTGAGGGGTAAGGGAAAGAGGATGAGAGAGAAAGGAGGGTGAGAGAAAGAGGATGCACATGAGCATGCGTGGGAATAACATCAACGCAGCCCGGCCAAGGCAAGTGACTGAAGGCACAGAACCCAGAAAGAAGACCGGGTGAAGATGGAATCGCCCGGGCCCTGCTGCATTGATCACAGCACAGCACTGGAGGGCTCAGTCTCACAATTTAAGTGTACCCTAATGTGCTAATATGCTGTGCATACGTGTACATTATGGCATAACCTACCTCCGGGCCTCTAAAAAAATAGTAATGTTAGAAAAGTTTACTACCGCTTTAATATCATTGGAACCCAGGAGCCTCTCATGGGGCCCCCTACTGACCCGCATAGTTGCCAACATTTCAAAAATATTTTCAGGGACACTTTTTACAAGTGCTATATTTAGAGTAGCTGACATCCCCTATGTTCATCTATACATCACAATAGTAATTACAGAATTAAATAAGTACTAATAATGGGACAGAACAAATATGAGGACTGAGATTTCCTTTAGTTGAACTAACAAAAGTGTGCCCATTATAGAGCTGGTAACATTGAGGATATTCAGTATCATTTTAAAGAACTGTTTTTGTGGGTAAGAGGCATAGGGGAGGAGAATGGATGGTATAAAAGTGGGAAGTATGTGCAGGTGAGGGAGAGGAATGTGGAGGGTTTAACAGTAAGCACTATGTACATGAGAGGAGTGTGGAGGGTATGACAGTGGGCAGTATGCACAGCAGAGGAGTGTGGAGGGTATGACAGTGAGCAGCATGTACAGGAGAGGAGTGTGGAGGGTAGGACAGTGGGCACTATGTACGGGAGAGAAGTGTATGACAGCGGGCACTATGTACAGGAGAGGAGTGTGTAGGATTTGACAGCGGGCGCTATGTATAGGAGAGAAGTGTGGAGGGTATGACAGTGAGCAGTATGTACAGGAGAGAAGTGTGGAGAGTATGACAGTGGGCACTATGTATAGGAGAGAAGTGTGGAGGGTATGACAGTGAGCAGTATGTACAGGAGAGAAGTGTGGAGAGTATGACAGTGGGCACTATGTATAGGAGAGGAGGATGAAGGAATCTGGGAAGGAAAAATGTAAAGGTTTGTGGAAGGATGTTTAGGGACTGCGTAGTGGTTAAGCGGGCCATACATGGATTGAAATTACACCAATTAAGCAGAGACCAGCCATAGTCGATCTATGTACCTGGTTTTACACAAGTCAACCTATTAACCGACTTGAGTACAACCAGCCTGTCAGGTTTTCCCCAAAACAATCAGTGCTGCCAGCTATTGCAACACTGATCATCGTATTCACTGGCAGAGCACAATAACACTGCGGGAGTGATTCCCCCATTCACAGGTCAGCAGGTGAGAGGGTGTGTGGGGACAGGTTGGGGAGAGATACTAGTCAGTGGCTGGGTAGACACTGGCTAGTATCAGAGCCAGATACACACAGGTTACATATGCCACGATTGTTAGAGTGAGAACAATTCTAGCACTAGACCTCCTCTATAACTCTAAACATGTAACCTGTAAAAAATTTAAAGCATTGCTTAGTACACGAAAAAAATCATGCTAACTTTAGTGTTTTTTTTTATGAATGAAACAGTTTCTTTCCAAAAAAAACGTTTGAAAAATTGCTGCGCAAATATCGTGTAACATAAAAAGTTGCAAAGACCACCATTTTATTCCATAGGGTGTCTGCTAAAACAATATATATAATGCTTGAGGGTTCTGAGTAATTTTCTATAAAAAAATGTTTTACATGTAGGAGGGAAGTGTCAGAATTGGCCTGGGTGGCAAGGGGTTAATTATTATTATCATTATCAAGTAATATACAGATAATTATTATAAGCACTGTGAGTTCATCCTCCCAGCTTGTATTTAAACTGGCAGCTCTGTATGTAGCTTCTGATCGACTGCGCAAGCAGCCCCATATCTCCGGAACCACAGATGACAGCATCCCCATATTTTAACCATATTTTAACCAGTGCTGGAGTACGTCTTTAGCTACATACCTCCCAAATGTGGGGTCTCAATGACACTAAGCGTATATTGATTGGTTTGCGCAAAAGTTATAGCGTCTACAAAATATGGGATAGATCTATGGCATTTTATTATTATTCATTTTTTTTTTTATTAATAATGGTGGAGATCGGACACTTTTGACACTATTCTGGGACCATTGTCATTTATACCGCGACCAGTGCTATAAAAATGCACTGATTACTGTATAAATGACACTGGCAGGGAAGGGGGTAAACACTAGGGGGGCGATTAAGGGGTTAAGTGTGTCCTAGGGAGTGATTCTATCTGTGAGGGGGATGGGTTACCACTGACATGACAGTGTTCATTGCTCCCGATGACAGGGAGCAGTAGATCTCTGTCATGTCACAAGGCAGAACGGGGAAATGCCTTGTTTACATAGGCATCTCCCCGTTTTGCCGCTCCGTGACACGATCGTGGGCCCCCGGTGGACATCGAGTCTGCGGGACCTGCGGGCACCCACAATCCAGCGTCTTAAAGGGGACGTACCTGTATGCCCATTTGCGCAGCCGTGCCATTGTGCCGACGTATATCATCGTGCACCGGTCAACAAGTGGTTAAAGATACATAGTGCATTTTATATACAACTATATAGATCAGATCAAAATGAGAGACAGATTTGGAGGAAAGAGGGACAGAGGGACTTTGTTCTAAATCGGGGTCAGTTCCTTGAATTTGGGGACAGTCGGGAGCTATGTTATTGTTGGTTACCTATGTCTCTTCACTTCCTGTCCTGGACATCCAACAGGAAATGAGAAAAAATGCTTAGAATTTAGGGGAATTCCCATCTTAGACATCTATCATTGTAACATTTGTCCCCATTGGAGGATTTACACTCACTTTTCGTTCTGTTGAAAACTGTAAAGTTTTTGATTTTCCATAACTTTCTATCTCAGTAAAAATGGTCACCAGGACAAAAAGAGGGGCCAATCTACCCAGCAGGGCCACAGACAGCAATAATAAGTGGATAGGGAATCTCAGCCTTCTCTACGCTATCCAAGTATTTATTTTTAATTTTTTTATTGCCTTTACATACACTGCTGTTTTTCTGCTCGCATGGCTACCATGACCTGGGGTGGGATGTAGTGGTCTGTATCTATTTCCTGTGTTTAGATATTAAAGTGGAGTTCCACCCACTTTTACAACTCTTCAGCATCCCTCACTAAACTGTGCACTGTAAACAAATTGGATATTTTTTTTATTTTTTTTTTCAGCACAGACTGTATATCTGCTGTATTCATTTTTCACTTCCTCCTCCCTGGCCGCGGCCCATCGCATCATTTCCTGTTTGCAATGCCTCCTGGGAAGGGGCAGCAACTTCCTCTCAAACTGCCGTTGCTATGGAAACCTGACCTGAAACCTATTACACTGCTTATGCTGCACTGAGCATGTACGAGATCTGCAAGGATGAGATCCAGGAAGAAATACAGTCTGGCTTCAGATGCCCACACTTAAGATGGCCACAGCCTGCTGCAAGTTTATAAAATAACAAACTACTGCTAAAAACTAACAAAACAGACCTTAGTTTACAGACTAACTTTACTAGAATACATTAAGCTTGTGTATTATAGGGGTATTTTTATTTAAAAAGTAGAATTTCGGCCGGAACACCGCTTTAAGGCTTTGTCACTGTAAATTAAAAATGATCACCTGCAGGGAGTCCTAGCCTTTTCCCTGTAATTGTGGTTGTTCACAGTAACCTCCCCACAGTAAGTATACAATGCCATACCTCCCAACATTTTGAGATGGGAATGAGGGACACCTACTACCAAACATATGTAGGCATAGGACACGCCCCCCCTGCCACACCCACTTAAAGGAGAATGAACCAAAAATAAGGTTAATTAAATCCACAAGGGCTTTTTTTTACTGCTACTATTCCTTTATATTGGCTTTTAAAGAGGAAGTAAACCCTCTTAAGTAAAACGAAAAAAAAAAAAAACCTGCAAGACAAAGGCATAATTAGCTAGTATGCATAGCATACTAGCTAATTATGTATCATTTACCTGAGATCGAAGCCCCGGCATCGGTCCTCTTCTCCCCCTCCGACCGCCGACATCTTCTCCCGGAGTGACTTACGGGTATCGCGGCTCTGGCGCTGTGATTTGCCGGAGCCGCGATGACGTCACGCGCATGCGCACGAGAGCGGCATAGTAACAACTGAAGCATCGGCATATAGCGCCGTTGCTTCAGTTGTCGCAAGTGCGCATGTGCCGCATGACGTCGGAACATTAAAATACAGGTATATCTCCTAAACCGTGCAGGTTTAGGAGATATCCTTGTTAGCTACAGGTAAGCCTTAATATAGGCTTACCTGTAAGCTAAAGTTGTAAAAGAGGGTTTACTTCCTCTTTAAAATTTACAAATGCAGCAATTTAGAATTTGGATGAAATGTTTAGCACTAAAAACACTTTTTGAAAGATAAAAATTGCATTTTATATACATCTATGTAGATCAGACCAAAATGAGGGACAAATGAGGAGGAAAGGGGGACAGAGGGACATTGCTCCAAATCAGGGACAGTCCCTCAAAATCAGGGACAGTTGGGAGCTATGCAATGCCCATGAACCTAAACATGTCAATGCATGCTTCAGTGAATGTGTGTACTCCATCTGGCTGGGTTTTAATAAACTGATATCTTCCGTTCAATGATTTTTATTGTTTTCATAATGCGGGACACAACAATCAAGAACAGGGAACGTGTTAAACAGGAAGTGCGTTGGCAAGGCACGCAGGCCAGTGACATATTACAGGTCAAAAACTAGCAGGTGTATGTAAGATAATACTGGCAACATTTTATAAACTGACATTGTATTGTTGTGGATTATGACACTTTGGACATCCTGGATCAGAATCATGGTTGGTCTTCATACTGTCTGCATTTACTTAATATGGAAATCAATTCTATGCATATAATAAATGTATCATATTGGTCTAATGTTATTCACTGCAGTGTTGTTCCTTGCTGTATCAAAATGACCCAGTGGAAAGCAGTGGCGGCCTGTGCATTAAGGGCGCACGGGCACCGCCCCCTCTCTCCTGCCACCCCCTCTATCACCAATAGATAGATTCATGCATTGCATGAATCTATCTATCTATGGCCGCCACTGTCACCCCCTATCCAGACACCCAGCCCCTTTTCGGGCGCAGGGCGCCTGAATTACAGCGGCGGGGGGTGTTTTTGAAGCACTCGATTAGAGTCATAGGCTATCACTAAACCACCTCTCTGCCAATCAGGTGCTCGGATCTGTTACCTGTCATCTAATTGGCTGAAACAACAGGTGCCGCTATTGGACACCTATCAGAAGGAGAGGACAGGAGGTGAGGACGGCAGAAGACGCATGGAGGACCCCGCTCGTCACCGTCACCCGCTGCCCCACCAAGCAGGGTAAGTGCCAGGCAGATGGCGAGCAGGGGGGGGTCACACTGGGGGCATTCAAGGGCACACTGACAGCATTTAATGGGCACACTGGCAGCATTTGATGGGCACACTGTCAGAATATGATGGGCACACTGGCAGCATATGATGGGCACACTGGCAGCGTTTGCACAGTGGGTGCGTTTGATGGGCACAGTGGCAGCGTTTGATGGCACAGTGGCAGCATTTGATGGCACAGTGGCAGCGTTTGATGGCACAGTGGCAGCATTTGATGGCACAATGGCAGCGTTTGGCATTGTGACTGCAATTGATGGCACAGTGGCAGCATTTGAGGGCACAGTGGCAGCGTTTGATGGCACAGTGGCTGCAATTGATGTTTTTTTTTTTTCAAAATGTTTTTGGGCCCCCCAAAAATTTGGAGCACCAGCTGCCACTGGTGAAAAGAATGTTTTTAAGGTTAAGGGTGGAGAGTCAGAGGGCTCAGTAACATGTCAGGTTTATTCTTGTATACTCCACAACAGGCTTGTAAAGTTACTGTATAAATCCCTTCTTACACACAACTAGGATGCATTGTAGAAGGTTCCATGGAGAGTAATAAATATCATTTATTTACATATTTATGGCATGCAAAGCATATGAGACCACTGAGGGAGCTGACCTATTCTATGAGCCAATACTAGAGCAGCAAATAAAGGACAATTCTTCCGAATCATTTACACCAACACAGCAGGCAGACTCACTCTGAGACCCAGACTAGCAAATCCAAACTGAACGTAAGTAATTCTATCTATCTATCTCCTATCTATCTACTGAGTATATATAATCAATTTTTCGTTGTTACTTTTTTCTTTAAAAAAAAAATGGTATGGTGAAACTCCTTCAAATATGACACCAGGAATCACAGCACATGTAACATAAGATGTGATTTATCTTCTGTTTTTTTCCAGCAACATGACTGACAGAGTCCTGGTGATTGGCAGCAGTCCCTGTGAGGAGAGCCTGTGCTGGAGTCTGGCTCAGTCCCCCCATATAAAACAGGTTCTCTTTGCTCCTGGAAAAGATAGTACACCAGACAGTGGGAAAGTATGTAAGTCAGGTAAGAGAGAATTTGGATGCAAATCTGGAAATATTTTTACAGAATGTTTGCTTAAAAGATTTCCAACCACTGAGGATAATGTATATACATAGAGTGGCCCGTAATATTTGACCCTCAGTCTTTTCATCTTTTTTCCATCCTCTGCTTTTTTTTCTCCCTCCTTGTGTTTTTGCTAACCTTTGCCTTTTGTTTTTCCTTTGGCTTTGTTTTCACCTCCCCTTTCCTTTGCTTTTTGTTTTCCTTATTTCCTTAATAATTTAATTTTCTCCTTTGTTTGTTTTTTCTCTTATAATTTAATTTCCTTTCTTACTTTCCCCTTTGTTCTATGCCTTTGGTTTGGATTTCCTGAATTCCTTTCCTGTTCTCTCCTCTCCTCTCCTTTGCTCTTCTCTCCCCCCTCTTCTCTGTTATTCCCTCCTGTCCTCTCCTTTGCTTTCCTCTGCTCACCTGTGTCCTTCTCTCCTCCCCTCTTCTCTTCCCACTTCTCTGCTCTTCTCTCCTCTCCTCTGCTTTGTTTTGTTTTCCTCCCCTCTTCTCTGTTCTTCTCTCCTCCCCTCTTCTCTGTTCTTCTCTCCTCCCCTCTTCTCCTCTGTGCTCTCCTCACCTGTCCTCTCCTTTCCTCACCTGTCCTCTTCTCCCCTCCCCTCTTCTCTGCTCTCCTCACCTGTCCTCTCTTTTGCTTTCCTCTCCCCACCTGTCCTCTCTTACCCTCATCTCTGCCCCCCTCTCCCCTGTTCTCCTTACCTATCATTTTCTTTTTCCTTTCCTGTTCTTTTTTTTATTTCCTTTAAGTTTGGTTCTCCTCTCCTCTGTTCTCCTCGTGTATCTTTTTTTAAATTTACAATTTCCTAATTCCTTTTTTTATTTCCTTTGCCTTTTGTTTTCATTCCCCTTAATAATTTCAGTTTCTCCTTTGTTTTCTCTCTATAATTTCCTGTCTTACTTTCTTTCCCCTATTTTCTATGACTTCTGTTTGGATTTCCTGACTTCCATTTCTCATTTTTAGGGGGCTCTACTCTCCTCACTTCCTCTTTCCTCTCCTCCCTTTCCTCTCCTCTCCTTTGCTCTTCTTTCCTTCCCTCTGCTCTGTTCTTCTCTCCTTTACTTTCCTCACCTCACCTGTCCTCTTCTACCGTCTTCTCAGCTCTTCTCTCCTCCCCTCTTCTCTGCTCTCCTCACCTGTTCTCTTCTTTTGCTTTTCTCTCCTCACCTGTCCTCTCCTTTTGCTTTCCTCTCCTCACCTGTCCTCTCCTTTTGCTTTCCTCTCCTCACCTGTCCTCTCCTTTTGCTTTCCTCTCCTCACCTGTCCTCTCCTTTTGCTTTCCTCTCCTCACCTGTCCTCTCCTCTTGCTTTCTTCTCCTCACCTGTCCTCTCCTTTTGCTTTCCTCTCCTCACCTGTCCTCTTCTCCCCTCTTTTCTGCTCTTCTCTCCTTTGCTTTCCTCTCCACCCCTCACCTCTGTTCCCCTCTCCGCTGTTCTCCTTACCTACATGTTTTCTTTTTCATTCCCTATTCCTTTTTTTATTTCCTTTAGGTTTGGTTCTCCTATCCTCTGTTCTCCTCATCTATCTCTTTTTTTTAAATTTACCATTTTTTATGTATTTCCTTTGCCTTTTGTTTTTATTCCGCTCATTTCCTTAAGAAAATGTTTTCCCTCTCATTGCTGCTATACTCAATACAGTGATCAGGATTATCAGGATTATTTATAATATTGTATAAATTTATGTTTTCTGCATATTGTTCTGTCCACTCTCTGAAGCTGTACTAACAAGTAACTGGCCACTGCTGAAGCAGTTCTGCAAGGACCACAATATCAGCCTTGTAGTGATCAGCCCCATTCCTCTTCTCACTGCCGGTAAGAGCTATTTTTTTCAGTTTTTCTGATAACCGTTTTATCAGTCTGCCATGATGCATTTGATTTATAGTGAACCTTTACATTCCCCATACACCTCACTTATTTACGTAAAACATTGAGGTATCATCATAAGGTTTTTCCTCACTTTCCTCCAAAATACCCAGCATATGCAAACCAAACAGTGCTGTTACTGTGATGCAAATTTCAACTTTTTTCGAAAATCAATAGCCCAGAGAAAGAGCAGAGGTGTCTTTAAAAAGGCTGGCTTCACTTTCTCTAGGCCAGGGGTCTTCAAACTACGGCCCTCCAGTTGAGGAACTACAATTCCCATCATGCCTAGTCATGTCTGTGAATGTCAGAGTTTTACAATGCCTCGTGGGATGTGTAGTTCTGCAACAGCTGGAGGTCCGTAGTTTGAGGTCCCTGCTCTAGGCTGTGCAACAAGAATAATGTAATATTTGGATGAGTTGGGTGTAAGATGACTCTTTCAGAACCTTTGTTCCTTGTTTTTATTCCAAAGGACTTGTGGATAATATATCAGCCTCTGGAGTGAAGTGTTTTGGTCCCACTGAAAAAGCAGCTCTGCTACAGGCCAACAAGAGTAACGCCAAGTGCTTCATGCAACAATATGGAATCCCAACCGCAAGATGGAAGTCTTTTACCAACCCTCATGAAGCTTGTCATTTCATCACCTAGTAAGTCCAGACAAGATTAAAACTGCAACATCAGATCATGGGCTGGCATATTGTATCCAGTATGCAGATTTTACTAGTATAAATTAATCCTGCATCCCACTAATTCAGCACTGTGGAAACCACGAAAACACAGAGGATGATTCACCTCACTGGTTGCATTCTCCATACTTCTTTTAAAGAGTAATGCCCCGTACACACGATAGGACTTTCCGACAACAAAACCGTGGATTTTTGTTTGAAGGATGTTGGCTCCAACTTGTCTTGCATACACACGGTCACACAAATGTTGGCCAACAATTACGAAGAATTACAAACGTAGTGACGTACAAGATGTACGTGATTTCTCCATTACGAAAGCTACTCTGTTGTCGGAAAGTCTGACAACAGAGTTTTGTTGGCAGAAAATTTGAGAACCTGCTAGCCAACATTTGTTGGCGGAAAGTCGGACAACAAATGTTCGATGGAGAATACACACGGTCAGACTTTCAGCCAACAAGCTCACATCCAACATTTGCTGTCGGAAAATACGATCGTGTGTATAAGCATAAGAGTTTTAAGAGTAAAAAATCCTGCTTGAAACCCAAACTTTTTTGTTTTAAGCTTTGACAGAGTAGGAAATAATCTTGTAGGGACCAAACCATAAGATGTCATACCCCTACTCTAAATTTAGTACTGCTAGGCTGTAGTCAGCCTTGGCCTGAATTGATAATTCTGCTTTCTGTTGGTTTTTCCCTAAGCTCTGGTTCTTATTTGTGTCTGCCTGTTTGGGGATTGTCCCTGGCAACAGTGTAAGAGGATCCAAAAACCAGAGTTTTGAATATATATATATCCCCCTTGCCAACCATGAAGAGGTTTATTGCCAGTGGTATATCCTGGGAGAGGGTTCTCAAAGCTCTCTTGCCTCCCAGGCTCTGCCTTGTGAGTGTGTATGCTAGTTCCTCACCTCCCAGGCTTGCTGTTTGGGGAAGACCCGTGATTGAAAAAGTAGGCCCATGACTGGGGCCTGAAGCTTGCATTGCCCTGCCAGAGGTGTTGCCCGAGAGGAGTGAAGCTGGGCTCTAGACAGGAGAACCAGGGTGAACTTCTGCTGCAGATGGGTAGTCCAGAGAAGCTGCATACAATAGGAAGCCTGGTGGCTTCTCCAGTGAGTATAGCATGACAAGTCAGGGTAAATCTCTCTTAAGTGAGATAAAATCTCTCATTTGGGGATTTCTCTTCACCTCCTGTTCTGATGACGACAAAAAAAAAATTGATTGTCCCATTGATTTCTTTGTCTTGGTGATGAAAGTCATCAGGGAAAATAGAGAATATCAATCTCCCCAGTGGTTACACAGACTTAAAAAAAAAAAAACTTGACAAAGGTTCGAACCCTTCCATACTATCCAAAATTTTTAAAATAAGTTTTGGCTTTAGATACATTTTATCTGCTCTGTGACAGGTGGGAAAAATCGAAAAGAACTTGCCATCAGAGCTATAAGAAGCAGATCTATAAGTACTTTAGAAGTACTTCCGCTTCTTGACATCTACTATAATATATATATATATATATATATATATATATATATATATATATGCAGTGTCTCACAAAAGTGAGTACACCCCTCACATTTTTTAAATATTTTATTATTTTTTAATGTGACAACGCTGAAGAAATTACACTTTGCTACAATGTAAAATAGTGAGATTACAGCTTGTATAACAGTGTAAATTTGCTGTCGCCTCAAAATAACTCAAAACACAGCAATTTGTTTCTAAACCGCTGGCAACAAAAGTGAGTGCTCCATTAAGTGAAAATGTCCAAATTGGGCCAAATGGCACCTCATGGCAAAGAACTCTCTGAGGATCTGAAAAAAAGAATTGTTGCTCTACATAAATATGGCCTTGGCTATAAGAAGATTGCCAAGACCCTAAACACTGAGCTGCAGCACGTTGGCTTAGACCATACAGCAGTTTAATAGAACAGATTCCACTCAGAACAGGCCTCCCCATGGTCAACCAAAGAAAATGAGTGCACAGGCTCAGCGTCATATACAGAGTTTGTCTTTGGGAAATAGACATATGAGTGCTGCCAGTATTGCTGCAGAGGTTGAAGGGGGGGGGGGGGGGGGTCAGCCTGTCAGTGCTCAGACCATACGCCACACACTGCATCAAATTGGTCATCCCAGAAGGAAGCCTCTTCTAAAAATGATGCACAAGAAAGCCAGCAAACAGTTTGCTGAAGACAAGCAGACTAATGCCGCGTACACACGAAGGGACTATCCCGCGGGATTATCCGCTGGACCGAAGTCGAGCGGATAATCCCCTCGTGTGTGGGCGCCGGCGGACTTTTTTTGCCCAAAGTACGGCGGACTAAAGTTTTAAGTTTTGTTTTAAAATTATCCGCTGGACTTGGCAGTCCGGCGGACAATCCGGCCGTGTGTAGTATGGTCCGGCGGACCAAAAAGGACGCATGCTCAGTAGCAAGTATTTTTCTAGTATTTTTCGTTTTCTAGTCCCGTCGTACGTGCTGTACGTCATCGCGTGAACCGTCGGACTTTTAGCGTGATCGTGTGTGGTCAAGTCCATTCGCTTTTTAGTCCAGCGGACCCAGCTGGAAAGTCCAGCGGATTGTCCGCTGGACTTAGGTCCGCCGGCAAAAGTCCGCACGTGTGTACGCGGCATTAGGGCATGGATTACTGGAACCATGTCCTGTGGTTTGAGACCAAGATAAACTTATTTGGTTCGGATGGTGTCAAGTGTGTGTGGCGACAACCGGGTGAGGAACCATGAATGTCAACATGTACTGTTACCTACTGAGGCAGAGCATGATCCCCTCCCTTTGTAGACTGGGCCGCAGGGCAGTATTCCAACATCATAACGACCCCAAACACACCTCCAAGATGACCACTGCCTTGTTAAAGAAGCTGAGGGTAAAGGTGATGGACTGGCCAAGCATGTCTCCAGACCTAAACCCTATTGAGCATCTGTGGGTCATCCTTAAACAGGAGGTGGAGGAGCAAAAGGTCTCTAACATCGACCAGCTTTGTGATGTCATCATGGAGGAGTGGAAGAGGACTCCAGTGACAACCTGTGAAGCTCTGGTGAACTCCATGCCCAAGAGGGTTACGGCAGTGCTGGAAAATAATGGTGGCCACACAAAATATTGACACTTTGGGCCCAATTTGGACATTTTCACTTAGGGGTGTACTCACTTTCGTTGCCAGCGATTTAGACATTAATGGCTGTGTGTTGAGTTATTTTGAGGGGACAGCAAATTTACACTGTTATACAAGCTGTACACTCACTACTTTACATTGTAGCAAAGTGTAATTTCTTCAGTGTTGTCACATGAAAAGATAGAATAAAACATTTTCAAAAATGTGAGGGGTGTACTCACTTTTGTGAGATACTGTGTGTGTGTGTGTGTGTATATATATATATATATATATATATATATATATATATATACTGTATAATACCTTTAATAGGCTTATGTTATAGGATTGACCTTATAGCAGTGGTCTCCAAAATGCGGCCTGGGGACCAGATGCCGCCCTTTACTTGGTTTAATCCATCCCTTGGGGCACCAATTAATTTACTGACACCAACAATGGGGCAAATTTTCTTCCACTGACACCAACAATATGGCACAATTCTCCTCTGACACCAAAGATGGGGCATTGTTTACTCCCACTGATGCCTGGACATATTTTACTCCCAAAAGCCACAGTCCAGCCCTCAAAAGTGTGAAGGGCAGTAAACAGGCCGTTTAGAAAGTTTGGAGACCCCTGCCTTATATCAATTAAGCAGGTTCCATAATTTCAGAGCAGGCAGAACTGGGGAAGGCCACTGATTTGTTGTCTTGGGTTTCTGTTCTTTGTCCATGGTTCTTTATCCTCAAACAAAAAGGTCAGTAGTGCATTATGTTGGCCAGAGATTGCCCAGGTGTCCTTGCACTCTCACTTACTGTATGGGTACATCTTTGACTTAGATGATATGTACCGTACATTCATAAATGAATACTTATAGTTTGTTCTTATAATCAAGCACAGATTTTCCAGTGCTGGTGGTAAAGACCTGTGTTTTCACATCAGGCGAATGCTTGTATGTCACTCGGGATAAAGACGAAGCATGTAGAGCTGTCCAGCACCTGACAAAAGTAAGGTTCATTTTAAGCAAAGAAAACTAATGCAGCCACCACATCTAAGAATTGGTAAGCTGCAATATAAAAAAATGCATGCTTTTAGGTTTAATAAAGCTTTAATCATAGGAATTGTCTATGATACTTAGCACCATCTAATGGCCAAATGTGGTATTATATGCTTTAAATCACTGAAAAACATTCAAATGGTGGCTGGAAAAAGTCTAATAACATTTGTTTTTGTTTTTTTTTGCACCATTCGCACTAAACCTAAATGTACATTCACTTGCGCTGGGTGAATTGGTATGCAAATATTTTATAAATACTCCACTAGGTGTCCTCACATTATATGAAGTTAAAACATTTATGGATCTATTGCATAAGAGGGACTTAGAGGAAAGCCATATACAGTGTATTGCCTCTCTAGCTATTAATTTGATTCCAGATGACCTTTTTTCAGCTCGTAAAATAGGAAATTTATCTGACTGGATAACAGGGCAGAATCGACAGTGCTCTTTCAGACCAATTTAATGTGTCATTTAATTATGATTTTATGTTATTTTCCCAGGATTGGATACCTGGAGATTCTGCAGTGCCGTTAATTGTTGAAGAGTTTTTGCAAGGTGAAGAATTCTATGTAAGTCTCTAGAGAATATTTCTTCTACTTGTCTAAAGTTTCTCTGTACTTTTAGGTGTGTGCTAAGGGACAGTTCATCTATGAGCTGCCACTTCAGGATTTGGATGTAACACAGTTATTTGCATTCACTGAATTCTTCATCCTCCGCAATAAATATTTGTAAAGCTGGTCATACATGGATCAAAATTTGGCTGGGTCAGTAGGTACCGGACAAATTTTGATCCATGTATGGCTGTTCTTGCTCATGAGAAGTTGATCTATTGATTGACTTCTCAAAAACCGTCTTTTTGGAAATTTTTGCTTTGATCAGCGCATGCAGCCAATCAGCTGCAGCACTGATCAGTGTATTCTGACACTTTCAGAATACAATGACACAACAAGGAGGATTCCTGCATCCACCCCAAATGTCTGGATGGAGGTGTCAATTAAGTTTTTACTCAACCATCTGGCTGAATGAAAAAAACTGACCCATGTATGACCAGCTCAAGGCCCCTTTCACACGAGGCGGACTCCGCTTCCACGGAGTCCGCCCCTGTCCGCCGGCTCAGCGGGAGATCTCTCCGTTGATCTCCGCTGAACCGGCGGATGACAAGTCCCCCTCTGCTCACTGAGTGGGGAGGGGCTTGCGAGCGCCGCTGGTCACAATGGAGAGATCGGATGAAAACGGACAGCGTGTCCATTTTCATCAGATCTCATCCGATCCGATCCGCCAGCGACGGATCTGGACATAGAGCCATACGTCTGCTTTTGGCGGATTGGACCGGGTCGGATGTCAGCGGACATGTCTCCGCTGACATCCGACGCTCCATAGAGTAACATGGAACGCCCGTTCAGATCCGCCGTCAAAACTGACAGGCGAATCTGAACGGTCCGATCGCGTGAAAGGGGCCTAATATGTAAAGTTGGGCAGCATTTTACAAAGGCCATACCCTTACTTTCCCTGGCTAGGACACTATTTGCATGGAGTTTGCATGTTTTCCCTGTGCCTGCTTGGGTTTCCTCCCAAACTCCAAACATATGCTGGTACGTGAATTGCCTCCTTTCCAAATTGTCCCTAGTATGTGTATGTATGTGAGATGGGGACCTTACATTGTAAGCTCTTTGAGGGCAGGGACTGTTGTGAATGTACAGTATGTAAAGCTCTGTGTAAATGGTCACTATAATGGCACTATATACTGTAAATACTTGTAACAAATACATTTTCGTTAGAAACTTCTAAAAATAATTTTAGTTTAAAAATAACAGGATAATTATTGTACATTATTAATTTGACATGTTATATTGGTTCACTAGCTATGGGATATCATCTACTTTCCCTTTCTAGTACTTCACTGCCCCTACAGATTGTGTTTCTCTGCCTTTTCCTTCAGAACTATCATTTCTTTTACTAATTTATATACCCCAACATATTACAGTTAGCACCAAATAATCGCAGTGGGTTAGTGGTTAGCAGTTCTGCCTTGCTTCACTAGGGGCCTTGGTTCAAATCCCAGCCAAGACACTTGTAGTTGGGTGTCTACTTTGGGTAAAATCTGGTTATGTTCTACATCATTTTGTCATCCACTGTATGGCCTTGTGCTGGTTATGTTTACTGTGTATTTTACTGCCAGGCTGCTCAGACGTTAGGAAGGGGTTAAGGCCGCCAGCTCTCAGGTGTTAATGGTTCTGTCCCCTTGTGGTGGATTATAAATACAAGGGAATCCTTACTGGGTCCTTGAATGGGGAACTGCATGGAGGACTACTGCCACATGTAACTCAGTTCTCTCTTTTGGGGCTCCTCCTTGGTGGGTACCCAGTTGGGGTACAGAAGGCGTATGGACTTTATTTTATGGACTTTGCACTATTTATAAGGTATGATGCTGGGCAGCCTAAAGTTAGGACGAACTAGAGAAATGTATGGAGGAAATTTGTGTAAGACTTTGTTTTACTGCATGTGGCTGAAAAAGTTTTAAGTAAACGTTCTGAGGTTCACAAAATGGTGACCGGTCTGAAGTTAGTTAAAAAGGGAATGCATGCATGGCATATCAAAAAACAAGGCTAAGAATGAGGATGAAGAGAAGTCAGTGCAGATGCATTACAAAGGTCTAACCTGCAGTGGAAGGAGAAGGGTTTGTATTGTTGTTTCTAGGGGCAACCTGAGTAATGTTGGGTGTTTAAGCAGCCAGCCAGCAGGAAATCATTGGTGACATGGTAAGGTGACATAGTGAGGAGGTTTGCATGCTTGGCTTCCTCTCTAGCGACCTGTGCCCCACATACAGGGACAGGGCACCACAGGGTGTCCCATGTACCAAGCCTGAGAGGTCATGGAAGAGAAGTGGAGAGAGAGCGAGAGGCCTTGGGGTGGAAAAGCTTGAGAATATGTGAAGGTACTTTTTCTGTCAGGCAGAAGTCTTGTAATGTCACTGAGAGTGGTTGACATGTTGAGTTGTGCTGGTGGAGCCTGGTAAAGGCCCAGTGGTATCCACTGGCAGAAGCTAAAGAGCAGCCAAACATGAGGTGTGCACAAAAAATAAGAAAAACATACAGAAAGGGGAAACTGTTCAAGTAAAACATGCTTGCCGCTAAGATAGAGTACTCCTTAACAATGATCTCATGTGACAGCAGCTTCAGCCTGTAAGTGTAGGCATTAGCAACCACTACAAATGGATCTCCACTTGGGTGTTAACCTCTGCCCACACACTATGCGCATGGAGTTTGAATGTTCTCTCTGTGCTTGCGTCCATTTCCCCCCACACTCCAAAAACTTGCTGGTAGGTTATTTAGCTCTTGTCTAAACTGGCCCTAGTACAGTATGTGTATGCTTCTATGTATGGGAGATAGATTGTAAATTTCTCAAGGGCAACGGACTGATGTGCATGGAAAGTGCAGCGTAAACTGTCAGCACTATATAAATACTTGCAATAAATAATCCATATCAGTCTCCATCCACAGAGAAATGTAGAATCTAATGTCCCAACCACAGCCATACACACACAACAGGGCCAGTTAGTATTAAGGCCAATTCACCTCCCACTGCGTTCTTTGGTTGGAGATAGGGTTGCCACCTATTCTTCAAGCCAAACCCAAACACTTTAGTGGCCTGGGTTACCCCAAGGAGAGTAGTAATCCGGTGCGCATAGTGTCCCGCAGTGAACAGTGGGTGTGGCCAAATTGTTCTTGCTGACATCATCCCCCTACCCGCGAGTGATGCCGAAGCTGCCCCCAGACAGCAGCCCGCAGCTCCCAGACGGCAACAGATTTGTGTGTGACTATCTTTGTTACTTGGGGAACCACAGCCCAGTCTGAATAATTTGTTCGGGTTTCAGTCCGCCTGAAACCTGGACACATGATTCAAAACCCGGACTGTCCAGGTGAATCCTGGACAGGTGGCAACCCTAGTTGGAGACCAACATGCCAATCGACAGCAGAGCTCATGAAGATGCAGGGAAAGCTTCAATCAGATTTTACGATAACTTTGCTGGTTCAGACCTTCATTGTGACAAGCTGAAAAGGAGTGACCGCACACTCAAACTACATGAGAAATTTGTGTACCTGCCAGTTAGATGCATAAGAACACTATAAAATGTGTATTTTCAAAGAGTTGTACTTGGAAAAACCACAATGGGTAGGGGCAGATGTATTGTCTGTGCACACCCTGTAACTGTACAAGGCCCTCCTGGTATTTTGGGGGTCCATTTACAAAAATAAATAAAATCGGTTCTGATGACTGCTGGGACCCCTGTCTGTCATGTTGACTTGAACATTGCTAACTTCTACAACAGGGGAGAAGCGGGGATATTCTTTGTGAAGTCCAATCCCCCTATTTGATTGGGGGGGGGGGGGGCAAAAAATGTTCTTGCACAGAAGCTATGTCCAATACTGATATTGGAGTTAAATTACATTATATTATATTTTTATTGCCACTTCAGCTTTACATAGTTCCTATTGAAATGTTATTTATTGTGTGATAGTAACTATATTATTAATGTTCCTATAGTGCTTGGGAATCACTGATGGGACTACACTCGCTCCTCTACCACCCGTGTACATTCAGAAACCTTCTGGAGATTCACATAAAGTTCAGCTACTTTCATCTTCAGAAAATCCCACGGTGAGTTTGACAGCTCTACCCTCATAATAATATAAAATACGGATTAACATTTCCGCCTATACAAGTGTGAGGTTAATCAGGAAAAAAACAATCTGAGCTGTATTTTACCTGCCTGCTCTAGGCACACCTGAATGACGAATCCCTTTGTACAACTACCTGCCTTGTGTTATGTGATTAGTAAAAATGACATTCTGAACATGCTATTGAAGTTGTATGATATATAAATAGAGCCACTTTTCAACCTTACCGGCGACCAAAAGGAAGTTGTTTAACGACTTACCTGTTTAACGACCACTCGGACCTACTACCAGCTTTCCCCACCCGAAAGATGTGCTATGCATCATTGATTTGTACCGTACAGTACAGCATTTTTGTTTGTGTTCTGTACTTATGCAAATTAAAACAACATTATTGAGCTGTAGTTTTGTGTTTAGACCTTTTTTTCACAATACAGTACAGTAGTTAAGAATGCTTATAATAGTGGCTCCTCGTTTAACGACCAAATCGTTTAACGACCTGGTCATTAAGTGAGGAGTACCTGTACTGAGTCTTCTGTCTCTTAGCTTACCCTAAAAACACCTCCCCTACTATTCTCTAGTCAAATTTACTGTACCTACAGATGTCAAGTGATAGAGAGAAGAGGGAAATACATTGTGACAAATGATTATTATTTGACAATCTGAGCGGCTTCCTCTAACCCTACTGCTCTAGGTGCTGGCCCATGAGTTCCATAGGGTAATAACAGCACTGGAACTGACATGAAAATGACTAAAAGCTCAACTCCAGACTAAACCTTTTTTTATGGTTTTAGATAAACATAATGTTGCCAAACAGCAAATTACAATGGGACTAATGCACCACAACCGTGAGCCAGTTTGGCTCACTGTAACGGCAAAGCCCTATTGACTTGAATGACCAAGTTTAATAGGTGGTGTCACCTATCAACTCAACTGCTCTCTCCAGCTGTATTATGGACTTTAGGTGGGGGGTCAGAGGGGAGAGGAAACTGTAGCTCAACCTTAGAAAGATTTCACTTTACTTCCTGTCCATATTAAAATCTGTTATAGCAGGACTGGGACAAGGGGACACAAGCAATAGTAAATCCATCACAAAGGTTCCAATTTGTAGCCAGGTGCTTGCCTAGAGACAGAGAGTTGTTTAGGACACAGTGCACTCTGTTCTCCCAACGGACTTCAGTTGAATGGGTTAACACTACCTCGCCTCCATACATTTGGTGAAGCTGACAAGCAAGAGGAGCTCAAGAGACTTGATGGTTGGCAATAATGAACTGTTGGAATACAGTTCCCAATGCAAGCCAGATGTAAAGAGAGAGATCTTAATTTTCACAGGCTGGATAGTGAGGGATTTCCTCTTTGCTTGGAGGAGACCGAGGTGTGCACCATCGCTGCTCCTGTGTGTTTGTCAACCTGTTACAAGCTGGCAGCCGTGTGCTGAGGACCAGAGTTGCTCCAGAAGTGAGCTGACATCTAAACAGCGGAACCCCTGTTGCTCTATCAGTGGGACTGGCTAGAGGACTTTGCAGCCATTAACCTGTTGCTGCTAGCAAAGACTAAGCACATAGGGACTGGTCATCTAACTAGCAGCATTATTTACTGCATGCAGACTTTACTAGGACTGTACCCATGTACACCACCGTAAAAATTGGGCCTCAATGCTAGCTGACTGAAGAACTATGGCTAAAGACTTCTCACTCAGATAACTGCCTAACAAGTGCTTTCCCTATTGTCCATATTAAGTGGTACCTCTTTAGGGAGTCTTAAATTTAATCTCTGCCTTTAAAATAGATTACACTCTAAAGTAGATACAGCCTACTGTTTACAGAGGAGCAGTGTTGGTCATCTTACTTTTAAAAAGTAATTTAGTTAAGTTACAAATTATTTCTCCCAAAAAGTAATTGCGTTAGTAACTCAGTTACTACATTGGAAAAGTAATTAGTTACTCAGCAAAGTAACTGACTTTTTTTTTTAAATATTCTATACGTGTAACTAAGGGGCGGGTCTAGTATTACTGTAACCAAGGGGCGCATTTATTATTATTATATATCGTGTAACCAAGGGGCTGCTCTATTATTACTCTAACCAAGGGGCAGTTCTGTTATATCGTGTAAGCAAGGGGCGGGTCTATTATTATTATATCGTGTAAGGGGCGGATGGCTACAGAAGAGGGCGAATGTTAAATTAATGGGCAGAGCTCGATATATAACAATAATAATAAATGCGCCCCTTGGTTACAGTAATACTAGACTCGCCCCTTGCAGAGTAGCACGAGCATCATGAGGGTGCGGCATCGCCTCGTACAATTACATGTTAACTGCGCCTGCGCTGTGTAGAGTTCACTCAGAGCTGTTTAGGTTCAGCAATTTTCGGAAGCTCCGTAGTTCTTCGTACTGCGCAAGCGCTGCGCCTGCGCAGTACAGGGGGTCCTTATCCGGCGGGGGAACTTTTTTGGCAGGACACCGGAATTACACTACTGCCATCTAGTGACGGTAGATGTAATTGGGGTAACTAAGCCAAAGTAATGGGAACTGAGTTACCATGAGGGGAAAAGTAATCAGTTAGATTACTAGTTACCTTCTAAAGTAACTGAGTTACGTAACTCAGTTTATTTTAACTCAGTTACTTACATCACTGCAGAGGAGTTATTCCAGTATTGACTATCATTGCTGTTACTGTTTTCTAATGCCATTACATATTGCTGATTTCATGGATTACCAGGTTTACTCTAATTTAGCTTCATTGAACTCCATTTTATGCTGCTATAGCCTAGTGAACATATTGTCTAGTGAGCTGTGAGTTACCTAATACTTTACTTACTCATTTATGTGCATAGTGCTATTTACAGCAACCCAGGAGAATATATTGAGTTAGATTACCACTAACCAGTCTGAAGTTTGCTTGTTGATACTCTGCACAGAACTAATATTCAGTATCTATATTTGTGCTCCCAGTAGCAGTGCAATATCTATTTGCTTAAAGTGGTTACAAACCACTTTGACCTACAGGTAAGCCTAGATTAAGGCTTACCTGTAGGTCCAAGAAATATCTCCTAAACCTACACGGTTTAGGAGATATTTGCCAAAAGACAGGCACCGCTGTCTACGGCGCATGCGCCATAGACAGTGGCGCGCAGGCGCACTGAGCGTGCCGATGTTAACTCCGATATTCCGCGAGTGGCGGGCTCCCGTGTGCATGCGCAGGAGTGACGTCATCGCGGCTCCGTCGAATGACAGCGCCGGAGCAGCGAGACCCACCAAGAAGATGGAGGCTCCGTACACAAGGGGACAGCGGTGACTTCACTGGCTCCTGTGTCAGGTAAGTGACACATAATGGACTACTATGCAATGCCTAGTAGTCCATTATGCTTTACCTTTGCAGGGAAACAAAGGGGAAGTAAACCCATCAGAGTTTACTTCCTCTTTAACCTGGTGTGTCAGTGGTGCTGAGGTTGTTCTAGGAGTCAAAGCAGAGAACCCAATCTACCAATCGGCTCTTGCGGGAGTAGCACTACAAATTGTTTTGTTTTTTCTGTCTGTGTGCACACTGGAGAAATTTCCTATCACGTCCTGTCCTGGTAGTCATGGGGAAAATCTCTCCAATGGTGTCACAGACCACATTAAAAACCTGACAATCGTCCTATCCCTTCCACCCTCTGTCCAGAAAAAAAAACCTTTGCCTGGAGTTGAGTCTATTTGCTTTCATCAGAGCTTTTCATAGTATGAATCAGTGGTGTAACTAGAACCTTCAGGGCCCCGATGCAAGAAACCATGAAGGGCCCCCCTGAACCTCAGCCGAGGCCCTTCCCTCCGAGTCCGGTGGTTGAACTCCAGGGCTCGGTCACAGGTATGACTTTTGTGAGCCCTGTAGTTCCACCACTGGTATTTATTATTTTTTACAATTTTTTAGGAGTCCCATTGGGGGACTTTGGTGAGACATCAGAGGTCTAAACAGACCTATGATGTTACACCTTTGAGACAAAGAGGAAGAAGGGAAAGGGAAATTGGGTCCCTGTTCTCTGGGGAGAAGTGGGCCCTGTCCCCAGGAGAGATTGGGTCCTTGTCCTTAGGGGAGATGGGGTCCCTGTCCCCACGTAAGTAGGAGTCCCTGTCCCTAAGGGAAATGGGGTCCCTGTCCTCTGTGGAGAAGTGGGCTCTGTCCCCAGGGGAGATGGGGTCCCTGTCCCCAGGGGAGAGATGGGGTCACTGACCTTAGGGGATATGGGGTCCTTGTCCTCAGGTGAGAAGGGGTCCTTGTCCCCAAGGGAAATGGGGTCCCTGTCCTCTGGGGAGAAGTGGGTCCTGTCCCTAGGGGAGATGGGGTCCCTGTCCTTAGGGGAGATGGGGTCCCTGTGCCCATGTGAGAAGGGGTTCCTGCCCCCAAGGGAAATGGGGTCCCTGTCCTCTGGGGAGATGGGGGCCCTGTTCCCAGGGGAGATGGGGTCCCTGTTCCCAGGGGAGAAGGGGTCCCTGTTCCCAGGGGAGAAGGGGTCCCTGTCCTCAGGTGAGAAGGGGTCCCTGTCCTCAGGTGAGAAGGGGTCTCTGTCCTCAGGTGAGAAGGGGTCCCTGTCCCCATGGAAAATAGGGTCCCTGTCCTCACGGGAAATTAGGTCCCTGTCCTCTGGGGAGAAGTTAGCTCTGTCCCCAGAGGAGATGGGGTCCTTGTCCCCAAGGGAAATGGGGTCCCTGTCCTTTAGGGAGAACTGGGCCCTGTCCCCAGGGGAGATGGGGTCCCTGTCCTTAGGGGACATATCTCCCAGAAAGACCTGTCAACATCTGTGTATGACGGGGAGGAGGGGGGGTGCTGGCAGACAAGCCTGTGGTGTCCTTTGGGGAGCCGACTCTCATAGGGCTGCACTGCATCTGTGTGCTTAAAGTTTGTTTGCCCGGGAGAAGCATGCAGTGCAGTGTGATCCGGACTCAGGGGGCGGGACTGGGGAGGACAGACACCGGATTGAGCAGCACTGCATGGAGCAGGAGAGGGGGACCCAGAGGAGCGACACAGGTTGTGTGGGGAATGCACAACTAAAGAGCAGCCAGTGCGGTAGTCGAGCATAGAGCTCTGCTAGTCACCCCCCACCTCCAGCCATCCGTGCGCCCGGTGCCTAACCGCCTATGCTGCCACCGGCCATATGTAGAGGGGGCCACATGGGCCCCTTGCAGCACAGGGCCCGGTTGCGCTGGCGACTGCTGCACCCCCTATAGTTACGCCCCTGGTATGAATTTCAGTTTCAGTAGTATGAAATAATTGATCATCTGAATGCAAAACTGCACACTGCTACCAGAGCCATAGGCCTTGATATTTTCTTAGTCTAGTCATGTTTTGCACCAGAAGTTTGCCTACAGAAGTTCAGGTGTGCACCAAGCTTCCTATAAGCTTGTGTAGTATATTTCCGAAGTCATAATTCATTATTCCTGTCATTGTTTTTTTTTTCTTCAATTATTTCTAATGTTGATTGCTGCCTGAGAGATGTCAGAAGATGTTTTCAAAAACATTCATCGCAAAATTCTCAAGAAAGCAATCGATGGTCTGAGACAGGAGGGCTGGAGTTATATAGGTAAGCTCACATCATCATAAAGCTAGTCCAAGAAACACAGCACAGACATAACCGGAAATATGGCAGTGATGGAAGCATTTACGCACAACTAAATTGAAGTGAATCTGACCTAAACTGATTATATGGTAACAGCATGCTTGAAAGGCAATACCATGGGCCTGCAAGCATATTTCACAGAAAAATGACAAGGGGTGAGAGTTAATCTTACCTTTTATTAGAAGTTGAATCTCCATGTACATCCTGGGCCTAAGATCGATGGGAACTCAACAGGGATCCAATTAAAGACCAACACAGACTCTTGAAAGCACCAACGTTTGGAACATTTCAGTACTGCTTTTACCTTAAATGATCATGCCAGGTTAGGTGTACTTCAATAGACTATTATGGAAATGTGAGCAATATTTTTTTTTTTTACCCACGGTATTTGAAAGTTAAATTTAATGAAAATATTACTTATGTGACCAGGTCTCTTTGGTGCCAAAATTAAGATCACTGCACGTGGTCCAGTGGTGCTTGGATTTAGATGTACTTTTCAAGAGCTGGATATCCAGGTATTGTTTGGGGAATTTTCAATTTTTCAATGTGCCATCTATGAAGACCTGTCATTTCTACTCCTATTTTCTAATTATTCATTAACAGGTCATCTCTCCTTTGTTGAATTCTGATCTGTATGAGGTGATCCAGAAAGCCACTGAAGGAAGTCTTTCCTCCTATTTGCCTGTGTGGGGTCAGGGCACATGTCTGGTCAATCCTTTCTTAAAGCAAAGAAATATACAGGGTAAGCAGGTTTCAAGAGTCACTTTATTACTCATACACATTCATATATACAGTGCTGTGAAAAATAGTTTGCTCCCTTCCTGATTTATTTGCATATTTGTCCCACTTAAATAATTCAGATCATCAAACAAATGTTAATATTACACGAAGATAGCCCGAGTAAATACAAAATGCAGTTTTTAAATGATGATTTAATTTATTAAGGGAAAAAAGGTGTCCAAATCTGCCTTGCCCAATGTGAAAAAAAGTAATTGCCCCTAAACCTAATAAATGATTGTGCCATCCTTGGCGGCAACAACTGCAATCAAGCATTTGTGATAACTGGCAATGAATCTTTCACATCGCTGTGGAGGGATTTTGACCCACTCTTCTTTGCTAATTTGTTTTAATTCAGCCACATTGGAAGGTTCTCAAGCATGGACGGCCTGTTTAAGGTCATACCACAGCATCTCAATTGGATTTAAGTCCAGACTTTGACTTGGCCAGCCCAAAAACCTTAATTTTCAGAGGGGGACTTGATGGTCTGTTTCAGATCATTGTCTTGCTGCATAACCCAAGTGTGCTAGAGCTTGAGGTCAGGAACTGATGGCCGGACATTCTCCTTTAGGATTCTCTGGTATAGCGTTGAATTCATGGTTCCATCAATTATGGCAATTCGTCCAGGTCCTGAAGCTGCATGTTTGACTGTTGGTATGATGTTCTTTTTATGAAATGCTGTGCAGGTTTTTCGCCAAATGTAACGGCATGCTCATCTTTCAAAAAGTTCAACTTTTGCCTCATCAGTCCACAAAATGTTTGCCCAAAAGTCCTGGGGATAGTCAAGTTGTTTTTTGGCAAATGTGAGATGAGCCTTTGTGTTCTTTTTGGTCATTAGTGTTTTTTTTGCCTTGGAACTCTCCCATGGATGCCATTTGTTCCCAGTCTCTTTCTTATTATTGAGTCATGAACACTGACCTTACCAAGTGAGGGAGACCTGTGAGACCTGACGTTCTTTAGTTGTTGTTCTGTTTTTTTTTTATTTATTTTTTTATGATCTCTTGGATGAGTCGTCATTTTGCTCTTGGAGTCAGTCCTGGGAAGGTTCTGTTCCACTGTTCTACGTTTTCTCCATTTGTATATGGATAACCATTTTCTCTCACCGTTTTTTTGCTGGAGACCCAAAGCCTTAGAAATGGCTTTGTAACCCTTTCCAGAGTGATACATGTAAATTACTTTGTTTCTTATCTGTTCTTGAATTTTTTTAGATCGTGGCATGATATGTTGCTTTTTAATACCTTTAAGCATGGTTCACTTTGTCAGACAGCTTCTATTTATATGATTTCTTGATTCCACAGGTCTGGCAATAATCAGGACTGGGTGCGGCAAGTAAAATTGAACTCTGCTTTCTAAAAAATGTGAATAATCACAGTTTATTCATGATTTAGCAAGGGGTGTAGAGTCAATTACTTTTTCAAATAGGGTCAGGCATGTTTGGACAGCTTTTTTCCCTAAAAAAATGCATTTTGGATTTACTTGGGTTATCTTTGTGTAATATTAAAATTAGTTTGATGATCTGAATCATTTAAGTGTGATAAACATGCAAAAATTCAAAAAAATCAGGAAGGAGCAAATACTTTTTCACAGCACTGTATGTCCTGCAGTGGCGTCGCTAGGTGGTGGCTTTTGGGGCTATAGCCCTGAATCTGGGGCCCATAGCCCAGAGTCTCTGCAGGGGTCCCCAAGGGGAGGGGAGGCTCTCTGGAGACCCTGATACAAGGGGAGGCTCTCTGGGGACTCTGATGTAGGGGGGGGGCTCTCTGGGGACCCTGATTTAAGTGGGGGGCTCTCTGGGGATATAAATACACACACACACACAGGTATATTACTGTATATGCCCAAGCGTATGACTTTATTTACTATGCTGCTATGGGCTCTAGCCCCAGATCTTTTGTAGACCTAGCAACGCCCCTGATGTCATGTAAAAGGCTTTTTTACCAGCAACTCATATTTCCGATGGATAGATGTTGCTGGGCTCATCCAATCATTTCTTGCATCCCTAATGAGTTCCAGCAGTGAGATCCCCCTCTGAAATTCCTGGATCTGTCCCCTTCCCTGGACAGTTCAAAATCAGCACTCTCCATAATGTAACATGAAAACTTTCTATATAGAAAGTTTTAATGTTGTGGTTGGTGATTACATAGGGGTATTTAGCAACTTCTAACAGTATTATAGAGGATAGCACAGGGGTATTTGTTTTTAGTCATAACGTAACATGAATGCAGTGGCTAGAGTGACATCTCATGATAATGAACATGGCAGGGTTAGAGGTGGAGAAATCACCTCTAGAGTCTCCGAGAAACATAACAATCTGTTAATTGAATTACCAGCACCTAGCAAGGCTAACGTGTCCTTCAGATTAATACTTTTTCGTTTTGTATAGAATAAGACGGGGTAAAACCTCTGCCTGGATTTTTTTCTTATTATTGTCTGTAGTCCAGTCCCAATGGTGATTTAATTTTTTCAGTTTCTTCACTGTCCTGATGACCACTGTCAGAAAAATGGAAAGTATAAGGAAATCTTCCAAACAGGGACAAGGACAGCCATAAAAACCCCATAAAACTTTTAACCCATCTCATGCTAACCCAAAAAAAATTCAGATTTTGCTTCAGCTTGAACTACTCGCTACTTCATATGCTCCAGCTCCAACCTTACTGCCAACACCAGCTTTTCCAATATCACTACTTGTCATGTACCGCTATCAATGTGCCGAATCCTATGCCATGGCACTGTCAAATATCCTTCCTGGGTTTCAGTCTCTGGCTCTCTAAGTAGGGTTGATATGATGCAGACCTAAAGAGAGTGCATCCTGCATCCTGACCACATAACCACCCCTATGCCTGCTCTCTCCTCGGTCATAAGGGACCCTTCTAAGTTAGAGAAGGCTACATATCTGCAGCTATTGGACTCAAAGAGTAGTGAAAGGAGGCTTCCAACACAACCATTTCCTTTTTTTTTTTGAAAATCTTTTTATTAAGTATAAAAACATACAAACAAACAACAAACATAAGTAAACCTGCCACAGCTTTTGGAATAGACCCACGCAGGAGTCAGTGCCAGCCGGCAATTGGACTGCTTGCATTATAAGTGACATACAGCTGTAGCACATCTACAAGAAAAGAACATACAAACAACCTAGTGTTGTGTTGGCTCCCGCTCTATTGAAATACCTACGGATCAGATCTTTCAGTGAAGACCCAAGGGACCATAATAGATATCAAATGAACCTGTGTCAGAGTTTATAACTCATAAGAAGGCATTCAATGTAGCAATATCACATCAACCCGTATAGTGGTGTTATGTACATGCTCAATCAGTCCGCGGTTGCCGTGGAGGCCTCCGCTAGCCATTTGGCCCACACTCTATCGTATTTTTTGGGGCATCCCCTATTTTGGTATGTTTCCTTATATAGTGATAGTACTTTATTGACATGTGTTTTCCATAGCATTATGGACGGCGGGGCACGTTTTTCCAACATAGAGTGATCATTTTTCTGGCATAGAAAAGCAGGAGTCCTATCAGAGTTCTCTCTGCGATCCTGGGGGCTGGTTCTTCTACTAGGCCTAGAAGGCATATCTGCAGGGTTAGGGCTATATCTATTCCCACCACTTCTTGTACTACAGACAGTACTTGTGACCAGTAGTTTTTAATTGCTGGGCAGGACCAGAAGATATGAATAAAGTCACCCGGATCCCCTGTACATCTCCAGCATTCCGAGGACAGGGAGGTTTTCATTTTATGCAATCTATACGGGGTTATATATGCCCGGTGTAGTATTTTGTATTGTATGAGACGGTCTCAAAGTGAGATCAGGATTTTGAAGGGGAAATCCCCCATGCCCTCCCAGACCTCGGAGTCTAGTCCCGGAATGTCATGTGTCCATCGCTGGCGGAGCTTTGACAGATCCGGAGAGGAGACCCTAAGGAGATGCGCATACAGGACCGAAGTCGGTTTTCTGGTGCATTCATATCTCGTGACCCTCTCCAGATCGGATTGCACTATTTGCCTGTCGTTGGGTATTATTTGGGCTTTAAACGCATGAGAGATTTGCATATAGCGGAATAGATGCGCGGTGGGTACATTGTTGTGGGACACCAGGTGATCAAAGGAGTGTATACCGGAGCCTGAGGTGAGGTCAGATACCAGTTTAATACCACCAACACAACCATTTTCACACATTTTCTTTATATTGGGAACCAAGCACAACACAGGAGAGAAAACGACACAACACATATTGTCATGTGATATCATGCGTTTCTTTGTTTGGTGAAATCAATTTCCATAGCAAGACATCCAGAAGAGTTTCTTGACATGACAAAGATGGGAAAGTGTGAGACCATTGAAGAAGCAGTCAGTTCTTCTAAAGAGGCAATGAGATCCGTTGTGGCATTTCCAGGGGCCATCTACAGCAAAGAAGATGGACCCTCAGATATAGACCATCAGCACACAGAAAGGTATGTGTATGTATGTTTTCACAATATGTAAAATCTATAACCAGGATTAGTAATTAAAGGCAAAGATTTTGATGTAATAAGTTTTACTGTTTCACACAACAGGTCGAATCCTCAGATTCCAAATGAGAACCACGTAGCTGCTGATTCTGCTTCTCACCATGCAGAGATTGGATCTAAAGGTATTGTGTTAATAATTGTAACACCTCCTAATGGAAATACAAATTGTTTCTAGTTATATTTTTTAGCAGTCTGTGTCCCAGAAAATCTGCCCTAATTTCTGGGCCCCTGTAGGAGTGGGTTTATGACAAAAATATAGAGAAAACCAATGAATAGAGGGAAAAGTTCTACAGAGATGTGGCAGCTTACCAGTCTGTAGATGTGTGTGGCTGCATTTGTTTTCTTTCTTTATTCTTCATTTTCATGCTTTTATTTTATCCTAACCAGATGACCAGTTTGTCTGCATTCTGAGCTGTGTGTTGGACCCACACGAACGTGCGGATGTTCACTCTGGAATGCTCTTTTGTGCAGATCTGTGCAGCCGGCTGCCTGTCATTGATTTGAACAGGTTGCTTGCGCTGGTCTGCATGCAACACCTGTGCATCCCGCACAGGTGAAGATGTCCCTTTGCACGGGTGTACAGATAGGTAATCCCACGTGAATGAGGCCATACACTTTCTGTCCTGGGGTGACAGCACTCCCTTACTGTACTGTATCTACAGAGGAGAAGCATTGTCACCCTACCTGGCAAATGACTACAGAATACTTCCCCCCTCCTTTTTTCTATAGGATGGAGGTGTTCTGTAGTCCGAACCCACTTTCTGATAACACTGCTTGAGATAACAATACAGACTTCTGTACACACACACAGCACAGATATAATAAAACAATTTTACTGGTATATTTAATAGACCCAAGTATATTGATAGGTGTTACATTTACTTTAAAAGGTTATATATATATATATACATACAGTATCTTACAAAAGTGAGTACACCCCTCCCTTTTTTGTAAATATTTTATTATATCTTTTTATGTGACAACACTGAAGAAATGACACTTTGCTACAATGTAAAGTAGTGAGTGCACAGCTTGTATAACAGTGTCAATTTGCTGTCCCCTAAAAATAACTCAACACAGCCATTAATGTCTAAACCACTGGCAACAAAAGTGAGTACACCCCTAAGTGAAAATGCCCAAATTGGGCCCAAAGTGTCAATATTTTGTGTAGCCACTATTATTTTCCAGCACTGCCTTAACCCTCTTGGGCATGGAGTTCACCAGAGCTTCACAGGTTACCACTGGAGTCCTCTTCCACTCCTCCATGACGACATGATGGAGCTGGTGGATGTTAGAGACCTTGCGCTCCTCCACCTTCCGTTTGAGGATGCTTCACGGATGCTCAATAAGGTTTAGATCTGGAGACATGCTTGGCCAGTCCATCACCTTTACCCTCAGCTTCTTTAGCAAGGTAGTGGTCGTCTTGGAGGTGTGTTTGGGGTCGTTATCATGTTGGAATACTGCCCTGTGGCCCAGTCTCCGAAATGAGGGGATCATGCTCTGCTTCATTATGTCACAGTACATGTTGGCATTCATGGTTCCCTCAATGAGCTGTAGCTCCCCAGTGCCGGCAGCACTCATGCAGCCTCAGACCATGACACTCCCACCAACATGCTTGACTGTAGGCAAGACACGCATGTCTTTGTACTCCTCACCTGGTTGTCGCCACACACGCTTGACACCATCCGTCCCAAATAAGTTTATCTTGGTCTCATCAGACCACAGGACATGGTTCCAGTAATCCATGTCCTTAGTCTGCTTGTCTTCTTGTCTTCAGCAAACTGTTTGCGGGCTTTCTTGCGCATCATCTTGATGCAGTATTTGGCGTATGGTCTGAGCACTGACAGGCTGATCCCCCACCCCTTCAACCTCTGCAGCAATGCTGGCAGCACTCATACGTCTATTTCCCAAAAACAACGTGTAAGCTGAGCATGTGCACTAAACTTCTTTGGTCGACCATGGCGAGGCCTGTTCCGAGTGGAACCTGTCCTGTTAAACCGCTGTATGGTCTTGGCCGCTCAGTTTCAGGGTCTTGGCAATCTTCTTATAGCCTAGGCCATCTTTATGTAGAGCAACAATATTTTTTTCCGATCCTCAGGGAGTTCTTTGCCATGAGGTGCCATGTTGAACTTCCAGTGACCAGTATGAGCGAGTGAGAGCGATAACACCAAATTTAGCACACCTGCTACCCATTCACACCTGAGACCTTGTAACACTAAAGCCCCATACACACGGTCGGATTTTTGCATGGATTCTGTCCGATCGGACAATGTTGTTGAAAAATCAGACCGTGTGTATGCACCATCGGACAGTGTACGTCGGATTGTCCGACGGACAAAGTCCTATCTCCTGCTGGATAGATTTGCCGACAACACGGTCCGATCACACCAAATCCGATCGTGTGTACGGTTGTCCGACCGGACAAAGTGCTACGCATGCTCAGATCACATTACAAGACCAAAGCTATTGGCTACTAGCCTCTACGTAGTCCCGTCGTAGGCAACAAACGTCACCACGTTCAGAATGATCGGATTTTCCGACAACTTTGTCTGACCGTGTGTACGCAAAACCAACATCAGACAAAGTATGACGGACATGGTCCGACGGACCTGGTCCTCGGATAATCCGCGCGTGTGTATGGGGCTTAACGAGTCCCATGACACCGAGAAGGGAAAATGGCTAATTGGGCCCAATGTGGATATTTTCACTTAAGAGTGTACTCATTTTTGTTGCCAGCAGTTTAGACATTAATGGCTGTGTGTTGAGTTATTTGGAAGGGACAGCAAATTTACACTGTTATACAAGCTGTACACTCAATTCTTTGCAGCAAAGTGTCATTTACTCAGTGTTGTCACATGAAAAGATATAATAAAATATTTACAAAAATGTGAGGGGTGTACTCACTTTTGTGAGATACTGTATATGTTATGTTTTTTAATACATAACTTAAATCTCTCTGTAGTTGTGCTCACAGCTACTGTAGCAATTTTGACCTCTAACATCCCATGTACTGCCAACAATGAAGCCAGTCCACCCTTATGAATGATTGCATTGAACTATTTATTTCATGTTCACATCCATTTCAGCATATCCACCTCCAGCATGTATAATCCATATATCTCAGTTCTACCTAAAGCCAAAACCTTTTCTTTCTTAATTTAGATTAGATTTAGAGTAGGGTAAACTTCTGTCAGTTTTTTTCCATACTTGATTTAAATTTCAGAAGTATAGATTCTCTGCATGAACAGTTCCAACTGAACATTTGTTAACCTTGAATAAAAGTCCATATAATTGTACAAATAAACCTCAGGTTAGGGCTCAATGTTCTCTTGTGTTTCTGTTAATAAAGCAGAATTAAACCCACTGATTTAGTCCCCTTTCACACTTATACGACTTGTCCCACGATTTGGGACTGCAAAGTAGCATGACAAGTTGTTCCCCATGATTTCCAATGACAGCCATTCATATTAGTACGACTTCAAGTCATTCCGACTTCAAAATAGTCCCTGCACTACTTTGGTCCAATTTTGATGCCACTTACACAGGCATTCCTTGAAATTTGCGACAAAATCGCGGCCGCAAATCGCGGCAAAATCTCGGCAGCAAATCGTGGTAAAATCGCACGATTTTGAAGTCACACAAGTGTGAAAGGGGCCTAAATGGTTTTCCAAAGCAGTTACACTCAGGACATGCCTTGAGTAATAACTGGTACATTTACCAGTGTGGTTATGTTAGTTAGTTCCCAACTGAACTGTCAGATCTTCAAATAGCCATGTCATAACTGATCACATGTTCAGCACCTTGGTCAGGTCTGCTGTTAGAAATCATGGAGCACAATCCAAAAGTTTTCTTTTTGCCAACTGTGTCCCAAAAAAAGTGAAGAAAAGGGTCTAAGATTTAAGAATTCAGTGAGGAAGATCTCGAATCCAGGGGTCCCAATTTTTCAAACTCTGGTAATTTGTTGTGTAAAATATTTTTTTTTATGAATCATAATCAATAAAGTTTTGGTTTTACTTCATGCTAAATAAAGTCTTGGTGATTTTCAGGATCTAGTGTTTGATATTTTTGTGATGTAGACAGTAGTGCATTTAGGATTTGTGCTGCCCTAGGCCTGACTAAATTCGTGCACCCCCTAATTTAAATGTGACCCACCCCTTCCTGTCAAGGCCACAACCCTTGCTGTTTAAGACCCGCCCTGAAATTTTTGAGTGGGGACACTAATTCTGAGGGCCTGTGGGGGGGGGGGGGGCAATGGATTCCCTTAATTTGCATAGATTTCCTCTCACTTCATGTTTGGCTATGGGGCAGGAAGTGAAGGGAAATCTCTGCAATGGGACAGGGATAGTAAAAAATAAACAGCGCAAGGCGGCGGGAACTCTTTCCATGCTGCCCCCCTGCAAAGTGCTGCCCTAGGCCTGGGCCTTGTCGGCCTACGCCAGGATACAGCGTTGGATGTAGAATAAGAGTATGGGAGTGTTTTGTTATTTTTGTTACTGCTCCAATGATGAGGGCTGTAAGTAGATATTTGGGTATATTAAGGTTGGTACCAGACCACATAAGAGCAAATATTATTTTCCAAAAGCAGCTAAAAATGGGACAATGCCAACAAATAGGATACATTGTTATAGCCACTTTTTCTGAAACATTGTAAAGTCATATTTGGATATATTTTTTGTTAATTGAGAAGAAACGAAATACCACCTGGATATTTGCTTCTATAAGAGACATATTAAGTATTCCATTGTGGGCTTACACAGAACATATAGAAAATTTTTATATAGACAGTTTCTTTATTTTGTTCGATGTCTGATTCCCACTTTTTCATAAAGGGTATGTTGGATGTAGTAGTAGTAGTAGAGCTGCACGATTCTGGCCAAAATGAGAATCATGTTTTTTTTTGCTTAGAATAAAGATCACGTGGCGTAACATCACCTTTCACATTATAGAAAAAAAATTGGGCTAACTTTACTGTTTATTATTTTATTAATTCATTAAAGTGTTTTTTTTCCCCCCAAAAATTGCATTTAAAAGACCGCTGCCCAAATGCAGTGTGACATAAAATATTGTAACGACCACCATTATATTCTCTAGGGTCTCTGCTAAAATATATATATATATAAATAAAAAAAAAAAAAAAAAAAAAAAATAATATATATATATATATATATATATATATAGCTTTGGGGTTCTAAGTAATTATATAGCAAAAAAATAATGATTTTAACTTGTAACCAACAAGTGTCAGAAAAAGGTTTAGTCTTTAAGCGGTTAAACTTCCCACATTTACAGACCGAAGTTCATTCCTTTGACCTAGTAGGACTAATGCCGCGTACACACGAAGGGACTATCCCGCGGGATTGTCCGCTGGACTCAAGTCCAACGGACAATTCCCTCGTGTGTGGGCGCCGGCGGACTTTTTGGCACAAAAGTCCGGCGGACTAGGTTTTAAGTTTTGTTTTAAAATTGTCCGCTGGACTTGGCAGTCCGGCGGACAATCCCGCCGTTAGTAGGCTAGTCCGCCGGACTTTTGAAATGAACGGACTTGCCGCTCATTGGAAAGTCCGTTCATTTCCGCTGACCTTTTCCAGCGGATTGTCCGCCGGAGAAGTCCGGGTGTGTGTGGGCAAGTCACACGCTCGAAAGTCCGGGCATGTGTGGGGAAGTCCCGCCGGACTGGGTCCGGCGGACAATCCGCCGGACTAGGTCCGGCGGACAAAGTCCGAATGTGTGTACGCGGCATAAGTGTTACAACATATCTCTTTATCTCCGTCTAAGTGACGTTGTCATAAACTTGGCAGGCTGCCTGGATTTTTTTTTTTTAGACAGCTGTGAGCAGAGACCTCTGCATAGAATCAGGAAAATTATTTGTTAAGATCGTGAGGGGGGAAGAATCGCAATCTGATTCTTTAACAATTTGTCGTGCAGCTCTATGTAGTAGTAAGCTGAGTATATGGAAAGGAGATACTCCCTTTACGTCTTGAAGTGAAGCACCAATATTTAAAAGATGTCATAGCCAGAGATGTAGCTCATAACTTGTGGGCCCTGATGCAAAAGTTGACCTGGGGCTCCCCCACAGCTGCCAGCTGAAAGTGATGGGCTGGTATGTAAAAGGAAACTCAGAGGGCCTGGCCCAGTCCAGGGTGGAAGGCCCCACCCAGGACTTACAGATTTTTTACAAGCCCACTGCTTTCACAAAGGCAGCTCAGATATAGTGTTCAAGTGCATGGTTGAGCAGGGCTGGGAGAGGCTGTACTGGACTGGGCGGGGGGGTTGAGCAGAGACTGCACTGTTGGGGGAAAGGGCTTGCCCCATTACCCATTGTAGGTGAAACTGGAAACTTAGAGAGCCCGGGAAGGGCCTGGGCAGATGCCTGCTTGGCCAGCCTAGGCCCTCTAAGTTTACTAAATTACCTACACAGGGTAATGCAACAAATGCTTTTCCCCAATGACACAGTGTAAAACCTAATGTGACAGGGAGCCCGCATGGGCCCACTGGAACACACGTTGGGCCGCCATTGCAACCCCCCTCAAGCCCTGCCCATGATCGTGGCAGAAATTTAATCTGGAAGGAAAGCTTTATAAGCAGAAATCATTGTAGTAAATACTATGTTATATTCAACAAACGTTTAAAGGGTAAATGTTCTTTTTTATTCTTGTTTATCGCTGCTCTGCAGTGAGGTGCTTTGTCGAACCCCTGTGGAAAAAAAAAAGGTGAACCGTGAAACCACAGCACAAAAAAAGGGGCAGAGGGTACAGAAATGGCCAAACCTCAAAAGGGCCTCTAACCCTGAACTCCTTGGGGCGCAAAACTCTTGACAAGGGCAAGGTATGCCATGGCCTACCTAGGCTGAAGCCAGGTGGGCCGGGCTCCTTAAGGACCAGCCTAAGCCAGTCCACCAAGTACTTGGAGAGGGTAAATGGCTGTCACCACTTTTGCTGCATGGCTGCCATCCCCAGATTACATGTTTAATTCTTTCTTTCAATTTTCATCTTTAGCACTGATGAACATCTATCAGACAGGAAAGACTGTTTGTTCCTTTGAGGTGAACACAGCTCGGTATAAGGATCCAGTGTTCCTGTGCACCACCAACAGCATTGGGAATAAAATAAAGGTGAGCTGCTAGACTGGCCTGTATGGGAAGAGTGATCTTAGTGCCGGGATAAGGTCATAGAAAGCCCAGGGCACAGTCGCCAAATTGTACCCCTCCCCCACACTTTCCGTTCATGATCTGCGAACTTAGGGAATCCGGTTAGGGGGTGAGCAACCCGTTCTTCCCGACTATTTCCTCGCTGCTCCCAGTGCTGGGCTGACAAGAGTATTGATGCTGCTGTCACTCCTCCTGTAAGTCTTGTAGCAGAAGGGACTCAGTACAGTGTGCCCCCATCCATGCAATAAGACATTGCGCCCAGGGCAGCTGTCCCTCCTGCCCACCCCTTGTCTCGGCCCTGAGTGATCTTGTGCTGTAATAGCAGAGAGTGGAAGAGATTTGCAGGGTGTTTAGACATCATGTTACTTGATTAACTATGTCCATTTGTGCAAGCTCCACCCCTCTTATCATTAAAGTATATTTGTAAGAACTAATGTTAGAATGCGCTCTTGGTGGAAGCACACTGTCTGCTGTAGATGCAACGCTACTTTTTAAAGCTGAACTCTGGTCAAAAAATTATTTTTTGGACATATGCACTGGAAACCCAGTGATTCACTCCCATTGAATGCAGCTCGCTAAGGTCTCATCTCGCCCGACAGACAAAGAAAAAGGGTGGAAACGCATGCTGGAAAGCCGCCCAGTTTTAAATGTAACAGGAAAATATAAAGGCACAAATGAATGCAGGATTGTAAGCAGGAATACCCTTCGATGTATTTTTCGTTTCAATGGTTTTTATTACAAGTTTAAGTCAACATACAGAAGTTCACTTTCAAAAAATTGTCATTAAATAGTTACAACAAGGATGCAGAATCCAATAAGATCAGTGTTCCCAGTAAACATCACTAAAACATAGTAATCAAGGATATAGCGTAGTTGGGGAGACTTTACTGTCTCCTAGCAGCATCCTACCAGAAATTTTGGCAAACAGCATTACAGAGCTGATAACAAGAAAATACAAAGTACAAAGAGTAAAGAAGGGGAAAAAAAGGGGTGGTTAAGGTTTTAAACTTTCAATGTATTTTTTAAATGTAATGTGGTACCAGCCTCTTATGCCCCGTACACACGGTTGGATTTTCCGACGGAAAAGGTCCTATCGGACCATGTTGTCGGAAATTCCGACCGTGTGTGGGCTCCATCGGACTTTTTCCGTCGGAATTTCCGACTGAAAAAGTTTGAGATCCTGCTCTCAAATTTTCCGACAACAAAGTCCTATCGGACTTTTTCCGATCGTGTGTAGCGAATTCCGACGGACAAAGTGCCACGCATGCTCAGATCACATTACAAGACCAAAGCTATTGGCTACTAGCCTCTACGTAGTCCCGTCGTACGCAACGAATGTCACCACAGTCAGGAAGATCGGATTTTCCGACAACTTTGTCCGACCGTGTGTATGCAACACCAGTGTCGGACAAAATCCGTCGGAAAAAATGAGACGGATTTTGTGGTCGGAATTTCCAACCGTGTGTACGGGGCATTAGAGTCACTGTGCAACAGAATTTAGAGTGGGGGATAATAAAATAGCAAAAAGAACCAATCAGGAGGACAATCCAATTCAATTGTTGCTGACCCTTTGTTCTTGCTGATGCCTTTTATTCACCTTGTGCAGCTGCATTGTTTACAGTAAAAGAAGGAAAAAAGGTGCAAGAACAGTGTTCACATAAATCACATTATATTATTCAAATTCACAACCCCCCTCACCCAAAACCCTATAGTAAAAATAAAAGTTAGGCATACACTGGTTAGACCTATTATCAGTAATTAAAACGGTTCTGCTGCCTGAAAAATTTACACTGCTGCATGTTCTGCGATAGCATAACTCTTAAAACACCTGCCTGTGTGCTTTGTCTATTACATTTCGGTTGTTTCCCCTTCATAAAAAATGTCCTGTAATTTCACACTGCTCTATTAATTGCAGTCTCTTCTCCTAAACGTGCACCATCACCGGTGCATGTGCTCTGCGCTCTCAATAGACGGCATGCCGTCCACTGAGAGAGCTGTGCCGCGGCCATGACTGCCACATACATGCGCAAGCATGTGGCACTGCTAAAGCTACCGTGAAAAAGTATTTTTCTTTCAAATTAAAATCAAATCAGACTAATTGCCAATCAGGTTGCCAGGTCTGTTACCTGTCACCTGATTGGCTGAAGTCACAGGCGCTGTGATTGGACGCTAGACGTCCAATCACAGCAGAAGAAGACAGGAGGAGCGCGGGAGAAGACATCCGACGGAGACACCGCTCGTCGCCTGACGCCGTCACCAGCTGCACACCGGGACAAGGTAAGTGCAGAGGGCAGGCAGGGGGCACAGTGGCAGCACTTTAGGGGCACAGTGGCAGCACTTTAGGGGCACAGTGGCAGCACTTAAGGGGCACAATGGCAGAACTTGGGGGGCACAATGGCAGCACTTAGGGGGCACAATGGCAGAACTTGGGGCACAATGGCAGCACTTAAGGGGCACAATGGCAGAACTTGGGGCACAATGGCAGAACTTGGGGCACAGTGGCAGCACTTAAGGGGCACAATGGCAGAACTTGGGGCACAATGGCAGCACTTAAGGGGCACAATGGCAGAACTTAAGGGGCACAATGGCAGCACTTGGGGCACAGTGGCAGCACTTGGGGCACAGTGGCAGAACTTGGGGCACAGTGGCAGAACTTGGGGCACAGTGGCAGCACTTGGGGCACAGTGGCAGCGTTTGATGGGCACAGTGGCAGTGTTTGATGGGCACAGTGGCAGCGTTTGATGGGCACAGTGGCAGCACGTGGGGCACAGTGGCAGCGTTTAATGGGCACAGTGGCAGCGTTTAATGGGCACAGTGGCAGCGTTTGATGGCACAGTGAGGCTGTTTGTTTGCGCCCCCCCAAAAATTTTGAGCACCAGCCGCCACTGTTGCTGACCATGCACATGTTAGCAGTCGTGATTTACAGCAAAGTCCCGCCAAGCAGACCAAGGACTCTACCCCGCTTCCTCTTCAGATAGGGTGCACACACATCAGTAAAGAGAGAAAATATGCCACTTTCTGACTTACATGCTCTTGTCCCGAGGCCCACCTCCACAAATAAAGGAATGGCCACACAGCTTGCTTAGTCAACAGTTTTCTGGTTAATGACATGATCAAAAATTTGGCACAAAACCTTCTGAACTTCACATTTCCCTTCAACAGTGCAGAACACATCAGTGACACCAAATCCAGCTACCTTTCAATATTTTCTTATATGAGCCCCCCTTCAATGGGTCCTCCCATAGAGTCTCTCTCCAGACCTAGACCTGGAAGGCCTTGTCCTCTCCAGATTACAAACCTACATGGCGTAAATTGGGGTAGCCTGTTCCTATTCTCCTTCTGCCCAGGGCCCTACCATACCAAATTATACTCCACCCAAAATCTCACCCAGGGGAGGGCGTCTCCCTAAAAGATGTACTTACACCTCCTTGCACACCAGAAGATGACACACCTCGCTCACCCAGCACTTGTTGACACACTTTAACTACTTCCCACCCAGCCACTGTATATAAACGGCAGGGTGGGCGCTCTCTCCTCTCTCCTTCTCCTCCATTCAGGAACGTCCTTCAGAAGGAGGGGGATTGCTCACAGCGCCGTGATCCCGATGCGCTTTTGGCGCATCTCCGATCAGCAGGAGGGCTCTGTGATTGGCCCTCCTGATCACATGACGGCCGTGTCCAATCACAGCCGTCATGTGATGTAAATACAGAGGCGGTTGCTAGGCAATCGGCTCTCCTCTTCTCACACAGAAGTTGTCGTGAGGAGAGGAGATCGTGGGAGACGGCTGGTGATCAGTGAGTATGAGCTGTTTTTTACAGCTTTTTACTCACTGATCACCAGTCTAGTGCCCCCACAATGTAAAAAACACAAAGTAAACACACATGTCCCCAAAAACATGTCCCCAAAACACATGTCCCCACATAGTAAAAACACATGTCCCCCACATATGTAACAGTAAAATCACATGTCCCAATGATTATCTGTACACATATGTCTGTGATCACCTGCGCACATCTGTACATGATCATTTGCGTACATATGTCCGTGATGACACAAACCAATTATTATACACTTAACAGAATTTTTTTATCAAAAACATGTAGCAAAAATACATTTTGGCTTAAATTTATGACAAAATTAGATTTTATTGGATTTCTTTTAGAAAAGAAAGAAGAAAATATAGATTTTTTTTCCAAATGTCTGCTCTTTTTTCGCTTATATCGAAAAAAATAAAAAAACTGAGTCGTGAATAAATACCACCAAAAGAAAGCTCTTTTTGTGCGAACAGTTGGGTACAGTGTAGCATGACCGCGGCAATTGTCATTGAAAGTGCAAGAGCGCCGAAAGCTGAAAATTGGTCTGGGAAGGAAGGGGGCGAAAGTGCCCTGTATTGTAGTGGTTAAGGTACTTCAAACAATTTATTAGGCCAAGCATAGCCTAAAAGCAGAGATTATTAGAAAGTGTACTTATACAATCAATAAGACAATAATGTTACCCTGAGATATGTGGTTAAACACCTGCAGTATTCTGAATAACAGTATTAACTAACAGTATTAATTAACAGAACTGAACTGCATTTACCTAGCAACAGAATATAAAGACGGTCCTAACATGCTATACAGTCCCAGTTTTATCCCATTGGCCAGTGATTGACTGGCCCTTGAAGAAGTCACAATGGTTTCTAGCAGACAACAGAATAAAGAGGAGCTCCCCCAGAAAAAATTAAAAGTCAGCAGCTACAAATACTGTAGCTGCTGACTTTTAACATAAGGACACTTACCTGTCCAATGATCCAGTAATGTACGCAACAGAGCCAGTTCTTCAATCGGCTTCGGATGCAGGCACCGACATTTAGGTAAGGAAAACTGACAGTAAAGCCTTTACAGCCAGTTTGCCTCTTTGCATTCACGAGTTGTGCTGAGCTGTGTTAATGGCCCTGCAGTCTTCTGGGACCTGTGTGTGTCCCAAAAGGCTGTGGGGGGAAGAAGGAGGGGGGGGGGAGGGCCGAGGGGGGGGGGGGGACATCCTTGCAGAACGCTGTAGTGATCTGACCAACAAGTAGGAGCGGGTGCCTTTCAAAACCAGGTACCCACACCCACCCCCAAATAAGTAGCAAATGTGGCAGTGGAGGGGGGAGGATGCAAACAAGCAGAACTTCCCCTTTTGGGTGAATGTCCCCTATAACTTGCATGATGTTAGGCTCTTACCAGACCCAGGTTTCCCTCTTCTGGGTCTCAGACATGTGCTCTCATTCAGTAAAAATCTATTTCAAGTCAGACAGGGGAAGAAGTTGCTGATGATCTCTCTCTTTCAATCCTGATGAGCCAGTTCCTATTTTCCTTGGTGGTTGTTCTCTCTAGTATATTCTGATCTCACCAGGCATCCAAATCACGCCCTCTCAGGGAGAAGGTTCTCAGTCTTTTTGGTTCTCTGAGTTCTCACCTGATCGTAGTCAGCTATGGCAGTATCAGAGATGTACTTACCGAGGCCGAGATGCCGAGAGCGGTTCACCCTTGCGACCCAGCGCAGTCTGCCCCCTGGAGATGGGACAGGGAGCAAATGGCACCAGGATGCACAGGTCACCTCCGTCACATAAGCAGAGCTGGTAGGGAGGCTGGAGGTGATAATGACCTGGCCCGGGCAGGCCGGCAGATGGCAGGGTAAGGAGGCAGGTACCAAACACCCGGCTGGGGATCAAACACCGGGAGATTCGGCAGAGACTGTTTGGACAAGCCAGAGGATCAAACACAGGAGAGTTCAGCAGGCAAGCCAGAGGATCAAACACAGGAGGTTTCAGCAGGCAAGCCAGAGGATCAAACACAGGAGGTTTCAGCAAAGTCCTTTGAGATAGGCCAGAGGGTCAAACACAGGAGAATTCAGCAAAGTCCGTAGGGCAGGCCAGAGGGTCAAACACAGGAGAGTTCAGCAAAGTCAGGAGATCCGGGTCAAACACAGAGGCAGCAGCAGCAGAGTCATTTACACAGGCCAGGGGGTCAAACACGGGAGAAAGGCAGGAACGTCAGGCAATCCGGGTATATATGTATATATGTACATATGTATATATGTATCGCCCTCAGAAGAAGTCCGGATGTGACGAAACGTCAGGGCAGTGACTGACGACCGGAAGTGACGTTCTGCGCCTCAAACGTGCGCTCCAGGGACTAGGCAGCAGGAAGCTGAGCGCTGTTCTATACAGACGAGTGATAACACCAGTTCCGGCGGGGCTAAAGCACCTTAAACAGGCACAGTACTAATACAACGCTTGATTTTTATTGATGCAGGGTACGCATTTATGTACTAAGGGGGGGAAGTTTTATACCCAATAAAATCTTTTATACAGTATCACACTATATGCAACCTTCTTTTTATATGAGGGGAATTGGTGTATGTTCCTGCTATGTCTGCTGCATAAGGAGATAAGGAGTGGAGAAACGCTGATGCTGGATAAACCTATTTGATGGGCGTATTTTTAACTTGGGTCTGGTGAGTGCATCCCCATGCGGGGAATTTATATCGCACGTGGTGAATACCTGGTGGAATTCTCGGTGGATACTAATTATTTTGCACGGAAAGAACTTTTACAGTAGCGATTGAAATATTCACTCATCTTCTTTCATCTGTGATTTACCGTATAGTCCTCGGTGCGAATAAGGACATAAGCGCTGCTGCAATATTATAGAGACTTTATATAGGAAGGACTGTTTTTATAAAATTGCCATATTTTCATATATTATATTATATATATATATATATATAATATATATGTATAATGTATATTCAATACATTTTTATTCATTTTTACAAGTCAAACAGAATTTGGGCTTGATACATGTGTTGCCCAGGGTAGGTCATGGAACAGCAAAAGGAAAGAAAACAATGAGAACAATGCTTAAATGAACCAAAACCGTAACGGAACAAGAGCCCAGGTGAAATGGATTAGCAATGCGAAAAAAAAACTGTTATCTTCCCCAACGTATGAGGTGTCAAGTGGAGGAGGTCAACTTGACGCTATACAAACAGGAGGATAGAACCTGCCCCGGGCACCCCTGATGGGATCTTCCTGTGCCCGAGCTTGCTCCGCCCTAAATCCTCTACCTATATATGGTAATGCCTTGGGGAAGGAGAGACTTGGGCAACCTCCCTGTCAGCTTGGATGGTTGCCGTTAGGTAAAGTACGTGTCGGGTGATGTCATCTGGGCTTTATAACTAACAGCTTCAAGCCAGCTTAGAGGTTAGCTGGAACTAACAGAGTTATCCTGGGATGGATAGAAAAGTGAAGAAGAAATAGAAAAGAAGAAAAAGAGGGGGGAGGGATGGGGAGTGTGCCACATTTTAGCTGGGAATTAGGGAACTATCTGGGGGAACTCCAGGAATGAGGGATATACTGTAGCTGCTGACTTTTAATTTTTAAAAGGGTGAGCGGAACTCCACTTTAAAGTGATTGTAAAGTGATAGGCCATCAGTGCATTAGGATTGATACATTTTCAATAATGCGTAGCTTAGTTTGTAAAAATGAATTGGTGAATAAATACCACCGAAAGAAAGCTCTATTTGTGTGAACAAAATAATAAAAATGGAATTTGGGTACAGTGTAGCATGACTGAGTAATTGTCATTCAAAGTGTGAGAGTACTGAAAGCTGAAAAATTGGTCTGGGAAGGAAGGGGGTGTAAGTGTGCCCGGTATTGAAGTGGTTAAGTATCGCCGATACCGATTACCAAAACTTTTTTTTAATCTCATGTGACAGTGGCACATGTGTCAGTTTTTTTTTATAATTTGTTTTTTTATTTTTTACAATTTATTTTTGTTTTTTTACAATGCTTTATTATTTTAAAGGGGTGGACAGTGTCTGTTTTTTATTTATTTTTTTTTATTATTTATTGCAATTCTTTTTTTTTATCAGTCCTGTTGGGGGCTTTGGTGAGATATTAGGGATCTTAACAGACCCCTGACATCTCCCCTTTGAGACAGAGAAAGGGACTAGGGACACAGATCCCCCAGTCCCTTTCTCAGCAGCCCGCACTGAAAATTAATGGAGAGAAGTCAGCGGCTCCTGTCCATTCATAAACTGAAACATTGTAAACACATTTTACGATGTTTCAGTTATGTGAATGGACAGAGTCAGTCCATTCAGAAAAGTAAGGAGCCGGATTTACCGGCTCCTACCTACGCTCTCCATCCTGACAGATCGAGGGGGTGGAGGAGGAGAACTGAGGGGGACAGCAGCATGGAGGGGGACACGGAGGGTGACAGCAGCATGGAGGGGGACACGGAGGGGGACAGCAGCATGGAGGGGGACACGGAGGGGGACAGCAGCATGGTGGGGGACACGGATGGGGACAGCAGCATGGTGGGGGACACGGATGGGGACAGCAGCATGGTGGGGACACGGGTGGGGACAGCAGCATGGAGGGGGACACGGGTGGGGACAGCAGCATGGAGGGGGACACTGATGGGGACAGCAGCAGAACAGAGGGGGACTGGAGGAGGATACGGTTAGCGGTGATCGTGTGGGAGAGTTACAAGCACCGATCACCGCTGATTTCACTTTCACTAAAGCAGCTGAAAGCCGCGGGGGGGAGAGAGGGAGGGGAGAAGCGGAGAAACGGGCGGCTGTCAGACTTTGAAATCTTTACAGGGTGATCAGTGCTTGTAACTCTCCCACCGCACTGATCACCCTGACTGCCCAGGTATCGGGTGAAGTATTGGAGCATTTGCCTGAGTACAAGTACCCAGGCAAATGCTCGGTATTGGTACCAATACCGATACTGGTATCGGGACAACCCTAGTGAAAACAGAGGCTTTTGTTGCACTCATTTGCAAATCTATGTGGACGCCGCAGCGCCCCACCAAGGCTCCTCTGTAAAGTGCGGCCCTAACTCTATATATGTTTAGTTGCAGGTTTGTCCCTACATAGGATTCGTACTCTTTATTGCTTTCACTAAATATCCTATAAAGAGACCCAGTCACCAGCTACAACTTTTCAATTTACGGGATTTTATTGAAACATAAATGTACTTTATTTATCACAGGTATTTCTATAATGCCGACAATTTACACATTTATATTGCACATTCATATCAGCCCTCTCAGATCTTACAATCCATAGCCAGCCACAGAAGGATTGAACCTCAGCTGGTTCAGCAGGGACAAGGCCTGAGATTCAATCCATCCCTGGGCAGGCTGATTGTACTAAAATCAATCGACTTCAGTACAACCTGCTATAGCCACCGGCAGTGATCATTTTGTTCTCCCGGCAGGGAAAGCTCCTCACTGGCAAAACACAATAGCACTATGGGAGGGATTTCCCCATCTGTGTTGATGGGGGAATTTGAGCAATTTTCTTTCCGTCCACACGTTGTGGACGGAAAGAAAATTGCATAATCTATGGGCTGCTAAAGTCCCTAAGGTTGGCCATAGAAAAGTTTTTTTTTTTTTTTTTCAATCAGCCAGTGGGCGGATCGGAAAAACCTAATGGAATCCCCACCCCCATCTATTCACATAAAACAAACACCACACCGACAAGTATTGTTAAGTAAAAGCAGTCAAAGTTTATTACAATATCCAATAAAAAAAAAACATAGATGGGACTATATTGCAAATGTAGAAAACACTTTACAGTAAAAGGCATTGCCACTCTTGGTGGCAGATGAGTGGGTATAGCGAAACCTGAGAGGCATTGCCACACTTAGTGGTACAAAAAAAGTGGTTACTGCCCCCACCTGTAACTGGTCACTGCAGCAAAGAACATTGCAAAGGCAAACAAATAAAAATAAGACATTCCCATGCTCAACTTACCGACCAGCCTGTGACCAACCAAACTGTCCTGTCAAGCAGTATGTGTCAAAGACAGGGGTTTAGTTGCACACATTTACAAATGCATGCGTAAGCCACAGAGCCACGGCAAGGCACCCCATTTTCTGTGGAATCTAAGAGGCATTGCCACCATTGGTGGTAGAAGAGTGCATGTAGGTGGGAGCAGGGGGTACGTTGGGCATGGGGGAGTGAGGGCAGATGAAACTTGGTGGTAGATGAGTGGGTGTAGCAGAGCCTTAGGCATTGTCACCCTTGGTGGTAGATGATTGCATGTAGGTGGGGCCTGGGGGTATTACCAGTACGCTGGGCATGGGGGAGTGAGGGCAGATGGAACTTGGGGGGAAGTTCCACTGGCCACAATCACCCCATGCCCAGGGTGGTAGTGTCACCTCTTGGTGGTAGATGAGTGGGTGTAGGTGGGGCCAGGGGGTATTACCAGCATGCTGGGCATGGGGGAGTGAGGGCAGATGGAACTTGGGGGGAAGTTCCACTGGCCACAATCACCCCATGCCAAGGGTGGTAGCGTCCCCTCTTGGTGGTAGATGAGTGGGTGGATTGGGTTGTGAGGCAGTTGATCCAGAGGAAGGCGAAAAACCCCAGCAAAGCATGATCTAATGTGCTCCAGCTAGGGGAAAAATTCCTTCCTGATCCCCCGAGAGGCAATCGAATATTTCCTGGATCAGCCCTGTGTTGGTGGTAGATGAGTTGGTGTAGCAGAGCCTGAGGCATTGTCACCCTTGGTGGTAGATGATTGCATGTAGGTGGAGACAGGGGGTATTACCAGTATGCTGGGCATGGTCCCCGGGACTGAGGGCAGATGAAACTTGGGGGGAAGTTCCACTGGCCACAATCACCCCATACCCAGGGTGGTAGCGTCCCCTCTTGGCGGTAGATGAGTGGGTGTAGCAAAGCCTGAGGCATTGTCACTCTTGGTGGTAGATGATTGCATGTAGGTGGAGGCAGGGGGTATTACCAGTATGCTGGGCATGGTCCCCGGGACTGAGGGCAGATTAAACTTGTAGGGAAGTTCCACTGGCCACAATCGCCCCATGCCCAGGGTGGTAGCGTCCCCTCTTAGCGGTAGATGAGTGGGTGTAGCAAAGCCTGAGGCATTGTCACCCTTGGTGGTAGATTGCATGTAGGTGGAGGCAGGGGGTATTACCAGTATGCTGGGTATGGGGGAGTGAGGGCAGATGAAACTTGGGGGGAAGTTCCACTGGCCACAATCACCCCATGCCCAGGGTGGTAGCGTCCCCTCTTGGTAGTAGATGAGTGGGTGTAGCAAAGCCTGAGGCATTGTCACCCTTGGTGGTAGATGATTGCATGTAGGTGGAGGCAGGGGGTATTACCAGTATTCTGGGCATGGTCCCCGGGACTGAGGGCAGATGAAACTTGGGAAGTTCCACTGACCACAATCACCCCATTCCCATGGTGGTAGCGTCCCCTCTTGGTGGTAGATGAGTGGGGGTGTATTGGTTTGTGAGGCAGTTGATCCAGAGGAAGGCGAACCCCCCCGAGAGGCAATCGAATATTTCCTGGATCAGCCCTGTGTGTGGGGGAGGGCGGGCAATTGGAGCCCTACCCTCGGTGGTAGGTGAGTGGAGGAGGAGGCACCATCCCCCACACAGAGCTCTGGAGGGAGGAGCCATTGTCCGGGCTACAGCCGGGTCCCGGCGTGTCTGTGTGATCTGCCTCCTCTGCTCAGGTTCTAAAGGAACTACAAGTCCCAGCAACCTTTGTCCGCATGAGGAACTACAACTCATAGCATGCACTGTGCAAGATGCTGTGGGACTACATATCCCAGCATGATTTTCTCTATGGAGATATTACAGGTTCCAGTAATCTCTACATACCCCAGTCTGCTCCCCTCCCCCTCCTCGGGGGGAATTGCACCCCTCCAGCCATCCCACCCCTCCCCCGCAGGCCCCGGTCCTGGGGGGGAGGGGTAAAGGGCGGTAGGAGATAAGTGTGGGGTACAATTACCCCTCCCCCGCAAGCCCCGGTCCTGGGGGGAGGGGTAAAGGGCGGCAGGAGATAAGTGTGGGGTACAATTACCCCTCCCCGCAGGCCCCGGTCCTGGGGGGGAGGGGTAAAGGGCGGTAGGAGATAAGTGTGGGGTACAATTACCCCTCCCCCGCAGGCCCCGGTCCTGGGGGGAGGGGTAAAGGGCGATAGGAGATGAGTGTGGGGTACAATTACCCCTGAGGAGGGGGATGGGAGCAGGCTGGGGTATGTAGAGATTGCTGAGACTTGTAGTACATCTATAGAAGAAATCATGCTGGGATTTGTAGTCCTGTAACATCTTATTCCAGGCTGGGAGCTGAACCCCCATTACTTACACAGTACATGCTGGGAGTTGTTTTAGCAGAGGAGGCAGCCCCGGACACACAGACACGCTGTGACCCGGCTGTAGTCCGGACAATGGCTCCTCCTTCCGGAGCTCTGAGGTGGAGATGTTTCCTGCTCTCTGCTCATCTTACACTGAGCGCTCTCGTCCTCTGCTCGGCTAATTATAAGAGCAAGCCTTGACGTCACAGTGTAACGGCTCCAGCTCGGCTATTTACTGGTCTCCTGGCAACGCCCCGAGGTAGTATCTTTGCGGAGGGGGGGTGGTGCGCGGGCGAGGGCAGTCGGCACAACGATCCCCTTCTCTGGTCTCGGCTCTAATCAGTCTCTACAGCGGCTGTCAGCCGAGCAGAGTGAAGCCGCCTCCCCCTCCTCCGTTATTTCTACACAGGGCTGTGCATGCAGGAGGAGGGGGAGGCGGGTCTGTACTGTAGTTGGGGGCAGTGCCAATCCTGACCTCCCTGGGGCCCTAAGCAAAATTCTGCTAAGGGGCCCTCTACTTGACCCGTGATGCAGTGAGCTATGTAAACTATTTGCCATTGCCACACAGTCACACCTGACACTTCAGTGCTCCCAAAACAATCCTCCCTCCTTTAAACAAAACTGTCAAAGAATAAGTACAACAATATAGAACAGAATGAGGTCCCCAGAGAGTCCCCCCTTACATCAGGGTCCTCAGAGAGCCCTTCCTTACACCAAGGTCCCCAGAGAGCCCCCCCCTTACACAAGGGTCCCCAGACAGCCCCCCTTTAAATCAGTGTCCTCAGAGAGTCTCCCCCTACATCAGGGTCCCCCAGAGAGCCTCCCCCTACATTAGGGTCCCTAGAGATCCCCCCTTACATCAGGGTCCCCAGAGAGCCTCCCCCTACATTAGGGTCCCCAGAGAGCCCACCTTACATCAGGGTCCCTAGAGAGCCTCCCCCTACATTAGGGTCCCCAGAGAGCCTCCCCCTACATTAGGGTCCCCAGAGAGCCTCCCATACATTAGGGTCCCCAGAGAGCCCCCCCTTACATCAGGGTCCCCAGAGAGCCTCCCCCTACATTAGGTTTCCCAGAGAGCCTCCCCTTACATCAGGGTCCCCACAAAGCCCCTCCTTACATCAGGGTCCCCAGAGAGCCCCTCCTTACATCAGTGTCCCCAGAGAGCCCCTCCTTACATCAGTGTCCCCAGAGAGCCCCTCCTTACATCAGGGTCCCCAGTGAGCCTCACTACTTACATCAGGGTCCCCAGAGGGTATCCCCCTACATCAGGGTCCCCAGAGAGCCTCCCCTTACATCAGGGTCCTCAGAGAGCCTCCCCTTACATCAGGGTCCTCAGAGGGCCCCGTCTTTACATCAGTGTCCCCAGAGGGCCCCGTCCTTACATCAGTGTCCCAGAGGGCCCCGTCCTTACATCAGTGTCCCCAGAGGGCCCCGTCCTTACATCAGTGTCCCCAGAGGGCCCCGTCCTTACATCAGTGTCCCCAGAGGGCCCTGTCCTTACATCAGTGTCCCCAGAGGGCCCCCGTCCTTACATTAGTGTCCCCAGAGGCCCCCTTCCTTACATTAATGTCCCCAGAAAGCCCCCCTCTTACATTTGGGCCCCCAAACAGCTGACTCCCCCCCCCCCTTGCAGAGGTTCCCCTGTACCTGGATGGTGGAGGTGGGAGGCGGCGATCGGCAGCTATATGGTGTACACAGGCAGGGGGATCTCCCTGGGGCTAGTAGTTCTATCTCTGAATGTATACAGCGGAGAGGGGAGGGGCCTCTGACCCGGGCCTCAGCAACAGTGTTCAAGCAGAGTGAAAGTGAAACTGATACCTGCCTGGGTCAGAGGCCCCTCCCTTCTCCTCTCCACTGTATACACAGAGTACTACAAAACCCAGGGAGATCCTGCCGCCCACTCAGGCACCATAGAGCTGCCGATCGCTGCCTTCCACCTCCTCCCACCTCTCCTCACTGCACTCTAAACGGCCAGCCAGAGGTGCAGGGGGGATGCTGGGTCTTGGGGGCCCCCCCACAGCGGCGGGGCCCTAAGCAGCTTGCATAGTGTGCCTATAGGGCCGATCGGCTCTGGTTGGGGGTCTGCACTGTGGGGGTGGTGGGGGGGGGTCTGCACTGTAGCGAGGGGGTCTGCTATTTAGTGGAGGGGTCTGTACTGTAGTGGGGGGGGAAGGGGGGGGTTGCACTGTAGTGAGGGGTCTGTACTGTAGCGGGGGGGTCTGCGCTGTAGCGGGGGGGTCTGCGCTGTAGCGGGGGGGTCTGCGCTGTAGCGAGGGGGTCTGCGCTGTAGTGGGGGGGGGGGTCTGCGCTGTAGCGAGGGGGTCTGCGCTGTAGCGAGGGGGTCTGCACTTTAGTGGAGGGGGTCTGCACTTTAGTGGAGGGGTCTGTACTGTAGTGGGGGGGGGGGTCTGCACTGTAGCGAGGGGGTCTGCACTTTAGTGGAGGGGTCTGCACTGTAGCGAGGGGGTCTGCAATTTAGTGGAGGGGTCTGTGCTGTAGTGGGGGGGGGGTCTGCGCTGTAGTGGGGGGGGGTCTGCGCTGTAGTGGGGGGGGTCTGCGCTGTAGTGGGGGGGGTCTGCACTGTAGCGAGGGGGTCTGCACTGTAGCGAGGGGGTCTGCAATTTAGTGGAGGGGTCTGTACTGTAGTAAGGGGTCTGTGCTGTAGTGGGGGGGGGGGTTTGCGCTGTAGTGGGGGGGGGGGTCTGCGCTGTAGCGAGGGGGTCTGCACTGTAGCGAGGGGGTCTGCAATTTAGTGGAGGGGTCTGTACTGTAGTAAGGGGTCTGTGCTGTAGTGGGGGGGGGGGGGTCTGCGCTGTAGTGGGGGGGGGTCTGCGCTGTAGTGGGGGGGTCTGCACTGTAGCGAGGGGGTCTGCACTGTAGCGAGGGGGTCTGCACTGTAGCGAGGGGGTCTGCACTTTAGTGGAGGGGTCTGTACTGTAGTGGGGGGGGGGGGGTTTGCACTGTAGTGAGGGGTCTGTACTGTAGTAAGGGGTCTGTACTGTAGTTAGGGGGTCTGCACTTTAGTGGAGGGGTCTGTACTGTAGTGGGGGGGGTTTGCACTGTAGCGAGGGGGTCTGCACTGTAGCGGGGAGGTCTGCACTGTAGTGGGGGGGGGGTCTGCACTGTAGTGGGGGGGGGTCTGCACTGTAGTGGGGGGGGTCTGCACTTTAGTGGAGGGGTCTGTACTGTAGTGGGGGGGGTTGCACTGTAGTGAGGGGTCTGTACTGTAGTAAGGGGTCTGTACTGTAGTTAGGGGGTCTGCACTTTAGTGGAGGGATCTGTACTGTAGTGGGGGGGGGGTTTGCACTGTAGTGAGGGGTCTGTACTGTAGTAAGGGGTCTGCACTTTAGTGGAGGGGTCTGTACTGTAGTGAGGGGTCTGCGCTGTAGTTGGGGGTCTGCGCTGTAGTTGGGGGTCTACGCTGTAGTTGGGGGTCTGCGCTTTAGTGGAGGGGGTCTGCACTGTAGCGAGGGGGTCTGCACTGTAGCGAGGGGGTCTGCACTGTAGTGGAGGGGGGGGGGTTGCACTGTAGTGGAGGGGGGGGTTGCACTGTAGTGAGGGGTCTGTACTGTAGTAAGGGGTCTGCACTTTAGTGGAGGGGTCTGTACTGTAGTAAGGAGTCTGCACTTTAGTGGAGGGGTCTGTACTGTAGTGAGGGGTCTGCGCTGTAGTGAGGGGTCTGCACTGTAGCGGAGGGGGTCTGCACTGTAGCGAGGGGTCTGTACTGTAGTGGGGGGGGGGTCTGCGCTGTAGTGGGGGGGGTCTGTACTGTAGTGAGGGGTCTGCATTGTAGCGGGGGTCTGCACTGTAGCGGGGGGGGGTCTGCACTGTAGGGGTTCTGCACTTTAGGGGAGTCTGTACTGTAGGGAGAGGGTGTGCCCTGTAGGGGGTCTGTGTAACATGCAGGGGGTCCAGAACTATTGGGGGGTGTCTGTGTAACATACAGGCGTCCAAAGCTGTGGGGAGCTGTGTAACGTAAAGGGGTCCAGAGGTGCAGGGTACTGTGTAATGTAAAGGGGTCCAGAGGTGCAGGGTGCCGTATAATGTAAAGGGGTCCAGAGTGCTGTGTAATGTAAAGGGGTCCAGAGGTGCAGGGTACTGCATAATGTAAAGGGGTCCAGAGGTGCAGGGTGCCATATAATGTAAAGGGGTCCAGAGGTGCAGGGTGCTCTGTAATGTAAAGGGGTCCAGAGGTGTGGGGTGATGTGTAATGTGAAGGGGTCCAGAGGTGCAGGGTGCCGTATAATGTAAAGGGGTCCAGAGTGCTGTGTAATGTAAAGAGGTCCAGAGGTGCAGGGTGCTGTGTAATGTGAAGGGGTCCAGAGTGCAGTGTAATGTAAAGGGATCGAGAGGTGCAGGGTACTGTGTAATGTAAAGGGTCCAGAGGTACAAGGGCTGTGTAATGTAAAGGGGTCCAGAGGTGTAGGGTGCTGTGTAATGTGAAGGGGTCCAAGGTGCAGGGTGCTGTATAATGTAAAGGGATCCAGAGGTACAAGGGCTGTGTAATGTAAAGGGGTCCAGAGGTTCAGGTGCTGTGTAATGTAAAGGGGTCCAGAGGTGCAGTTGTGAAGAGGGAGTACACAGTAGTGACAAAAAGATATTGAAGGATGCAGGGGGCACAATGTGATGTTTTTACATTTCAAGGTGGGGGGGTGCCAGGTATAGGATCTGCCCCGGGTGACAAATGCTCTTGGTATGCCCCTGCGGTAATTTCAGTAACAGCACAGAGAGAACGCGCTTTCAGAGTGCTTGAGTTGCTCTCTCTCTTGCGCTCTCTCTCTCTCATTTATCTCTTTTTTCCTCACTCTTATTCTTTCTTTTTTTCTCTCTTTCTCTCTCTCTTTCAATCTTTATTTATTTATCTCTCTTTCATTGTTTTATGAAAACGTTTACAGCACAAGCATTTATTTGTTTATCTCCTTCTCTCTCACTCTCTCTTTCATTATTTATTTATCTATCTGGTGGTCACTGGTAGGCAGCACTGTTGTGCAATGGCAGATGGCACAGAAGAGCATTGACTCGCTGATCACAGAGCACACCGCGCGCCCTGTAGGGGGCGCACAGGCCGCTCGAGCACAGGAGGACGTCCAGGGACGCCCTCCCGGCAATTCAGGTCTGCGCTGTAGCTGTCTTTCGGCTATAGCACGGGTCTGTAGTGTTTAAAACTCACATTGTCTTTGACTAATGTTTTTTTCTTTATAGGTCACATATCAATACATTGTTTTATGTAAATGTTTACAACACAAGCAGACAAAATAAAGTGTCTCTTTCTAAATACATTTACTGCATATGTTTTTTTTGTTATCTTGTATTCAGTGTCCCATACATTACACACACCCCATGTGATAGAGGACATATTCGACTCCAGAGGCCCTTAAAGACCTCATTTAAATTATGTAGAAAAAAGAATGGTCAGTTACAGGACGTCCCATACACTGAGCATCAGAGCCGGTACAAGGGGTGGGCAGAAAGGGGCAAGTGCCCTGGGCGGAGTGTTAGAGGGGGCAGATTTCAGTGCCGTCTTTAACCCAGGGCACAAGCAGCGGCCCCTGGAGCCCACGCTGCCTTAGAATAGTTCTCCCGGTGTAGCATTTTACAGCTGTGCCGTTCTCCCCCCGTTTGCTCTCCCGGCCAGGTTAACTCAAGCGGCCACACTGACAGGGGAGGAGAACAGCTGCGGGCTGTGTGTGTGTAAGCGCCGACTCGTCCTTCTCCCTCTGTCAGGAGCTACAGGTCGGAGTGGCTGGCCTGTGACAGGGAGTGAGGCAGAGCAGCGCGTCCGTGCTCCCCGTCCCGTCACCCCCCCCCCCCCCAGACTTCTATAGCACAGCACAGAACAGAGTGAAGTGTTCTGGCTGTATGCTACAGATCTGAGACTCTTTCAAGGGAGGATTACACTGGTGGCTGTGGATGGAACGGACGTGAGGTGGGGGGGTGTTGGATAAAGAGAGGGGGGGTACAGAGGTGGATATGGAAGGGGGGGGGTACAGACGTGGATATGGAAGGGGGGGGGTACAGACGTGGCTGTGGAAAGGGGAGGTACAGACGTGGCTGTGGAAAGGGGAGGTACAGACGTGGCTGTGGAAAGGGGAGGTACAGACGTGGCTGTGGAAAGGGGAGGTACAGACGTGGCTGTGGAAAGGGGAGGTACAGACGTGGCTGTGGAAGGGGGGATACAGATGTGGCTGTGGAAGGGGGGGATACAGAGGTGGATATGGAAGGGGGGATACAGAGGTGGATATGGAAGGGGGGATACAGAGGTGGATATGGAAGGGGGGATACAGAGGTGGATATGGAAGGGGGGATACAGAGGTGGATATGGACTTTGGAGGCGTATAACGATCTCATTTCCAATAAGTAGAAAAAAAGAATGGTCAGTTCTAGTAAAGGACATCCCATTCACTAAGCACACCTCATTTGAAACCATTTTACTGTAGCGTTCTGGAGATATAGGCCTCCAAAGTCGAATAACCTGGCATATCTCCAAAATGCTACAGTAAAATGGTTTCAAATGAGGTGTGCTTAGTGAATGGGACATCCTTTACTAGAACTGACCATTCTTTTTTTCTATTTATTAGAAATGAGGTCGTTATAGGCCTCCAAAGTCGAAAAACGTGACATATCTCCAGAACGCTACAGTAAAATGGTTTCAAATGAGGTATGCTTAGTGAATGGGACATCCTTTACTAGAACTGACCATTCTTTTTTTCTACTTATTGGAAATTAGTTATTTATACACCTCCAAAGTCGAATAACGTGACATATCTCCACAATGCTACAGTAAAATGGTTTCAAATGAAGTGTGCTTAGTGAATGGGACGTCCTGTATCAGAAGTGACCATTCTTTTTTTCTACTTATTAGAAATTAGGTCGTTATAGCCCTCCAAAGTCGAATAACGTGACATATCTCCAAAATGCTACAGTAAAATGGTTTCAAATTAGGTGTGCTTAGTGAATGGGATGTCCTGTATCAGAACTGACCATTCATTTTTTCTACTTATTAGAAATGAGGTCGTTATGTCACGTTATTTGACTTTGGAGGCGTATATCTGCAAAATGCTACAATAAAATGGTTTCAAATGAGGTGTGCTTAGTGAATGGGACGTCCTTTACTAGAACTGACCATTCTTTTTTTCTACTTATTAGAAATTAGTTATTTATATATCTCCAAAGTCGAATAACGTGACATATCTACAAAATGCTTCAGTAAAATGGTTTCAAATTAGGTGAGCACGGCTGGGCAGATTTTTTTTTTTAAAGTTTTTATTGAACAATTTACATTTTTAACATAGTTCTGCAAGTTACAAGGCAATACTGGAAAAATGCATAAAAACAAAGAAATGTGGCTTATACACATATAGACACAGCAGATCAAAAACTTATTCCAATAGCCACCTCTGTATCCCCTCCTTCCACAGCCACCTCTGTATCCCCCCTTCCATATCCGCCTCTGTATCCCCCCCTTCCATATCCGCCTCTGTATCCCCCCTTCCACATCCACATCCACCTCTGTATCCCCCCTTCCATATCCACCTCTGTATCCCCCTTCCATATCCACCTCTGTATCCCCCCTTCCATATCCACATCTGTATCCCCCCTTCCATATCCACATCTGTATCCCCCCTTCCACAGCCACGTCTGTAGCTCCCCTTTCCACAGCCACCTCTGTATCCCCCCTTTCCACAGCCACGTCTGTACCTCCCCTTTCCACAGCCACGTCTGTACCCCCCCCTTCCATATCCACGTCTGTACCCCCCCCTTCCATATCCACCTCTGTACCCCCCCCTCTCTTTATCCAACACCCCCCCCACCTCACGTCCGTTCCATCCACAGCCACCAGTGTAATCCTCCCTTGAAAGAGTCTCAGATCTGTAGCATACAGCCAGAACACTTCTCGGCACTTACACACACACAGCCCGCAGCTGTTCTCCTCCCCTGTCAGTGTGGCCGATTGAGTTAACCTGGCCGGGAGAGCAAACGGGGGGAGAATGGCACAGCTGTGTTTGTAAATGCTACACCGGGAGAACTATTCTAAGGCAGCATGGGCTTCAGGGGCCGCTGCTTGTGCCCTGGGTTAAAGACGGCACTGAAACCTGCCCCCTCTAACACTCCGCCCAGGGCACTTGCCCCTTTCTGCCCACCCCTTGTACCGGCTCTGATGCTCAGTGTATGGGACGTCCTGTAACTGACCATTCTTTTTTCTACATAATTTAAATGAGGTCTTTAAGGGCCTCTGGAGTCGAATATGTCCTCTATCACATGGGGTGTGTGTAATGTATGGGACACTGAATACAAGATAACAAAAAAAACATATGCAGTAAATGTATTTAGAAAGAGACACTTTATTTTGTCTGCTTGTGTTGTAAACATTTACATAAAACAATGTATTGAGATGTGACCTATAAAGAAAAAAAAAAAACATTAGTCAAAGACAATGTGAGTTTTAAACACTACAGACCTGTGCTATAGCCGAAAGACAGCTACAGCGCAGACCTGAATTGCCGGGAGGGCAGAGAGAGAGATAAGAATAATTAAGAATTCAAGAGAAAGAGAGAGCGAGAGAGAAATAAACACAGACAATATGGGCAACTCAAGCACTCTGAAAGCGCGTTCTCTCTCTGCTGTTACTGAAATTACCGCAGGGGCGTACCAAGAGCATTTGTCACCCGGGGCAGATCCTATACCTGGCACCCCCCCACCTTGAAATGTAAAAACATCACATTGTGCCCCCTGCATCCTTCAATATCTTTTTGTCACTATTGTGTACCCCCTCTTCACAACTGCACCTCTGGACCCCTTCACATTACACAGCACCCTGAACCTCTGGACCCTTTACATTACACAGCCCTTGTACCTCTGGACCCCTTTACATTATACAGCACCCTGCACCTTGGACCCCTTCACATTACACAGCACCCTACACCTCTGGACCCCTTTACATTACACAGCCCTTGTACCTCTGGACACCTTTGCATTACACTGCACCCTGCACCTCTTGACCCCTTTACATTACACAGTACCCTGCACCTTTCGATCCCTTTACATTACACTGCACCCTGCACCTCTGGACCTCTTTACATTACACAGAACTCTGGACCCCTTTACATTATACGGCACCCTGCACCTCTGGACCCCTTTACATTACACAGCTCCCCACAGCTCTGGACGCCTGTATGTTACTCAGACACCCCCCCCCAACAGTTCTGGACCCCCTGCATGTTACACAGACCCCCTACAGGGCACACCCTCTCCCTACAGTACAGACTCCCCTAAAGTGCAGAACCGCTACAGTGCAGACCCCCCCCACAGTACAGACCCCTCACTACAGTACAGACCCCCCCCCCCCACAGTACAGACCCCTCACTACAGTACAGACCCCCCTCGCTACAGTACAGACCCCTCGCTACAGTACAGACCCCTCCACTACAGCGCAGACCCCCTCCACTACAGCGCAGACCCCCTCCACTAAAGCGCAGACCCCCTCCACTACAGCGCAGACCCCCTCCACTACAGCGCAGACCCCCTCCACTACAGCGCAGACCCCCTCCACTACAGCGCAGACCCCCTCCACTAAAGCGCAGACCCCCTCCACTAAAGCGCAGACCCCCTCCACTAAAGCGCAGACCCCCTCCACTAAAGCGCAGACCCCCTCGCTACAGCGCAGACCCCCAACTACAGCGCAGACCCCTCCACTAAAGTGCAGACCCCCCCCGCTACAGTACAGACCCCTCCGCTACAGTGCAGACCCCTCCACTAAAGTGCAGACCCCCCCCGCTACAGTACAGACCCCTCCGCTACAGTGCAGACCCCCAACTACAGTGCAGACCCCTCCACTAAAGTGCAGACCCCCTCGCTACAGTGCAGACCCCCTCGCTACAGTGCAGACCCCCTCGCTACAGTGCAGACCCCCTCGCTACAGTGCAGACCCCCTCGCTACAGTGCAGACCCCCTCGCTACAGTGCAGACCCCTCCACTAAAGTGCAGACCCCACCACTACAGTGCAGACCCCTCCACTACAGTGCAGACCCCGCCACTACAGTGCAGACCCCTCACTACAGTGCAGACCCCTCCACTAAAGTGCAGACCCCCTCACTACAGTGCAGAACCCCTCACTACAGTGCAGACCCCCTCACTACAGTGCAGACCCCTCACTACAGTGCAGACCCCCTCACTACAGTGCAGACCCCCTCCACTAAAGCGCAGACCCCCTCCACTAAAGCGCAGACCCCCTCGCTACAGCGCAGACCCCCAACTACAGTACAGACCCCTCCACTAAAGTGCAGACCCCCCCCCCGCTACAGTACAGACCCCTCCGCTACAGTGCAGACCCCCAACTACAGTGCAGACCCCTCCACTAAAGTGCAGACCCCCTCGCTACAGTGCAGACCCCCTCGCTACAGTGCAGACCCCCTCGCTACAGTGCAGACCCCTCCACTAAAGTGCAGACCCCCCCTCACTAAAGTGCAGACCCCTCCACTAAAGTGCAGACCCCTCCACTAAAGTGCAGACCCCTCACTAAAGTGCAGACCCCTCACTAAAGTGCAGACCCCCTCACTACAGTGCAGACCCCCTCACTACAGTGCAGACCCCCTCACTACAGTGCAGACCCCTCCACTAAAGTGTAGACCCCCTTCACTAAAGTGCAGACCCCTCCACTAAAGTGCAGACCCCCTCGCTACAGTGCAGACCCCCTCGCTACAGTGCAGACCCCCTCGCTACAGTGCAGACCCCCTCCACTAAAGTGCAGACCCCTCCACTAAAGTGCAGACCCCTCACTACAGTGCAGACCCCTCCACTAAAGTGCAGACCCCTCACTAAAGTGCAGACCCCTCACTAAAGTGCAGACCCCCTCACTACAGTGCAGACCCCCTCACTACAGTGCAGACCCCCTCACTACAGTGCAGACCCCTCCACTAAAGTGTAGACCCCCTTCACTAAAGTGCAGACCCCTCCACTAAAGTGCAGACCCCCTCACTACAGTGCAGACCCCCTCACTACAGTGCAGACCCCTCCACTAAAGTGTAGACCCCCTTCACTAAAGTGCAGACCCCCTCACTACAGTGCAGACCCCCTCACTACAGTGCAGACCCCCTCACTACAGTGCAGACCCCCTCACTACAGTGCAGACCCCTCCACTAAAGTGTAGACCCCCTTCACTAAAGTGCAGACCCCCTCGCTACAGTGCAGACCCCCTCGCTACAGTGCAGACCCCCTCGCTACAACGCAGACCCCCTCGCTACAACGCAGACCCCCGCTACAGCGCAGACCCCCGCTACAGCGCAGACCCCCGCTACAGCGCAGACCCCCAACTACAGCACAGACCCCCAACTACAGTACAGACCCCCAACTACAGTACAGACCCCTCCACTAAAGTGCAGACCCCTCCACTAAAGTGCAGACCCCCCCCCACTACAGTACAGACCCCTCCACTACAGTGCAGACCCCCTCGCTACAGTGCAGACCCCCAACTACAGTGCAGACCCCTCCACTAAAGTGCAGAACCCCTCTCTACAGTGCAGAACCCCTCGCTACAGTGCAGAACCCCTCGCTACAGTGCAGACCCCCAACTACAGTGCAGACCCCTCCACTAAAGTGCAGACCCCTCCACTAAAGTGCAGACCCCCTCCACTACAGTGCAGACCCCCTCACTACAGTGCAGACCCCTCAACTACAGTGCAGACCCCTCCACTAAAGTGCAGACCCCTCCACTAAAGTGCAGACCCCCAACTACAGTGCAGACCCCCTCGCTACAGTGCAGACCCCCTCGCTACAGTGCAGACCCCCTCGCTACAACGCAGACCCCCTCGCTACAACGCAGACCCCCGCTACAGCGCAGACCCCCGCTACAGCGCAGACCCCCGCTACAGCGCAGACCCCCAACTACAGCACAGACCCCCAACTACAGTACAGACCCCCAACTACAGTACAGACCCCTCCACTAAAGTGCAGACCCCTCCACTAAAGTGCAGACCCCCCCCCCACTACAGTACAGACCCCTCCACTACAGTGCAGACCCCCTCGCTACAGTGCAGACCCCCAACTACAGTGCAGACCCCTCCACTAAAGTGCAGAACCCCTCGCTACAGTGCAGAACCCCTCGCTACAGTGCAGACCCCCAACTACAGTGCAGACCCCTCCACTAAAGTGCAGACCCCTCCACTAAAGTGCAGACCCCTCACTACAGTGCAGACCCCCTCACTACAGTGCAGACCCCCTCACTACAGTGCAGACCCCTCCACTAAAGTGCAGACCCCTCCACTAAAGTGCAGACCCCCAACTACAGTGCAGACCCCCAACTACAGTGCAGACCCCCTCGCTACAGTGCAGACCCCCTCGCTACAGCGCAGACCCCCTCGCTACAGCGCAGACCCCCACTACAGCGCAGGCCCCCTCGCTACAGCGCAGACCCCCTCGCTACAGCGCAGACCCCCAACTACAGCGCAGACCCCCAACTACAGCGCAGACCCCCAACTACAGTACAGACCCCTCCACTAAAGTGCAGACCCCCCCCCCACTACAGTGCAGACCCCCCCCCCACTACAGTGCAGACCCCCAACTACAGTACAGACCCGCCTCCCCCTCCTCCTGCATGCACAGCCCTGTGTAGAAATAACGGAGGAGGGGGAGGCGGCTTCACTCTGCTCGGCTGACAGCCGCTGTAGAGACTGATTAGAGCCGAGACCAGAGAAGGGGATCGTTGTGCAGACTGCCCTCGCAACACCCCCCCTCCGCAAAGATACTACCTCGGGGCGGGCTGTGTGATGGGTGTGTGTGTGTGTTTTCTGTCATTACCGTACTCATTGTAATAGGCGCGCGCACTTTTTTTATGGGGCGGCTGGCTAGACCGTGTATTTGCAAACCACGGCTGGCTTGACCGCAGTGCCGTTACGTCTCTTTTGCTGCGGGTGTCACGTGTTGCACGTAGCTGGCAGAACGAGGCCACGTGACTTCAAAGGAGGCAGTGGTGTCCCTAGAGGGGGCCATGGCCCCCCCAACATTATACTGTGCCCCCCTATGTGCCCCCCCAACTAAAAATAACAGACACTGGGAATGCATGGGGACAGGTACGGACTAAGCCGCTGTGTTGCTGGCTCCAGCTCCGCCTCCACCTCCTGAGTCTATTCCCGGTTACTGGTTGCTATAACCGCCTTTTGTCTAGCAACCAGTGACGTCAGAGCCGGCATTGGCATTGATGTCTCTCTCTCCCCTCCTTCCTCTCTTGCACTGAATGATACGATCTGCTCCTTCTCCCCCTCCCCCAGGGCCGGACTGGGAATAAAATGCAGCCCTGGAAAAAATTTCATACCAGCCCCACAGCATTATTATACCAGCGCAACAGCATAACGTCATTATTTCCTGGTTCATGAAAGGGAAAACCATACATTTTAAAGCACATTTGAAGAGTATATTATATATAGATAAGACAGATATGAAATCACATAGGGCGCATATATATATATATATATATATATATATATATATATATATGTGAGTGAGTGAGTGAGAGCTTAAGAGAGCACTGGTGGGGGAGCCAAAAAGAACAGGGGTGGAGAGCACTGGGGTGGGGGGGCTGGAGAGCACCGGGGGCAGAAAGAACAGGGGTGGGAAGCACAGGGGCTGGAGAGCACTGTGGGGGGGGGGAGCACGGGGGGCTGGAGAGCACTGTGGGGGGTGGGGAGCACTGGGGTGGGAGCTGGAGAGCACCGGGTGCAGAAAGAACAGGGGTGTGGAGCACGGGGGGTGCTGGACAGCACTGTGGGGGGCTGGATAGCACTGGGGTGGGGCCTGGAGAGCCCCGGGGCAGAAAGAACAGTGGTGGAGAGCACTGGGGTGGGGGCTGGAGAGCACGGGGGCAGAAAGAACAGGGGTGGGGAGCACGGGGGGGCTGGACAGCACTGTGGGGGGCTGGAGAGCACCGGGGGCAGAAAGAACAGGGGTGGGGAGCACGGGGGGGATGGACAGCACTGTGGGGGGGTGGGGAGCACTGGGGTGGGGCTGGAGACTCATGGGGAGATCTGGAGAGCACCAGGGGCAGAAAGAACAGGGGTGGAGAGCACGGGGGGGGGGGCTGGAGACTGATGGGGAGAGCTGGAGAGCACTGTGGGGGGTGGGAAGCAGGGGGGGGCTGGAGAGCACTGGGGTGGGTGGGACGCAGGGGGGGGGGGCTGGAGAGCACTGTGGTGGGTGGGAAGCAGGGGGGGGCTGGAGAGGGATGGGGAGTGCTAGAGAGCAGGGGAGGCAGAAAGAACAAGGATTGAGAGAACTGTGGGGGGGGGGGGGCTAGAGAGTGTGGTGGGGGAGGAGAGCACTGGGGGGGAGCATAAGGAGAAGGGGGGGGGCAGTAAAAGAAGTTGGATAGGAGGAGAAGCAGTGGGGCTGCATATAGAGGAGATGAGCTTTCTATATTCCTCCATGCAGCCGCTAATTCTCCTCCTCTCCCTCCTCCAAGCATTCAGCGGCTGCATGGAGGAATATAGAAAGCTCATTTGCTCTTTATGCCGCCCCCCTGCTGATCCCCTATCCAGGCACACATATATGGCTGTACTCACAGCCATCTCTCCTCCTGTGATCTCGGAGCTGGCCGGGTCTATGTTCTGCGGCCGCGCACCGCGCTGTAACACGGTCCCGCCCCCATAGACCGGCTCATGTGATAGGTGGAACACTGATTCTCTACTATCACATGAGCCGGTCTAGGGGGGGGCGGGACCGTGTTACAGCGCGGTGCGCGGCCGCAGAACACAGACTCGGCCAGCTCCGTGATCACAGGAGCAGATGAAAGGGGATTAAGGGGAGCACCGCAGCCGCAAAGCGGCCCCAGGGCAGGCAGCCTACCGGGAAATATCCCGGTAGGCCAGTCCGGCCCTGCCCTCCCCTGTGTGTGTACCGCTGGAAGTGTGAGCTCCTTAGCTTCATACTTGACTTCCGTGGAGAGGGAAGGGGGAGAAGGTGCAGATCGTCTGTATATCATTCAGTGCGAGAGAGACATCAATGCTGAGCGGCTCTTAGCTGTTCCATGCAGAGACAACCCCCCCCCCCCCCCAGCATCAGTCAATTTCACAGCAGCCAGGCTAGTGTAGCCTATCAGCTGCCAGAGCCGAACTGCAGATGCTGGATAGCGGTATGATGTCGGGAGGGAGGCACTATCCTGAGCTTCAGCTACCTATTGGCTGGGAGGGCAGCAGGGGGTGGTGCTTCTGCCTCCTCAGCCAATGGGTACACACAGTGCATTGTCCATCCCTGCAAATTCATCCCGCGGGTTTCCAGAAGCTGCAGAAGTTCCTGCAATGATGGAGGTGAGAGGAGAAAAGTTACTTTCACTTTCTCCTGATACATCGGCATCTTTCACCCCAGCTTTACTTTCCTCCCCTCTGTGTACTACATGGCTCCACATTCTCCTGATAAAACTATGCAGTGATCAGACACTCATACGCCGATCCTCATCCCCCTCCCCTTTCCAGTTCACTATCTGCTGTTACTTTCTGCTCTCCACTCCCATAAATCTGCACTAAAAACATTCTGCAGCCTCCAGTCTCAGATTTGGGCATTCCAAACTAGGAGTCCACACACTGACTGTGTGCCTGACACCCTTTCATTCCCAGCTTATTTCCAAATGTTCTGCAGCCTCATACATTCTTTACAGTCCTTTATATATATATTTTTTCTTTCAGCCAGCAGGCTAGTATAGTACTAGAGTGAGACTCAGACTGCAGATGTTGCTACAATATACTGCCCTTACTACTTTTGACAAGATTAGTAAAAGTATACGGTGCAAACACTGTCTGCAGCCATGAAAGATACAGCCACAGCACCTGTGATCATCATTATCATGCTGATGATCACACTGTACAGCCTATATACAGTACCGTCACATGAAGTACAGTGTAATCATCAGCATGATAATGATGATCACAGGTGCTGTGGCTGTATCTTTCATGGCTGCAGACAGTGTTTGCACCGTATACTTTTACTCCGGGCTTTTTTTCAGCTGAAATGTGGCACACCTGAAATCTAAACTCTGCACACGTAGCACACCCTGTACTCTGCACACGTAGCACACCCTGGACCCTGTACTCTGCACACGTAGCACACCCTGGACCCTGTACTCTGCACACGTAGCACACCCTGGACCCTGTACTCTGCACACGTAGCACACCCTGGACCCTGTACTCTGCACACGTAGCACACCCTGGACCCTGTACTCTGCACACGTAGCACACCCTGGACCCTGTACTCTGCACACGTAGCACACCCTGTACTCTGCACACGTAGCACACCCTGTACTCTGCACACGTAGCACACCCTGGACCCTGTACTCTGCACACGTAGCACACCCTGGACCCTGTACTCTGCACACGTAGCACACCCTGGACCCTGTACTCTGCACACGTAGCACACCCTGTACTCTGCACACCCTGGGTATGGGTATAGAATTGCGTTTTATAGTTGGCCCCCCTACTTTTGTCTCTGTCCCCCCCATGTGCCCCCCCCCCCCCCCCCTAAATATGAAAGCTGGAGACGCCACTGCTTTAAAATCTTTTTCTAGGAGTACATCACAAGGACAGATTCCTCAGTGCTTACTACAAAACCAAGGCTTAGTGGAGCTGGGAGAGGTTATACCTGTAGAGGGATTATTGTCTTTTTTTTAGCCAGCATCCATCCACTTAAAAGTAAAGCCTAATATCTTACTTCTCGCTCACCCAGGATTCCTCAGCTTAGCATGACCAGGCCACATCCATAAAGCAAAGTGTCCGCATCAATCAAATAATAGTGACATCCGTGTCAAAATCTCCAAGGTAGTGTGAAGTGTATCCACGTCCTCACCGAAAGTGTATAAATTGCCTGCTTACCAGAAGGTGATGACTGCCACAGCAGTCTCACCCAGCCTTAGGAAGTAAGGTCTCCCTCAACCCTTAGGATACTGTTAACGGCACTCTGGAACTCACATGTGTTGAGGAGAGTATTTCAGATATGCAAAACAAAGGAAAACTCCCATAGTGTAATATGCAAGAAATTTTTTAATGAAAAAAGATAAGATTGCACTTACAACAAAATGGTCGTAAGAGCGCCAAATAAACGAATATTACAGCCAAGCGGATGTACATCAAAGTGCGGTGTCTTCTCGTTCTACTTCCTAGATTGCGCCCCCCTCCACCGTCTCGGAACGAACATGATGACGTCTCCATCAAGGCCCCCTCTACGCATTTCGTCAGCAATCGGACATAGTCTGGGGATTGCTGATGAAACGCGTAGGGTAGGGCCTTGACAAATTTAGATGCTGCGGCATGACCTTAAACAGGCTGTTTATCCACGAAAACCCTCCAATGTAGCTGAATTTAAACACTTCTGAGAAAGGTGGGCCAAAATTCCTCCATATCAATGGGAAAGACTTCTTGCCAATTATCACAAAAGGTTTGATTGCAGTTGTTGCCGCCAAGGGTGGCACAACCAGTTATTAGGTTTGGGGGGCAATTACTTTTTCACAGCACTGTGCAATGCAGGAACAGCAGTCTTGTACACAAGGAAGACATAGGGCCTGCCTACATTCTGGGAAGTTGGAGAGCAGGGACAAGCACTGGCTGCCAGTGGAGCCAGAAACAAGGTATTTGTACTTATTAAATCCCCTTTGACAAAACAAGCATTTAATCCATGCAGTGCAGGATTACTACATGTGTAAATGTTAAAGCAGCTGGGAAGTTGGGCTTTAAATACACCCTTGCATTCCATAAATTTGCATAGATGGCTTGGCAAGCCCAACAAGCTGATGACTATGAAGAGTAAATCTGATTTTACTTACAAGTCCACATATTGTATACACAGGGTGGCAGCTCCTCTCCTGGACCTACAGTCTTACAAGAGACAATCCTCGCAGACTCAGAGGTCCCCGTCACTGAGCACATAGAAGAAGCTGAACCAAGAGCAGTAGCCAAAGCCCTGCATCTAGTGTCCAGTGGAATATTACACTTAGGAGCCGACAACCACATATCCTGGAGGACTGAAGACTGAAAACAAGGCTGTATTGTGTATTAGTGCATTATAACTTTGCCTATTACCATATTGGACTAACAAGACTCCAGTTGTAGCAGGGTCTCTGCAAATGCTTTTTAGGCTCCATTCACATGATTAGTCATGCGATTCTGGACAGCAAATTTGCATGGCAAGTCACAGCTCATTATTTTCAATGGCACCCAAATCAGTGCAATTTAAAGTCACAGCGACTTTGACAAGGTGCCTGCAGTACTTCGTGTGACTTCGATCGAGTGAGTGTAAAGTCGGAACAAAGATGAAAACGAAAGCAGCGCCCAAGTTGCACTGGAAATTGTGCAAATTTGGAGTCGCACTAGAGCCAATTGAGCCTTACTGTTTGTGTATCTTGACACTGGCAGCAAATCACCAACAGGCTTTCTATAAAGGGCAGAGAAAATATACACCTGTTTTTATGCGTGTCCCCCCCCTCTCTGAAGAAAATACTACAGAATACTACATGCCAGGAGAGAACGCCACACACCTTACTTATCCGCCCAGAAAAGGAGCAATTTGCGCATGAAAATTTTCTGTGTTTGTGACAACTCTCCACTGAGAGGATTGATGTAAACACAGAATCACTTAGTGTACCATGGCCCTGTCATCAAGTAGAACGATAAAGACATATTGTTGTGTTGATGTCTGTACTTTTTTGTATGTATTGCATTACTACAAAAAAATAAATTCGAGAAATGAAGGTATATCTCAGAAGGGAAAAGGACAGGCAGCAAATGTATGTATACACACATACATATATACATACAAACACACACACACACACCTTCTTAGATATACCTTTACTTCTCGGGTGTGGGTGTGGAGATATATATATATATATATAAATAATCATGCTAAGAATCACATTTTTGGGGGGCAAAAGATAAATGTAAAGCCTCTTTTGCCAACAAGCCTTTGCTCTAAGCTCCTGGGAATGTTGCAATGTACACTGCACGGGGCATGTACCATGCAGTGTGTCCATCGTATATATGCAAATCTATGATTATTGGCATTAAATAAAATGTGTCATGAGCCTAATACTAAATTGGCTTCACTTTATCTGTTTTGGACTTCACATATCAAAACATATTACGAAGAAAACGGGGGGAGAAAAAAAAAATAAAAAAAAAAATAAAAAATAAAAAAATAAAAAAAAACACAAGATGTACCAAACCTCATATGTACATTTTTATTATAACAGAGGTTTGCAAAAGGTATGTACAGCTAGATTACCAATAGCAAAATATGTATTGTACAAGAATGACACAGAATGTTCTATTTAACCACATGCCGACCGCGCTATAGTCGAAAGACGTCTACAGCGCGGTCGGGTTTCCCTGAGTGGACGTCCTACGGACGTCCTCCCAGAAACTTGCTCCCGCACGCCCCCTGGGGCGCGCACTCGGGAACATCCGTGACCGCCGGGTCCCGAGGACCCGGCGCATCACGGATCACGGTAAACAGCCGCTGATAGCGGCCGTTTACCACGTGATCGCTCCTTTAAATGACGGAGCGATCACATGTACACAAACCGGCGTCACGACGCCGGTTCCTCCCTCTCCTCTGTACAGAGAAGGGAGAAGCGGAGAGGGGGAGAGACGGGACCAGCGCGGTGGGCTGGATGTGTAGTGCCGCCAATACTCTGCCAATACTCTCTTTAAGGCTGCATTCACACCTGGGCGTTTTGTAGCTTGAAGCCTGAAGCTACAAAAGCTAGAGGGGAAAAAAATACATTATTCTCTATGGAGATGGTTCACATCTCCACTCCAAAACGCCTGAAGCCCTACGCCTGAAGCTCAAAACAAGTTCCGGACCCTTTTTGTCGCGCGAATCGGGCAGATTTGGACGTTTTTATTCTTTTTACATTGGTGACTTTTGCTCTGCACAAAATTCGCGGCAAAACGCGGTAAAAAAAACGCCGCAAATCGCGGTAAAAAACGCCGCAAAAAAACGCCGCAATTCGCGCGATTTTCTGCCTGAAAGGTGTGAATGCAGCCTTATAGAAACAAAGAATTTTTTTTCTAAAAGAAACCTGGAGGCCACCTTTGCTGACTTTCTAGTCTAAAGATGCTACCTGCTTGTTGTCATACTTATCCTCTTAAATCAGTACTTTGGAACCCAGACGTATGTAGATAAGGACTTACAAATAAGCAGATCAGAAAATTGCAAAATTTCTAACAGTTCATTGACCCACAGTATTCAAGCCTGAGAATTTGTGTTAGGGCCAGGCAACCAGTATTTAAAGCCCAGTTGAACTCCCAGAAAAATTGGCACAATAATTCTAAAGCTGAGATATGCACAGGGATTCAAAAAGAGGAAATCAAAAACAGAATGTACACAATAGATGTGCAGACATTTGGGAATTTACTTTTTAAAGTGTAATTAAACTCTCTCTCACTCAACATTACCCATGTTTAATCCCTATGCTGGTACCATTAGTAAATAGATAGAAGGTAAATTATATTTACTTGGTTTCAGTTTTAATTTTTTATTTTTTTTTCAGTTGCTTTCTGGTTTCCTGGCCTAGGCCAAAAGGTTATATATTCCAGGAGTCGTCATCTTCTTTCATCTGGGAGGAGGGGTTTTATCAGCTAAGCACACCCTCCGGCCTGCATGCCTGAGCCAAGTGCAGATGGATTCCAGGAAGTAAATACTACATGAATCATCTGCCCTTTCTCAAGATGGCCACAGCTGGAAAAGCTAGGGGGGTGTACTACAAAGTGATTTCTCAAAAAACAAAAGCATGGAGACAAATGGATAATAGGAGTTTGCTCTGGCAGGTAACTAGTATTGTTAGAAGCAGGTAAGAATTAGCAGCCACTGGCTTTCTCACAGTACAGGTTTCCTTAAAGTATCCTCCTTGCCCATAGCAACCAATCCAATTTCTTTGCTCCAGTTTGCAAATCTGAGCTCCAGTGATTGGAGGGCCATTTCAAGTACGGTCGCGTCATCCGAATGGTCAGTGGGGTACTTGCTACACTGCATAATATTACCCAGATCATCCATAGCAACCAATCAGAATACTGCAGTCAGCTCATTAAGAACAGTACAGGTGTGGGTTTGGTTGCTACCGTCACAGCGCTTTGCATTCTTTACTAGAAGGCGGCTGGGAGCATCTAGTTTTTGTTGGAAGGAGTCCTGTCCCAGCAGATTTTACCATCTGCTCCCAACTTCACCACCCCACTGGCCACAAGTTGCAAGGCCGCAGGAAAAGCTCGGTGCTCGGCCTTCTTAACCCTTTCAGACAAAGTCTCTTCTGTGTCCCCAAACTCCACTGGAACAGCCTCTTGAAAGACGATGGCCCCGGCGTCAACTTCCTCCTATAAAAAACAGTCACAGCACATATGGTAGAAGATTTATAGGAGCTCTACAAATGGAAGCAGAGATTTAACATGCTAAAGTGGTTGTAAAGCCTTCTGATTTTTCACCTTAACCACTTCCCAACCGGCTCGTGTACATACAGTACACGTCCGCAGGTTGGCTCTCATGCACAAAACGACGTACATGTACATAAGCTCCTTTAGGAGGACCCCATGCGCATGGTCGGCGGTTGCAGGGACGAGATAGAATGGGGATCTGTGTGTGATCTGTAAACAAATCCCGGTTCTGTCAAGAGAGGAGAGACAGATTGTGTGTTCCTATTAGTTAGAAACAGCAATATGTCTCCTCCTCTAGTCACTCCCCCCCCAGTTAAAACACATACTGAGGGAACACATTTAACCTCTTGAAAAAGTGTGCCATCTGTCCGCCGCAATGTTGTAGTCCCGATTAAAAAAAATAAATAAAAAAAGCTGATGATTACTATTAAAAAAAAAAAAAAAAAATTATATATATATATATATATATATATAATATATATATATAATATATATATATATATATTATATATTATATATATATATATATATATATATATATATATATATATATATATATATATAATAAAAATGGCATAACTCTATCCCCCATTTTGTAGACACTATAACTTGCGCAAACCAATCAATATACGCTTATTGCGATTTTTTTTTTTTTTTTAACATTAATATGTAGAACATATATCTACCTAAACTGATGAACAAATAATTTTTTCACTTTTTTGGGGGATATTAAATTAGAGCAAAAATTACGCCCCCCCCCCCCCCCCCCAATTGTTGCTCTTTGTATATAGCGCAAAAAAAAAAAGAGAAACGCATAGGTGATCAAATACCACCAAAGAAATGCTCTATTTGTGGGGAAAAAAAAAAAAAAAAAGGACAATTTTGTTTGGGTACAAAGCCGCACGAACGCGCAATTGTCAGTTAAAGCAAAGCAGTGCCGCGTCGCAAAAAATGCTCCGGTCATTAAGGGGGTAAAACCTTTGGGGCTGAAGTGGTTAATGCATTCTACACGTTAAAGGTTTTTCACCTTCTGTGCTGCAGCTCCCTCCCAGAACAGGCAAGTATAGGCATGCTTATTTTAATATAAAAAAAAAAATAAAAAATAAAAAATCAAAGCGAAACAAGGCTTGTTAAATTAACATGTCAATTTAAAGGCCTAGCTGACCTTTCTAACTAGGATTAATGTTACATCCAAATAAAGACCTTGTACACATGGGCACCGAGTCCTAGACACAACACAAAGAAGTAGCATTTTAGGAGCAGTTGGGAACATTCAGCATATTTTCTGATGGAAAAAACGCTCCAAGAAACTCTACAAAAACAAAATTGTTTTTCTACTACTACAAGTTGAAGCACAAAAAATGCTAATAGCCTAAATAATAAAAAAAAAAAAAAAAAAAGAATTGCAATAAATTTTTTTTTTATCAGCCCTGTTGGGGGGCTTTGGTGAGATATCAGGGGTCTTAACAGACCCCCGACATCTCCCCTTTGAGACAGGGAAAGAGACTAGGGACTCGGCTGCACTGAAAAGGAATGGAGAGAAGACAGCGGCTCCTCTCCATTCATAAACTGAAACATATTAACCGCTTCCCGACCGGCCACTGCATATATACGTCAGCAGAATGGCACGGGCAGGCAGAATCACGTACCTGTACGTGCATGTGCCTGCCCGTGGGTCGCGCGCGCGCCGCTAGCGGCGCGCTCCCGACCCGGTCGGGAGCTCCGTGACCCCGGCCGCGGGACCAGCAGACCCGATCGCCGCTGGTATCCGCGATCGGGTTACGGAGCGGAAGAACGGGGAGAGGTCTATGTAAACAAACCTCTCCCCGCGCTTCCTACACTGACTGTCAGTGATCGGCGGTTCCCTGTCATCGGGAACGCCGATCAATGACGTCAGAAGTACAGCCATGCCCCCCTACTGTAAAAAAAAACACAATACGTCACACTGACTCCTCCCCGCCCCTAGTGGTTAACCCCCTAACTACAACTGTCATTTACATAGGAATCAGTGCTATTTAAATAGCACTGATTGCTGTATAAATGACAAATGTCCCAAAAATGTGTCCGCCAAAATGTCGCAGTCACAATAAAAATCGCTGATCGCCGCCATTACTAATAAAAAAAAAAAAATATTAATAAAAATGCTATAAAACTATCCCCTATTTTGTAAACGCTATAACTTTTGCGCAAACTAATCAATAATCGCTAATTGCGATTTTTTTTACCAAAAATATGTAGAAGAATACGTATCGGCCTAAACTGAGGAAAAAAAATGTTTTTTTATATATTTTTTGGGGATATTTATTATAGCAAAAAGTAAAAAATATTGCATTTTTTTCAAAATTGTCGCTCTATTTTTGTTTATAGCGCAAAAAATAAAAACCGCAGGGGCGATCAAATACCACAAAAGAAAGCTCTATTTGTGGGAAAAAAAGGACGCCAATTTTGTTTTGGAGCCACGTCGCATGACCGCGCAATTGTTAGTTAAAGCGACGCAGTGCCGAATTGCAAAAAGGGGCCTGGTCCTTTGGCTGCCAATTGGTCCGGGGCTGAAGTGGTTAACAGTTTGCGATGTTTTAGTTATGTGAATGGACAGAGTCAGTACTGACTGTCCATTCAGAAAAGTAAGAAGCCGGATTTACCGGCTCCTACCTACGCTCTCCAACCTTGATATAGGTGGGGTGGAGGAGGAGAACGGGAGGGGGACAACAGCATGGAGGGGGGCGCGGAGGAGAGCGGAGGGTGACAGCAGCATGGAGGGGGAACACGAAGGGGGACAGCAGCAGAACGGAGGTATCGGGACAACCCTATTAAGAATAGTTTGTGTACCTACAATGAAAACAAGAATGATAATCCTAGAGGAGTTCTACAAGGAAAAGAGCAGAGCTAGACACTTACTGCCACAAAATGAACCGTACATCCGGTGACTCGCACTCCCGCTTCCAAAACCAGCTTGTGTGCATGGGCTCCTTTAAATGACGGTAACAGCGATGGGTGGACATTAAGAATCTTCCCTGCAGTCATAGAACAGATTTATAAACAACAGTAGCCACTATAAAAAACTTACCAGATTATAATATACATACTGTAGATCAGAGGTATATTGGATTTACATTAACGTAAAAAAATATATTTTGAAGCCATACATCCCGGGGGGGGGAGGAGAGAGAGAGAGAGAGAGAGAGAGAGAGAGAGAGAGAGAGAGAGAGAGAGAGAGAGAGAGAGAGAGAGAGAGAGAGAGAGAGAGGGAGGAGGGGAGAGAGAGAAGAGAAGAGGAGGAGGGGAGAGAGAAGAGAGAGAGAGAGGAGAATAGAGAAGGAGGTTTTTCTCAGCTAAGCACACCCTCCAGCCTGCATGTCTAAGCTAAAGGCAGTTGAATTCCAGGAAACCCAATTGCTCTTACTCAAGATGGTGGTGTCTAGAAATTCTAGAGGGTGTTTTTCAAAGTAATTTCTCAGCATGGAGACATAGATAAATGGGCGAGAGCTTTAAAATATTACTTAAAATCGCCTTTTCAGTTTGGGGTGCACAAATACAGTTTAGTTCTGCTTTAATTTTACAATGCAATTCATAAATTCCTCCTTCAGTTGCTGTGAAATTGAAAACCGGACCCTAATCACTTATTTATGCAAATGGGTCTCAAATCTGCCAGTTGGCTGCCCAGGCACAGCGGTCACAAAAACCTGGCAAAGAGACTTTTGTAAAAGAAAGTCAGCCTGATCTGCAACCCCAATTAGACTAATAAATATTTCCCCATGAATTTGGCAATAAACATCTCTACATTCCAACTCAAAGTTAAAGAATATACATAATGGGGTTGATTTACTAAAACCGGAGAGTGCAAAATCTGGTGATTCTCTGTATAAAAACCAGTCGGCTTCCAGGGTTTTTTTTTTTTTGTCAAAGCTTAATTGAACAAGTTGAAGTTAAAAGTGGATTGGCCGCCATGCACAGCTGCACCAGATTTTGTACTCTCTAGTTGTAGTCAATCAACCCCAATATGTCAAAATACAAGTACATTTGCGGATCAGCTTATACAAATCAAATAAAAAAAAAAAAAAGGACAGACTGTGTGCTTAAAAAAAAAAAGGTAGGAATCACTATAAATCACTCACCACTCCACTTCCTGACGAAGGGTCCTGACAGAATCCTCATGAAGCCGGCCAAACACACAAACTGGATCGAGAATTCCTGAAGAACCTTATCAATGGCATTGTCAAAGTCTTCCCGGCTACTGTACTGCCTGTGGTCGATGACCTGAATCGTGGAACAAAATTTGTGGACTGAGACTTTGTGGGCTGCAACCTGAAAGCAGTCATATCAATCCTTTGCTTTAAACTTTAGGCCAGTTTGCGCCACAAAAAAAAAAAAAAAAAGCGTTCCGGATGCATTTCTGCATGTGCGTCTTGGTGCGCTTCCGGATGCATTCCAGGTGCTCCCCCCACTATACTAGGGTCCAGTGTGTTTTTGGTGTGGTTCACTGAGTTCCAGTACAGGAAAAATGCAGCCTGTTTTACTTTTTTTCTGGAACCGGCGACACTGATGTGAACTAGGCCATTGGAAACCATACAACCTACTTTCCATGCGTTTTTGATGCAGAACAAAAAAAAAAAAACACTGGACTGCATGTGGTGCGAACTGGTCCTGAACCCAGCCTAACCTCCAGTCTTGCCCAGTTGTACTGAAAATCTGCAGTAGGTCAGATATATCCCACCTCATTTCCTGAAAGTGACTAGGAGCCACACACCAAGTCAAGACCTGCTGTATGATAGTGAATGGCAGTCTCAGCCTGGACCCCTGCCAGGCCACACCCAACACGTTTCACTTCGCTCACTCACGGTGGCCATCCCCGTAAGCTCTGGTGGGCGGAGTGAAATGTGTTGGGGGCCTGGCAGGGGTCCAGGCGGAGACTGCCATTCACCATCATACAGCAGGTCTTGACTTGATGTGCGGCTTATGGGACACCCATCACTCTTCACCACTGCATGGACCATAGGTTATCTCCCTTCCAGGCCAGCAATCAACACGGTGGGCAGAGGACTTCTTTCCCATACAGCTGAGCTGGACCGGCGCACACACACACACACACACACACACACACACACGGTTCCCACCTCATTTCTTGGCTGGAGGACATCCAGCATCATTCAACTCAAGACCACCCCCCTCCCCACACTCCATCCCCACTGACTGTCCTTGGCCCTCCCCTTTCATTCACTGGACTTCAGTTAATTTAATCATGAAGGCCGAGCAGCATGTGTAGGTGTTACCTAGGGTGGTCTGCAATTTTCAGGAAGCTACGTGCAGCCCCTCTCACTAGCCACGATGATTGCATAGAGAAGCACAGAGACCCACAGATAACATCACCAGGTCTAAAATAAGGTATGCAATGAAAATGGAAGGTTCAGGATTGGGCTAATGGCAGATTACTGCAGGGAAAGCGATGTGCCAGTCAGCTTTCATGGAGCTGGTGGTCTGACTTTGTACAGCTAAAGCACAAGTTGCTTATCCAGCTGAAGAGCTTACCTACGGCTGATCACTTTTCCTAATATACATGATGATCTGTCACAGATCAGTCAGTACTTCAATTACAACAGTTGGTCAAAAGCTGCTTGCAAAGAGATTTTTTGACCCAATGGTAAATCTCGAACAGTATGATTAAAGATAGTTACTTCCAATCCTGAGATTTCCCCAACAGAACTTTCTGCCGCTAGATGCCCTCAGGCTGATGGCCAGCATAATTTAACCCCCTTTCCTCTGAGCTCAGGTGGTCTTTGACCCACCCCCAGCCTGTGACTGGACAGTGAAAGAAGAAGCAGCATAGTGATGAGCTCATCTGTCAGTCACTCCGTTTTATCATCCTATCAGCATGCTTCTTGTCAGGCAATAAGCAAATTGGCTTCTTTACTGCTTTTACCTTTCACACGCCAGCTCTGATGTACACGGGAGCCTTATATGCTGTGTAATTCTGCCCACGGGGCTAAACTTACAAATAATTCAAAATGCGCTGAATGTGGGTTATATATTTTATACACACACACACACACACACACACACACACACTCGTACGTAAGTGAATTTTTCTAATATATTTCCATGGGAACACGCTGTGCAGATCTGTGTACATGGGACCTTACAGTTTCTATGTAAAATTGCATTTCTTCCCTTTCTGTAGCCCTTAACCTAAAAAAAATGTTTGTACATAAAAAACATAAGTGACTTAAAGCGTTTTTTTTTTTTTTTTTCCTTAATTAAAATTATAAAGAAGAAATGTTTTACACAAACGTTATATTTACCTGCTCTGTGCAATGGCTTTGCACAGAGCGGTTCTGAACCGCCTCTTCGGGGGTCCCCCACCAGCACTCAATGTTCTCTTCTCTGTGTGCCAACATAGGAAGACGTTTCCTACGGTGGCACACCTGTGGGCTCGCTCCCGAGGCAGGCTGTGTGCATCTATTGACACATACAGCGTGGCTTGGCCCTGCCCCACGTTCTCTGCTCACAGGATTTAGTTGACAGCAGCGGGAGCCAATGGCTCCCTCTGTGAGCAGAGAGATGAGGGCCACTGCAGACAGGCACAGAGCTGGATGGAGATCGGGCTCAGGCAAGTATAAAGGGGGTTGAGGGGGCAATACAAACACTAGGACATTTGCCTTAATGCAGAGAATGCATTAGGGTAAAACATGTCCAGGCTTTAGAACCACTTTAATAGAAAGGAAAATTCACAAAATAAAAAAGTTGCACTTTTCACATACAGATTTTTTAGACAAAAAAGATGTTAATATTAGGGACATGTCCCGACATTCATCTGCTCACGGATTCTTATACATAATCTAATATAGAAAATGTAGTAATATAAAGGGTAGTTTTCTAAGTCAATGGCTTTGGAAACTATTTCTGATTGGTTGCTTTGGATTATTATACCGGATATACTCGAGTATAAACCGAGTTTTTCAGCACATTTTTTTGTGCTGAAAATGCCCCCCTTGGCTTATTCTCTAGGCAAGCACTTTTCTGCAGCAGAGAATGAAATTTTCCAAACCGATTTGGGGGCCCTGTATCCCAAATTTGGTGTGCAAACACAGTGGAACTAGCACTACAATATATCCAAAGTTGGGGTTACTAGCACCAAGTGGCCCCGAGATACGGGGCCCCAAAATTGGTTCGCAAAATGTCATTCTCTGCTGCAGAAAAGTGCTTGACATTTTCCGAACCAACTTTGGGGCCCTGTATGTCGGAGCCCCAGCTGGATATGTTGTAGTGCTAGTTCTACTGTGTTTTCACTCCAAATTTGGGGTTCCTAGCACCAAAGTTGGTCAACTGTGTCCATCTGCAGTAATGTCATTTCAGGACCCTTTGGGTCCAGAGACCCCAATTTTGGCTGCAGATATGGGGCATCTAGGAACCCTTAACTACCAGGTTTGAAGTTCGGGGGACCTATGGCTGCAAATGGGCACAGTGAGGCTGCAAATGGGAATTGTTGACCCTCTTTTCCACTTACAGTAGTTGCGCATTTCTCACCCTAGGCTTATACTCGAGTCAATATATTTTCCCAGTTTTTTGTGGTAAAATTAGGTGCCTCGGCTTATATTCGGGTCAGCTTACACTCAAGTATATACACGGTACTTTCCACAGCCTCGCTGAGACAACATCACATGACAAGGGAGCCAGCCAATCACCTTTGTTGGAATACCAGCTGCCTCTGCCTTCTGCAGCCCCGCAACTCCGGCCTTGTTGGAGATCACCAGAGTAATGTGGGCAGCACTGGTGGGAGATTTGGTGCTCCTAATTATTGCCTCCATATTGGTACCTTTGGTAAGAAAAAGAAAAAGACTAGATTATTATACAAGTTAGCTTTTAGCTTTATAAAGACGACTTAAAAAAATTAAAAAAAGATGGAGCGCTAGAAACGCAGCTAGTGCGATATGGAAACAGTTCCAAGGTCCAGGAGTGCCAGTAGGCAAAGTTCATTCACTGCTGCGACCAGACCAGGGTTTAGGGGTTCTGGTCTGCATCAGTGTGGACAGCCAGCTGTAAAGAGCAGAAGCGACACTGTGGATATGTGTCAGTTAAAATTCAATGTTTAATAAAAGTAAGATCAACTCACATTTTGGTGAGATATAATGTGCATGGCCAAGTAGCTTGGGCTCCTGTAGTCCAGCAGGTCCCGGCAGTGCCGGTGGTTCTCAAGGCTGAAGACGTTCACACAACAAGCACGTCAGCGGTGATGGACGGGAGGCATGGTTGAGCGTGTGTTTGGAGCATGCATGCTCCTTCATCAGGCATGATGCCTAATGACGCGTGCTCTGAACGCGAGCTTGACCACGCCTCCTGTCCAGCACAGCTGACGCGTTTGTTGTGTGAACGTCTTCCAACTCTGGAACCACCGGTGCCGCCAGGACCTGCTGACCACCACCGCTGCCCAGCTGGATTACAGGAGCCCAAGCGACTTATGCCATGCACATTATATCTCACCAAAATGAAAGTTGATCTTACTTTTATTAAACATTGAATTTTAACTGACATACTGCACTCAGAGTGGCACCGTTCCTCGATCACAAATAAGACATATTAAGTTTGGCAACTTTGGGATGACTTTAAAAAGCGGTTTCTGCTGTCACTTCCACTGGCAGCTAATGGAACACAATCTGTACTTCATTAGCTTTAGTGGGGTGCAGCCAAGACAACATAAAATCGAATAGAAACCCTGATGATTGAAGAGAGCAGGTCACACAAAATGTTACCGGATCGGAGGATTGTCAATCCCCCTATGCAATCACTATAAACGTTAAAAAGAAAAAAAAGAAGGAGGGGGGGCGACAACATGCCAACTCACCCCTACGTACATTATGTTGCACCTACATACAAGTAAGACAATTGCACCAAGTTACCGGTCACTGCACAGGCAACATGACAGCAATCATTCTAGGGCAACCATTTAGTGTGAACTCTAAACTGATGACATGTAAGGACTTTAATTCATAATCTTAGGACAATATTTTTGTACCAAAGTTTGTGGTTTTCTCACAGACTTGCACAATTTTAGGGCTTGACATGTTGGGAGTCAATTAACTTGGCAAAACCTCATCTTTTATCATTTTTTTTTTACAAATGTATCATCTTTTATAAAAGTTACCAAGAAATTGGGTAATATTGTGTTTGTGTGCAATAAACTTATTATTAGTGTATTTATTTTTTCACTGAAAAGGTGATAAACCTCAAATATCATGCAATTTTAAAAAAGTAGAACTGCCGCCATTTTATTCCCCAGTGTCTCTTTCAGAAAATATGTTAAAAGGGGTTTTAACTAATCTTCAGGCCTAAAAGGAACAATAAAGTCTCAAGGTTTCTCATCTCAATGTATTCAGGTGAAAAACCTGTGCTGCAGCTGCCCCCCATAGCCTCTCTTTTTCTTACCTGAACCTGATCATTTCAGCGATGAGGACGAGCAGAGCAGCTCCAGCTGCTGTCTCGAGTCCTCATTGGATAGATTGATGGCAGCGGGAGACAATGTCAATCAAAAACAGTGACACGGGAGCCAGGAGGCACGCCGTCTGTGTCAATGGATGCAGCAGGACTTGGGATCACGCCCACGCGGGTGCACCCTTGGAAAATGGCCCTCTGTGGGGGCACTCAATGAATAGGGGGAGCCAGGAGCGCTGCTGGGGGACCTCAGAAAAGGAGGAGGATAGTGGCTGCTCTGTGCAAAACCCTTGCACAGAGCAGGTAAGTGTAAATAATAATAAAAAATAAAAAAAAACACAAGCCTTCAATCAATTTAAATGCTTACCGGTCCCAGAGATGAGAACGGCCACTCTGGTTCTTCCTTCAGTTCTCTGGTCCTGTCCATTACAGACAGATGGGATCACATATTTCTGCAGCTGTACATTCGTCCCGAGCAGAGCTGCCGTCAGATTTCGGACTTCCACACCGCAAGAATCTATCAGAGACAGACAATAAGTCACTTTCTCAGGCACTCCTCACATGAAAATTAACTACATCTAAAAATGATCACAACTAAAGTGCCATTTCTATTCAGTGCAAGTTGATGCCAAATTTTGTAGCAACATGTCAGATTTTATATAATCTTCTCCTTAGATTAATTTTCTGCATACAATTTTTCAGGCCTATTTTCCTTTGCTGCTAAAAGTTTTCATTAAAGTTTTAGTCTTCCTTTTGCAAAAAGTTGGAAACGTAGCACTATTGAATCAGTGTGCATGTACATTTGTTGCAATAAAATCTGCAGAGCATTGCACCCTCGATCAGTGCACTTCAATTTATTTATTTTTTCTCCACCTCAGTTCTATACAGAGGTTTGTTGTCTCACAGACATGCACACAATCTTAAGGCTTGACACGTTGGGAGTCCATTTACTCTGCGAAACATCTTTTATAAATTTACCAAGAAATTGGGTAACATATCGGGTTTGTGTGCAATAAATTGATACTATACTGGAGCTACAGACTTGCTGTTATGGAGCTATAGAAAGTGCGGCTGGACTACAGAGTGGTGCGACATCACTTGCACTGCCGAGTCCAGCTGTCCCTCTCAAGCTTCGACAAATGACTAATTATACCCAAAAATCACACCTGGCACCTGTCTCCAAAAACGGACATTACTTGAGGGAGGAGGTAGGGATGGAAAAAGGGAGGCAAAAGGAAGACAGCCAGTTGCATGGGCACAAGCCCTGTGACCGGGCAGAGGAGGGAGGAGTGATACAGACCTAAGTAAGCAGATGGGATATGCAAGTATTCCCTTTGAGCGATCCCGCACCTGGAGAAAGCAATTGTGCGATTGGAACTACTTTGCTGAAATCAAAGAACAAAATGCTTAACCACTTCATCCCCGGACCAATTTGCAGCCAAAGGACCAGGCTCCTTTTTGCGATTCGGCACTGCGTCGCTTTAACTGACAATTGCGCGGTCGTGCGACGTGGCTCCAAAACAAAATTGGCGTCCTTTTTTTTCCACAAATAGAGCTTTCTTTTGGTGGTATTTGATCACCCCTGCGGTTTTTATTTTTTGCGCTATAAACAAAAATAGAGCGACAATTTTGAAAACAATGCAATATTTTTTGCTTTTTGGTATAATAAATATCCCCAAAAAAGAATATAAAAAAAAACATTTTTTTTCCTCAGTTTAGGCCGATACGTATTCTTCTACATATTTTTGGTAAAAAAAAAAAAAAAAAAAAAAAAAAAAAAAAAAAAAAATCGCAATTAGCGATTATTGATTGGTTTGCGCTAAAGTTATAGCGTTTACAAAATAGGGGATAGTTTTATAGCATTTTTATTAATATTTTTTTTTTTTTACTAGTAATGGCGGCGATCAGCGATTTTTATTGTGACTGCGACATTATGGCGGACACATCGGACATTTTTGACACATTTTTGGGACATTTGTAATTTATACAGAAATCAGTGCTATTTAAATAGCACTGATTCCTATGTAAAATGACAGTTGTAGTGAAAGAGTTAACCACTAGGGGGTGGGGAGGAGTCAGTGTGACGTGTTGTGTTTTTTTTACAGTAGGGGGCGTGGCTGTACGTTTGATGTCATTGATCGGCGTTCCCGATGACAGGGAACAGCCGATCACTGACAGTCAGTGTAGGAAGTGCGGGGAGAGGTTTGTTTACACAAACCTCTCCCCGTTCTTCAGCTCCGTAACCCGATCGTGGGACACCAGCGGCGATCGGGTCCGCTGGTCCCGCGGCCGGGGTCACGGAGCTCCCGACCGGGTCGCGACCCACAGGCAGGCACATGCGCGATCACGTACGTGATTTTGCCTGCCCGTGCCATTTTGCCGACGTATATCGGCGTTAGGCGGTCGGGAAGTGGTTAATAAATAATCACTCGGGGAGCTAGATTGGATTTGGACAACGGTGCGATTAAGCTTCCCAAATTTAGGTGAATCATGGTCTAAAAATGTAGACCGAGCCTTCAGTGGATAACTAATGTTTCCCAAAAGCACAACAATGCGTGGCATACACTGCACTCCATTATTCATTTTAAATGGCACCTCAATGTACCTTGGCAAAGTAACACATTGCACTTCCATCGTCTGAATTTTCTGGATTGTGGTGTTGGAAAAAATTCTGCATTATAATGGGCCCTTCTCTGGTCTCCATGCTACTGGCATTCTACACACGTGGAGAAAAAAAAAAGCACCCGTGTTTGGCTCCTGTGCACCCCTGTGCCTATAAGGAGGGGCGGGCTCCCTCCAGGCTCAGCTGCCTATCCATTATAATGCATGCGCTTCTACTGTGGTGGCTCTCCTATATTTAGAGTAAGGACTACAAAAAATACCGGGGGGTCTTGGCGGGGCTTTGTAGCTTACGCATGCATTTGCAAATGTGTGCAAACTAAATCCCTGTTTTTACCACATATTATTAGGATAAATTCAGTTGGTTGCAGACTGGTGAGTAAGCAGAGCTGGAAATTTCTTTGGTTTGTTTTGCATGCATTTCCCTTCCATGTGCTCCTTGCTGCAAAGGCCAGTTATAGGTGGGGCAGTGGCCATTTGTTTGTCCTGCGTTTGGCTAGCCTGTGCCCGGCATGGATGTGAAACATGGACTCTGCCCCCATGATGGAAGGGGAAGTTAACCTATTCTGTTCCAAGGAAGACAAACTCAATTCAGAATATATAGTAGTGGACAGGTGGGCATAGACAACATTTGTCTGGGTGTCAGGCACATAGCACCCTATAAAGCAGCTTTTTTTGCAAGGAAAGTGGTGTTACTGTAAACGGTTTTCAGTTGTTTTGACAGAGCTTCCCATTCTAAATACACCCCTGCTTTAACCCCCCCATAAATACAAGACCTGCAGGACGGGACGTCACTTCTCCGATGATCCAAGCATCCTCTGCAGGCTGGAGATCTCTCAGAACCTCCTCAGCTCGTGTTCTCTCCACTACCAAGATGGCGCCAATACCACAGTTAAAGGTCCGACTCATCTCCTCCTCTGACAGACACCCCTGCTTCTGCAGCCAGGAGAATATTTCTGGGACCTTCCAACAAAAAGCATCTGAAAAAAAAAATGAAAAAAATTCAAATAAGAAGGGAGGGTCACATGCGTTAGCCAGAAGCATGAACACCATGATAAATAGAGATCATGGCCTTTGGGGTAGAAGTCTGAAACTGCAAAATCACTCATTCAAGGAACTTAAAAAATATTTACCAATGTAATTAAAAGAATATTCACGAATGTGCTTAAAAAATAAAAAAAATTTAATAAAAAAAAAAAAAAAAGGACCTCTACTTTTGCTGGGTAAAAAATAAATAAAAAATAATCCCCTCTGGGTGATATATGTACATTTCAGAGAAACAAAAAGGTAGGGAGTCTGCAACAATGTTTGTTATTTTGAAGAAATAGTTTCACCATGTAATTGCAGACCAATTCTTCCATTAAATCTTCTGCCCTTGTTTTAACTTTGGATAGACAGACATTAGCCTAGGCTTAGAACATCATGCACAGCTCTCCCTCTCCTGAGAGTTTGCCAGGAAGGGAGGGGGGATGAGTCATAAGAGGGCCAATAAGAGCTGCAGAGCTGGAGGTGTGTAAATCCAGGAAGCGAACAGGCAGCAGCTTCAGCTGCCCACAGTTAAAATGGCTGCAGCCAGACTTGGTGGAGGGAGATTTTTGCAGCACATTTGGCAAGTACAGAATCACAGTATATATAGAAGAATATGCAAAGTGGTTGGAGGGAAGCTTCAGAATGGCAAAGATGCTTTTATTACAAATTATGTGAGCAGACTGCAGTTCAAAACAAAAATAAAACATTAGGAAAAAAAAAAAAAAAATGTAACTCACCTCTAAATGCCTGTTGCTAGGGGGTCCCTCGTAGTCTGCCTCCTTCAGTGCCCGGGCTGGTGACATCACTTCCCCTTGGCGCATAAGGGCTCCCTCCCTCCTGTCAGTCATCTGGGACACGTGACAGGCCCCAGATGACTGTGCAGCCAATCACTGCGCCGCGTGTGCAGTGGGTGCCCGGCTGTGAAGCCACAGCTGGGTGCCCACAGTTGCAATGCCGGTGCCGCTGAGCAGAGGGGGCGAAGAGCGGGGCTTCGACCCCCCGCATCGCTGGACCCTGGGACAGTTAAGTGTCCGATTATTAAAAGTCAGCAGCTGCAGTATTTGTAGCTGCTGACTTTTCATTTTTTTTTTTCCCAGATGGAAACTCCTCTTTACACACACACACACACACACACACACACACACACACACGGCCAATGCCCCTGGAAGAAAAAATAATATAATACAAAACATTCTCCAATTGGACAAGGTGAAGAGTGCGACATCACCCTGCCTCTCTACCACATCCAGAGAATGCCTTTATTCATTCATAAAACACAAAGCATTCTCTAAATGGCACCTGTGCCGAGTAACCAACCTCCCATGTTCAGAATACAGCAGGGCAGTCACCCAGCATGGGACCGGGAAGCAAGTGGAGATCACTGGAGTAGCAGTGTCTAGGGGCATCAAGTACATAGTTACCTTGGTCCAAATTACCTATAATATCCATCTCCATACCTGGAATTCATTCTAAATAACAGAGCTCCAAAACATCAACAGGGTTTTTTTTATTATTGGTATGATTATGTACACTCAGAAGCTGTGTGACACTTCCCCAGTTATTGTAACACAAGTTTGACTATTTAGATGCTGCGTAAAATGCCTTAATTGCAGTTGGATATACAATATTTTGATATAAATTAACTGTTAGGATTTAGTTGACATTTTTTTCCTTTTACCTAAATTGACTCCGAGGGATGAAGGCAGAACCCTGGGAATGTTCTCCAACAGACCTCCCCCAGTGATGTGCGCATAGGCTTTCACATGGCCCGATCTTAAAATGGGTAAGACGGTTTTGCTGTAGATTTTTGTTGGAGTCAGTAAAATCTCACCTGTTAAAGAGAAAAAAAAAAATAAATAAAATAAATTTATATATTTTTTAATTATAAAAAAAAAATACATTAAAAAGGTTATAAAGACATTAAAAGCGTTTGTTAACCCCGCCAAAAAAAAAAAAAAAAAAAAAGGAAGGATCCTGTTCCCTGCTAAGGATCAGCTCTGGCGTGTTTGCATAGGGCACGTGCAGAGCCCGCTAGGAAGTCGGCACTGCAGAGCGCTAATCACAATAAGTGAGACATTTTCCCGATACACCACTGCAGAGATCGGGAAATGTCTCACTGCCTGCGATTAGCACAGCACAGTGCCGACATCCTGGCGGGCTCTGCACGTGCCCTATGCGAAGACGCCAGAGCTCAACCTTATTCCCTGCATGTTATACAGCACAGTGCTTGTGCTGTGTCATTTGGCCCCCTGCAACACCTGTAATACCTGACTGATCCGGCCTGACTATACCCTCCCCCCTGTACTCTGACTCCGATGCATCAGGGCTGCTGAGCCCTCACCCCCCCCCCCCCCCCTGTCTGCTTGCATCAGTGCCCGCCCCCACTGCTGCTGCTCTCATATCTGCAGCCAAATCCTCCCATCCTTGCTACTTAAGCGTGCCTGTGTAATGTAAAAAAAAAAAAAAAAAAAAAATACAAATTTATATATATATATATATATATAACACACACACATACATACACACACACACACACGTATCTATATGATCGCGGCTCCTGGCTGACTGTCGGCTCTCCCCCACCCCCCTCGGCAGATGTCAGGTGGCCCCGCCCACTGGAACTGTGAGCCGAGAGAGAAGAGAGCCGACAAGGAGCTGAGCTTATATAGGTGCAATCCGGCAGATTTTTTTTTTTTATAATACACAGGAACACTTATTATGGTATAAAGGGGATGGGAGGATTTGAAAGAAGTGAGTTAACCACTTTAAAGAGTTTGTTACCCCGACATGTCATGTTTGTGATATGTGCCTGCTGTATTATGTACCTGTAATAAAAAATAAATAAATAAAAATAAAAAAGTATTAATTTCTCGGTGTGAAATCCCTGGTGTTCCTGGCCTGCTAGTCCCTCTGCTTTCCGATTAATAACTGACCACACTAAGCAGGAGAGCACACCATGGTCAGTGCTCCATCTATGCTGGGAACTCAGCCTGCTCTCCTCAAAATGATCACCCTTGTCCTGACATGCCCCCACTGCACAGCCATTCACTGGGAAGCTCAGTGTCCTGCTGCTTCTCCTCTCCCAGCTCTTATGCAGTGGAGAACAGAGGGCATGTGATCACTTATAAAAAAAAAAAAGTACTTAATGTGTGGCCAGCTTTGGTATCCAAATATCTTCCTTAACAAGAGGCTTCTGGCTGGATTATTTCATACTAGTGATCGGTTAACATTAAAACTTCAGAGAGGATCTGAAAGTTGTGTTAAATTTGCAAACAGTCATTACGCGGTTACTCCACGGATACAGCGCACACTCACCAAGTGTCTGCGTCCCACAGCCAAAGGGAGCTGAAGAGGAGAAGCCCAGGCCGGACTTCTCCAGAATCTTCCTCACCAGACTGAAACCATTGCTATGGACCCCGGAGGAAGCCACGCCAATAATCAGATCCCCTGCCGTGATCCTGTCCAGTAACGGCAGCATGTGGCCCCTCTCCACCGCTCCTACAGCGAACCCAGCCAGGTCATACTCCCCCAGGGCGTACATGCCCGGCATCTCCGCTGTCTCGCCCCCTGCCAGGAGAACAGAACATATTATACAACAACATTACCAAAATAAAAAAGGAGGAGTATCAGTAAGGCCCCTTTCACACTGGGGCGGTTTTCAGGCGGTACAGCGCTAAAAATAGCGCCTGTACACCGCCTGAAAAAACCGGCCCCATTCACTCCAGTGTGAAAGCCGGCGGGCTTTCACACTGGAGCGGTGCGCTAGCAGGACCGCAACAAAAGTCCTGCTAGCAGCATCTTTGGCGCGGTGAAGGAGCGGTGTATTTACCGCTCCTATACCGCTCCTTCCCATTGAAATCAATGGGAAACCGCGGGGATACCGCCCGCAAACCGCCGCTGCAGCGGCGCTTTGCGGAGGTTTTTAACCCTTTTGCGGCCGCCAGCAGGGGTTAAAACCACCCCGCTAGCGGCCGCATACCGCGGGTAAAACGATGGTAAAGCAGCGCTAAATATAGCGCTGCTTTACCGTCGCCGCCCCGCCCCAGTGTGAAGCCAGCCTAAGTAAAATCCAACACACAATAGATTTACAAAATCTGATAAGGGTGGCCGTTTCTGCAGGATTTAGGTTTCTTCGTATATCACTCCTATATTAAAGCTTAACCAAAACCGGTTTTTGAAAGAGCAGGGGAGGGTTAGAGCCTCATCCAGTTTTCATTGCCGTGTTCCCACTTGGGAGACTTCCCATCATTTCCTGCCAGGGCACGAAGCAATGGCAAATCCCTCCAATGGGGACACAAACTTTTGGAAAGGTTTTAATTTTTGCCTATGCCTTCCTGTCTTTTGGATGACATAAAATCCCCACCCCCATCCTCAAGCCATTTCATGCATGGGTGTCACAGGAAAGGTACGGCAAGTATCCACATAAATATATTACAACTAAAGACTGCAATAATGCACTGGACTTTGGGTTACACCCATGAATTGTTTTCTTATTAGTGCCAGACAAAAAAGTTTTGTCTTTTGTTACTCATAGGGCAAATATCCACAATGGGGCTACAGAATGATTTTAACCCTTTCCCACTCCAACATTAAAAAAATGTGCTTGTAAAGAAGGTAGAAAGCTTAAAGTGTTACTAAACCCACAAACGTAAAATCTGTCTGTATATGCAGAATAGCATGCATGTTATATTCACTGGAGGAACTTAAGGGGTTAATCCTATGCATTGTGTAAAAAGCCTCTTAGACACCAAATTGACAGATCCTTCCCTCCTGTACTGTATTTTGGCAAGGCCATACAATACATTGAGGGTAGCTGTCCTGCACATGCTCAGTTTAGTCTCTATTGCTGGAGAGAACATTTCCTGTTTCAGTTGAACTGTTCAGGTCACATGATGGGCATGTATACAGGCTGTATTGGAAATCTCCTCCTACCTGAAAACTGAGCTCTGGACAAACTGTGCAGTTTATCATGTGACCGTGGTATACAGATCAGCAAAAAAATTTTATATATATATATATATATATATATAAATATATATATATACATATATATATATATATATATATATATTATATATATATATATATATTTATATATAATATATATATATATATATATATATATATTGGCAGTATTTTAATGTATAAAGAAGATTTACAAGCAGTGGGCACTGTGGGGGGGGGGCAGAGGAATTATTTTCATATTACTGGGTTTAGTAACACTAGTATATGGAGAGACAAAGCTTGTTTTCCAGTTTTAAGTATAGTAGGGATGTTTGGAAACCGGTCATATAAGCTCGGGTCACACTACTACCACGACTTGGGATCCAACTTGTGAGGCCCCAAGTCATGCGACATGTGAAATCCCATGTTAGCCAATGAGAGCCTTCTTAAATTAGCACTACTGAAGTCACTCCGACTTTAGAAAAGGTTTCTGTACTACTTCAAAAGGCGGCTTCAATCTAAATTGGGCCCATAGGACTTTAATTTTTCTTGACTTTCTCCTTCAAGTCGAATTCTCATCTTAAAATAGGAGTTGTAAAGTCTCATTCTATGCATTAAGGTGAAAAACCTTCTGTGCTGCAGTTTCGCCATCTGTAATGCATTATCATCATCACAGCCTATGGCTCTTGGGGGCATATATACATAGACTCTATACATATATCTCCCCCCCCCCCCATTAATATAAATCAAAGTAAATCAATTAAGCTTCAATTAATCAATTTAGTGATTTAAAAGTCGATTTTGACTCTGCCAAACGATGGACTGTGGTAGAGCTTGGAACTTTTGTTGATCGGATTTAAATAATTAAACAAATTTCGGTGTTTGAATAAACATTCACATTCATTAAAAAGGATACATCATTTAACATTTATAACCAAGACTGATCGATATTTTCATTCAATCACAAAATGCTGGATAATACCACATATGGCATTTTTTGACATTCTAATCAACGATTAATCACTTGCTTGCAATTGCTCATACTTCAACCTATCCCAAATCGCTACATGTATGGATCCCCCTTTAGAGATGAATTTGTGTGTGCTGTTAGTTCTGTTCTGGCCAGGTGTCTGGAAGGCGTCATTTAAACCCTTTACCTTTTTTTTTTGGCAACCCTGACAACAGTTTGTGTTATGAAAGTTCTAGGAGTGTCTATCAGCATAGGGCTCAGGCAGGAGACATGGCGGTATGTTCCTATAGCCTGACACTTCCCCTCTTCTCTGACACTGTTATAACTAATTAAAGCGGTGTTTCAGCTAAAAAAAAAAAAAAAAAAAAAAGTCGCTGCTGACTTTTAATAAGTGCACTTACCCTCCCAGGGCGCCCGCAATGTCGTTCGTGGAGGCCGAGATGTCCCGCGGCGATCCGGATCCAGCGCCGCCATCCTCATTAAGGGAAACGGCTTTGCGCGGCCTACTGCGCATGCGCGAGTAGGATTTGTGAATGGGGAACGCAATGTGTTGTGGGACACAGTTCCCATAACACACCGCGCCCCATTCACTAGAAGACGGAAGGAGAGAAGATCACTGCGGCGCTGGAGGAGGCAGATTAGGACAATCTGCCTAGCAACAGGCATTTCTGGTAAGAAAAAAAAAAAAAAAAAAAATATATATATTTTTTTTTTTTCCCCATTTAAAATTAACATTTTTAAAAGTTTTTGTTTTCAGGGTGTCCCACCACTTTAAGGAGTGGCGATTCAGATTTTGGTGGACATGGTTTGGATGCCCAGGTGAATGGACACTTGCACTGAAACTCCAACCAAACATCCATACAAACTGATCTTGCTGGCATGAACATCTACCTCTAATCACATGCTATAGACGCATTGCAGTCACTACCAAGCATGCTGCATCAAAAGTAGACCTCAAAATACATGCCATAGCAATTACCAAGCTAGGGCTGCAACTAACAATGATTTTCATAATCGATTAGTTGGCCGATTAATCACCTTAAAAAAAAAAAAAACGTGGTGTATAAATTTAGTTAATATGTAAAGTTTAAAAAAAAAAAAAAAAAAAAAAAAGGCAATTTATTCTTAAATATCTCTAGGCCGCGGTAAATATAAATAACCAACGATATAGTTAGGGCGCAAAAAACCTAATCCACTCTGAAAATAACAGACAGAAGAGATATACTGTATATACTATTAAAAAGGGTGAATCTGGTAAATATCAGACTCAGAGATCACATTTTATTTTATTTAAACAACGTCTTCCTAAAAAAAAAAAAAAAAAAATTTTAAGAACGTTTGTTCAATTTTCGAATGGTTAATGAGGTCAAATCGACGTTCATTATAAACCACAGTGACAGGAAAATTTGGAAATAATTGAAAATTACTTTTGACCAAGAGGTTTTTCTGACAGTGTATGTGGTTTTCGTTCAGAAAGGATATTAGTTTTAAAAAAAGAATGTTAAAAACAAGTGAAAATTTCAAACATTCTTTCATTCAGCGAATGTACAAAGATTTTTCATCTGAATATTCTCGTCTGAAAATTGATCCGTGTGGCCAGCATAAGGCTCGGTACACACCTATGCAGTTTGCTTTTGATGTGTTTCTGCAGTTCTTTTTGCTGTGCGTTTTGATTTTTGCACACGTGATTTTTCTGCGATTTCCGTTTTTGCTTTTTTTTGGCCAATTTGTTGGGCAAATTAAAAAAAAACACAAATTGCTGCAAAAACACATTACATGCTTTTCTGCAGCTTCTCCATTGAAGTATATTGAACCAAAAAAGCACTGTATTACGTTAAAAGAAAGACCCTGACCCTTTCCAAAAACGCAGCCACTGAAAAAAGCCTCCATGTAAATGAACTGTAGTGCATTTCTGCAAAAAGCACCAAAAAACACATCGATGTGAACCAGGTCTAAGACGTTTAAGTTAAATAATAGGGTTAAAAAAAAAAAAAAAAAAAATTAGCCCTTTATAGTACAAAAAAAAAAATAAAAATGATAATACTGTAAGGGGTTACATTTTTTACTGTAGAACTGTGAAAGTAATATTAACTAGGGGTGCAACAGATCAAAAAACTCACGGATCGGATCGGATCATTTTTCGGATCAGCAAATAATAATTGAATTTGCAAAAACCTGTGAAAATTCCGCGACCATATAGCCCCCACTGTAATATCCACGTCATCTCCCCCACTGTAATATTGTCTGGGTATCGCAGAGTATCGGCTGGACAATGCAGAGTATCGCAGAGTATCGGCTGGACAATGCAGAGTATCGCAGAGTATCGGCTGGACAATGCAGAGTATCGCAGAGTATCGGCTGGACAATGCAGAGTATCGGCTGGGTAATGCAGGGTATCGGCTGGGTAATGCAGAGTTTGTTTACAAGTGATCGCTCCGTCATTTGACGGAGTGATCACATTGTAAACAGTGGCCGGGTGTACCAAGATGGCCGCCGCTCCGGAGCTAGGCCAAAGCCGCGGCCTTTCCTAAGGCTGAGGAGCGCTCCGCGGATCGCGGGGTGTGCCGATCCGAACGGGGTGACCCGTTCGGATCATGGATCGGCGACGATCCGTTGCACCCCTAATATTTACAGTAGAGATTATTTGCTCTTTTTGTACTATAAAGGGCTCATTTTAGTTTTTTTTTTTTAACCCCATTATGTTACTGGCCGATTAATCGATTATGAAATTAATGGATTACTATTTTCATAATCGATTAGTTGTTTCAGCCCTAGACCAATATTACAGATGAACATTAGTGACTGGTTCTCCAAGTACCACCCTTTCAGAGCCCATTCCTGCTTTCCAAATCCTACAGAAAAACCAAACCTTGTAAGTTTTATGCCCCGTACACACAGTCGGAAATTCCGACGGAAAATGTCTGATTGGACCATGTTGTCGGAAATTCTGACCGTGTGTGGTCTCCATCGGACTTTTTCCGCTGGAATTTTTCGACGGAAAAAGTTTGAGATCTGCGCTCAAATTTTCCGACAACAAAGTCCGATCGGACTTTTTCCGATCGTGTGTAGAGAATTCCAACGGACAAAGTGCCACGCATGCTCAGATCAAATTACGAGACCAAAGCTATTGGCTACTATGCTCTACGTAGTTCCGTCGTACGTAACGAACGTCACCACGTTCAGAATGATCGGATTTTCCGACAACTTTGTCCGACCGTGTGTATGCAACACCAGTGTCGGACAAAATCCGTCGGAAAAACGGATTTTGTGGTCGGAATTTCTGACCGTGTGTATGGGGCATAAGAATATCAGTTCAGGATGGTACCCAGACACGAAACGAGTCAAATGAGTACTGCACCACAAGCGGTCAATTCTTTTTTCGCTTTGAACCCTTTTTATGGTGAAGGAATCACAAATCCCTTCCATTGAAAGTGTGGAACAATAAAACAGATGGCAATCATTTTTAGAATATGATGGGAAAAGAAGAATAACAGGATTATTCCTCATTTCTGGACAGTGGGCAGAATCATGCACATCCAGCATCTCTACTACAGGGGTGCCCAACCTGTGGCCCACGGACCCCTCTGATGTGGCCTGCGACCTCAAGCCAGGGAAGCCTATGCCCATGCTCTGGGATGGTGGATCGGCAAGCCCAAATTGCTGACCTGCCATCCCAAAGCATAGGAGTGCATGAAGCAGGCAGCAATGGAGGAAACAGGAGCCGTGTAAGCCAATGCTTCCTCTGTAGCGCTAACTGCTGTCCCAGGTGGAGTGATACCAAGTGCACAGATGTAATAGAAGTCTATGGCTCCATGCAGCTAACCCGCAGAAAACCTGCAGCGCCTCAATGTGATGATAGCAGCCTTATGGGGGGGGGGGGGCTCAGGACAATAAAGGCTTGTTTACATTTGTGGTTTAGGAGGTAAAACACCATAGTTCATTGTGGCCCACAAACGCTTACCAAATCACTTAAAATGGCCCTCACTCTACAAAACGTTAAGCACCCCTGTTCTGGTGTATAGCGCAAATGTAGGTCAATATTAGAGCTCTTCATTCCAAATTGTACCTAAAAGCATGAGACATGACTTGTCGGAGGAGGCACTGAAGTGTGTGAGAGTGCGTGTGTTTTTTTACAGAAGGATAGTTACCCAGAAGAGCACATCCAGCCATTTGGCAAGCCTTGGCGATACCGGAGACCACAGGGGCTGCCACAGACACATCCAGTGCCCCGCAGGCAAAGTAGTCCAAGAAGAACAGAGGTTCTGCTCCCTGCGCCAGGATGTCATTTACGCACATGGCCACCAGATCCTGTCCAATGGTGTCGTGTTTGTTACATGCCTGTGCAATCTACAATAGGGAACAATGAGAGGGTAACTCCACTTTCATGGGGGTAAAAAAATAGCAAATGAAAATAAATATAGTATATACAATTTTGAGACTTTTGAAATCAAGTAACATTGTAATTGAATGTTATTAAAAAAGGGACATTTCCTTTTCAATCTGTAGCTCTGTCATTTTCTATAAAAAAAATGCAATGCAATAAGGCTACCTGGAGGCGTTCTGTACACAGAATGCCCTCTTGCATTTTTTGGCGAGATACTCCCAAAAGAAAATCCCCTCCAAAAAGGGATGCAGACCCTGCAATTTTCTTCAATTGAGCCCTGCAAGTGCAGCAGCTGATTGAGAATTATGAAACTACTCCCCATTAGATTAATTTACCACATTGACACAGAGAAACATACAGGGAGGTCTTCAGAACAACAGAAGGTATGACTGAAACAGTTTGTTAAAATCTAAAATTTGTTAAAATCTTTGCAATGTACATAGATCACCCAGAGGGAAAGGTTTTTTTTTCAAACAAGTTACTCTAACTAAAATGATAAAAATAAAATGTAAACAACCTTTTCAATAGAAACATATATAGTAGAAAGGCAATAAGGAATTTCGGATGAAAATGAATCAGTTACCAGAAATCACTAGTGAAGCCAATGCTTTTTAAAAGAGAAGTGTGGCGATAAACATGGAGGCTACCACTGAGACCTCTTTTAAATAGGTCAGCTGGCGATCATACTGATCCCATAGCTTTTACTCACCGACTGTTATGCTTACCTGCATTGTGTAGTGGTTTTGCACAGGGCAGACCAGATCCTCCTCTTCTCGGGTCCCTCGCCAGCGCTCCTGGCCCCTCCCTCCTGACAAGTGCCCCCACAGCAAGCAGCTTGCTATGGGGGTACCCGAGCCAGGGCTATGTGTGTCCATTCAGACACAGCTGTGGTTTAGCCCCACCCCCTTTTTCTCATTGGCTCACTGACTGATTAAAAGCAGCAGGAGTCATAGCGCTGCAGTCTCAGCCAAAAAGGAGGGGAGTCCCGAGCAACCGAGACTCTCCTACAACATCGCTGGATTGAGATGGGACTCAGGTAAGTATTAGGGTGGCTGCTGCACACAGAAGGTTTTTTTTTATCTTCATGCAGGAGGATAAAAACCTTCTGAATTTAGAACCACTTTAATGATTGTTCTGAGTCAGCGACTAAGGCAGGCCATCGACTGCAATTTTCTTTGCTTCCACCACAGATGGAAGGAAAGAAAGTTGCTCGATTCCCCCATCAACAGTTTCGCCGGCCCTATTTTGTTCTGCCAGTGGGGAGCCTTTCCTGCCAGCAGAACACAATGATTAGTTTTGCCAGCTATAGCCATTCAGGAAAAACCTGACAGACTGGTTGTACACAAGTCGATCGTTAGAGCAACGCGTGTACAACCAGGGTGACCATACATGGATCGAAATTCATTTGGTCCCTGCTAAACCAGCCAAAATTCCGATACAGCTTAAGATTGCCAATTGCCAGGTTAACATTTTCAAAAACCTCAGTTTTCCCCAATGCAAGTTTCTTTTAAAAACTGATGATCTGCATACCCATCTAAAATTTTAAACACATCAATTTGTGTATTTCTAGAAAAATGTCTAAATACCCAAAATGTATTGAATATCCAAAAGAGCAGTTTACACAATACCACAACTACTCCATCACGAAACTGGACTTCATATTACAACCGAGTCATAAGGTACATTATATGGCCAAGGGTATATGGACACCCCTCCAAATTATGGAGTTCAAGTGTTTCCCCATGAAGGATATGGTTATTGTTAAAGGATACAAAAGACAATGGTGATCTTCCAACCTTGGGGGGGGGGGGGGGGGGGGTAACTGTTTGGGGAAGCCAGCTCCATAAGGACATGGTGTGCTGAGTTTGGTGTGGCGAGTCCTGTCCTTGACCATACTGAGCACCTCTGATGAATTGGAAAGGAACTGGACCTCACAAATTAAGTTTTGGCTGAATGGACCCATTCTCTAGTCTAGATAGACCAGAAGCCAATGGAATAACCTTTACCAGAGAAATGCCGGCTTATAAGAACCGTAAAAAAAAGGGAAGACCGCTCAATATTTATGCCCATGGTTTTGGAATCTGAATTCCATCAAGCTCACACAGGTGTGATGGTCAAATGTTTCCAAGCTTCGGCCACATAGTACATGTAGTCCTCAACACCTCACTGATGCTACAATTAAAATGACTAGCAGCCATCTACTGTATGTCAGCCATTATTAAAAAGAATTTTCTCTTGTTCTAAATTACCTTCAATTTTGTGCCAACACCATCTGTACCAGACACAAGAATAGGATCTGTATATCCTGCTGCTTTAAGGTCGAATAATCCGGCAAAGCCTCCGAGCTCTGCATTGCATCCTGGAAAAATATTCAAATAAAGTACAAAAAGTAATATACATAAAACGTCTGCAATGACGGGAGAACTGAAACCTGTAAAAGCCCATTTATACTGCGGTGCTTCAGACACACACTTTCTATGAATGAATTCTGCACCATGTGTTTTCAGGGGGTATCTTATTAAAACGTATTGAAAATCGCAGCAATCACTGTACTTCTGGCATGCTGCAGGTCTCATACAGGGAAGCAACCCTGCCATTTATCTGCCCCTCCTCACCCCTGGTCTATTCAGAAAATGCCTTGAATTTTGTAAACCATTCCCAAAACATAAGGCATCCTGTAAATGGACGAGAGGGGCAGATAAAAAAAAAAAAAAAAAAAAAAAAACCTGGATTGCTTGGCTGCATGAGACCTGCAGCTTATATACCTGAAGAATAGTAAAAACTGCATTTACCTGACATATTAGAACGTATGATAACATTTTACAGTGAGGGGAAAAACAGTATTTGATCCGCTGCTGGTTTTGTAGGTTTGCCCACTGACAAAGAAATGATCAGTCTATAATTTTAATGGTAGATTTTAACAGTATGACACAGATCATCAACAACAAACATCAGGAAAAACGCATTTCAGAAAAGTTAAAAATGGATTAGCATTTTAAATGAAATAAGTATTTGATCCCCTATCAGCAAGATTTGTCTCCCAGGTATCTTCTATACAGGTAACAAGCTGAGATTCAAGAGAGTGCTCCTAATCTCAGCTGGTTACCTGTATAAAAGACAACCTGCCCACAGAATCAGATTCCAATCTTTCCACCATGGCCAAGACCAAAGAGCTGTCCAAGGATGTCAGGGACAAGATTGAAGACCTACACAAGGCTGTAATGGGCTACAAGACCAATCGCCAAGCAGTTGTGGTGCGAATATTCGCAAATGAAAAAAAAAAATAAAAAGTAAAAATATAAACCCCCCACAAAATAACTGTCAGTCTCCCTCAGTCTGGGGCTCCATGCAAGATCTCACCTCGTGGAGTTTCAATGATCATAACGGTGAGGAATCAGCCCAGAACTACACCAGAGAATCTTGTCAAATGATCTCAAGGCAGCTGGCACCATAGTCACCAACAAAACAATTGGTAACACTATGCCACGATGGACCGACATCCTGCAGCGCCCCCAAGGTCCCCCTGCTCAAGAAAGCACATGTACAGGCCCATCTGAAGTTTGCTAATGAACATCTGAATGATTTAGAGGAGAACTGGGTAAAAAAGTGTTGTGGTCAGAAGAGCCCAAAATCAAGCCCTTTGGCATCAACTCGCCGGAGGAAAGCGGGCCGCCTTTGACCCCAAGAATACCATCCCCACCGTCAAACATGGAGGTGAAAACATTATGCTTTGGGGGTGTTCTTCTGCTAAGGGGACAGGGCAACTTCACCACATCAAAAACAACGGGATAATGGACCCTCAGCCAGGTCATTGAAAATGGGTTGTGGATGGGTATTCCAGCATGACAATGACCCAAAAACACAGCCAAGGCAACAAAGGAGTGGCTCAAGAAGAAGCATATTAAAAGGTCCTGGAGTGGCCTAACCAGTCACCAGACCTTAATCCCATAGAAAGTATATGGAGGGAGCTGAAGATGTGTTAAACATCAGCCTCGAAACCCTAATGACTTGGAGAGGATCTGCAAAGAGGAGTGGGACAAAATTCCCTCCTGAGATGTGTGCAAACTTGTCATCCAACTACAAGAAACTTCTGACCTCCGATTGCCAACAAGGGTTTTGCCACCAAGTACCAAGTCATGTTTTGAGAAGGGGTCAAATACTTATTTATTAAAATGCAAATCAATTTATATATTTTTTGAAATTCAATGTTATTGGATTTTGTTATTCTGTCCCTCACTGTCAAAATAAACATACCATTAAAATTATAGACTGATCATTTGTCAGTGGGCAAACTTACAAAATCAGCGGGGGAGGTCAAATACTCCCCCCCCCCCTCACTGTATGGTCTAGAACAAGGGTCTCCAAACTTTCCAAGCAATGGGACAGTTTACGGTCCTTCAGACTTTAGGGGTGTCAGACTATGGTCATTGGGAGTAGACATTTTCCTGGTGTCAGTGGAGTAAACAACGCAGGTTTGATTTGGGGGGGGGGGGGGGGGGGGGGTGACGTAGAATGCCCCATTGTTGGTGTCAGTGTGAGAGGAATAGTGTCCCATCATTGGGGTCAGTGCAGTGGGAGGAATTTTTCAGTTTTCCCCGTTGTTGAGGTTAGTAGCAGGAATTAAAGTGATTTTTTATTTTTTCCCCCCCCTAATAAAAAAAAAAAAAAAAAAAAAAACACAAATAACTTGTTATACTTAGCTGCGCTGTGCAGTAGATTTGCACAGAACAGCCCGGATCCTCCTCTTCTCTGGTCCTTCTTATGTGCTCCTGGTCCCTGCCTACTGTTGAATGCCCCCACAAAAACAAACAACTTGCTATGGGGGGGCACCCGAGCCAAGCTGAAGCTCCACGTGTCCATTCACACAAGGAGCTGTTCAGCCCCTGTCCACTCTCTCTCTCCTGATTGGCTGACTGACTACAGCGGGACCCAATGGCACCACTGCTGTGTCTCAGCCAATCAGGAGGGAGAGTCCTGGACGGGGCCAAGACACTCGTAGCCATCGCTGGACAGAGATGGGGCTCTGGTAAGTATTAGGGGGGCTGCTGCACACAGAAGGCTCATCTTACTGCATAGAATGCAGTAAGATAAAACACCTTTGAATTTACAACCCCTTTAAGCCCCATTGTTGATGTCAGTGGGAGGTATAGTGTCTTGTATCAGTGGGAGGAAAGTGCCCCAAGGCCCAGATACAAGCAAGCAAAGGGCCGCAACCATTACCTGGGCTTCAGTTTGGAGACAACTGGTCTAGAATATCTACCTAGGAGGTAACTTTTCACAATAAGGAGTTTATAAATGTGTTTGTGCCAATCTTTTATTTAATCCTTACCTATTAAATGAATAGGATGGGAGGTTTTCAATACACCTCAGACCACTAATAAAATGACCCTCCAATTGAAGCTCCACTTTGCACTTAAACCACACTCTGCAATTTATTAACCAAGGCCTTCCCTTCCTCTATAAGGTTTCAAGGTACAAGATTGATGTCACCCACCTATTGTCCAATGCTTAATTATTACTGGACTCCATTACTGGTTTAACCTTAAACTGTACTGTCAGAATGTGGAGATAAAATTAGAGGGCATTTGAAGGTAAATTTGGCTAATGCCCAGACATACCACTTTGACAATACAGACATTTATGGTTTCCAATTGGCATTATTATAGAGGCATGACCTCTCCATAACTAAACATTTCCTGTCTGACAAAAAGGTTCTTTGTCCTAGCAGGCTTGTGACCAGCAGCAATAACATCTAATCCGGCCTCTGCACTTCCTCCAGCTGCTTTATTGAGGAAACGCTCTTTAAAAATCACCCCTTTTACTATCTGCTCTGCAGAGATGGGAAGCCCAGGACACCCGGTCCACATACAACACTACAATACTTAGCCCATTGGATTGTTCTGGCTTACCTGGTCTAGCAGTGGCAGCAGCAAAAGGCTTAATTCTCTGCACCAGACTGTTCCCAGCCTCTATGTCCACACCACTGTCTTTGTAAGTCAGGGGCCTGTCAGGACACAGGGAAATATTAATACCCAAGGATCTAAATAAAAAATATAAAAAAAAAAAAAAAAAAAAAAAGGGTGTAGTCACAGCCGAAAAATCTACATTCACAGTAGAAAGGTACATACAGGGCCTGTAACACATGCTAAAAAGGTGTATACAATTAGCAGACTCTTTGATTCAGTCTGCTTTACTAGGCTGCTGCATTATATATATATATATATATATATATATATATATATATATATATATATATGGAGAGCAATTATTTTTTTTTTTTTGGAGAGACCGCAATTCTGCAGACTTATCTTGTCTCGTTTTTGGGGTTGTGTTTGATATATGCAAAGAGAGATCACAAATACTTAAAAGTATAACATTTATTAAGCATAATGCCAGATCTGGAAGTGTGCCCATTCTGCACTATGTAGGCATGCCATCCTGCGATCAGGATTGGCCATATCCGGGAGAAGGAGGCACTTTAGCATGTGTCAACCATGGCTCATGTGTTGCAGGAAACCGTGATCTTCAGTTTTTTCTAGATTTCAGGTGAAGTTTGAGTGGAGTTGTCTCAAAGTGAAGGCCATTGTATATTCCAGGTTCAGAGCTTGTGCTTTTTCTGCAAAAATTACCCCTTGAGGTGTAGATTCTTGTACTGCTACCGCTTTGATTTTTCTTGGAGAGGTTGTAGAGCCCAAAACGAGGAATAAAAGCGGTGACTGTGCGGTGCAATCCATTCAATTATGTGCTTTAATGGTGAAGGCCACTTTGTCTCAACAAACTCCTTGTCTAGGGTCAGTAGTCCCTCCAGAATATAGATTCACGTGCCAGTTGGCATTTCCCAAACAAACAATTTCCTACAATTTTTTTTTTTTCCAAACTTTGCCACTGTGGCAAAGTTTGGAAAAAAAATGAATAAAAAAAAAAAACCTGCCTAATCGATGAAATGACCAATGGCCTGCCAACCATAGACACAGAAATTCATGTATAGACATCATAGCAGATTGGCCCAACTTTGCATTTTTGTCCTTTTTACAGAGCTCAAAAGCTGAAGCAAAAATTTACGTAGATTGGGGAAAAAAAAAAAAAAAAAAAGGGGAAGAAGTAGTGGACGAGTAATAAGAGCAACTCATCTTCAAATTTTGAAAGGAACCTTCCCCCTCCCCCAAGCACACACTTTGGGGTTATCCCAAGGCGGCCCGACATAACACAAAATGTATGTATGTATATTAAAACGTAGACACACCAAATGCATTTGTAGTGCTTTATTACAAAAAAAATAAATTTGTAGACAATACAAAGTGTATGAATTGTTTGAGCACAACAGCACTCCTTGAGATAAGACCACCCCCCACATAATAACACAACGCCAATATTGCAGAACTACACATTTTGATTTGTGATCAAAGTCTAAGCTGCATACCCCCAAAGCTGAAATCTGCTGCTGCTGTGGGAATTAATACAAGCGGTGGATCGGTGACGGGCACTCACCAGGAGTGTAGACTACGCCTGCCCTTTCCACCCCTCCTCCATTCATAGAAACTCTACTATACACCTTCCATCCATGAAACACTTCTAAAAATGTGAGGATAAGTGGATGGAAAGAGCTGTTTAATTCATAAAGCACTTTTTATTTATAGGAGCTGTAGTACAGCTTGCATTAATAGAGGGGGCAGAAAGGGCAGTCATATTCAGAACTCTTGATGGAGTTTTGACCAAACTTAGATTTTAATAGGTCTTCGGTTCAATTAAAACAAAAAAATATGAAACAAAAAAACAAAACAAAAAAAAAAAAAAAAAAAAAAAAAAAAAAAAAATTTCACTGTTAAAAACCTTACGTTTTCCCAAAGTTTGTTGATTATTACACCTCCAATATAAAAATAAAATAAAAAATAAAACAGTAAATTTCACACAGTAAATCACTGACTTTAATCAAAAATATCATCAAAACATTAACAATGCTCAAAATCTCCCGACTAAAAGGTCTGGTACACACCTAGGCATTATTTTTGTAGTGCGTTCTCAGAAACACACTACAGTCCATTTAACATGGTTTCCTATGAGTCGTATTCACATCTGTGCATTTTATGGAAAGGGCCAGGGACTTTTTTTTTTTCAGTTTTTTAGGTTCCATAGACTTCAATGGATCAAAAATGTATATTGAAAAAACGCAATATGCAAACTGCAACCTGCATACGTGTGAACCAGGCCTAAGGGCTTGTGCTTCGTCCAAAACTGAATTAGGCCTCTTATGTATTCCCTTGGCAGCTATTCACACACGGTGGGGAAAAAAAACAAAAAACGGTTTTATAACAATTAGCAAGACAGGATTAGAGCCTTGTAGCTGAATTGTGCATCATATCTGCACTGACCATCTAACACCCTGTCTCAATAACATTCAGGGTGACCGATGTACAAAAGCCTACAGGAGGCATGTCAATGAGCACAAGCTGGAGCCAATCTAAATACAGGAAAATACTAAGCCACTGCTGCTCAGTTTTCATTGGGGTCCTGACCCAGGGTATAGTAGATGCTGACCCATCGGCTGCCAAGTACCAAATGCCATTATAGGAAATCCAGAGAGCTCAACAATTAAGCAAAAATCAAACTGACTGCTAAAGAGATCAGATGGTCTCTAAATGTAATTTAAGGGCGGTCAAAATATTTTTAAGATATCAAAAATCAGCCATACCCTATATTGCCGAAAAAATATTGGGACACCCTTCCAAATCATTGTATTCCGGTGTTCCAATCACCTCCATGGCCACAGGCAGTGGCTTTTGGGGCTACAGCCCCGAATCTGGGGCCCATAGCACAGAGTCTCTGCAGGGGTCCCCAAGGGGAGGAGGGGGCTCTCTGGGGACACTGAAGTAAGTGGGGGGGCTCTCTGGGGATATATATTCACACACACGTATGTATATTATATACATGTGTATGCCCGCCCAAGCATATGACTTTCTTTACTACGCTGCTATGGGCTCTAGCCCCAACTCTTTTGTAGACCTAGCAACGCCCCTGGGCACAGGTGTAAAAATCAAGCACCTAGGTATGCAGACTGCTTCTACAAACAATTGTTAAAGAATGGGTCGCTCTCAGGAGCTCAGTGAATTCAAGTGTGGTACTGTGATAGGTTGCCACCTGTGCAAGAAGTCCATCTGTGAAATTTCCTTGCTACTACTAAAAATGTTCCACGGTCAACTGTTAGTGGTATTATAACAAAGTGGAAGCAACAGCAACTCAGCCACGAAAATATGAGCAGGGTCAGAGCAAGTTGGAGCTCACAGAGTGCAGAAGTCGCCAAGTGCCTGCAGAGTCAATAGCTACAGACCTCCAAACTTAGAGTGGCCTTCAAATTAGCACAACAGTGCGTAGAAAGCTTCATGGAATGCGTTTTCCATGGCCATGCAGCTGCATCCAAACCTTACATCACCATGTGCAATGCAAAGCGTTGAACGCAGTGGTGTAAAGCATGCCGCCACTGGACTCAAGAGCAATGGATACGTGTTCTCTGGAGTGACGAATCACGCTTCTCAATCTGGCAATCCGATAGACATGTCTGGGTTTTGCGATTGCCAGGAGACCGGTACTTGCCTGACTGCATTGTCCAAAGTGTAAAGTTTGAAGGGGGGGGGGGGGGGGGGGGGGATATGGCATGACTGCGCTCCAGTGCACAAAGCAAGGTCCATAAAGACATATGAGCGAGTTGGGGGGGGGGGGGGGGGGGAACTTGACTGACCTGCACAGAGTCCTGGCCTCAACCAGATAGAACACCTTTGGAATGAATTAGAGCAGAGACTGCGAGCAAGGCCTTCTCGATCAACATCAGTGCTTGACCTCACAAATGCGCTTCTGGAAGAATGGTCAAACATTCCCATAGACACACTCCTAAACCTTGTGGACAGCATTCCCGGAAGAGTTGAAGCGGTTATAGCTGCAAAGGGTGGGCCAACTTAAATATTGAACCCTACAAACCAAGACTGGACTGGGATGCCATTCAAGTTCATGCGCGTGTAAAGGGAGGCATCCCAATACTTTTGGTAATATAGTGTATATAAGGAAGGCAACATGCGAAACCAAAAATCTTACATGTTTTGTAGCCAACACCACAGCACTGGAAGCTGTCATTTTTGCAATAAGTCTCCAAACACTGATGCATCATTGGATTTGTAGCTTTTTTCCCCCTCTTTAATTTCTGGTCCAGTTCTGAGAACCTCTCACTCCGCACAAACATCACAAAACCCATGCATTATGTCAGCAAGGGGAAAGACAAGAGTAATAGGATGGGGACTTGTGAGCAGGTTGGTTTGTTAGTTATCCAGGCTGCAAGAAGAAAGGGGGGGGTGGTATGACAGGGTAAAACTTTTCTCTACACTTAACCCAGGCATTCCTGGGCTCTGCCCTCCAGCCTGTGCAGTAAATGGGGAGAGGTCTCTGCTCAGGGAGCTTTTTGCCAGGCCCTCATGGGAGGAATCAGGAGGACAAGCTTGAAGAAGTATCCACCAACATCTGGAATGCACTTCAGGAAAGACTTCCTGAGCCAGGCCTCTACCTCTTATGGACTCTCACCTATGGAAGGTATAGATCAGGTAGCCTGGGTCTAGTTAGTCAGGAATGAACTGCATTACCGAGTCCAGTAAAGTCTGTTCAACTGATTCATGCCTGGTCTAAAGTTATTCAAAAAGGGGTGCATGGAGGTACATGGCATATCTAGAAGAACAGGTCCTGTAAAAGCATAAAATGAGATGAAGTGGAAGTAATAGAAGGCGACCACAAAGTGTTAACTTCTCTAAGGCCCCTTTCACACCGGGGCGGTGAGCCGCGGTGACGGTAAAGCAGCGCTATATTTAGCGCTGCTTTACCGTCGTTTTCACCGCGGTTTTCGGCCGCTCGCGGTGCGGTTTTACCCCCCGCGAGCGGCCGAAAAAGGGTTAAACACCCCCCGCAGAGCGCCGCCGTAGCCGCGGTATTGCCGCGGTTTTACGGCGGTCTCCCATTGTAATCAATGGGAAGGAGCGGTATAGGAGCGGTGAACACACCGCTCCTATCCCGCTCCAAAGATGCTGCTAGCAGGACTTTTTTTGTCATCCTGCTAGCGCACCGCTCCAGTGTGAAAGCCCGCCGGCTTTCACACTGGAGTTAAAGGGGCCGGATTTTTTCATGCGGTGAACAGGCGCTATTTTTAGCGCTGCACCGCATGAAAAAACGCCCCGGTGTGAAAGGGGCCTAAGGAGTTGGCGGAAAGTGTAGCTGCTATGGGTAACCGTGAACAGGTGAGAATGTAATAGCAGCCAGACAGAAAAGAGTGGTACCAGGCATGAATGACAGGTCCCCCGGGGGGAGGGGGTGTCGGTGCTCTGACATCCTGTCTAGTGGTTGTTGCCCTAAAGCAAAAAAATCGGGACCGAATCCATGGTACGGATTGAACCTAACCATACGATACAGGAACGGGACACAAACTCACCGGTGTTCCCCTCTAAATGCTACATTTAGAAGACAAGGTGATCAGAGACTCTGCATGTTGCTGCCCAGCTGCACGGCTCACTTCTAAGTCAAGGTCCTGCCTTAATGTTAAACTTCACATGACCAGGCCTGCGCCTAGCCATTAGCAATTGTGTACATGGTAAAAAGGCTGCACCCACAAACTGAATATCTACGACGTTTCATTTTTATGCAAATCTACATTCTCTCCCCCCCCCCCCATATTTCAGAGAGGGCACTTTTCCCCATTGGGAGATTACCTCTCACTTCCTGTCCCACAGCCAAAACAGGAAGTGAGAGGAAATCCCTCCCAGGCTGAATTGGTGTACCCCATTGTAAGATTTCCCCTCCATTTCTGTTCTGTCGACAACCCAAATCTAGACAGAGGGTGAATCTCTCCAACAGGGACACCAATAGTAATAAAACCTGACAGGTGTTCTATATTCACGCGATCATAATAAAAAAGAAAATAAAAAAATTCCTTTGGTTACACTTTAAAGGGCTTTAAACCAAAGTTTCAAGCTTCCTATACACACACCTGTTTTGTCTGAGATAAGCGATAGCTCGGTAACCAATGTCCTTTCTGTATATTGCATCCGAAAACTGTACTGTGGCTACTCCTTTGTTGGCTTCTTTCAAAGCAGATACCAAGTCCTTCTTGATGGCGGTGACAGTAAGAACCCGCCCGCCGCTGGTTACCACCTTTCCGTCCTTCAGCGCGGTGCCAGCATGAAACACCTCCAGACCAAGCTCTTTGGCTTGAGAAAGCCCTAAAAACAAACAAGGATATAAAAGGATGATTTAGCACAACTAGCACAGAAAGCTAAACCTAAATAAAAAAGGGACCAGTAGCCACCTATATGCAACAGATTGGAATAAACCGGAAGAAAAAAAAAGATAAAAAAAAAAAAAAAAGCGTTTACTCACATCAGTACATAAAGTGGACCTGGACCTCCCAAGCCTAAAAAAGTGAAGACTTAAAGCGGTATGAACATCCACCCCCCAAAAGGAAAAAAGCTGTCCTTACCTGCCTGGCCCTATGTGAAAAGGTATTTTCTGCCTAAACCTAATCACTGGTTGTGCCACCCTTGGTGGAAACAACTGCAATTAGGCGTCTGCAATAGAGGGCAATGAGTCTTTCATATCGCCGTGGAGGAATTTTTGCCCACCCTTTGCAGAATTCAGCCACATTGGAGGATTTTCAAACATGAACAGCCTTAAGGTCATGCAATAGCATCGCAATTTGGTTTAAGCCTGGACTTTGACTGGGACACTCCAAAACCATCTTATTTTTTGAGCCATTCAGGAGGTGGACTTGCTGGTCAGATCATTATCCTGCTGCATAACTCAAGTGCACTTAAGCTTGAGGTCAAACATTCCCCTTCAGGATTTTCTGATAGAGAGCACAATTCATGGTTCCATCAATTATGGAAAGTCGTCCAGGTCCTGCAGCCCCAGACCATTACACTACCACCATGTTTGACTGTTGGTGTGAGGGTTTATGAAATACTGTTAGTTTACGCCAGAGGTAACGGGAGGCAGGCACACTTTCCAAAAAGTTCAACTTTTGTTGCATCAGTCCACAGAACATTTGCCAAAAAGTCTTGGGGATATTCAAGATATTTTTTGGCAAATGTGAGACGAGCCTTTGTGTTCTTTTTGGTCAGCAGTGGCTTTCGTCTTGGAACTCTCCCATGGATTCCATTTTTGCCCAGTCTCTTTCTTATTGTTGAATCGTTAACACTGATCCTGCAGTTCTTTAGATTTTGTTCTGGGGTTTTTTTTTTTTAATGACCTCCTGGATGAGTCGTCCCTGTGCTCTTCCCAGCCAGCCTTAGAAATGGCTTTATAACCCTTTCAAGACTGATGCATGGCAATTAGTTTGTTTGTTTCTCATCGGTTCTTGGAACACTATAGATTGTGGCATGATGTTTTTTTAGATCTTTTAGCATGCTTCACTTTGTCAGACAGCTTCTATTTTAAGTGAGTTCTTGACTCAACAGGTATGGCAGTATTCGGGCCTGGGTGTGGCAAACTAAATTCAACTCCGCTTTCCAAAAAAATTTGGTTAATCCCAGTTCATTCATGATTTAGCAAGAGGGGAGGGGGCAATTACTTTTTCATTTTGTATTTACTCGGGTTATCTTTGTGTAATATTAAAATTAGCAGGCAGGTTTGGACAGCCCCCCCCCCCCCTTTTATTTTCAGCTGGTGATCGAATTTCTTCGATACACTAGCAGATTTATATGGGATTGACTAACAAATTAAAGCGAACCTCCAGCTAATACTTTTTAAGCAAATACAGCAGTTTTTTTTCTCCATTTGGGATAAAGGTTTTACATTAATGAATACAAGCGGATCATTGTGTGCACCCCTGTCAGCAGTAAATGTTTTTTCTTAGCCCTCTAACTGCCACTTGGGTCTTAGGCCTTGCTCTGGAAGTTGAAAAATAAGACTAGCTGGCTGGATCAACAGGTGTAAATAAAAATGAGAAAAAAAAAAAAGCCAAAAAAGGAAACGAATGCAGCCACCACATTTAAGAATAGGTCAGGTACAGAAGACATTTTTGTTTTTGGTCCAACACTACGTTAAGGGCTCATGCACACAGGATGTTTTTGCAGCTGCTTTTAGGAGTGTCTGGCGTTTGTTTTTTTTTACTGCTTCTGAACTCTCCATGTTACCCGTTGTGTCCGTGCACAAACTTTCAGAGGAGTTTGGGAGGCATAAGTGTTTATTGGCAGAAAAAGAAAAAAAAAAAAAAGTCCAGGAGCAGAGGCTGTTTGGCTGTAAAATGCAAAACATGGCTAAACGCTTTTAACAACCTTTTAGCCGCTTTTGACTTTTTTTTTTTTTTTAACAGTAAAAACAAAACGCCCAAAAATGCTCAAACGCTAGTCAAAAAAACAAGTTTTTTTTTTTACAGCTGCTTTTTCTAAACGTCCTTTGTGCATGAGCCCCCAATATCCAATAACATCTTAGAAGTGTTAAGTGTAGCAAATTGGTAACTTGGAGAAAGAGGGAAAAAAAAAATAAAAATTGTATTTTGAAAAAATGCAATGCATTTCCTGTGCTGTGAACCTATAGTTTAATGTAGAGAAAATGTGACGGTTTGAAAATAATTTATTCTGTGAATTTGTAAGTTTTTGCCACCTATCTTACAGCTTCTTGAGCATTACCCCACCAGTCATCAGTGGGCTAGCTCAGTCATGAACAAGCAAAGTCCTGATTGTCTACCAAGAGGGCCACTTGCACAGAGTAGAGCAGAGCAAAGAATGGTAAATTAGTAATGGAGGAAAACCACATATTTGTTATTTAACCACATGCTGACCGGGCCATAGCCGAATGATGGCTACAGCGCAGTCGGCTTATTCTGGGTGGACATCCTACGGACGTCCTCCCAGAAACTTGCTCCCGCCCCCCTTGGGGCGCGCACTCGGGAACATCCGTGACCGAAGGGTCCCGAGGACCCATCGCATCACGGTAAATGGCCGCTGATATCAGCCGTTAACCACGTGATCGCTCAGTCAAATGACGGTGCGATCACATGTACACAAACGGCGTCACGTCATGACGCCGGTTCCTCCCTCCCCTCTCTGTACAGTGAGAGGGGAGAAGCGGAGAGGGGGAGAGATGGGACCAGCGTTGTGGGCTGGATGTGTAGTGCCCACAGCGCTGGTCAGTGCCTGCAATGTGCAATACTCTGCCACCACTGGGCAATAAATTTTTAAATAGAAACAAAGAATTTATTTAATTTTATAGAATTTTCAGTATTTTTTGATTTATAGCGCAAAAAAAAAAAAAAAAAACAGCAGTGATTGAATACCACCAAAAGAAAGCTCCATTTGTGTGAAAAAAAAAAGGACACAAAATTAATTTGGGTACAGTGTTGCATGACTGAGTACTTGTCATTCAAAGTGTGAGCACTGAAAGCTGAAAATGGTCTGGTTAGGAAGGGGGTTTAAGTGCCCAGTGGGTAAGTGGTTAAACTCAAACTTTAGTTTTCTTTTTTATACACAGTGCCAAGCCCTTAAGTTATATGTAATGGTATGAATTATGTTAGCTGCAGAAGGCTGCTTCTGGTAAAAATAAAAAATATATAAAAATCTTCCGCTGACGGCAGAATATTGCTCTGAGCAGTTATCTTTTGGTGCTGTCAGGAGTTAACAGCAACCACTGTAACTGAGAAGAGTTGCACTGCTTCTGCCCCCTATGCCATACACAGAACTGAATAGCAGGATCTCCACCGCCCAACCACAGAATGCTATGCATCTTGAAAGAGCAGGGTCAACAATGGAGAAGGCAGAAGGGGGCAGGCAAGCAGTGCAACGTTTCTCAGGAGCATCAGCTGCTGCTCAGGGTATTATCTTGAGGCGCTGAAACTGAAGTTTAAACAGCAGCCGCCATCTGCAGGTAATGGGTTATACACTATTACAGATAGTGTAAAAAAAAATTCAAATAAAATTCAGTTATAATTCGTACGAAGCTCCGGTATGAAAAGTATCAGTGAAGCAGCCAAGGTCTGAGATACTGCACCAACATGACAATCACAGGTCAAGAAAAGAAAAAAAAAAAAAAAATTATGTATTAAAGAATTGCACTTGATACAAGATCTCACCTGTAATTTCAAGCCCTTTGGCATAGCTACCAGGATATCCCCCGCTAGCCATAACTACAGTAACAGCAGCATGGGCCTTCCGCCACACTGGCATAGAAGCGGCAAGGCGTCCATCTAGAGTGGCCTGGATAACTTCATACAAGTCGCTCTGAAGAAGCGGCAGTATCACCTTGAAAAAGACAGTAAAAGTACTTTAAAAAAAACTTTTATTCCCATGTGAAATACACATGCAATGGTGAGAGATCGCTTTCATGAGGAGTTGGATTTTAACATAACAAAGTGATAATTTGCATTGGTCTCCTACCTCACTATAGCCAATATAATCTACATGCCTCATCTTAACCCCTTTGTGCCTAAGAGTAAAAAAACTAATCTTAATGCCCAATTTTGCAACTTTGACATATGTTAGTAAAACCGTACATATCACCACAACTGCTATGTGCATCCAGGTGGATTATACCTTCCACCTCAAAAAAAAAAAATATATAATAGTGCAACAGGTCAGGAATCAACTCAAGACGATTTGCAAGTTACTGGGAGGTGCACTTCTAATTCAGTGCCATACAATAACCCACAGTAGCCAGATCGCCTTAGTTCAGAGAAATTCAGATAATTTTGATGTTCTGATTGGTTACCAACTTCTAAATTAAAGCACCGACGTTCCTCGGAAATTCGGCCCCCCTCCTCCGGGCCAGTTAGAAAGCGCAGCGCGCTTCGCGTATGCACAGTAGGGATCTGGCTGTGAAGCTGAAAGGCTTTACTGACGGGTTCCCTTACCATGAATGGCGACGGCAGCACCCGAGAGCCTATACAAAAAAACGGCTGGGGTGTCGACAGTGTCGGGAACCCTGGACAGGCAAGTATCAGGGGCTTAACTCTCTAACTTTGCATTTCATGAATATGAGCACAAGCAGGTGTTACTCACTTGACATTCCGGATCTCCAAATCGGCAGTTAAACTCAAGCACCTTAGGTCCATCTTCAGTAAGCATTATACCAGCATAAAGAACACCTGAAAAACACATACATAAAAAAAGCCTTGTCATAACTGCAAATACAGCAAACATGTTTTATGTGGATCTGGTTATGTGAATGAACGACAAAAATACCAATCAGCCTCTGCGGTCAATGGCTTGTAGTTCTCAATGAACTGCGAGGACACTGGCGAGTGCTCTCATAGATTCTTCCTGCCATACAGTAACTGACTGACATACAATGGCAGAGTGTCTGCAGGAGCATGACATTGCAATTCTTGGGTGCAGTGCCTTACGGGCTGCATTAAAAAATAAAAATGTAATAAATGCACATTTTTTTAATCTGCAAAGATTGTCATGCGTTTTTTTTTTTTGTAAAAGTTGTACTCCTTTAACATGCATTTGAGCCTGGTAGAGGGTGCACTGCAAGAGTAGTTTTATTTTTTAAAGTGTATAGCTTCTGGAATAGGTTATATCAAATGTTTTACTCATCAGTTAAAAAAAAAATAAATAAAAAAAAATAAAAAGTCTAAAATTACACTAAACTACTACACTGATCTTACCTATATATGGCGTTCCCTCTTTCCGGATTCCATCTACAGATTTCTGCAGCACTGTATCCCGGATCTCTGCAAGCAATGCCTCCGATATCTGAAAGGAACAAGAGTTAAATGATTTTATGCTATTCAATTAATATTCATTTTGGAGCTAGTGCATGTTGTTACAGAAGCATTTTCCGGTCCATACCTGGGGTGTAGGGCAGTAAGCTCCCATCCCTCCAGTGTTAGGGCCTTGATCCTCATCCAATAGTCTTTTATGATCCTGGGCTGGAGGCATGGGAGCAACAGTGACCCCATCTGTGAAACAGAGGCACTGCAACAGAATAACCAACATTTCAGTTTATTTCACAGTAAACAAATAATAATTATTTATTACAGGTATTTATATAGCACAGACAAATTAAGTAGCGCTTTTAATATTGTACATTCACATCAGCCAATGCCCTCAATGAGCTTACAATCGATGGTCCCCCATCTCACATACTGGGGGCAATTTAGACAGGAGTCAATCAACCCATTAGTAGTGCTTTGGAGTATGGGAGGAAACTATAGTATTCAGAGGAAATCTATGCAAGTACAAGGAGGACATGCAGACTCAATTCAGCTAGTGTCCCGACTGGGACTCCAGTACTGCAGGGCAGATATGCTAACCACTAAGTGATTGCGCTGCCCATCAATTACGTTTACCATGCTTAAAGTGATGGTAAAAGATTTTATTTTTTTTTTTAAAAAGGAAAAAAAATAAAATAAAAACAAATAAGGAGGGTTTTGCACAGAGTGGTCCCGATCCTCCTTTTCTGGGGCCCCCCCGGCGGCGCTCCTGGCGCCTCCTCTTGATCGGGTGCCCCCATGGTGAGCCGATTTAGATGGGGCACCCTGAGACAGCAGCTGGGCTCGTCGCTGGAAAGATCGGGTTCAGGTAAGAAAAAGGGGGGCTCCGGGGAGCAGCTGCAGCATAGGTTTTTCACCTTCGTGCATTAAGGTGAAAAACCACGAGACTTTACAAAGCCTTTAAGACACTCCAATTATTCACACCCCAGTTGCAGTCTAATTGTGCATGCCCCTGACCTACCTATATGGTCATCTACAGCAGAGATTTTCTCTACCAACTGCACTTCCACAGATTCGAAATTCTCATATTTAAGATATAATAACTTCCCAGAAACTATTAATTTACACATCTTGGAGGTAGATGCAACAATCACACGACAGCATTAGTAGTTCACTGAAAGATTTTACCTGATGCCGGAAATTATTCTTAGGTCTAGTGTACACAGGCGCCAAGGGCTGTACAAAGTAAAATTTGGGTGCATTTCCTTGCTCGGGCCTGATGTGCTGCATACAGCCACCCACAGAAATCAATGGCTGTACACTGGTCTGTGTCCAGGAGCACACGTCTGCACGCACAAGTTTACATTACATACTAGTTAGAGATGCACCAAAATGTCGGCGACCGGAAATGGGGTTTGAGATTTTGCCGATCGAGAAAAAGGCATGTGATTTGGCCACAAATTTACCATGTTTATGGTAAGTTTTTCATGGTCATGCGACTCAAAAAACGCATCTAAAAACATAAGAGGGGTGCGTTATTGACCCGATTTCTGGTGCAGTTTAATGAACCAAAAATGCAAGCAAGCTTTTAACACCACAACAGAAGCAGAACAAACCAGTGTTAAGACATAGAATTTAAAAAGGATGCTTTGTTCTTGAGCTGAAAAAAAAAAAAGAAGGTGCCAATAATGGCCGACAAATTCATATTCATTTAAATTAAGGATTTTAATTAAAATGTCGAACTTTGTAAACACATATATAAAAATATATAAAAACTGTCGGTTTTGGTTAAGTGCATCCTGAATTTTCGGTTTGGGTACCAAAATTTCCATTTGGTGCACCTCCAATACTGGTGTATACCTGCGTACAGCCATCTATTTCTATGGGCTGCTGTATGCAGCACCTATGGCTTAGGGGTGGAGAAATACAGTTGTACAGCCCCAGACGTCCAGGTGCATGAGGCCTTACATACATAACCTGAATGCAAATGTTTTCTACAGGCACGATGGGCAGCACTGTAAATCAATGACTGCTATAGCTTCCTTCCAGCACAGGAGGTTCAGTCCCTGTGCTTTCTCAATGGAGTACACAGGCTCTGACATTGTATACTGCATGGAGCTACAAAGAGAAATTACAGACAACCCATGATACATACAGACACTTCTTCACCCTCCAGGAGCTCCTCCACTACAACAGTCTCCCCAGCTTCTCCAAATGCCTTGTCCTATAGGAATGAGCAGACAGAGGTCAATCATAGGCAACAATTTAATACCACATTAATAGCAACACAATGAATGTGGTAATACACAACACTGCAATACAGTATATAGGTCCAACAACATAATAAGATAAAGAGATTTGATTTCTATAACCAGGCATAAAATAGCTGATAATCTGTGAGGCTCATTATGGAGCATCCAAACATCAATATCAACTGTGGAATTTTCTGGAGGAAGGTGTAACTGTTTGCAAAAGGTAAAAATCAAAGCATTTTGGAAGAAGGCTCAGGGAAAGAAGGAAAAAGGTAAGCACACCACACCAGCATGTGCATTAATACATTTTCAGTAAAGTTGTATGCATGTTGGTAGGCTGTTTGGTCTCCCCCCCATTACAATGTCACATATTGCAGAAAGAAAGAAAGAAAGAAAGAAAGAAAGAAAGAAGAAAGAAAGAAAAAGAAAGAAAGAAAGAAAGAAAGAAGAGAAAGAAAGAAAGAAAGAAAGAAAGAAAGAAAAAGAAAAGAAAGAAAGAAAGAAAGAAAGAAGAAAAGAAAGAAAGAAAGAAAGAAAGAAAGAAAGAAAGAAAGAAAGAAAGAAAGGAGCCATTATCCACAAGCACTGTAATCTAAGAACACCACTGCAATACGTTACCCCAAGTAATAACAGGCACTCATGATCATAAGTACATATGCAAGTGAAGTCATTTGCTGAACAGATAATACAACACAACAATTACCGTATATTCGCGAGTATAAGCCAACCCGAATATAAGCCGAGGCACCTAATTTTACCAAAAACCTGGGAAAACTTATTGACTCGAGTATAAGCCTAGGGTGAGAAATGCGCAGATACTGTAATTGGAAAAGACGGTCAACAATGCCCATTTGCAGCCTCACTGTGCCCATTTGCAGCCATAGGTCCCCCGAACTTCGAAATTGGTAGTTAAGGGTTCCTAGATGCCCCCTAGCTGCAGCCAATTTGGGGTTTCTGGACCCAAAGGGTCCCAAAATGACATTGCTGCAGGTGGACACAGTTGACTGACTTTGGGGCCCCATATCTCGGGGCCACTTAGTGATAGTAACCCCACATTTGGTGTGCAAACCCAGAGGAACTGGCACTACAACATATACAAAGCTGGGGTTCCTAGCACCCAAAGTCGGTTCAGAAAATGTCAAGCTCTTTTCTGCAGCAGAGAATTACATTTTCCGAACCGACTTTGGGGCCCCGTACCTCGGGGCCACTTGGTGCTAGGAACCCCAGCTTTGGATAATGTTGTAGTGCTAGTTCCACTGGGTTTGCACACTGGATTTGGGGCCCCAAAGTCGGTTGGAAAATTAAATTTTCTGCAGCAGAAAAATGCTTGACTCCAGTATAAGCCGAGGGGGGTACTTTCAGCACAAAAAAGTGCTGAAAAAACTCGGCTTATAGTCGAGTATATACGGCATACAACAGGTAATTTACTGTAAATGTGGGAAATATTTTTGATTAACGAACACAGTTTTCATTTTCTTTCTATAGCAAAGCTAAGGATCCTTTAACTGAGTGTATGATGGGTTTGAAAAAGTCAACCAAAATGAGTTATAAAGTTGCAGAAACGCATTGATAAGTTGATTGTGATAAAAGATAGACTTCCAACCAGCCATCACCACTACGACTTATGGATACAGCACAAGTAGGATTTCAGAGGCATAGCCTGTGCTAAGAACAACATGCTCATAAATCAAAAAGGTGGGTTCATAATGTATTCTATAAGTTCCATCCCTTTATCAACCCGAAATTGGATAATACAAGGTGGGACTTTCAATGTACCTCAAAGATGAAATCAACAGAAAAGTAAAACACACACTTGTCATCAGAACAAATTCCAGGTTTATATAATCATAATCTAACGCTTAAAATCGGCATGTTTTGCGATTATTTGCGAAGTTGCACCCTAAGGATCCACGCCGACATAGATATTTGTTCCCTCATAGGTAGTCTGGAAGAACAATATTATTATCTAAAACCAAACCCGAACCAGTCTCCTAAATGTCCCTAAAGCAAACCTATGCCATTACAAACGGTTATTATAAGTCCAACCTAATGAAACCCATACATACCTCTCTCTATCACAACAGGACACACATCCAAAATTGATGGGGTAGACAAAAGATACTCCAGAAGACAACCCATTGTGTGATGGATAAACACACCAATTTATGTGATGCCTGTCCTGAACAATGATGCCTGTATGTTTTTTTTTTTTTAACCGCTTCAATACAGGGCTTTTTAAACACCCTTCCTTACCAGAGCACTTTTTGCGATTCGGCACTGCGTCGCTTTAACTAACAATTGCGCGGTCGTGCGACGTTACACCCAAACAAAATTGACGTCCTTTTTTTCCCACAAATAGAGCTTTCTTTTGGTGGTATTTGATCGCCCCTGCGGTTGTTATTTTTTGCGCTATAAACAAAAGAAGAGCGACAATTTTGAAAAAAAAACACAATATTTTTTACTTTTTGCTATAATAAATATCCCATTTTTTTTAAAAAAAAACTATTTTTTTCCTCAGTTTAGGCCGATACGTATTCTTCTACATATTTTTGGTAAAAAAAAAAAAATCGCAATAAGCGTATATTGATCGGTTTGCGCAAAAGTTATAGCGTCTACAAAATAGGGGATAGATTTATTGAATTTATTTTATTTATTTTTTTTACTAGTAATGGCGGCGATTTGCGATTTTTTTTTCGTGACTGCGACATTGCGGCGGACACTTCGGACACTTTTGACACATTTTTGGAACCATTCACATTTACACAGCGATCGTTGCTATAAAATTGCAATGATTACTGTGTAAATGTGACTGTCAGGGAAGGGGTTAACACTAGAGGGCGCTGGAGGGGTTAATGTGTGTCCCTAATAGGAGTGATTCTAACTGTAGGGGGAGGGGACTTAAGGGGAGGAGACCGATCATGTGATCCTCTGTACTGGGATCACATGATCGGTCTCCTCCCCGCTGACAGGACGTGGAGCTGTGTGTTTACACACACAGCTCCACGGTCCCGCCCGGTCCCGTTGTTTTAACGGGCAATCGCGGGTGCCCGGCGGACATCGCGGCCGCCGGGCACTCGCACCGGGTCCCGAGCGATGCCGCGGGCGCGCGCGCGCCGCCGGCGGCGCGCGCGCGCCCCCAGGCGGCCGGGAACCGGAGGACGTCATATGACGCCCACCCAGGATGGTAGATCCACCTTGTGGGCGTCATATGACTATGGGCGGGTATTGAAGAAGTGGTTAAAGATGATTTTCTTTGTCGTTTTCATAATTCCAAGTAAGAAAACTCACCATTATGATTACAATGAAGCCCTATTAACCATCAATGCTTGTATCATTACCCCATTTTTGGGGGGAGCGCTTGCTTTACAACATTATTTCTTACCTGCATAATCTCATTAACAGCTTTACAAGCCTCTTCCTTGCTGCTGGCCACAATCACTCCCTTTCCAGCCGCCAGGCCACTTGCCTTGACCACCAGGGCCTGGAAGTCAGCGCTATAGAGACAGACAAGAGCAATAGGGACCTTCAGTTAACTCTGCAGCCTTGGGTGTATGAACAGGTTGAAACGAAAAGATTTTATTCTAGACTTGCCAACTATGCAGAATTTTACCATTCCCACTTTGGGTACACTGATAACTACCTAGTGATAAAGTCACAAGCTGGTTTGGGGTCAGTGAAAGACTTCCACTTGGCTGTCGGAATGCCATGTCGGTCCATGAAATCTTTGGCAAAACTTTTACTGGCTTCCAGCTGAGCAGCCTTTGCTGTGGGACCAAAACATCTCACTCCAGCTGCCGTCAAATCATCCACTAGACCTGAAGGATTAAAATATAAAAAAAAATTTTTTTTTTTAATATATTTATATATATATATATATATATATATATATATATATATATATATATATATATATATATACACATATATATACACACACACACACACACACATACATACATAATTTTATATAAGTAAAGAGGGGGGATCAATAAAGTTAAATACGTGCAAATGCCAACGGCCTGCTGAAAAACAAAAAAGCATTACCTGCAGCTAAAGGAGCTTCTGGTCCGACAACCACCAAAGCTATGTTGTTGTTTTCGCAGAACTGTATAACCTGAGCATGGTCTCCAACCGGTACATCTGCAGTGACAAAAGATAATTAAGAGGTTATCATCAGGCATAACCAATAAAAGAATTCCTATATATTTTTTTTTATAATAATTGAGAGATCTCCATCTAAAAATCAAACAATGTGCACAAAAAGAGAATTCAGAATTACTGTATGGTATACTTCAATAGGCCAAAAGCTCATCTTTGCCAAATTTTTAATTCTTTTCACCAAGGGTCACAAGGAAAACTGACTAGGCATGTGAGAGACACATGTCCTCTGAAGGATATGAAAAGGATTAGGGCTGAAAACACTCAACTCATTCAATCCTGCCAGCCAGGAAGCATTGCTTGAAATTATCTAGAAAAAAAAAAAAAAAAAAAAAGAAGAAGAAGAAGAAGAAGAGGGGGGAGGGAGGAAAGACTCCCTCGCTCAATTGCCAATATGAGGAGCCGGAAGTAGCCATTCCCTTTACATAAAAAATAAAAACACCCACCACCCCGCAATTGCATGAACAGTGGGCATATCTTTTGGAAACTGATCCCCTGATATCCCCATCACAAAAAAATAAAAATAAAAAACTTGTCAAAGTTGTTCCTCCTCAATAGATCTTATCGTACACCATAGAAACTCATTCAATTTGCCCGACACCCAGATGCCTCCTGCCCAAGGTATGGTCCATCTCTAAGCATTCTTCTACATATACTTTGGAGCCGCTAAAAAAAAAAAAAAAAAAAAAATTTGCATAGATACAGGCAGTCCCCGATAGGGGTTCTGTAGGTTTGTTCTTAAGTTAAATTTGTATGCAAGTTGGAACAGGTACACTTTAAAAAAAAAAAAAAAAAGTAACTTCAGCCAAAAATTGTTTTTCGGATAGTATAGGGAAGGGTTGCTGTCTGTGCCCCTGTTCAGAAGAATTCCCCCAACTTTCTATCCATGTGACAATTGGATTCTGAAACTTTTGGGTTGTTGTGGAAACCAGGATTGGTGATAAAGTTTCAGTGAAGACACCCTTTTTACCCCATGATAACTCCTACAGAAGGGACTTTTCCTTCCTAGGGGTAGATTTCCATCATTTCCTGATGTCGCCCTCCATTTGCAAGTACGAGTCGTATGGAAGTTGGATGTTTGTAAATCTGTGTCCTCCAACTCCTCTTGGGAATTGAATACTGGTGGTCTTGTAGTACCCTACACCCTTTTCTCGTGTACTCATGGTATTCTGAGCCGCTAGTATATTTGATTGACCTAATAGTAGTAGACATTGATAGACTGCTTTGACAGGAAAACTCTAAAGTGCAAGCTTGGATTTTGCTACATGATCCCTTGGTTCACAAAAGTTGCACAGAATCGCTTTTTTTTTGGACAACATATAGAGTCCCCCCCCCCCCTTTTTGTAAGAGAAACTCACTGTTGGGGGTCCTGAGGGAGGATGTGGTTGGGGGTAGTTTGTCTACCAAACTAAAAATCGTAAAAAAAAAAAAAAAAAAAAAAAAAAAAAAAAAAAAAAAAAAGCATCTCCCAGGAAAAAGCTACTTTGGAGGAAAAATTCCCCTTGTAGGTGCCTCCAAAACTTAAGTTTTAAAAAGACAAGCTAATGAATCAGCATGTGGCTAAAACTCACTGTGCGATAAGACGACCTACACAAATATACTGTGGGGTTGATTTACCAAAACTGGAGTGTGCAAAAGGCTTCCTCACTTGGCAGATTTAAAATTGGTAATTTCCGCCCCCCCCCCCCCCCCCCACTTATTACTTCACATCACTGAGAATGAGCAGAAGAGCACCTGTCACATATATGCCATCACAATAAAAAAAAAAAGTTTTATTTTATTATATATAAAAAATTATTTGAGCCTCCCCACATATGCAGGCATACATGGCAATTGTGCTACCTGTTACATATCACTGTGCAAGCCAGAGAGAGAGAGAGCAATACTTTTAGCACCAGAGCTCATGGGTAACGCAAAATGATGACCTGTAGGGGCTTTTAAAAGCATCACCTATGGAAAACATAGGAGAGACATTTTTTTCCGCTTGAACTGCTGGGCATACATTTACTCTGTGCAACTTCATCTTTTATATGAACGATTGGGTTTGTGTGCCCTTAAGTTAACTTTATTGTATTTTTACTTAAATTTTGCATTTAATAAACAGTTGTGCCAAAATCATGTGACATAAAAAAAATTGGAACTATCCCAAATGTATTCTCCGAGGTGTCTTTCAGAAAATATATAATGGTTGGGGGTTTTAAGTAATCTTCAAGCCTTAATTATTTTTTTAATCATGTAAACCAAAAGTTTGAAATTGAAAAAATGGCTCCGGGATTCAGGTGGTTAAAGAGGAGCTGATGGCTGATGGAGGAGTGATTTATGAGCAAATCTGAGAGGTAAAGATGGAGGGAGGTGCTGACAGGGCCACCCACAGCTCAAAATTTTGATAGTTTAAGCAGAGATCAAAATTCCAACCACGTATGGTCCCCTTTAGCCACAAGCTGAACAGTCCACTCTTCCTATTCACGTATTTCCACGCTGGAATTTCATAGTGGTTTCTTTTTGAAGACCAGCTACACCATACAAAACATTACCCTTAAGCGGGGAAAAAAAAGAGCTTTCAAGTCACTATCAGCACTCCATACTAGGCATGGTTCTTACCAGAATTTGTGATCTTGCCATTGGTAGCAGTACCCGCATTTCCTGGTGCCACGAGGACTTGTTTCACATGGGTAGACTGTGCCAGTTTCCAGGCTAAGGCATGCTCTCTACCACCGCTGCCAATCACCAGAACCACTTCTGCCATCTCTGCAAAGGTAAAAAACAGGTTAGCGACATCCAAACTCTAGGCAGGCTAGGTTTTCCAGATCCAAGTACAGTGCATCCAGAAAGTATTCACAGCACTTACATTTTGTGCCGTTACAGCCCTATTCCAAAAATGATTACATTTTTTTTTTGTTGGAGGAAAATAAAAAAATAAAAAATTCTACAAAACAATACTCCATAATGACAATGTGAAAAGAAGTTTATTTGAAATCTTTGCAAATTTATAAAAAATATATAAAAATAAATCACAAGTACATAAGTATTCACAGCCTTTTCATCAATTACAGCCGCAAGTCTGAGTATGATGCCAAAAGCTTGACACACCCATTTTGTTGGGCAGTTTCTCCCATTCTTCTTTGCATGACCTCTCAAGATCCATCAGGTTGGATGGGAAGTGCCAGTACACAGCCATTTTCAGATCCCTCCAGAGATGTCCAATCGGGTTCACGGCTGGGCCGCTCAAGGACATTCGCAGAGTTGTCCCATAGCCACACCTTTGTTATCTTGGCTGTGTGCTTAGGGTCGGTGGCCTACTGGAAGATGACTAGTCTCCCAGTTCCTGCCACTGAAAAAACATCCCCACAGCATGATGCTGCCACCACCACCATGCTTCACTGTAGTAATGGTATTGGCCAGGTGATGAGTGGTGCCTGGTCTCCTCCAGACATGATGTTGCCATTCAGGCCAAAGAGTTCAATCTATTTCAGACCAGAGAATTTGGTTTCTCGTGGTTTAAGAGTCCTTTAGGTGCCTTTTGCCTCCATGCAGGCTGTCATGTGCCTTTTACTGAGGATTAGCTTCCGTCTGGCCACTCTATCATAGAGGCCTGATTGGTGGAGTGCTGCAGAGATGGTTGTTCTTCTTGAAGGTTCTTCTCTTGTCCCAAAGAAATGCTGGAGCTCTGTCAGAGTGACCATTGGGTTTCTTGGTCACCTCCCCAACTAAGGCCTTGCTCCCCAGATCGCTCAGTTTGGATGGGCGGCCTGCTGTAGGACGAGTCCTGGTGCTTCCAAACTTCTTCCATTTAGGGATGATGGAGGCCACTGTGCTCATTGGGACCTTCAATGCTTTTTTCTGTACCCTTCCCCCCCTCGAACTGTGCCTTGATACAATCCCATCTCAGAGGTATACAAGAAATCCTTGGACTTCATGGCTTGGTTTGTGCTCTGATTTGCACTAACTGTGGAACCTTATATAGACAGGTGTGCGCTTTTCCAAATCACTTCCAATCAACTTAATTTACCACAGTCCAATCAAGTTGTAAAAACATCTCATGGATGATCAGTGGAAACGCAATATATCTGAACTAAATATTGAGTGTCATGGCAAAAGCTGTGAATCCTTACGTACTGTGATTTTTTTTGTTTTTAATAAATTTGCAAAGCTTTCAAACAAACTTTAACGTTGTCATTATGGTGTATGGTTTGTACAATAATGAGTTTAATCCATTTTGGAATAAAGGCTGTAATGCACTACTACTGTACAGGGGGTCCCCAGGTTACAAACAAGATAGGGACTGTAGGTTTGTTCTTAAGTTGAATCTGTTTGTAAGTGGGAACAGCTACATTTTTTTTAAGTGTAGCGCCAGCCAAAAAAAATCTATTATTAAGCTTTTTTGATATCCTAGGGAAGGGTTATCACCCCTGTAACATTTGTTTTGCTGTCTGTGCCCCTGTTCAGAAGATTTCACCTCACCTTCTGTCCCAATGACAATTTGGGGTTGTTAGGGAAACAAGGACTGGTGCTAAAGCTTCAGTGGAGACACCTTTTTCCCCATATTGACTCTTACAGGAGTGAATTTCTTACTTCCTGTTGTCTACCTACGTTTGTAAGTAGGATACTACTACTACTACTACTCTTGGTTAAAACTGAAGAAAGTTGCCCCTTTTACCAGAGTTAGGCCTCATGCACACGAGACGCAGTTGGACACTTTTTTCAACTGCACCTGAACGCATGCAATGTTATCCTATGTGTCCATGTACACAGTCTCGTTTTTTTTTCCCCCGTTTTTATGCAGTTGCCTAGTTAACCTAGTTTTTCCAGAAGCAAAAAAAATGTAAAAAAAAAAAAAAAAAGCGTTCAGACACTTTGCTTTTCCACATTTCAGACGCAAAACGCGACTAAACACAGGTACCTGCGTTTAAGTTTATAAGCATTTTTAAAAAGGAACCCAATTTTATGGACCATAAAACTCAGAAATACGATGGTAAACCATAAAAAATACAAGAAGAAATTGGTTTAAAATGCCATAATTAGTTTAGATAGTTCATAGAGCATATATACTCACTAACGCATACATGTTTGTGAAATATCCAAACGGACATTCGCTGTGCCATCAATAGATGGGTCCAATATCGACAAGCTCCGATTCTGGACCTCTCATGCAAATTTGCGACGAAGTTGCTGCCTCATCAAGAGCAACATCAGGAGCATTTCCTGACATATATTCAATATGGGATCCATTTCCAAAAAATAAAAAACACAGAAAGAGAGGCAAATGCAAGTGTACAACTGCTCTCTCTGATCAAAATGGCAGAAATAGTTAATAATACATGCTTTCTGAGCTTGGGGAGGGTCTATATGATGTTATCTTTACAAACGCTTATAGACGCAAACGCGGCATGAAAACACAGCAAAACAAGCGTTTTTAAACGCAGGTTTCCGCTTTTTAAAACATGCGTTCAGCAGAGTTTGCATCTGCGTCTCGTGTGCATGGGGCCTTAGGGCATATGAGCGATCCAAAAGTTAGAAAATGCACACACCTGCCACAAGGGTATTCTCAGTCTTACACCAAACTTTCTATTTACTTTAGATTGTGGGACATATCGCAGTAGAAGTCAGACTCCTTCTCTTGTCTGCATCAATACAGCATAGACGTCCTTGAGATAACAGCCGGGAAGGGGGTTTGGGTGACTGGTGCTAGAAATGCCCAACTACAACCAAAAAACAAACAAACATTCAACAGCAGACTTTGTACTACTCTGTCCATCACAGCAGAAAACAACTCCCATTCTCCCCCCTGAAAACTACTCTCTGCTGATGTGTTTGCATGTAAATAGCAGCAGTTTTGTTCAAACAAAACAAATTCCTCTGCTAATCTTTATGCCAGGCCTGCAGTATCTTCTTCTATTGGCACAAAGTGTATTTAGACTCTGATCCCAGTGATAGCGCATGGATTCCTGTAGAATAAAATGTTTGGTTATGCTTTGCTGCCGAGCTTGCATGGCCTAACTTTTCATCCTCAATATTGGAGAGCTGCGCTGTACTACAAATGGAAGAAGAAAGAATTCATTTTTCCTATAATATATATATATATATATATATATATATATATATATATATATATATATATATATATATATATATATAATAAATAAAATGTTTCCCCCGCCCAGTTTAGGCCGATACAAATTCTTCTACATATTTGTGGTATAACAAAAAACAAAATAAAAAGAATAAAAATAATAATTAAAATCGCAATAAGCGAGTGGTTTGCACAAAAAAAAAAAAAAAAAAAAAAAAAAAAAAAAAAAAAAAAAAAAAAAAAAAAAAAAATCGGCAAACTCTGCAACAGAGATCGTCAGGGGGGGTTGAATCGAGAGCACAATTTTATTTTAACAATTAAATTGTGCAGTTCTAATATATACACATACACACACACACACGGCTTTGAACCTCTCACAAGAGCACTGTTCAATCCATCATCCGAAAATGGAATGAGTATGGCACAACTGCAAACCTACCAAGACATGGCCGTCCACCTAAACTGACAGGCCGGGCAAGGAGAGCATTAAATCAGAGAAGCAGCGAAGAGGCCCATGGTAACTCTGGAGGAGCTGCAGAGATCCACAACTCAGGTGGGAGAATCTGTCCACAGGACAACTATTAGTAGTGCACTCCACAAATCTGGTCTTTATGGAAGAGTGAAAAAAAGTGTCATTGTTGAAAGAAAGACATAAGCCCCGTTTGCAAGAAGCCATTTGGGGGACACAAACATGTGGAAGAAGGTGCTCTGGTCAGACGAGACCAGAATTGAACTTTTTGGGCTAAGAGCAAAATGCTATGTGTGGCGGAAAACTAAAGTACTGCACATCTCCCTGAACACACCATCCCAAGTGTGAAACATGGTGGTGGCAGCATCATGTAGTGGGGATACTTTTCTTCAGCAGGGACAGGAAGCTGGTCAGAGTTGATGGGAAGATGGATGGAGCCAAGTACAGGTAATCTTAGAAGAAAGCCTGCAGAAGACTTGAGACTGGGGCAGAGTTTCACCTTCCAGCAGGACAACGACCCGAAACATACAGCCAAAGCTACGATGGAATGGTTTAGAACAAAGAATTAATATCCATGTGTTAGAATGGCCCAGTCAAAGTCCAGACCTAAATCCAATTGAGAATCTGTGACAAGACTTGAAAATTTCTGTTCACAGACTCTCCGTCCAATCTGACAGAGCTTGAGCTATTTTGCAAAGAAGAATGGGCAAAAAATGTCACTCTAGAGGTGTAAAGCTGGTAGAGACATCAGCAAATGATTTGCAGCTGTAACTGCAGTGAAAGGAGGTTCTACAAAAGTATTGACTCAGGGGGGCGCTATACAAATGCACCCCACACTTTTCACATATTTGTAATACAATTTTGAAAACCATTTATCATTTTCCTTCCACTTAACAATTACATGCCACTTTGTGTTGGTCTATCACATAAAATGCATTTACGTTTTTGGTTGCAACATGACAAAATGTGGAAAATTTTACTTAACATTTTATTAAGGATATTCAAAGCAGGAATACAGAATGAAGATCAGAGAAAGTCAGAAGTTACATGGGCCCCAACAGCCTGAATATGTACATGTATATCATAACCACAACAATGGTTTATCGTTTAACCCAGATGTAGTGACAAAAAGTCGCTACATCTGGGTTAAACGATACATTTTTAGAAAAATTTGGAAAATTGCAAGGGGTATGAATACTTTAAGGCAATGTACCTGTGTGTCATGGAGCTTCTACAGTATCTCACAAAAGTTAGTACACCCCTCACGTTTTTGTAAATATTTTATTCTATCTTTTCATGTGACAACACTGAAGAAATTACACTTTGCTACAATGTAAAGTAGTGAGTGTACAGCTTGTATAACAGTGTAAATTTGCTGTCCCCTCAAAATAACTCAAACACAGCCATTAATGTCTAAACCGCTGGCAACAAAAGTGAGCACACCCGTAAGTGAAAATGTCCAAATTGGGCCCAATTAGCCATTTTTCCTCCCAGTGTTATGTGACTCGTTAGGGTTACAAGGTCTCAGGTGTGAATGGGGAGCAGATGTGTTAAATTTAGTGTTATTGCTCTCACTCTCATACTGGTCACTGGAAGTTCAACATGGCACCTCATGGCAAAGAACTCTCTGGAAAAAAAGATAACGATGGCCTAGGCCAGTGGTGGTGAACCTTGGCACTCCAGATGTTTTGGAACTACATTTCCCATGATGCTCAACTACAGTGCAGAGTGCATGAGCATCATGGGAAATGTAGTGCCAAAACATCTAGGGTGCCAAGGTTTGCCATCACTGGCCTAGGCTATAAGAAGATTGCCAAGACCCTGAAACTGAGCTGCAGCACGGTGGCCAAGACCACACAGCAGTTTAATAGGACAGGTTCCACTCAGAACAAGTCTCGCAATAGTCGACCAAAGAAGTTGAGTGCACGTGCTCAGCGTCATATCCAGGGGTTGTCCGTAGGAGGGGCCTTGTCAGCCTGTCAGTGCTCAGACCATACGCCGCACACTGCATCAAATTGGTCTGCATGGCTGTTGTCCCAGAAGGAAGCTTCTTCTAAAGATGATGCACAAGAAAGCCCGCAAACAGTTTGCTGAAGACAAGCAGACTAAGGACATGGATTACTGGAACCATGTCCTGTGGTCTGATGAGACCAAAATAAAACTAATTTGGTTCAGATGCTGTCAAGCGTGTGTGGCGGCAACCAGGTGAGGAGTACAAAGACAAGTGTGTGTTGCCTACAGTCAAGAATGGTGGTGGGAGTGTCATGGTCTGGGACTGCATGAGTGCTGCCGTCACTGGGGAGCTACAGTTCATTGAGGGAACCATCAATGCCGACATGTAGTGTGACATACTGAAGCAGAGCATGATCCCCTCCCTTCAGAGACTGGGATGCAGGGCAGTATTCCAACCCCAAACACCTCCAAGACGACCACTGCCTTGCTAAAGAAGCTGAGGGTAAAAGGTGATGGACTGGCCAAGCATGTCTCCAGACCTAAACCCTATTGAGCATCTGTGGGGCATCCTCAAACAGAAGGTGAGAGGAGCGCAAGGTCTCTAACATCTACGTGATGTCGTCATGGAGGAGTGGAAGAGGACTCCAGTGGCAACCTGTGAAGCTCTGGTAAACTACATGCCCAAGAGGGTTAAGGCAGTGCTGGAAAATAATGGTGGCCACACAAAATATTGACACTTTGGGCCCAATTTGGACATTTTCACTTGGGGTGTACTCACTTTTGTTGCCAGCAGTTTAGACATTAATGGCTGTTCTAATCAGAACGACTCATGACTTAGAAAAAGATTCCTGCCCTACTTGGGGTGGCTTCAGTTAAAGAAGTCATATGCAAGCTGCGATGAAGTTGCGTTGTGCGGTGCAACTTGGAAGCCGCGCCAGTGTGAACCGCGCCTTAGTATGATGCCATCTCTGGGGAGTTTATTGAGGTACCTAAATGGCCTACACCTATAGCAAGTGCATTATACTACTTTAATTAAATGCTGCACAGTTTTTTTTAATCCACAGGTACCCCTTTACCTGCATACTTGATAAAAAAGGTGAATCAACTCTTTATAGGGGTAGTAAAGCCGCCTATTTTTGCTGGCCCCCACCCCTGACTTAAAGTGTAAACAAGCTCTAAGAGTAAGGGCTTGCAGCAAGGTTGCTAGGACAGGAGTGTATGAGGGCAAATCCTGACCAGTTGTGTCCATTGCGGTGCATTAAATGTGTTATGTCATGCGTCAAGGCAACAAAACTACCATAAAAAAAAAAAAATTAGCATTATTGTTAGCACAGCACGCTATACATGGGATATTGTAAAGGTGCTTTGGGGTGTCCATTCACAAAAAAGAGGCACACCATGCATTGACTCTCATGCCCATGGTTGCATGGTTGATGCATTCACACAATTTCACAGTAACCATGAGATAAAACAAAGTTCAGGAATATTCCTTTATCCATTTGTGTTGCAAATCTATGTACACTACAAACTGTATGATTGAAATCGGCTGGATATCGCTGTTTTACTAACCTGACAGCTTATTATTCTAAAAAGGAAACCTTCATTTTGTGAAGAAAGATTCTAACTACCAGCAAGAATAAGTCCTTACATTTAAAGAGCACCTGTCATTTCAGACCCATCATGGCAGCGCCTGTTAGTGGGAATCCACTCACCTGCTGCCGCCACATCCCTCACCTTGTTGCGTCATTAAAGTGAATGGGACTGTCGGTGAGTCAACAGCGGGTCAGAGGAGGAGCCTCTGTGGGACAGATGACAGTTGCTTTTTAAAAATTATGATTTAAATCAAGGCTTTTTACTAGTGATTTAAATCAAATCCTCCCAGCATGGTACTGCAGCACAATATCTTAGACAGGCCCTAAAGATTCCTCTTTTGCAGAGACCTTGGATAGGGACAGAGTCACTTTACTGGAATCCAGCGTTTAACCACTTCAGATCCGCGCTATAACCAAATGACAGCTACAGCGCGGACCTGCTTTGCCGGGACGACGTCTATAGACGTCCTCCCGTTCCCTGAGTGGCCTGCGCACCCCCTGCAGGGTGCGCTCTGTGATCAGCGAGTCTATGAGACTCACTGGATCACAGATCGGAGTAAGGGGTCGGTCCCGACCCCTTACCATGTGATCAGCTGTCAGACAATGACAGCTGATCATGCGACGTCAACAGAGTCGGTAATCGGCTATTTTTCTCCTCGCGCTGACAGCGTAAGGAGAAAAAAAAAAAAGCCAATCACTGGTGGCCGTGAGAGGGACATCAGTCCCGATCACGGCCAGCTGCCACCAGCTCATCAGTGCCCACCTAATAGGAAACAGTGCCGCCTATCAGTGCCCACTAGCGCCACCCATCAGTACCCACAATCAGAGCTTCAACATCAGTGCCACCTACCAGTGCAGCCTATCAGTGAATATCAATGAAGGAGAAAAATTACCTCTATATACATTTCTGCAAGAGCATTTGTATGCGTTTCACATGCAGCGCATTTTTTTTTTTTTTTTTTTTTTTTTTTTTTTTTTTAATTTCTTTTCACTTATTTCAATTTATTTTCTTTACCAAGTTGATTAACATACTGTTGTGCTTTTTTAAGGATAGTTTCCCGCACATTTTTAAAATACAAAATCAATCTATATGACACAGTCTATATATGCGAAACTTGTTCACGGAGACGAGTGATCATACTTAATAGTCACATTTATTGGTTGACAGAAAGCAAATATTTACATGAAATTAAAATACAGATTGCATTATTTGAACATTTTGACAATTAATGGAAATACCCTCGTAGTAGTACCTTGGACACAATATCACCATGATAACTTCTTCAGTAGAATCAATAACCTTATACTTGACAATTTAACAGAATGTCTGCATTTCACACACCCAGCCGTTACTATGCTGCAGGTAAGCAACGTTGAACAATGCGAAAATAATTTAGACATTTGTTTGTCAATAAAATTTGGCAGCTATGCAAAAATAGTATATAATGAAAAAATTGAGTATTAGAGAAAAAATCTATGAAAAGGCGATTATTGATTCTGGAGAATGAGTATCAATATTAGAATATTCAATACATCAATAATTAAGAGAACATATCAAATAAAATCAACATGTTTATTTACCCATTCCAAAATGGCTATTAGTCTGGATTTAAGATGTCTACCGGGTTCAGGAATCTCCTTGGAGGTTAACCGCTTCCCGACCGCCTCATGTAGATATACGTCAACAGAATGGCACGGGCAGGCAAAAGCACGTACCTGTACGTCCCCTTTAATTTGCCTGCCCGGGGGGCGCGCACGCGCCGCCGGCGGCGCGCGACCCGGTCGGGAGCTCCGTGACCACGGCCGCGGGACCAGCGGACCCGATCGCCGCTGGTATCCCGCGATCGGGTTACGGAGCTGAAGAACGGGGAGAGTTTGTGTAAACAAACCTCTCCCCGCGCTTCCTACACTGACTGTCAGTGATCGGCGGTTCCCTGTCATCGGGAACGCCGATCAATGACGTCAGACATACAGCCACGCCCCCTACTGTAAAAAAAAAAAAAAAAAAAAAAACACACAACACGTCACACTGACTCCTCCCCGCCCCCTAGTGGTTAACCCCCTAACTACAACTGTCATTTACATAGGAATCAGTGCTATTTAAATAGCACTGATTTCTGTATAAATGACAAATGTCCCAAAAATGTGTCAAAAATGTCCGATGTGTCCGCCAAAATGTCGCAGTCACAATAAATAAAAAAAAATAAATAAAATCTCTGATCGCCGCCATTACTAATAAAAAAAAAATATTAATAAAAAATGCTATAAAACTATCCCCTATTTTGTAAACGCTATAACTTTTGCGCAAACTAATCAATAATCGCGATTTTTTTTACCAAAAATATGTAGAAGAATACGTATCGGCCTAAACTGAGGAAAAAAAAATGTTTTTTTATATATTTTTTGGGGATATTTATTATAGCAAAAAGTAAAAAATATTGCATTTTTTTCAAAATTGTCGCTCTATTTTTGTTTATAGCGCAAAAAATAAAAACCGCAGGGGCGATCAAATACCACCAAAAGAAAGCTCTATTTGTGGGAAAAAAAGGACGCCAATTTTGTTTGGGAGCCACGTCGCACGACCGTGCAATTGTCAGTTAAAGCGACGCAGTGCCGAATCGCAAAAAGGGGCCTGGTCCTTTGGCTGCCAATTGGTCCGGGGCTGAAGTGGTTAAAGTATATTTCCAGGCATGGCTGTCAGTCTATCTGGGAAGATGTTTCTCCCATTGTCCCTTCCCCCAGGGTGAGGGTGAGCCTCCTCTCAGGTTCCCCTGAGCTGTCTTTCTTTTTACTATCTCTCTTGCTTCTTAAAATACCCTCTCACACAATAAGATTATAAAACTTGTAATATGTGTCTCTTTCCTATTGGCAGGCAGACTTAATCACCTTTCCTAGTAGCCTAAATGTTTTTAAGGTAATTTCTCTTTCAACCACCATGTGTTTTGGTGCTGCTCTGTAAATTAATATATTTTATTTTATACTGTGTATTGTACCTTAGTGAAAATATCTATATCTTTAGTATTTGGGAATTCTACTAACCACATACTATCAAATACGTTTAGCATAATTATTGATTAATCACTTGCATAAAATGGTGATATATATGCCTATCATTGTATATCTGTAAAAATTTAGTCCATTTGAAAAAGGACACAGAGATAGATATATATATATATATATATATATCAAAATCACATACAATTTTTATCTATCTGGATATCTAGTCAATATTTGTTTATCTAAACATGATAGAATTCTTATACATTCATATCACGATCATATGTTTTCTTAATACTAATTTGTTCCTAAAACAATTCTATTAATAACCTTATATTTTCATATGTATTTTATTTTATAACTGATTTCATTAACTCATCGGATACTAAAATTATATTTTCTTTTGTGACCTACACATATCACATAGACTTTGAATGATTTATATTAACCGTATAAGTATTTTTAAAATATCTCTGACTACACAGATTTCAAATCTTTTTCCTTACAATGTCTCAAATGAACTTTAAACATTCGGGTGAACAATCTCATGTTTATTCTCATTATTTGTCCTGTTGGAAGAAACCTTCACTTTATATCCTACGCTTGGAGGGGGGCAGATCGCGACAGGGGGGGGGGGGATGATGCTTGGAGGGGGGCAGATCGCGACAGGGGGGGGGGGGGGGGGGATGACGCTTGGAGGGGGGCAGATCGCGACGGGGGGGGGGGGGTGACGCTTGGAGGGGGGCAGATCACGACAGGGGGGGGGGATGACGCTTGGAGGGGGGCAGATCGCGACAGGGGGGGAGGGGGGGGGATGACGCTTGGAGGGGGGCAGATCGCGACAGGGGGGGGGGATGACACTTGGAGGGGGGGCAGATCGCGACAGGGGGGGGGGTGACACTTGGAGGGGGGGCAGATCGCGACAGGGGGGGGGGGATGACGCTTGGAGGGGGGGCAGATCGCGACAGGGGGGGGGGGTGACGCTTGGAGGGGGGCAGATCGCGACAGGGGGGGGGGGGATGACGCTTGGAGGGGGGGCAGATCGCGACAGGGGGGGGGGGGGGGGTGACGCTTGGAGGGAGGCAGATCGCGACAGGGGGGGGGGATGACGCTTGGAGGGGGGCAGATCGCGACAGGGGGGGGGGGGGTGACGCTTGGAGGGAGGCAGATCGCGACAGGGGGGGGGGGGGGGGGTGACGCTTGGAGGGAGGCAGATCGCGACAGGGGGGGGGTGAGAGTAGGGTATATATAATCAGGAAGATGATGAGAGCAGTAGGGTATATATATCAGGAAGATGATGAGAGCAGTAGGGTATATATATCAGGAAGATGATGAGAGCAGTAGGGTATATATCAGGAAGATGATGAGAGTAGGGATACTGCATTAAAGACTTCTGTGCAGAATGAAAGCTCTGCAGCAGAACAGGACTAGCAGAGCTTATCATATTACGGAGGAATGTTCTGCACACTTACCTTCTACTCCTGATGAGACAGTCCCTGTCCTCTTCTATCCCTGTGTACAGCCCACGTGTATCCTGATCTGAGTGCTGCTCTCATTTATTTGCACAGAGCACAATGTACCGCGTGACGTGAAATGCACCGCCCCCTGCTGGCCGGATGTACGCTTTCCTATAATCTGTATCACGCTTTGGTTATTACAAGTGTAATTTCTGGAAGTGAAGGACATCGAGTCCCAGCAGCGAGGCATGACGGGAACTGTAGTTTTACAAAAGCTGTTCTGTATGGTGCTTCTGCAGGCAGTCCCAGCGATGCTCAGATCTAGCCTCAGCAATGCAAAGCATACTCCAGCAGCTGCAACCACTACAGCCAGGGGGACCCACGTGCAGTGCAGGGCTCCCACTGTGATACCGCAGCGCCATCTGCTGGCGAGAGCGTGCGTTCCAGGTGCCCCCTCATTGTACGGGAACAGTGCGTTACAGCTACAGTTTGCGCATGCGCCCAAGGTGTAATAGGTTCACTAATAGTGCAGCCTATGGCGAATCCCCGGCCTCCTTTAGATGTGATATTAGTGATGTTTATAAACGCGTTCCTGGGGCTCCTTTAGATGTGCAAAAAAATATGTAAAAATAAAATAAAACTAGTAAAGCTTATAAATACATCCACGGGGCTCCGTTGGCACCTTGCGATTTGAAATGCATTTTATTTTTTCACATTTTTGTACAGGGTTCCAAAATGGACCAAAAAGATGCATCTCACTTGCCGGGCCATTAATTGTAAATGGCAGGGCCGGACTGGGCATAAAAAACAGCCCTGGAAATAATTTCAGAGCAGCCCCAGTGGTGTAGCATGGGTTGTCATTTAGCACTCCGAGTCCCTTCCACTCGTACAGTATATTTAGCATAAGGTACCCCTATGGTACCTCTTAGGATGTACCATACTTTCTCTTTGTTCTCCTTTCTTTCCCTTTTATCTCTCTCTATCCTAATGTCTTGCTTTTTTCCCCCATATATCGCTCTCTATCCATCTGTCATGTTCTTTCTCACCCGCTTTCTTTGTTCCTCCCCCCTCTTTTTTTTTTTAATTCCTTCTCCTCCTCTTTGTTTTTTTTTCCCTCTCTCACCTCTATATCTGCACACACACACACACACTGTATGTATTTACACCTATATGTATATTGCACCCAATGAATTATTGTCTTTTGGGGAGGGTGGATTCCAATGTGAAATGTGTCTTGGCCATAGCGCCCACCATAAAGCATCCTCCCTCTGTACTGGTCCAGGACTGGGGGCTGTAATATACTTCTGCTGTGGTAGATGGGGAAGTGTGTACAGTGTGTGTGTGTCTCATATGTGTGTCCTCTCCTGCAGGGATTGCAGACACATTACAGGAGATGGTCAGAGGCTGCAGATAAAGTACAGGCAGGGCTTTTTTTCAGCTGGAACTTGGTGGAATTCAGTTCCACCACCTCAGGCCCTCTGCTCCCTGCTCAACTCTATCGCTCTGTGGGAGCCAAGCTGTCACTTGTAAAACACAGAAGCCAGACTTCTGTATTTACAGCTTGGCTCCCTCAGATCTAATCTCCTGAGTGGCTCCCACTGAATGCAGGATGGGGAGAAGGGAGATGCAGGTGCCCGGAGTGTGTGCAGGTCATGGTTGAGTCCCTGCACCTATTCTCTGAGAAAAAAAGCCCAGAGTACAGGAGAGGGTCAGAGACTGCAGCCATGGTACAGGAGAGGGTCCGAGACTGCAGATATAGCACAGGAGAGGGCCAGAGACTGCCGATATAGCACAGGAGAGGGCCAGAGACTGCCGATATAGCACAGGAGAGGGTCAGAGACTGCCGATATAGCACAGGAGAGGGTCAGAGACTGCCGATATAGCACAGGAGAGGGTCAGAGACTGCCGATATAGCACAGGAGAGGGTCAGAGACTGCCGATATAGCACAGGAGAGGGTCAGAGACTGCCGATATAGCACAGGAGAGGGTCAGAGACTGCAGATATAGCACAGGAGAGGGTCAGAGACTGCAGATATAGCACAGGAGAGGGTCAGAGACTGCAGATATAGCACAGGAGAGGGTCACAGACTGCAGATATAGCACAGGAGAGGGTCAGAGACTGCCGATATAGCACAGGAGAGGGTCACAGACTGCAGATATAGCACAGGAGAGGGTCAGAGACTGCCGATATAGCACAGGAGAGGGTCAGAGACTGCCGATATAGCACAGGAGAGGGTCAGAGACTGCCGATATAGCACAGGAGAGGGTCAGAGACTGCCGATATAGCACAGGAGAGGGTCAGAGACTGCAGATATAGCACAGGAGGGGGTCAGAGACTGCCGATATAGCACAGGAGAGGGTCAGAGACTGCCGATATAGCACAGGAGAGGGTCAGAGACTGCAGATATAGCACAGGAGGGGGTCAGAGACTGCCGATATAGCACAGGAGAGGGTCAGAGACTGCAGATATATAGCACAGGAGAGGGTCAGAGACTGCCGATATAGCACAGGAGAGGGTCAGAGACTGCCGATATAGCACAGGAGAGGGTCAGAGACTGCAGATATAGCACAGGAGAGGGTCAGAGACTACAGACATAGCACAGGAGAGGGTCAGAGACTGCAGATATAGCACAGGAGAGGGTCAGAGACTGCAGACATAGCACAGGAGAGGGTCAGAGACTGCCGATATAGCACAGGAGAGGGTCAGAGACTGCAGATATAGCACAGGAGAGGGTCAGAGACTGCAGATATAGCACAGGAGAGGGTCAGAGACTACAGACATAGCACAGGAGAGGGTCAGAGACTGCAGACATAGCACAGGAGAGGGTCAGAGACTGCAGATATAGCACAGGAGACGGTTAGGGATTGCAGACATGATTGATTCAGGAGACTGCATCTAAAGCTGAACTCAGTGTACAGGTATATAGTATCGCAGGGTTACGCCACTCTATTTAAATCATCTCAAGTCAGTGATTTTCCTTTGAAAGTACAACCAAGTGACAGAACACGGCTTCACATCCCATTTCCAAAATACAAATTTTCTTGCAAAACACTGAACTGCTCAGGATTAGTGGAGGACAGTAACCAGTTAATGGGGATGTGAAGCTTTCAGCATGATCCAGCAGTAAATGCTACAAAAAAACAAACAAACAATCTGTGCAGCACACACAGAGCTCTGGCTAAATAGCTGACTATAAGCTGAAATGGTTAACAGCCATGTGTCCTGGTCTCATAGAATGCTGCTGCAGCGTCTTGCAGAGTTATTATCAGTGTGATCCGACAATGTGCAGGTCGGGTTAGCAAATAAAAAAAAAAGTAACCAGGGAGACAAGAGGGAGGAGAGGCTGATCGGTAACCTGCACACTGCCTGATCACACTTGGAAGACACTGCAGCCGGCCAGCTACATATTACTTGTGCTCCAGACGATCCTGTTTTTTTACATTCAGCCAGACTTGTTCCTGCAGAAATTACATTGTTGTCACTCATACCTCCGTGTATCTCCTTTCTGGCGACCCCATTCAGCCCCACTCCAGCGCTTACAGTCAAATGTGAGCGGGGGAGGGCTACACTGCCTGCTGATTGGCTGTGGATGGACGGGAGGAGGAGCAAGTCCTCCCTTGTACTCCCCTAAGCAGCGCTATTGGCTGTGGGTTGCCTGCTACAAGAAATGATTAGTCCACAGCCCAGTGAACACAAACTAAGTGTCCATGCTCCCTCCCTCCTGCACGCCACATACCTGTTTGCCGCACAATAGCCACATGCTCCTCCGGCACTCCACTGCTAGAATTAATTTCCTCAGCCAGCCCCGCCTCCTGTTCACAGCTCCTAGCTGACAGCGGCCCCAGGGCAGCCAGCCTACCGGGAAATCTCCCGCTATCCCGGTAGGCCAGTCCGGCCCTGGTAAATGGCACCGCAAATGTGTTTTTTTACCGCATGCAAAAAAAAACACAAATGCAGCAAAAAGCGTAGTAAAAAAAACTCGCCAACTGGAACGTGGCAAAATACTCTGGGCCTTATTTACATTTAGCGACTTTAAAACACCTTTTTTTTTTTTTGCACTTTTTTTGCGTGTTTTTCACGCTGCGCGCATAGGGACGTCTATTGATTTCAATGGGCTGCCCTATTCACAACAAATGTGGCAAAGTAGCTAAAGGAGCAACATCAAGTGTAGTATCTGTTCTTATCAGTGACCAGTAGGGGGGGCTACATTGTAATTCCAACCTACTGAGAGCTAGGATGGCTGGCTGTATAGTATCCCTGCTGGTATGATGGGGGCTCTGAAGGCTAGTACCAGCTGGAACCCAAACCAGGGTGCCCACAGGCGTTTGGGGCACGGGAGTAATATCCCCAGGAAAACTGGATGGGCCCAGCTCCTCCTGCGCTGAACGGGTATAACTTGTCTGGTCATGGGCTGGGAAGGCAGAGAGTCCATAGTGTCTGTGCCGCCTGAGAGTGGTCACCCTAAGAGGGGCAGAACAGCACATGGTCACAGCACCAAATACTTTTTTCTGCACTGCACCTCTGTGGGCCTTTTGGTTAAGTCTGGGGCAATTTTGTTTACCAGGCCTCAGGGCCTATCCACCATCACTTATTTATTTCATTTATTTTTCTCCTCACATTTGTCACCTTTCACTTTTGTGTGTTTTTTTCTCACAAGATGGAGGTTGCGAGTCCTTGGGCTTACCCTGAGGTCTAGAGGATCTCAGGCTCCTTCCTCTCCTGACCCTGGAGGGGGTGGTGTTTTTTCGAGAGAGCCCTTCGACCTAGTACTCGGCTTCGGCTAGCCACGAGGAGATAGGTCCGCTGGGGGGGGGGGGGGTGGACAAAGCAGACCCTAAGACTGGTTTCACACTGGGGTGGTGGGGGCGGCGGCGGTAAAGCAGCGCTATATTTAGCGCTGTTTTACCGTCGTTTTAGCTGTGGTATTTGGCCGCTAGCGGGGTGGTTTTAACCCTCGCTAGCGGCCGAAAAAGGGTTTGCTAGCGGTATTGCAGCAGTATTACCGCGGTGTCCCATTGATTTCAATGGGTAGGAGCGGTGAATACACCGCTCCAAAGATGCTGCTAGCAGGACTTTTTTTACCGTCCCGCTAGCGCACCGCTCCAGTGTGAAAGCCCTCCGGCTTTCACACTGGAGTTAAAAGACCCACTTTTTTCAGGCGCTATTTTTAGCGCTGTAGTGCCTGAAAAACGCTTAGGTGTGAAAGGGGCCTTAAAGTGAATTGCAATGCCGCGTACACACGATCGGAAAATGCGGCAGCAAAATCTCGATGTGAGCTTTTGGTCGGAAAATGCGACCGTGTGTATGCTCCATCGGACTTTTGCTGGCAGCATTTCGGTCAGCAAAAGATTGAGAGCAGGTTCTCTATTTTTCCCGATGGAAAAAGTTTCTATCGGGAAATGCCATTCGTCTGTAGCAATTCCGACGTGCAAAATTCCTACGCATGCTCGGAAACAATTTGACGCATGCTCGGAAGCATTGAACTTAATTTTCTCGGCTCTTCGTAGTGTTGTATGTCACCGCATTCTCGACGGTCGAAAGTTCAGAGAACTTTTGTGTGACCGTGTGTATGCAAGACAAGCTTGAGCGGAATTCCATCGGAAAAACCATCCAAGATTTTTCCGACGGAAAATCCGCTCGTGTGTACGCGACAAAAGGGTTCGTTTTCTTTTTTTAAAATAACAAACATATCATACTTACCTCCACTGTGCAGCTCATTTTGCACAGAGTGGCCCCGAACCTCGTCTTCTGGGGTCCCCCAGCGGCTCTCGCAGCTCCTTCCCACATCAGATAACACCCTAGGAGAAGCGCTCTCCCGAGGGTTACCTTGCGGGCGCGCTCCCAAGTCCAGCAATCAGCGTCCATAGCCGCCGAATGTATGACTCAGCCCCGCCCCCCAGCGCCTGCGTCATTGGATTTGATTGACAGCAGCGGGGAGCCAATGGCTGCGCTGCTATCAATCTATCAAATCAAGAGCCAAGAACACCGGGCAGAGAGACAGCACACCCTCGCCGGGTCAAGATCCAGGGCTCAGGTAAGTAAAACGGGGGGGCTGGGGGGGGTCGGTCACTTCCAGGTGTTTTTTTCACCTTAATGCATAGGATGCATTAAAGCAGTGTTTCAGCTTAAAAAAAAAAAAAAAAAAATGTAAAAGTCAGCAGCTAAAAAAAAAGTCGCTGCTGACTTTCAATAAGTACACTTACCCTCCCAGGGCGCCCGCGATGTCGTTCGTGGAAGCCGAGATGTCCCTCGGCGATCCGGATCCAGCGCCGCCATCCTCAGTAAGGGAAACGGCTTTGCGCTGCCTACTGCGCATGCGCGAGTAGGCGCGCGGCCTACTGCGCATGCGCAAGTCGGAATTGTGAACGCGATGTGTTGTGGGACACCGTTCCCATAACACACCGCGCCCCTTTAACTAGAAGACGGAAGGAGAGAAGATCACCGCGGCGCTGGAGGGGGCAGATTAGGACGATCTGCCTAGCAATAGCCATTTCTGGTAAGTAAAAAAAATAATTTTATTTTTTTTTTTCATTTGAAATTGTTACTAACATTTTTTAAGTTTTTGTTTTCAGGGTGTCCCACCCCTTTAAGGTGAAAAAAGCTGAAGGTTTCCAAACCCTTTCAGTGTACTTTATAGGCTGCATTCACACTACAGCATTTTGAATCGTGGGCAGATTTGCCGCAAATCTGCACGCGATTTGACAGTGCTGATGTGTGAAGGACAAAACGCGGAACTCGCATTTGAGATGCCATCCGTTTGAATGGCACCTCAAATCGCGGTGTGGGTCTGCTGAGCGATAAAACGTGTTGCAATCGCGGCAACCCGCATTGTGGGATGCATGTCACCTAAAAATAGTTCAGGAGCTACTTTGGGGCAACATGCGTGCCACATTGTGGGTTGCAGCGATTGCAACACGTTTTATCGCTCAGCAGACCCGCACCGCAATTTGAGGTGTCATTCAAATGAATGGCATCTCAAATGCGAGTTCCACGTTTTGTCATTCACACACGTTTTGTCATTCACACATTTTGAATCTGCCCACGATTCAAAAAGCTGTAGTGTGAATGCAGCCTTCAGCATCGTACACACGATCAGATTGTCTGTTGACAGACTGTTGTCCTAAAATCTTAATGTTAGTATGCTCCTTCTGACAAATTGTTGTCCAACTTTCAGCCAACAAATGTTGGATGACTGGCTAGTACATTTTCGGCGGACCATGGTTTAACGTCAGATTTTCGTATGGTCAGTACACAAATCCATCACACAAAAGTCGAAAGTACAAACACGCATACTCAGAATCAATGCTCACAAAACACGAAATTAGCAGAAGGGGCCCAAAGGGTGGCGCTCAAGAGCTGAAATCTCTTGTTGTACGTCACTACGTTTGTGTTTGTTGGCCGACAATTGTGTACCGTTAGTATGCAAGACAAGTTCCTGGCACACGCCCTTCGGACAAAAATCAGACGCTCGGTTGGCCAACAATCGAATTGTGTGTACGAGGCTTTAGTGTGTGTACACATGAATGTTTTTCTACACTTAACTGTCTTTGTTTTGCTTTTTCAGCACCACCACAGATAAAAAAAAATAAAAAAGTGTGAAGCAACATGAATTCCCGAACGTGTTCCCAGAACATGCAAAAATATGCATTGGGCTTTCAGTACCATCGTTTATGTCACCCCAAATGCAGAAAGTACCGTATATACTCGAGTATAAGCCAAGTTTTTCAGCACATTTTTTGTGCTGAAAGTGCCCCCCTCGGCTTATACTCGAGTCAAGCACTTTTCTGCAGCAAAAAAAAAAAATTTCCGACCCGACTTTGGGGCCCCGTATCTCGGGGCCACTTGGGTCTAGGAATCCCATTTTGGTGTGCCAACCCAGTGGACCTAGCACTATAACATATCCAAATATGGGGTTCCTAGCACTAAGTGGCCCCGAGATACGGGGCCCCAAAGTCGGTTCTGAAAAAATGTCATTCTCTGCTGCAGAAAAGTGCTTGACATTTTCTGACCCGAATTTGGGGCCCCATATCACGGGGACACTTGGAGCTAGGAACCCCAAATTTGGCATTCAAACCCAGTTGAACTAGCACTACAACATATCCAAAGATGGGTTCCTAGCACTAAGTGACCCGAGATACAGGGCCCCAAATCGGTCAACTGTGTCCATCTGCATGGGCACAGTGAGGCTGCAAATGGGCATCGTTGACCCTCTTTTCCACTTACAGTAGCTGCGCATTTCTCACCCTAGGCTTATACTCGAGTCAATACGTTTTCCCAGTTGTTTGTGGTAAAATAGGTGCCTCGGCTTATATTCGGGTCGGCCTATACTCGAGTATATACGGTAAATGTGCATTTTGTCACATGCCACAAAAGCAGCAAATCATGCAGTAAAAATGCACAAAATGGAATGCAACAAAATACTCCATGAGCTACTTTGCCACGTTATTTGTGAAATCAATGGGCTGCCCCATAAGCGTCCTGTGAAAAATGTGCAAAAAAAAAATTGCATGTTTCAAAACCGCTAGATGTGAATGGGGTCAGAGCATTTTGGCAGATTACAGTTTGTGCTTTTTTTTTACTGTCCTTTTTGCTGGATTTGTTGTGTGTTTTTGCAAGTGCAAACGGTGCATTTGCTTCCCGCACTTGGGGTGCCACGTTGCAAAGCAATGTGCCCTGTATAGCAGTAAAAGCCAGACAGTGGTTCTAATCTTTCCCCACTGCAGTCCCAGCAACGCTCATATCTAACCTCAGTAATACAAACACACGGCGATAGCTGCACCTACCACAGCCAGGGGGACCCACATGTGGTGCAGTGTGTGCTGCTCCCCATGATACTGCAGCGTCATCTGCTTGCCGATGCAGGGTGTCTGGACTACAGCGCCATCTGTAGGAGGGGAAATGGTGTCTAAGATACAGCGTCATCTGCTGGCCCAAGCAGGGTGCAACAAATCATTTACCCAGTAGGTCTCATTCAACTCCACAATGGCTGTGAGCGGTATTCTGGCAGTGGGGGGCTGTACTAACATTTTATAGTTCGTACAGCAAGCTCCTCCTCTGGTTTATTTGGTTTTATGTCTTTGATATCAAGGTGCTCTTGACGTCTCTGAGGAGTATGAACCTTGAAACGTGCTGGACAGTCGGACTTAATATACGATACATTGACATTGCATATAGCCCTCTTGTTTGTTCGCAATAGAATTTATTAATTATGTGAATGTGTATACAGACAATATGTATGTGGTGATGTTACTATTATGAACTACATGAAATGGAGTGTTTTAGCCTGTGCTTTTAATTTTTCATCCAATAAAGTTTATTACATTTTTACTATTCTTGTGCCCTTCCACACAATATAGCACTGGTCTCCAAACTGTGGCCCGGGGGCCAGATGTGGCTCTTTGCTTGCTTTTTTCCAGCTCATGGGGCACTATTTTGATCCACTGATACAAGCAATAGGACATAATTCCCCCAAATGACACCAGTGAAGGGGCACAATTCCTCCCAATGACACCAACAATAATGGGGCCCAATGACATCAATGACGGGGCACAATTCCTCCCAATGACGGGGCACAATTCCTTCTATTGACAACAATGATGGGGCATGGTTTATTCCCACTGACGTCAGGACCTTTTTCTACTCTCAGTGACCACAGTCCAGCCCCCCTAAAGTCTGGACAGTAAAGTGGCCCTTTGTTTAGAAAGTTTCAAGGCCCCTGCACTATACGCTTGAGTAATTCGAAATGTTGGGATGGGCACTGATGTGGTTTCAAAATTCACCTCTCCCTTTTTTCTGGATGGGGAGTAGGGTGGACAAGGAGGTAGTCGGGTGGACAGGGGGGGGGGGGGTAGATGGGTATTTGGCTGGATTGGGGGCAGTGGAGTGGAAAATTAGGTAGTTGGGGAGATAGGGGGGGAACTGTAGTGGACAGGGGGGTATTTGGGTGGATGGGAGTAGTTGAGTGGACTAGGGCACTATAGTGGACAGGGGGGAGTTGGGTGGACAGGGAGGCAGTGGGTAGACAAGAAGGTAGTTGGGTGGACAGGGGGGCACTGTGGTGGACATGGGAGTATTTGGGTGGATGGGGGAGGGGGGGCAGCTGGGTGGACTATATGTGCTGTAGTGGATGGGGGGGGGGGGGAGTGAGGTGGACAGGGAGGCAGTGGGCTGGATAAGGAGGTAGTTAGGTGAACAGGGGGGAGTTGGGTGTACAGGGGAGTAGTGGGGTGGACACAGGGGTATTTGGGTGGACTAGGTGTACTGTATTGGACAGGGGGGAAGTGTAGTGGATAGGGGAGTAGTTGGGTGGTCAGGGAGGCAGTGGGATGGATGGAAGAAATGAAGATGTGGGAGGGAGCACCACCAAAAAGAGGATACTTGTTTAGGGAGGGGAGGAGGAAGCAAATTACAGGAAATGTATTTATTTATTGAGGAAAAGTCGGTTTTAAGTTAGAGTGTAAGCAAACCCCCCCCCCCCCCCCCCATCGTTTTCAGCCAAGGAAGCTGCCATATTTGCCTCTGTTTAATCTACAACTGCTATGATGCTGCACATTTGATCAGTTATGACTCCAGCCATTGGGTGGTTTGACAATTGGTTTAGAGCACAACCAATGGTAGTGTTACATTTCCGGTGTTCCGTCAGATTTGGCAACCTGTTAGAATGTGTAACCGAAGTGACGTTTCGTCGCCGCCATGTTCCTACACCCCACACTTCTCCACAGTAAGGATACAGTGAGAAGGGGACAAACGGACATCTTGTTACACCCACCAAAGTCTTGCATTTTACACTTATTTTTAACAGTAAACTGAGTTTATATAGTGAAATACACTACTTAGAACTCTGTATGAATGTTTAGATGTTGAATTTTAAAAGCAGCAAACTTCTGTCAGATTAGCAAACCTGTGAGATCAGCAGGCTTGCCGCTGCTTTTAAAATTTTAAATCTAAACATTCAGACGAAATTCTAAGTACTGTATTTCACCATATAAGCTCAGTTTCCTGTTAAAAAAATAAGTGTAAAATGCAAAACTCTAGTGGGTGTAACAAGATGTCTGCTTGCCCCCTTCTTAGTGTATCCTTACTGTGGAGGAGTGCGGGGTGTAGCAAGATGCAAAAGTCACTTCCATTACACATTCTGACAGGTCGCCTAATCTGATAGAACACCGGTACGTGCCGGAAATGAAACTGTTTTATGGATGGGTTTACTTCCGCTTTAAATACCAGGGAAACACATAAATCTTTTTGTAAGATTGCACATTCTATATACTGTAGAAGCCCAGTCCGGACTGGTGATTGGTCCATACACATTAGCTATTCACATATGCTGCATATCTATAGGAAAGGTCGCACCCTCCCACCAAAGCATTAAACTGCTGACCCATTACAGTTGCCTACTTCTACATTATTTCCCGAAATTCCTTGGATTTGCCAACATTGACCCAATACTGCTTCTTTACCACATAGTGCTCTACTCTGATCTTCCCGAGGTCAGTGTCCTTATTTACCCCCCACAAAGAAATGCAATTATAATATGAGTCCAACCATCTACAGAACATCCACACATAAGAGTCACTGGAATTAACGGTCCTGAGAATTTTAAGATGAAGGTTCAGACAGTGGCATTCCAGTCTTCCAAGACTTTGAGGGCCAACACAACATTACTTGATAAACACCAGACATTAGTAGATTGTAGCTCAGATGGTGTAGGCTTCATATGCAAACTCCAACCCTATTCAGGGTTCCATTTCCTAGGTTGCACAGTCTGTGAAGTCTTCTACAGAGGTTGGAAAGGCCATTCAGGAGACATAAAGCTGATCTGTGCCAGGAGTCATCCATTGTATGATCTTTACTGCCTCTTATAACTGGACAACCTGCCGCTTCTTCACTTCATTCTTCTGCACCATCTCCATTACCACTTTAGCTTCATACAATGGAATCAGTTCATCCAACTGAGGCCTAAAGGAGGAACACACAGACACAAGGTTCAGGTACAGGAATGGCAACCTTCCTCCATTCAGTGACTTGCAGCACATAAGGACGATGTCCCTGCTGCTCCCTATTGCAGCCATCCAAGATGAAATGTCATAGGCCTATAATTGCATCTTAGCAATATGTATTTTTGTGTGTTAATTGACCTCTGAAAGATTTTACCACCCCCCACCCCACCCCACCCTTCGTGACCAGGTCATTTTTTGCTATTCTGCACTGCGCTACTTTAAGAGACAATTGTACGGTTATAGAACACTGTACACAAACAAAATTTATATATATTTTTTTTCACACAAATAGAGCTTTTTTTGGTGGTATTGGATCACCACTTGGACTTTTATTTTTTGCGATAAACTAAAAAAGACAACATTTTTTTTTTACTTTCTGCTATAAAAGCATATCCTAAAAAAAAAATAAAAAATAAAATATCTTTTTATACATTTTGGCTAAAATATATTCTGCTTTATACCTTTCGTAAAGGAAAATCCCAACAAGTGTGTATTGATTGTATTGTATTGATTGGTTATAGCATCTACAAACCAAGGGATATATACTGGAATTTTTATTTATTTACTTTGTTTATACTACTAATGTCGGTGATCAGCAACTTACAACGGAACTGCTGTAGTGGAGAAACTGGCAAACTACCAGTAAAAATAATACAGTGATCAGTGCTAATAATATACACTGTCACTGTACTAATGACACTGGCTGGGAAGGGTTTAACATCTAGGGCGATCAAAGGGTTAAATTCATGCCTAACTATGTGTAATGTGCGTAATATGTGCTTTTACTAAAGGATCTTTTTTTTTTCCAGGGAAAAAACTGTGGGATCCCCTGTCAGTAAACAGAGCTCTGTATTGTTTACAATCACAAAGCTCTGTTCCATGAATCACTGAGCCTATTAGCGGGCACCGGCGGTCAATTTTTGCCCGAGACCTGCAGATCGGCTTGTGGTGTGACGATGCACAGCACAGCCAGGCCGGCGGGCGGGCACACGCGCACTTCCTGCCCGGGCAGGAGGATCACATACTAGGTATGCAATCCAGTGCAGGGAGGCGGATTTGCCGCCATACTAGTATGTTAGGCGGTCGGATAATTTAATGCCTTACCTGAATACTCCACATGACAGTTTGTCCACCACATCTTTTAGGATATGTGAGAAGGAAGTTAAGGGTGTATTCACTATAGTAAACCTCCAGGCAAACAGCTCAATACACACATGATATACAAATATGGGATGTTTTACCCACTAAAGTATTTGTATATCTTTTGTCTACATCAATTTCATTTGTATGGGTTGCTGTGCCTATGGAAAAAGGCCCTGACACATTTGCCGAAACCACACAGAGGAAAATCTGCTGCAGTTTCCAGTGCATGGAATTATTGGCACCCCTGTGCATCTGTGAACCCGAAAGAAACTGCTCAGGTTTTCAGAGCCCTTTTCATTGATCTGGTTGTGGATACAGACTGGATCGCAGTCTGTCCTGACTCCATACCCGATTTAAGAGCATAGGAAATATCTTAGACACTGCACACAAAGCCATATGTCATAAGGATAATAGCCATGCCCCCAACACATTTAGCCCCCAGGGCTTAAAGGATAAGTCCAGCCTGAGCTCGTTTGGCTGGGACTTCTCCTATGGGTCACAGGAGTGCAATTCGTTTTGCACTCCTGTGACCCGTTTTTAGCAGAGAACGGTCTGAAGTCCGCTCTCTGCTGACGTCACTGGAATCAGTCCAGGCACCGCTTCATCCCGACAATAAAGTCTGGATCTGCCAGGTGCCTGGACTGATGCCTGTCTCAGACACTCAGCGAGCCACAGAGAGAATGAGACGGCCGCTCCCCGCCCCTCCACAGCTCAGCGCTCCAATGAGCAGAGAGGAGAGCTGCTGACTGGCAGGCAGGAGCTCTCTGCTTGGGGATCTGTGAGACCAGAGCCATCAGCAATGTTCGATCGCTCGGTTCTCAGTGCAGAGGCGCCAGGGGACAGATACAGCATCGTTCCGATGCTGCATTCACCTAGGCAAGTATGATGGGTTAAAATTTTTTTTAAAAATCCCATACTTCTCTTTTAATCATGGCGCTCACCCCTATGCATCTGCTAACAGCAGTGCATTTTTGAAGCAGGTGCAGGAAAGCATGCGATTGCACGCATTCTCGCACCTGCAGAAGTGTGAATCTAGCCTCTCAGTAGATTACTGCACAGATCTGGAAGAAATACACAAAGCGTACCAAGATTCAAAGACGAATAAACATGACAAATGTATTTAGACAATATTGGCGTATGCTGGATTTCAGCCTTAAAATGATTGTAAATGTAATTTTTTTTTTTTTTTAAATAAACACATTTATACTTACCTGCTGCACAGAATGGCCCCAAGCCTCCTCTTTTGGGGTCCCCTGCTGGCGCTCCTGGCTCCCTCTTCTGGCGAATGCCCCCATAAAAGCTGCTTTCTATGGGAGAACTTGGGCAGGTGTGCTTCCGAGCCTCGTTGTCTGCATCTACTGACACAGACAGCAGGACTCAGCTCCGCCCCCTGCTTCCTCATCACTGGCTTTGATTGACAGCAGCAGGAGCCAATGGCTCCCTCGGCTTCAGCAAAGCCAGTGAGATCAGGAAGTGAGGAGAGAGAAAAGCTGCAGATGTGCACAGCGCTGAATCCAATGAGGGATAAGGTGAGTGTAAGGGGGGACTGATGCCTAAACATTTTTTACCTTAATACAAGGAATGCCTTACGGTAAAACATGTTTAGGCTTTAGAACCACTTTAATAACCAGCCAAAAAATGTCCAGCTTTTAAAAAACGAAAGAAGCTGGCCAGCAAATTTTGGTTACTGTGAATTACTGCAAAGCAATCCTAGCCAGATTACAGATGTGAAAGCCCGGGAAAAAAAAACTGAAAAATTCGGATTTTTTTTTTCCTGAAGGCTTTTTTTTTTTTTTCCCAAAAATTTGAAAAAATTGAAAAAAAAAAAATTAACACGATGAATAAAATATTTTATGACAGGGTGTTCAAATATTTTCCAAATCATTTCTAAAAAAAAAAAAAAAATGTATGATGGATAGCAGATTATTCTAATTTCTGTGCACTGAATTTCTGTGCACTGAGTGAGGACAAGCAAGTCCTAGGTAACAAACTGAACCCTCCAATGCAAGAACAGTATGCATTTCTTCCTTTAGGAGGTGCTGTGCTGCTATTGTAACAAGAAAAAGGTTTCAGTTTTGCTTTTGCATGTTAGTGGGTGTGTTTGGTTTGTTCTGTCCTCTTCACTAGGCCTCAAAATTTCCGGAAATTTTACATCTCTAAGCCAGATCAGAAAAGGATATGCAGATATTTTCCTTGCTGTGCATTGGACAGGTTCCAGATCTCATCATTGAGAAAGGAAAGTGACGCCCCCTTCAGGAACAGGTTGTGGCTGTCAGGTGGGTCCAGCTGCAATACAAAGATCACTGAAAAACTAAATGACTTTTTGCCATAAATAAAACACATATACGCAATAACGGAATACATGAACACACATACTGTATATGTAGAGATTAAAAAAAAAATAAAAAATAGTTCATGTAATTTGAAGGGACTAGTGCAGTTAAAAGAAAGTAAAAAAAACAAAAAAAACAAACACAGTACTGCCCCCCCCCCCCCCCCCAAGACTATATAACCAAAAATATATATACCTTTGGCCTGAAAAACTCTTTTCCAATGCCCAGGCTATGTGACATTGGCACTCAACAGAGCCAACTGTCTTGCTGAAAAAGGGATGCTTCGAGTCCGTCCATCATTCCGTGAAGGTGGCCATACACTGTGCCAAATTTGTTCAGTTTCGTTTGATTTTTCACTTAACTTTTATTAAAGGAGCCTGCTGGAAAAATGTTTTGGCCAGCTGCTGTTTGAGTATTTTAATAGGTGAAGGAGCTGGCTGTCAAAATACAATAGCTGCAGTGGGAGATTCATACATCTGCACCGTATAGCAAGGATGATGGAATTTTTTTTTTTTTTTTCATTTGGACTGGAAAAACTAACTATAAATCTATGGCCAGATTAAAGCTAGACTTTTAGCTGAGAGCAATGAACCTAAATCCAATTCAGAATCTGAGGCAAGACTTGAAAATTGATGTTTACAGACGCTCTCCATCCAATCTGATAGAGCTTGAGCTATTTTACAAAGAAGAATGGGCAAAAATGTCACTCTCTAGATGTGCAAAGCTGGTAGAGACATCCCCAAAAAGACTTGCAGCTGTAATTGCAGTGAAAGGAGGTTCTAAAAAGTATTGACTCAGGGGGGCTGTATACCAATGTACGCCACACTTTTCACATACTGTATTTGTAAAAAAAATGTAATAAAAACTATTTACCGTATATACTCGAGTATAAGCCAACCCGAATATAAGCCAAGGCACCTAATTTTACCACAAAAAACTGGGAAAACGTATTGATTCGAGTATAAGCCTAGGGTGAGAAATGCAGCAGCTACTGTAAATGGAAAAAAGAGGGTCAACAATGCCCATCTGTATGCCTCACTCTGCCCATCTGCATGCCTCACTCTCCCGGCGCTGTGACATGCAGTCTAGTCAGCAGCCATCCGGTGTAACAAAGCCCCGCCTCCTCCTCCCCATCCGTGACGGAACACTGATTCAGCTTCCCAGCAGTGAGTCAGTGTTCTGCCTATCACGCAAGAGGACGAGAAGGCGGCGGGGCTTTGTTACACTGGATGTCCGCCGACTAGACTGCATGTCACAGCGCCGGGAGATCAGGCGCATGAGGCTGCAGATGGGCACAGTAACTCGAGTATAAGCCAAGGGGGCTTTTTCAGCACAAAAAAAAAAAAAGTGCTGAAAAACTTGGCTTATACTCGAGTATATACAGTATCATTTTCCTTTCACTGCACAATCATGTGCCACTTTTATTGTGATTTTATGTGATAGACCAACACAAATACATTTAAGTTTTTAGTTGTAACATGACAAAATGTGGAAAATTTCAAGGGGGGTGTGAATACTTTTTCAAGGCACTGCAAGGGCTTTATTTTTTAAATTTGAAAGTAAACTTCAGGGCAATCGGATAGCTAATCAATGTTTGTATGGGTGGGTGAAAGAAAGTATATAAAAGAAAGAAGGTCATTTATAGAAGATGCACACACAATCCTGCAGAAGCTACAGTATAAAGCTAAAATGTAGTCATTTTATTTCAGGTACTTATATAGTGCAGTCAATTTACCCAGTGCTTTACATATACATTCACATCAGTCCCTACCCCTTTAAAGGAGCTTACAATCTAAGGTCCATAACTCTAATGCCTTGTACACACGGTCTGACATTCCGACCACAAAATCCGTCAGATTTTTTCCCCCCGACGGATTTTGTCCGAAACTTTTGTTGCACACACATTGTCAGAAAATCCGATCGTTCAGGCGACGTAGAAAACGTACGACGGGACTACGTAGAGGCCAGTAGCTTTCGTCTCCAAATTTCTTCTGAGCATGCGTGGCCCTTTGTGCATCGGAATTCTCTATACACGATCGGAAAAAAGTCTGATCGAATTTTGTTGTTGGAAAATTTTAGATCCTGCTCTTAAATTTTTAAAAGTTTTTTTTTTCCTTCTCAAAAAAAGCCCGCTAGGGCCCACACACGATCGGATTTTCCGACAACATACCGCATATACTCGAGTATAAGCTGACCCGAATATAAGCCGAGGCACCTAATTTTACGACAAAAAAACTGGGAAAACGTATTGACTCGAGTATAAGCCTAGGTTGAGAAAAGCGCAGCTACTGTAAGTGTAAAAGAGGGTCAACAATGCCCATTTGCAGCCTCACTGTGCCCATTTGCAGCCAAACTTCAAACTTGGTAGTTAAGGGTTCCTAGATGCCCCCAAGCTGCAGCCAAAATTTGGTGTACTGGACCCAAAGGGTCCCGAAATGACATTGCTGCAGATGGACACAGTTGACCGACTTTGGGGCCCTGTATCTCGGGGGTTCTTTGGGGTTCTTAGCACCAAGTGGCCCGAGCTATGGGGCCCCAAATTCGGGTCGGAAAATGTCAAGCCCTTTTCTGCAGCAGAGAATGACATTTTCCGAACCGACTTTGGGGCCCTGTATCTCGAAGACACTTGGTGCTAGAAACACCAAATTTGGATATGTTGTAGTGCTGATGCTGATTTGGGGTTCCTAGCACCAAGTGGCCCCGAGATGCGGGGCCCAAAGTCGGGTCGGAAAATTTCATTTTCTGCTGCAGAAAAATGCTTGACTCGAGTATAAGCCTAGGGGGGCACTTTCAGCACAAAAAAAAAATGTCCTGAAAAACTTGGCTTATACTCGAGTATATACAGTAATTAGATCAGACTTTTTCCATCGGAACATCCGACCGTGTGTACGGGGCATTACTCATTAGACATGCACAACAAAAAATTTTGTTTCGTTATGTTTCCGTTGATACGAAATGATTCGTAATTCCGTCTCATTTTCTTTGATTCGAAATTTGTAATTTTGTTAGATAATAATTTTTGTTTATTCGTAATTTAGTAATTGTTACTTTTGTGAGATTGCCTTTTTTCGTTGCTTCGTACTTTCGTAGGAAATAAAGAATAATAATCCTATGCTTGCTTTTCTAAGAAGTCCTGTACTTACTCCAGTCCACTCCCTCAGTCACGAGACCCGACTCAGTCTCCTCCTCAACTGAATCTAAAAAGATTCAGGAATGCAGTGTGACTCGGACACAAAAGAGATAAGCTGATTGGCTAAAGATATTAAAGTGGTGTTGCCACCAAAAAAAAAAATTGGGCTTAAAAATCATTAAAAAAAATAAAAAAAAAATAATTAAATAATTGGGAAAAAAAAAAAAAATAGGTTTACTCACCTCGAAATGCCTGTTGCTAGGGGGTCCCTCGTAGTCTGCCTCCTTCATTGCCCGGGCAATGACGTCACTTCCCCTAAGTGCCACACAGTCATCTGGGACCTGTGTTGTGTCCCAGATGAGTGAGCGTCGAATCACGGCGCACGGCGCCGCTAGCGCATGTGCAGTGGGTGCCCGGCTGTGAAGCCAAAGCCGGGGGGCCCACATTAAGAATGCCGACGCCGCGAGCGGGAAACGAGGGGGGGGTCTCGTTCCCCCGCATCGCTGGACCCGGGACAGGTAAACAGGTAAGTGTCCGATTATTAAAAGTCAGCAGCTGCAGTATTTGTAGCTGCTGACTTTTAATTTTTTTTTTTTAAGGGGCCCTCCTCTTTAAGTAAGATACATCATTCACTAATACACTGTCCATTCGAAAGAACGATTCGAGAACACGAAATTACGAACATACATATTAAGATACACTTACACTGAGTGTCCATTCAAAAGAATGGATTCGTTATTTTGTTTATATCGTAATTTTGGTATTTTGGTTCTTTCAGCTATTCGGATGTTTGAATTGATCTGAATGTACGAATACTAACAAATTCCTACAAAAATCTATTCATTACAAACCGAATCGCACATGTCTATTATTCATACATACACATACTAGAGCCAATTTAGGCAGGATCCAATGAACCTACCAGCAGGTCTTTGGAGTGTGGGTGTAAAACCCACGCAGGCACAGGGAGAACATGCAAACTCCAGGCAGGTAGTGTCGTGGTTAGGATTCGAACCAGCAACTCTTTTCACAAAGCTCCAATTTAAACACATATTTTAACCCAAGCCCAATACAACTTAAAAAAATTGTAATCACAAGGCCATTAGCATTTGGTCTAGTATCTGGGTACCTGGAGGTTGTGTTCTCTTGTCACCCAGTGTCCTCCGGCAGACAGGAGTGTGATGATGTCATGTTTGTGAGGCTGAAGTTTTCGTTTTGCAACGTGGTCTTCTTTATTGTAAAGGATCACTGGGAACAAGAAAGGAACAGATCATCATTCACTACTTGTGTCCGATACTGTTGTCACTGCAATATCTGGCAGTAAAACCCAGCATTAAAGCAGATCTATACTCACCTGGAATCCAGTGATGTGCCACCCCCGGAACTCCCCGCCGGCCAATGACATGACATCTTTGGGCGGGCGGCTTTGGGTCCCAATAGCCAGCCGCTGTCATTGGCCATACGGAGAGGATGTCCCGCGTGGGAGTTCTATCAGATTCGGCATTGGCGAATTTTGTGCAGTGAGCTTGCGCTGCTTACTGTACAGGGGTGGTGCACAGGCAGGTAAGACACTTTAATGCAAAAGAGACAAAGCATGTCTAGTCTGCATTAAAAATCCTGCCTGTCCGCCAATTTTTAAAACCCAGCCTAAAGTTCCACTTTGATTAAATATGTTTGGCAAATTTTATTTTAAAGCGGGATTCCGCCCACCTATCATTTTTTTTTTATATCTTTTAAAAAGGACAATGTAGTACTCACATTTTGTGTTTCCCAGTTCCCCCGCTTGCCGATTTCGTCACAAAGGATATCTTATAAAAAAGTGTCCAGGCGGTTGTCATTTTGCTTGTGGGAATTTGAAGCCCACAAGCATGTATTTCCGGGAGGCGGTGAATGCTGTGCTCCCAGCATTCACCGCTCGATCCCGCGCATGCTCAATGCGAACAGCGAGCAGCACCGTAGAATTCAGGGTTGCCATAGCAACGGGTGGCAAGATCTCTGCGATCTCGCGAGATTTCGGCATGATGGTGTTCCCCACTGATTCATGGGAAGACTCTGAAAAAGCTCCCAAGGGTCTTTGCGGAGCCGGGGAAAGGCGATAAACACGTCTACTCCCACAGGAGGAGAGCCCGGAAGTCAGGATACATATTGAGATTAAAAAAGGTAATGACAGCTAATTTTTTTTTTTAATGGTCATTTCAGCATCTATGGCAATAACCAATTTTATTAAGATTAACTGTCAATTTTGAGTACAACAGCGCTTTAAGATGAAAAAAATGTTCTATATACTTGTGTTTTAATATCACAGGCCAACACACATTTTGGAGCCTCGAATGTTAGACCTACTGATTCAAAAAAAAATGGCACTATTATTTCTTTATCAGTTCAAATTTTTGAGATACAGCATACATGCTATATACTGCTCTTCACTATGGTTGCCCATCAAAAATCAGGATATTTTAATGTAGTGTTTTATTTAAAGTGTTACTAAACCCAGGACCCTGCATTCACTATATCTGGTCTCCCACAGTACACAGAACATGGAAATGCAACTATTTTGGTAAATATGAACTGCTAAATACCTTTTCTCATCAGCAGTATATAGCAGTCTTGTAAAGTCTAGCAGTGTCCAGGCAAGCACTGGTTAAAGCTTGTAGGAGGAGTATTCCGACTGCCCTATGAGACTGCAAGACCCCTGACTCTGACTACTGGCCCTGTGCTGATCACATGCACTCTCCCAATAAAAAAAGCCCCCAAAAAAACTCTAGCAATACACACCAAACTGAGCATGTGCAGCCTGACTCCATAGGCTCGGCGTTATCAGGAAGTTATCAGGGGACAGTGGAAGGAGGGGAGGATCCATGCATACAAGATCAAACAGCCTTTTTACATAATGCGGAGGATTAACCCCTTAGGTTCCACAGTGAGTATAAGATGCATGCTTTACTGCATATACAGACTGGTTTTACTGTTGTAGGTTTAGTAACACTTTATTTAAATCAGTACTTTTTGCTAGACAATTACTTAGAACCCCCAAACATTATATATATTTTTTAGCAGAGACTGTAGAGAATAAAATGGAAATTTTTCGGGAAAAAATATACATAATATATAATCTTTTTGTATATTAAGAAAGATGATGTTACGTCGCGTAGATAGATACCCAACATGTCATGCTTTAAAATTGTGCACGCTTGTGGAATGGCGCCAAACTACAGTAGTTAAAAATCTCCTTAGGCGAGACAGTTTAGAGTTAAGCGTTAGAGGAGGTCTAGTGCTATAATTATTGCTCTCGCTCAGACGTTTACGGCGATACCTCACATGTGTGATGCAAACACCATCCCATGTGGGCATGACCTACTTATGCGTTCACTACTACGGAGAACTTTAAAAAAATATTTATTTTTTATTTTTACACTGTCCCTTAAAAAAAAAAATAAAAAAATAAAGATTTTGATCACTTTTATTGCTATTGCAAGGAATGTAAACACCCCTTGTGATAACAATACAGCATGACAGGTCCTCTTTATTGAGAGATCTGGGGTCTAAACCAAATCTCTCCTCTACCCTTAAAAGCAAAGTAAAAAAGATTTTTAAATCTAAAAAAATAAATAAAAACCATGTCGATGTTGCTCCGGTCCTCCAAGGGCATAGAGGAGTGGTGGCCATCTTGCCATCGCTTTTCTCTATGAAAAGATCCTCCCGACGCCAAATGGTTCCCGGGCTCAGTGATCTGTAACCTTAGCCCGGGAACCACCAGGGGTGGTGCCCCCCCCCCGCCGCTTCTAAAAGTAATGCCGTGGGCGAATCTGCCACTGGGAGCACTTTTATCAGAAAGCCGGCCAAGGTAAAAAATGATACTGGGGTTATGGTATCTAGCTGCAGACATAACCCCGGTATTTAATGTCAAAATCATGACGTATATTCCCAGTTAGGCACTCCGCAAGTGGCTAGTCAGCTCTCTTTTTCAACAGTATTGTTTTTGAAGCTTACAAAATAACTCTTAGGCCCTAATGTACACTGCTGCTGGTAAAAGGATGTTTAGTAGCAGTTGGGCATTTTTTTCAACTGCTCCTGAACTCTCCTCTATGTTATCTTATCAGTACATGTACACAGGGTCGTTTACAGTCGTTTCTAGGCAGTTGAGTTTAGAGGCTCTTTTTGGAACGCAAAAAAAATGGGTTCAGAAGCTGAGTTTAGAGGCATTTCAAGCGCATCTAAACGCAGCAACTCGCGTTTAGCGGCGATTCATTTTTGGCTATTTTGAAAAAAAAAAAATAATAATATATATATATATATATATATATATATTTTTTTTTTTTTAAATGCTTATAAAAACGCTAAACGCAGCATGTAAACGAGGCAAAACGGATGTTTTAAATGTGGGTTACTATCTGTCAACTTAAATCGTTCAGGAGAGGTTGTAGAAACGTCCCGTGTACATGAAGCCTTCTACACCTGCCTACACGCAATAAATAAGTATTCACATGCAATTTTGGAGTAAAATAAAAAAATAAATTAAAAAAAATTACTTTATAGTCCAAAACCAACCTCCAGCATCAAGAACAATGTCGACTCCCAGGCCTCCTGTCTCTTCTAAACATTTCTCTGCCAGGTCAATATTACTTTTAGATAAATCTATAACACGAGCTGGGGGCAAAAAGAAAGAGTGAAGTTACAGAAACTCTACATTTTCATAAAATATAATTATAATATTACTACAATAACTTGTATCTGTTTGTAGCTCTGCTTTTGTGGACATACAAGGTTTGCAGAAAACTGAGCAAGGAGGATAAATTTGTGCTAGTAGGGATGGTGAAATGGATGGTGGAATGAAATATGGGGGGGGGGGGGGTATTTGTGCTAGAAGGGGAAATTCGGGGAGGGTTGGATGTGAAGTTGGAGGGGAGACTTTAGGGGTAGAGGATTTGTGCTAGGAGGCGTGATTCTTTGTGTGTGTGTGTGTGTGCAGGGGCGGACTGACCATTTGGGCACTCGGACACTGCCAGAGGGCCCCATGCCACTAAGGGGCCCCATCAGGGTTGCCAATACTAGTAAGTAATCAGTAAGTAGTACTAATCAACAAAACCAGGGACAGTATGTAAAAAATCGGTGTTTTTTTTTTAAATCCCAAGATTATAGTTGCCCCGCCTCTCCAGTACCTTTTCAGTGTGTGTGTGTGTAGTCTGTGTGTGTATACTGTGTGGCCCCATAATCCATTGCCTGGGGCCCCATTATCTCCTATTGCCTGGGGGCCCCATAATCTCTTATTGCCCGGGGGCCCCATGAGTTGTCAGTGTGTGTGTGTGTGTGTGTGTGTGTGTGTGTGTGTGTGTGTGTGTGTGTGTGTGTGTGTTGTGTGTGTGTGTGTGTGTGTGTGTGTGTGTGTAAGAAGGGGGAATTTATGCTAAGGGGGCAATCTCAAGCAAAATAGTGATCAGTTTTGAGCACTTGGGGGATTTTTGCTGACACAATGCTCACGCAACTTTTGGGGGGGTTTGCAGTTTGCCACTTTTTTCCCTGGGCTCTAGATGACCTTGTCCCGGCACTGTTAAGCCCCTTTCACACTGTGGCGTTTTTCATGCGGTGCAGCGCTAAAAAAAGCGCCTGTTCACCGCATGAAAAAATCCGGCCCCTTTAACTCCAGTGTGAAAGCCGGCGGGCTTTCACACTGGAGCGGTGCGCTAGCAGGATGACAAAAAAAGTCCTGCTAGCAGCATCTTTGGAGCGGTATTGGATCGGTGTGTTCACCGCTCCTATACCGCTCCTTCCCATCAATTAGAATGGGACACCGCGGTAAAACCGCGGCAATACCGCCGCCGCTCTGCGGGGGTGTTTAACCCTTTTTCGGCCGCTCGCAGGGGGGTAAAACCGCACCGCGAGCGGCCGAATACCGCGGTTAAAACGACGGTAAAGCAGCGCTAAATATAGCGCTGCTTTACCATCACCGCGGCTCCCCGCCCCAGTGTGAAAGGGGCCTTAGGAAGAGCTCACTACTACTCACCAAGATTTTCTAACATGTTGGAAAATATCTGTGCAAATGGGCCTGATCCTTCCTTTAGCAAGGGAGGAAAGCGTTAACCAAATATGTACTACCCATTCACCTCATTTCAAGGACAGACAGATGTCCCAATACGGTCAAGTGTAGCATTTTTATGACACTGATGGTTGATTAAAAAAAAAAAAAAGCATTGTAAAATAATCTGGAAATCAAAAATGAGCATCCGCCTGGTTAGGCTGCTAATTCTTCATGGTTCTAAATATGCACGGTGTTGGGTCTCCAGGTGGCTTGCAGCACTGGGCTCCCAGAACAAAGCGGACATATTCTTGAGAGTCAGCTGGGAGGCAAGCCTTGGGATGGTCGGACTGTGCCTTCATTTTCAACTGACCTGGCAGATGTATGACCAACACCATTAAAACCAGATTTTGTCCATATTACTTTCTATGAAAATACGGTACATCTGTTAAATCATTAAATCATTTGACAATTGTACCCGTGGCCTACGAGTACCCTGAGGGTTGCCTAAAACTCAAAGGCCACCAGCAAGACCTGGTGCTAATGCCACTTATAGGCCTAATGCAGTACGTTAGCAAGATAGATTGCTCATAAAACAACCCCAATTTGACCGCACTAATCATTGGAAAGATATTTTTGGGGGATATTATAGCAAAAAGTAAAAAATATATTTTTTTGTTTATAGCGCAAAAAATTGAAAAAAAACTCAGAGATGATCAAATACCACCAAAACAAAGCTTTATTTGTGGGGAAAAAAAGGACGTGAATTTTGTTTGGGAGCCATGTCGCACGACCGCGCAATTGTCAGTTAAAGCGTTGCAGTGCCGAATCGCAAAAAATGCTCTGGTCAGGAAGGGGGTAAATTCTTCCGCGGCTGAAGAGGTTAAAAAGGGGTTGTAAACCCTCATGTTTTTTCACCTTAATGCATCCTATGCAATAAAGGTGAAAAAAACTTCTGTCACTGACCAGCCCCCCTGTTTTACTCACCTGAGCGCGAGTATTCCCCCGCCGGAGTCGCGCTTTTCCCCTCTAACCGTTGTCTCGGCTCTTGATTGGATAGATTAATAGCAGCGCAGCCATTGGCTCCCACGGCTGTCAATCAAATCCAATAACGCCGGGGGCAGAGTCCGGCATTCTGCGACTTGGGATCGCGCCCGCAAGTTAACCCCCCGGGGGAGCGCTTCTCCTCGGGGGTTATATGATGCGGGGGGGAGGAGCCACCAGCACCGCCGGGGTGGTGTTCTGCTCAAAAAAATAAATAAAAGCCAGGAGCTACACATACTGAAGCTGCTAACTTTTAACAATAGGACACTTACCTGTCCTGGAGTCCAGCGATGTCGGCACCACAGCTGATGGAAACATCAGCTGTCAGGTGCTGCCGCCACCATTGTAAGGGTAACCGACAGTGTAGCCTTACGGCTTCACGCCAGGAACCCTACTGCGCATGCGCGAGGCCCCGCTCCTCTCTCCTACTGGCCCGGTGACAGGGGGAGGAGGGAGCCCCGCGGTGATGTCACGGGCCACAGCCCGGACTCCCGAAAGTGGGAGTCCCCCCCCCCCCCGAAAAAGGTGTCAATTGTGACACCGGAGGGGGAGAGGAGACAAAATGAGAGGAAGTTCCACTTTTGGGTGGAACTCCGCTTTAAATTACACATATCGACTCATTTATAAAGAATCAGTAAAATAAAGAAGGACTTACCTACTGCTGGCTGTCGCACCCCTTAGAAAAGAAGCATGAAAAGAAAAAAAAATAAGTAATAAAACAAAATAATTCCAGTTGATCAGTGCCGCAATTGTACATTTATTAAACTGAACAATTATTGTCTAAATACAAGAGCCATGTGGTATTCTTCCTTAAAGGGGTTGTAAAAGGTTTGTTTTTTATTTTCTAAATAGGTTCCTTTAAGCTAGTGCATTGTTGGTTCACTTACCTTTTCCTTCGATTTCCCTTCTAAATGTTTTTTTTCTTTGTCTGAATTTCTCACATCCTGTTCCTCCTCAGTAAGCTGTTCTGGCTGACTAAACACCGCTCGGATGATGGTGTGAAGTTTACTGAGGAGAAACAGGAAGTGAGAAATTCAGACAAAGAAAAAAAACATTTAGAAGGGAAATCGAAGGAAAAAGGTAAGTGAACCAACGATGCACTTAAAGGAACCTATTTAGAAAATAAAAAACAAACCTTTACAATCCCTTTAAATCTTGGTGTGCTTTGTGTATTTCTTCCAGATCTGTGCAGTAATCCAGAGTGAGACTTTACTTTTCGGTGTAGAAGCTTCCTGTAATAAAGACCGCTCACTGCTGCTCGCTCTCTTTGTGCAGGGTGACCGGTCTCATCTCCGCCCCCTTCTGTCGTTTTCTGCAAGCAGCCTAAAGCGAGTGGAGCTGCTGACCCCACCCCCACAGCTCTGCACAGCGATAATGTCATGGATATTTTTTACAAGGTAATATCTGGGTTTGCAAAGGCAATTGGAGCCCACATAGTGGATTTATATATTTTTTAGTTATATAGGAACATATTTAAAAATAGGAGTTTTTGTGCCCAGATTTAAAGTTTATCTAAAGCCAAAATATTTTTTAAAGCTGTGGATAGGGTGAAGAGGGATCAAAATTTAAGTCAGGTCCCTTTTGCCGTTTTGTGTTCCTGTTTGGGAGATTCAACACGTCTATTTGTTCGGGTCACCATCGTCATTGAGAGTAGTTGCCACCAGAATAGGATTAAAAAGGGAAATCTTTGAAAATAGGGACACTGGAGACACTTGTCCAAGAGAGAATATGTCTCATTTTGAAGAGTTTTCTTTAGACATGTGCAGAACGAAAAAACTTGTTTTGTTTCGATATTTACATAAATTAGTTTAGTTAAAGTCGTTTAATTTGTCTTTCGGAATTCGTTTCACTTAATCGAATCGATTCAAATTTTTCAAATGCCATTCAAATCAAATTGCATTCGAATTGAATTCCATTCAAAACCAAGTCTATTTTATACGAAAATTCGAATTATGGAAGATTGTTATATTCTATTGTTTTTTTCATTCTATTCTATTCTATTGTTTTATTCTATTCTGTTCTTTTCTATTCTATTCAAATTTATTCTTTTCGAAATTCAAATTTATTCTATTCGAATTTCGGAAAATGGTTATATTCTAATTATTATATTTTCTATTCTATTCAAATTTATTCTATTCAAAATTAGAATTTCAGAAGATGGTTCTATTCTATTCTATTTTTTTTCTATTCTGTTCCCTTCCTTTATTTCTATTTTAAGTCATTCTGTTTTAGTCTACGTTTCCACTTGTTGCGACTTTTGACACAGCTACTTAATGCAACTTTTGATGCAACTTTGATACAAAGAGCGCAAAGTTGCATTCTAAATTGCATGACTTTGGGGACGCAATAATGGAAACCTAGACTTACTCTATTCTTTTATTTTCTATTGTGTCCTTTTTTTTTTTTATTCTATTTTTTTTTAATTTTATTTTGTATTCTGTTCTGTTTTAATCTATTCTATTCTTTTATTTTCTATTATATTTCATTATAATATTTTTTTTTATTCTACTCCTTTACTTTCCATTCTATTTTATTCTCTTTGGAAATACGAATGTGATTCGAAAAGTATTCAAATTCGCTTCGAAAACATCTCAAATTCAAATTTCGTCAGAAATTATGATTCATTATTTCGGATTCGTTTTAAATTTGTTACTATTGTAATTTGGGAAATTCGAATACATACGAATTTCAGAATAACCAAAAATTTGTCCGAATTTCAAATGAGAACGAAACGAAATGCACATGTCTAGTTTTCTACTTCCTGTTGTGGCTATTGGACAGGAAGTGAAGGTAAATCTCCCCAATGGGACACAGACGGCACTGGCAGGGGTTATAACCCTCTCGTACTCGATTCAAAATGAAAATTTATTTTATACTGTAAAGAATCAAATACCAAATTTTACATGTTGGAACTACTAATCTTCAGATCCATCATTTTAGAAATGAGATGTTCATTACTACCCATGAACTGTGTGATGTGCGTTTCATAGATCTCACCTACACCAGGTCTGAGCTTATCCAAGTACTGCTTGTCCTCTTCACTGTTGGCCGTTGCGATCACTGTGGCTCCGCTGTGTTGGGAGAGCTGAATGGCCAGCGTGCCGATGGGCTATGAGGAAGAGCAAGAAGTTCATTTACTTACAGTGTCTTTGGTCCTTCCCAACTCTGCTATACAAAATGGACTAAACCTGCAGTAATGGGACTGTATACTGATACTATTTATCTGTCAATCTGCAGTAGATAACCAATGTGTAGAATCAAGGATGTTACCAGATATTAAAGCAGAACTAAACCCTCCTATCTTTTTCAGCCAAGGAAGCTGCCATCTTAGTTTCTGTTGGAACTGCAACTGCCATGGTGCTGCACATGTGGTCAGTTATGACACCAGCCATTTCATAGGTTGACAGTTTGGTTGATAACACAAGCATATGTTACAGTGAACATTCCAGTCTTGCGAGGACATTCTGTGGGGCGAAACACGGCAGGGCGGGACCCAGCAGTGACGTCATCACGCTGGCTTGGTCCAGCATCGTTGTCTGGACGTCATATGTGTGTTACTTCTGCTCCTATGAGTATATGACATATACACTATCACCAAATGTTTTGGGAAGCCTGATCAAGCTTGAAATACAATATTCCAATGTAATGGCTCAAGGTTACTCCCAGCATGGAAGATAATAGCTTCTCTAACTATCCTCCAGCAATATACAGATCAAATCCGGCAAGAGGAAGTAGAGGAGGAGACCCCCCATAGTGTAGTACATTAAAACCATTTTAATAAAATACACTATATTACCAAAAGCATTGGGAAGCCCGACTTTAACAGCTTCAACTCTTCTGGGAAGGCTGTCCACAAGGTTTAGGAGTGTGTCTATGGGAAAGTTTGACCATTCTTCCAGAAGTGCATTTATGAGGTCGGGCAGTGATGTAGGATGAGAAGACCTGGTTCACTGTCTCTGCTCCAATTCATCCCAAAGGTGTTCTAATCGGTTTGAGGTCAGGGCTCAGGACAAAAAAGCAAGGTCAATAAATACATGGATGAGCGAGTTTAGGGTGGAGAAACTTGATTGGCCTGAGTTCTGACCTCAACCCGACAGAACACCTTTGGGATGAATTAGAGCGGAGACTGCAAACCAGGCCTTCTCGTCCAACATCAGTGCCCGACCTCACAAATGCTCTTCTGGAAGAATGGTCAAACATTCCCATAGACCTTTCCAGGGGTACACGACAGGGCTGCCCTCTCTCTCCGGCAATTTTTGCCATTGCCATGGAACCAGTGGCGGAGGCGCTACCTGTCTCACCACACATTAAAGGTCTACGGCTGAGCTGGCTGGAGGAGAGGGTGGCCTTGTATGCAGACGACCTCCTCCTCTTCCTGAATGACGCTGGCCCCTCCCTACAGGGGGCTTTGTCAGTCCTGGAAGAATTCTCGGTGATGACTGGGCTTAAGGTTAATTGGGCAAAGTCGCAGCTGTTGGCTATCGATGCCGACGCTAAAAAAGAGGCCTCGGCATCTTTGCAGCTGCAATGGGTGGACAAGTTCACCTACTTAGGGGTGTGTGTTTCAGGGAACGTGTCTGACTTCATTCCAATGAACTTGTCACCAGTCATTGACTCTGTCAAAGTCAAACTGAAAGCATGGGAGAACCTCCCTCTGTCCCTATTGGGACGTGTTAATCTCATTAAGATGAAAGTCCTTCCCAAGTTTACGTACTTGTTTCGTAATTCCCCTCAGTGGATCCCCAAGTCATTCTTCTCCCAACTAAACCAAATTTTTTCCTCCTTTCTTCAGGGTCCACGTCCCCCCCGCTTTAGGCTAACTACCCTAATGCGCCCTTGTTCACAGGGGGGCTTAGCGTTCCCGGACTGTCATAAATACTTCATTGCGGCTCAATTAGTCACTGCATTCTGGTGGCTTGTTCCAGATAGATCCAACTCGGCTTGGGCCACTGAGGCTGCGGTGTTGAGATCTGCGGAGGCACTGTCAAATCTTCTTTTGTGGGGTCCCAAGGCTCCATATGACCTAACCCCTTCCATGCGCACCACCCTTAGGGCCTGGAGGGAAGGCCTGACCTGTGAAAAGTATCCCCGGACCGCTGTGTCCCCGAACGCCCCGCTCTGGAACAATCCCAAACGACAGCACTTTTTTGAGATCCCAGACCCGGTGGTATGGGCTAGGTACCATATCAAGGCTCTCTCAGACATCACTGCAGATCTTACGATATTCTCTTTTGATCACCTGATGTCTTATCACAATGTCCCGCTCTCACACAAATTCAGATATCTACAGTTGTCCCATGCTTTCAGAGCTCAGTTCCCGCCGGGTGAAGGGCAGATGGTGCAGTCCGACCTTGAGCGGGTTTTGCGATTCGATTGTCCTGAAAAACCCACCTCAGTGCTATACGCACACCTCCTCCGGGTCTCTTCTCCTGGGCTGTCCAGGCTCCACCAGCAATGGGGCCGGGATGTTCCGGAGATGGACTCGGAGGATTGGGAGGACGTGTGGGACTTCCCATTTAAAATACTGGTTTCCTTGAGAGACCGCCTCATTCAATATAAGATTGTTCATAGGGCGTACCTTACTCCCGCTCGGGTGCATAAGATGAGGTCTTCTCTATCCCCGGAATGCTGGCGCTGTGACCATGCTCCCGGGGACTAGATCCATATATTTTGGTCCTGCCCGGTAATTGCAGGTTTCTGGTCACAAATTCTTTCAGAGGTGAATGAGCTGCTAAGTATCTCTATTGCTCCTTCCCCAAAAAATATGCCTGCTGGGGCTGGTGGAGGACCTGGTACCCAGAGTGGCTGAGAGAACCCTATTGGGTCTCCTGCTGTTCTATGCCAGGAAATCCATTGTTCTATGCTGGAAGCGAAAGACTCCTCCCTCTATAGGCTCATGGAAATCACTAGTTAACAATGTGATACCCCTTTACAGGGACACCTATACACACAGAGGTTGTCCAAAAAAACATGACAGAGTCTGGAGTAAGTGGTTAGCGGAACCCTCCACTGCTGCAATAGATTAGGTGACTTCTCTGTTATATGTTGGCCCTCCTTAGCCTCCTTATAGTACAAACCAGGTTCGTGGGATAATCTAGGTGACCTAACTCATTGTTGACCCCCCCCCATGGAGCAAGAGCCTTGATAAATTCATTGCGGTCATTATACTACAGTAGCCATTGATACCTTAATGCTTTTTTAATACTATGATAATACTTTGTGACCCCTGCGTGGGTCCCTTCCCTGTTGACGGCCAGATGTTGGCTGTGCTGTTGTACGTCTGTATTGTTCTGTTTGTTAAGAAAAATAAAAAGTTTAAAAAAATTAAAAAAAAAAAAAAAACATTCCCATAGACACACTCCTAAACCTTGTGGACAGCCTTACCAGAAGAGTTGAAGCTGTTATAGCTGCAAAGGGTGGGCCAACCCAATATTGAACCCTACGGACTAAGACTGGGGCAGGTGTCTTTTGGTAATATAGTGTATTTTAATAAAACGGTTTTAATGCACTACACTATGGGGTCTCCTCCTCTCTTTCCTCTTACCGGAGATCGATTTGTATATTGCTGGAAGCCGTTACATTGGACAATTGTATTTCAAGCTTGGTCAAACCTCTGTAATGCGGGTCCTGGGCTCTGGTAAGAGAGTTTTGATGGTGTTGGTACAGTGGGTGGTGAAGGAGACAAATGCGGCGTACACACGGTTGGAATTTCCGATGGAAACAATCCGATGGGAGCTTTTCATCGGATTTTCCGACCGTGTGTATGCCCATCGGTCTTTTTCTGTCGGAATTTCCGACGGACTTTGGATTGGGAACCTGTTCTTAATTTTTCCGACGGAAAACCTTTCTATCGGATTTTCCGATCGTGTGTATGCAATTCCGACACGCAAAATTCCGCCGCATGCTCGGAAACAATTCAACGCATGCTCAGAAGCATTAAACTTCCCTTTTATAGTGCAGTCGTTTAAGGCGTGGTGTTATTGACCGTCGGAATTTGGTGTGACCGTGTGTAGGCAAGACAGTTTGAGCTCCTTCCAGCAGGATAATGCTCCATGTCACAAAGCTCCAATCATCTCACTGCTGGACAATGAGGTCACTGTACTCCAATGGCCTCCACACTTACCAGATCTCAATCCAATAGAGCACCTTCGGGATGTGGTGGAACGGGAGATTTGCATCATGGATGTGCAGCAACTATGTGATGCTATCATGTCACTATGGTCCAAAATCTCGGAGGAATGTTTCCAACACCTTGTTGAATTTATGCCATGAAGAATTAGGACAGTTCTGAAGGCAAAAGAGGGTCAAACCCGGTACTGCTAAGGCATACCCAATAAAGTGGCCGGTGAGTGTATATTAGTATTGATATCAGACTATTGGGATATCTGTCAGTGCAGCTATTATTTTACTGAGCTGCACATTTTTGTTTCACATATATTCTTCAGCAGGTTTTGTTTTTTAAGATATGTTTCTAAAGATACCATGTTGAAATGCTAATATGTTGACAATTGAAATGCTAAATATATAATTTTTTAAACAGCAAACCATACCCCTGAGGAAGACCTTTTAGGTCGAAACGCGTCAGTAATCCTATACAACAGACATTGGATATATAATGCTGTGAATATTTTTTTTATGTTTGAAAATGTTATCTATGTATTTTTCAATGGTTGTACATCCCCCTACCAGAGCTCATATTTTAATAGCAATGTGTTTAATTGTATGACGATAACCTCTCAATAAAAAACCCTTTCTTAAGATCTATTTCTTTAAATTTATTTACTCTGCTGTAAAAAAAAAAAAAAAACCCTCTGGGGGAACCTTCCCATATTGCTAAAAATACCATAAAGAATTTTAGGGCAAGGCAGCAGCTGAGGAGTGGTGACATGACTCATTATATTCATCTGTTCATGAGGTCATATCTGACATATTGTAAGTACGGTATATGTCCCACCAATTTTTTAGGATTTGCATGGAGTGGGGCAGAATTAGAACCCCTATTAAATCTTATTGCTATCGGGGGCTCCGTTCAAGAGATTTCCCCTCCCTTACAATCACAGTGGCACCAATTTCCCTAGACAGGAAGTGAGGGAAAATCTCCAAGAGTAACATAGGGAGGAAACAAAATATATACACTTTATTTCCTTGACTCTTCACATTCGGCAGTCAGAAGAACACAGGATGACCATAGCAGTACATGCTACCTGCAGTGATGTATTGTATAGAAGACTTGTATTACATACACTTGCTCCGTCCAGTACCAGCACAGATCTCCCCGGTGCCAGGTGTGCCAGTGAATGCAAGGCTGTATACACACACAGTCCATCCCGTATGGTGCCCGCAGCCTCCGACCAGCTCACTTTCTCTGGTTTGTGAACTGAAAAAATAAATGCACATAGTGAGAAGCTTCTTCTCTGTGCCACACTAAATTCGAACAATGTATGGCCAACTTTAGTCATAATTTTTGCACACATTCATATTTCTTTGGTTATATAATGTTGATATCCTGGGAGTCTGCAGGCAGCACAAGGCGTGTCATTCTTGCCTAGGCAAGAACAGTGGAAGAACAGCTAGGAAGATAGTAAAAAAAGAAAGAAAGGAGAGATATACACACACACACACCTATATATATTAGTTTGTTCTTATGTTGAATCTGTTTGTAAGTCGGAACAGGTACATTTTTTAAGTGTAGCTCCAGCCAAAAAATCTATTTTTTTTTTACGTTTTTTTTTAGATAACCCTTCTCTATGTTATCACCCCTGTAACATTTGTTTTGCTGTCTGTGCCCCTGTTCAGAAGATTTCACTTCACCTTCTGTCCCAATGACAATTGGATTTTGGGTTGTTAGGGAAACATGGACTGGTGATAAAGCATCAGTGGAGACACCTTTTTCCCATATCCACTCTTACAGGAGTGGATTTCCCTCTCACTTCCTGTTGTCTCCCTCCGTTTGTAAGTAGGAGTCGTTTGCAAGTCGGATGTTTGTAAGTAGGGGACTATATATATATATATATATATCTTTATATAGTTATATATATATATATAGGATCATATATATATATATATATACACATAGTATACACACACACACACACACACACAAACACACACACACACACACACTATATATGTTTATTTTATTGGAGGAATTCCACTTGGTAATTACAGTAAGAGATGCCCAGCTGATTGCAGAACAGACAATGTAGGGACTGAGAACTATATACACCTCCAGTATATACAACTTCCTTTCTTCCTCCAGCACAAAACTTGACTGCTGATCTTACTCTCCAGCACCTCACTTGATTCCTCGCTTCCAGGACCAGCTAGCCCTTTAGATTAGGCAATTGCCCTTTGCAGGCAGGGGCCGCGGGCCCCATTGGAGTAGCAAAAATATAGGTAGTCCTGGTGCTAGCTATCCACGTGGCTACTGATCCCAGCACCACCTCCTCAGGCCCTGCCAGCCCTCCTGGCTGCAGCTGCCTCTCTCCACTGCCCTTGCCACCACAGTCCACTCCATTAGCTCTGCACCCATCCCAGACTGCAATCTCCCAGTCCTCTCAGGCGTGCCTCCCAGTCCTCCTGACTGTGTGTCACTCACCAGCCCTCTTGTCTGCGACTTGTGGTTCCTCCTGGAGACTTTGCCTGGCAGTGCTCTCCCACTGTCCTCTCCTTGCTCCTGTCCAGGACACCTCCGTGTGTCTTGAGATGGTCCTGTCCACACCCGAGTCCAGGCCCAAGGTCACCCCCACCAGACTGGGGAGTTCCCTCAAAGACTACGACAGCCTGGCACTCCATCTCCAGCTTCCTTCCGAACAACTCCTCCCCAGCTGGGCTGACCCCGAGTATTTAAGGAGGCCTGCCCCCTGCCGACCCAGGTTGGGGATTGGTCAGGGCTCCTCAGATTACTCCATGCATCTCCACCTCTCCTCCCTTTCCAGAAGATTCCAGCATGTTCTGGAAAGACGTGTGAGGTCTCCAGTGATGCTGCCTGTGAGTCAACCAGCTCTGCCTGATTCACTCCCAACCCAGATCAAAACAAACTGCCAGCCAAGCCAGAAATGAAGAAGAAGAAAGAAGAAGAAGATTGAGGCTGCTCTGTGCAAGATCATTGCACAGAGCAGGCAAGTATAACTTGTTTTATTGTATTTCTTTTTTTTTAAGTTTGATCCTTTAAAAATATCTTCACAGCATTACCCTCAAAGGGGTCTCCAGCACACAGAAATTTATATATATATATATATATATATATATATATATATATATATATATATATATATATATATATATATATATATATATATATATATATATATATATATATATATATATATATATATATATATATATATATATATACACACATATATACACATATATACACACACACACACACACATACATACACATATATATACATATATATATATATACATATACACATATACATACACACACACACACGTCGCAACAGGACAGGCGAACCAAGCAATTGCTTGGGGCCCTGCCGCCGCTTCATATATGCAGGGCCGTCTCTAGCGCAGGGCAAACTAGGAACATGCCCTGGGCACAATCTTTGTAGGGGGGCCCGCGCTACCCGTGAATTGGGGCCCCCGACTTTGCGTGTGTATATATATTTGCCAGCCTCCTGGCTATTCAGGCTTTTTAGTTCCAGAACCTACACACTCACCACTCAGTCTCAGTCAGCCTTTTGACATATAGAACGCCTTCTCGGGCTGCACAAGCTCCTGCCTAATGATCCACTGTCTCTGAACATCCTTCGGGCAATGGCATGCTCAGATCTGGCCACAGCTCCATTAGGCCAGGGTAGACACCCGCTCGGTGTCTTTCCCTACCCACATACGTTGCTCCCATGGCAGCTCATCTACAGGGGTAAAGAGCCCTGAATCACAGCCATCCCTTTGATTAGGAAGGCTGTGCACTCAGGATACTGGTCTCCTGCAAGCTGTGGACACAGGGCTAGAGGCTATTTCCCTCCCTAGACTCTTCGAAGACTCTGAACTCCAGAACCCAGTCCAGTAGTTGCCAATCCCACAGAAAACTATAAAATTTGTTTTCTCTGCCCAGAATAAGCAATCTGCAGCCCCTCAACCTGAACCAATGAGAACCCTGTGTGACATATGCTCCAATTTCTAGTGTGGCAAGGCACAGCACTGTCACACTATATGGTCTATGGTTCAATATTTGGTTTAACCACCTGAAATCCCAAAACTCTTCACTAAATAAAAATCATCTCAAATAACAGATGCAGACACAGAACCTCACATGGAAGAAGCCCTGCAAATCTGTATTACATTGACAGGATGTGCAGCATGTCACTCTGCAGAGCACCAAAAATGTATCTGTACCGTAGCTGGGAAAGACTGATGACCCGGGCAGAATGTCCAGGAAAGCCAGAACAGGACAGAGATGTGAAAAAAGGAAGTACAGGGTGTAACCACAGCACTAGATAAACAAGACATGGACATGAAACCACATGCAGGAAGGATGGTGTCCTGTTATTACTCAGAATAAGAGATGGAATACTGCAATTAATGGAGATCATTAACACATCTAATACAAAAGACATGATAAATTGCCTATTTTGGGAACGGAGCTGATATGTGCCTGGCAGCTCCTCTCCAGTGGAGGTTTTATAGGTATCCTGTGGGACTCTCTATCTTTCCTGGTATCCACTATTTACCTTCACCGGCTGGAATTAAACCATTAGGGTCCCAGGTGGCAAGTTAGCATTGCTGGGGTAGAAGTGACAGCTTTAGTGCCTTAAGCTGGCCATACACTAATAGATTTTAGTTTGAAAACTTTTTTTTAGCCCACATGTATTTAAGGGGGATAAAAGAGGCCACATGCCTCTGGGATTTTTTGTTAAGGTATCTGGGTTTAGAATTAGGTACACAGTAATCGTAGAGATGTATATAAAAAACAATTTTTTATTTTCCAAAGACGGATAGAAATATAGAAAAGGACACAAATAATACATCCATATATTACAGACATATGTGTTATAACAGGCGAAAAGTTACGTAGAGCTTCACCATACTCGACATGTTTCACTCAATGGAGTTTCTTCAGGAGATTGATAGGTTAAGCTCAAGGGTATGCTGAAATAACAGAGTTGCATGAACATGCATCCTTTTGAACAGTTTTGCCACAAACAAAGTGTGCATATTTAAACATCGTATATATATAAATCGGCTCTAAAATATACATCTGGGGATAGGAGCAATTTTTTTACAAACTATAGAGTTACATAACATTCTGAAAAGGTATGGGGCATAGAAAGCAAGTACATATATGGAAATATGGAATAGGGTAGAACTTACCACATATGCTTGGAAAGTTTTAAAGAAGAGACGGCATGTATGGAATTGATTTCTTGTTAAAAAAAACCCACAAATATCGAGGTAAGAGATGATTCACTCCCAGGATGCCAGCACAGACTCTATGTCACTTGCAGAGAGACAACACTAAATGAATTTAAGTGGAAAGCGCAATTAAACGAATTGTTAAGTAATGGGGTTCAAAGCACAATGAAGTATTAATGAGGGACTATACCTCTGGAAAGTCATGTGGTACGCTATAGGTAACAAGGTTCAGGTTTGTGCCATTGCCGAAATGAAGTGCAGGTATATACTGCACCATCAATCATGGGACATTTCAGTTGATTATCTGAAATGTACCGAGTAGATGAATTAATATCCAACAAACGCTGGTTAAAAAAGGTTAAAAATGTCTATATCAGTCCAAATGGGACTGTGTGTATACAGAAACTATATGAAGATAATAGTAATAAAGTCTTACCCCATGGGTGGAATGGAGGGATGATAGCGGATTGGGCTCTCTGGGGAAGGCGATTCAAACGCCTCACTTCCCGGTAAGCTTAGGCTCCTGACAGGGATCGAACTGGCAGAGGGGGCTGCCTTTTATAGTGTGCTCTCCAACCCGGCGGCGTCTGACGTCACCGCCGGGTCGCGGGCGCTTAAACGGCCATGCTGTGCGCCTGAGGTACTGTGGTGCATGGTGCGCATGCGTCGGCGGCGAACCATGCCGCCGACGCATGACGTCAGACGTCACGCCGCTGGACGGCGGCATGACGGTGGCCATTTTGGGAAATCCTGTTTGCCCTCTCCTCGCTATGTGAGAGGGTAGGACACGGGATACCCAAAGGGGGAGGAGGGACAAAGCGGAAGGCGTGCATCCCCGCTATGCCCTGCCCACCCAACAGGGAAGGAAAAGGACCCGGTTAATGGACCGAGAAACCAAGGCGCCGTAGCAGGCCAAAAGGATGGGGTAGCTGAGGGGGAGCAAAGGAAGGGGTCTATCCCATTGCAACCCGACAGGGACCCCAGGGCGCCCGTACAAGTGACTTCAGATACCGGCTGGACATCTTGTGGGGAGCATCTCGTAATCTGTTTCAAATATAGAGCATTGAACTGCTGAAAGATAAACAAATATACATGATTAAGCCAAGTTTCATTTGTGTGGCAAGTGAGCCCATCCCATTCCATAATCTAAAATGCTTTAAAATACAAGGAGATTATTTATTATGCATAACATACATAAATATATATCATATCATATAAAATGACATTTGATTTTTGTCCAATATTGAATAGTTAGACAAGGAAAGTAGAAAGAAATGGGGAAAAAAGAAAGGGGAGAGGAGATAGATTGATTGTGTTGCTGTCGTAATCTAAAGCTGTATTGTTTCAAAGAAAGGACTTATAGCTGAGGGCATCGTTTAAGCCAGGGGGGGCGGTGGCCTTAAGGTCAAATATCCAACGAGCCTCGCGTTGGAGTAAAATACGATCATAGTTGCCACCCCTTTCCCCTGGGGGAACATGCTCAAGTGCGAAAAAATGCATTTTTTTGTCATCATGGGCATGAAAGAGTCCCATGTGACGGCTGATTGGGGTCTCCATTTTCTTTCCCCGTACAAGGGTTACATGATCCCTTATGCGATGGAAAAATGGTCGTTTTGTTTTCCCAATATAGAAGGCTGTGCATTCACATAGCATAATGTAAACTATACCGACTGATTGGCAATTGGCCAGAAATTTTGGTTTGTAAACTCTGTTGTTAGGTAACGTAATTTGTTTAGATGCATATATATAACGGCAGAAATTGCATTTATGACAAGGCTTACTTCCCACATTTCTACTCAAATTGGGACAGCCTTCTTGAGTAGGAATGTAATGACTGCGTACAAGAGTGTCTCTAAGGGACTGAGATCTCCTGTAGGTAATTTTTGGGTGATCACCCACATGTTTTGATATCAAGGGGTCAGCCTTGAGTAAATACCAATATTTGTCAAAGATTTTTCGCACATGAGCATGATGTCCAGAGAAACGGGTGATGATTCTGATGCCAGGGTCATTGGTGAATGCTTTAGTTCCATGAATAAGATTAGAACGATTTTGTTGCTTGGCTTTCAAATATGACTTTTTTAAACATGTTGAGCCATAGCCCCGATGTTGTAAACGCTGCTGCAGTTTTTTGGCTTCCACTTTAAAGTGGGAGTCTTGGCTGCAGTTTCCTTTAACACGGAGATATTGCCCATATGGTACACTAGCTACCAACGGGCTGGGATGAGAGCTCGTTGCATGTAGCAATGTATTATTGCCTATTACAGAATCAAGAATGGTACCGTAAAATACCAGAGAGCCACGTAAACTATACGATCGGTAAATTCAGACAACTACTGGGTTCTGCTTTCCATCAGGATTTAATTACCAAAAAAACTTATGATTTTCTAAACATTCCATTTCCAAAAACCCCCACACTGTATGCATTACCTAAAATCCATAAGAACGCCACTAACCCCCCAGGCCGCCCCATAGTTTCTGGCAACGGATGCCTTACAGAGAATGCAAGTGCTTTGGTGGATGACTTTGTTTCCTATTTACAGGATACACGAGATCTATTGAGGGCCCTCGATGGAATCTCGATACCTCCAGACTCTTGGCTCGTTGCTCTCGATGTTGAGGCCCTTTACAACTCTATACCCCATGATACGGGGGTCAGAGTTGTGAAGGGCTTCATTTCCGAGAGCACCGAGTCATCACCAAAATATAATGATTTTATCATCAAATTATTAGAATTTATACTCAATAACAACATTTTTCTATTCGGGCGCTCCCACTACCTCCAGATACAGGGCGTAGCAATGGGGACCAAGTGTGCCCCATCCTATGCCAATCTGTATCTGGGGGGGTGGGAGCGTCATCTATTTCACAGAGAGGATATACAGACATCTCTGGATCAGATTCCAATCTGGAGAAGATACATCGACGATGTGTTCATCTGGACAGGTACAGAATCCGACCTACTGCTTTTCTATGAAAAGCTCAAGGTTAACATGTTTAATCTAAGCTTTACAATGGAAAAAAGTCAATCACAACTAACCTTTCTTGACATTACGATCTATGTTGATGGAGAGGGCAATGTTGGCACTACCCTTTACCGTAAACCTTCTGCTGCCAATACATTGCTACATGCAACGAGCTCTCATCCCAGCCCGTTGGTAGCTAGTGTACCATATGGGCAATATCTCCGTGTTAAAGGAAACTGCAGCCAAGACTCCCACTTTAAAGTGGAAGCCAAAAAACTGCAGCAGCGTTTACAACATCGGGGCTATGGCTCAACATGTTTAAAAAAAAGTCATATTTGAAAGCCAAGCAACAAAATCGTTCTAATCTTATTCATGGAACTAAAGCATTCACCAATGACCCTGGCATCAGAATCATCACCCGTTTCTCTGGACATCATGCTCATGTGCGAAAAATCTTTGACAAATATTGGTATTTACTCAAGGCTGACCCCTTGATATCAAAACATGTGGGTGATCACCCAAAAATTACCTACAGGAGATCTCAGTCCCTTAGAGACACTCTTGTACGCAGTCATTACATTCCTACTCAAGAAGGCTGTCCCAATTTGAGTAGAAATGTGGGAAGTAAGCCTTGTCATAAATGCAATTTCTGCCGTTATATATATGCATCTAAACAAATTACGTTACCTAACAACAGAGTTTACAAACCAAAATTTCTGGCCAATTGCCAATCAGTCGGTATAGTTTACATTATGCTATGTGAATGCACAGCCTTCTATATTGGGAAAACAAAACGACCATTTTTCCATCGCATAAGGGATCATGTAACCCTTGTACGGGGAAAGAAAATGGAGACCCCAATCAGCCGTCACATGGGACTCTTTCATGCCCATGATGACAAAAAAATGCATTTTTTCGCACTTGAGCATGTTCCCCCAGGGGAAAGGGGTGGCAACTATGATCGTATTTTACTCCAACGCGAGGCTCGTTGGATATTTGACCTTAAGGCCACCGCCCCCCCTGGCTTAAACGATGCCCTCAGCTATAAGTCCTTTCTTTGAAACAATACAGCTTTAGATTACGACAGCAACACAATCAATCTATCTCCTCTCCCCTTTCTTTTTTCCCCATTTCTTTCTACTTTCCTTGTCTAACTATTCAATATTGGACAAAAATCAAATGTCATTTTATATGATATGATATATATTTATGTATGTTATGCATAATAAATAATCTCCTTGTATTTTAAAGCATTTTAGATTATGGAATGGGATGGGCTCACTTGCCACACAAATGAAACTTGGCTTAATCATGTATATTTGTTTATCTTTCAGCAGTTCAATGCTCTATATTTGAAACAGATTACGAGATGCTCCCCACAAGATGTCCAGCCGGTATCTGAAGTCACTTGTACGGGCGCCCTGGGGTCCCTGTCGGGTTGCAATGGGATAGACCCCTTCCTTTGCTCCCCCTCAGCTACCCCATCCTTTTGGCCTGCTACGGCGCCTTGGTTTCTCGGTCCATTAACCGGGTCCTTTTCCTTCCCTGTTGGGTGGGCAGGGCATAGCGGGGATGCACGCCTTCCGCTTTGTCCCTCCTCCCCCTTTGGGTATCCCGTGTCCTACCCTCTCACATAGCGAGGAGAGGGCAAACAGGATTTCCCAAAATGGCCGCCGTCATGCCGCCGTCCAGCGGCGTGACGTCTGAGGCGCACAGCATGGCCGTTTAAGCGCCCGCGACCCGGCGGTGACGTCAGACGCCGCCGGGTTGGAGAGCACACTATAAAAGGCAGCCCCCTCTGCCAGTTCGATCCCTGTCAGGAGCCTAAGCTTACCGGGAAGTGAGGCGTTTGAATCGCCTTCCCCAGAGAGCCCAATCCGCTATCATCCCTCCATTCCACCCATGGGGTAAGACTTTATTACTATTATCTTCATATAGTTTCTGTATACACACAGTCCCATTTGGACTGATATAGACATTTTTAACCTTTTTTAACCAGCGTTTGTTGGATATTAATTCATCTACTCGGTACATTTCAGATAATCAACTGAAATGTCCCATGATTGATGGTGCAGTATATACCTGCACTTCATTTCGGCAATGGCACAAACCTGAACCTTGTTACCTATAGCGTACCACATGACTTTCCAGAGGTATAGTCCCTCATTAATACTTCATTGTGCTTTGAACCCCATTACTTAACAATTCGTTTAATTGCGCTTTCCACTTAAATTCATTTAGTGTTGTCTCTCTGCAAGTGACATAGAGTCTGTGCTGGCATCCTGGGAGTGAATCATCTCTTACCTCGATATTTGTGGGGTTTTTTTAACAAGAAATCAATTCCATACATGCCGTCTCTTCTTTAAAACTTTCCAAGCATATGTGGTAAGTTCTACCCTATTCCATATTTCCATATATGTACTTGCTTTCTATGCCCCATACCTTTCAGAATGTTATGTAACTCTATAGTTTGTAAAAAAATTGCTCCTATCCCCAGATGTATATTTTAGAGCCGATTTATATATATACGATGTTTAAATATGCACACTTTGTTTGTGGCAAAACTGTTCAAAAGGATGCATGTTCATGCAACTCTGTTATTTCAGCATACCCTTGAGCTTAACCTATCAATCTCCTGAAGAAACTCCATTGAGTGAAACATGTCGAGTATGGTGAAGCTCTACGTAACTTTTCGCCTGTTATAACACATATGTCTGTAATATATGGATGTATTATTTGTGTCCTTTTCTATATTTCTATCCGTCTTTGGAAAATAAAAAATTGTTTTTTATATACATCTCTACGATTACTGTGTACCTAATTCTAAACCCAGATACCTTAACAAAAAATCCCAGAGGCATGTGGCCTCTTTTATCCCCCTTAAATACATGTTTACAGAATTTATAGGGATTTTGGTATCATTTTTTGTTCAACTACTTCATCTAGTTTACTTTATTTTTTTTAGCCCACATGGGCTTCGCTCGGGAGACCTATGACATACCAGAAGGGGAGCTCTTCTGCTATATCCAACTTCAGCATTGGCTCACCTCACTGTGCACAAAGTCTACATACCCGTTCCAGAAAACTGCATTTGAACATACCTGCTTGCACTCCCCGGGCCTCATCCCTTACTTCGCTCACCTATGTAGCTCAGTGGTAACGAGACTTGGCAACCGAAATAGACTTGGCGGACTGGAGTGGGGCCTGGTCTTCTGTGACCAAATGCTTATTTAAAAAAAGCCACCTTGGAGGCAGCATATAAGGTGCTCCTACGTTGGTATTGGGTCCCTGCCAGCATCGCCCATGCCAATCTATCCTACAGAGACTGCTGCTTCCGGGGTTGTGGTCAACAGGGTGATGTCGTTCATATATGGCGGAAATGTCCTAGACTAACTAACTGGCTTCTGGTCCCGTGTATTCTGCCTCTTTTTTACGTAGATTCATCTGCCCATACCAAAAGAAGCCAAGTTTGCCTCATTACACTGCCCAATTCTGCCTATCGCCTATCAACAGAAGCTTGCCTCCTATCCGTTTGTCAGCCAATTGCCCAAGCCTGGAAAAAACATCTGTCCCCTTTCAGGGAGTGAAAGGTCGCATGACCTTCAGTCATTTTTTTCAACTTTCCACCCAATTAATCTTCTGCCCTTGTTGTTTTAACTTTGGATAGTAAAATATTTTTTTTCTGTCAGTAAATACCTTATACAGCCCACTCCCTGTTTGTCTGGTAAAAAGCCTAGGCTTATGACATCATGCACAACTCTCTCTCTCTCCATCACTCTTGTGAGAGTTTGCCAGGAAGGGAGGGGGTGAGTCATAAGAGGGCCAATGAGAGCTGCAGAGCTGGAGGTGTGTGTCTGTGTAAATCCAGGAAGTGAACTGGCAGCAGCTTCAAATCAGTGGAGGGAGATTTTCTGCAGCATATTTGGCAAGTACAGAATCACAGTACCGTACATAATCGAGTATAAGCCGAGTTTTTCAGCACATTTTTTTGTGCTGAAAATGCCCCCCTTCGGCTTATACTCGAGTCAATCCGTTTTCTGCAGCAGAGAATTACATTTTCCGACCCGACTTTGGGGCCCCGTATCCCGGGGCCACTTGGTGCTAGGAACCCCATCTTTGGGGTTCCTATCACCAAGTGACCCCGAGATACGGGGCCCCAAAGTCGGTCAACTGTGTCCATCTGCAGCAATGTCATTTGGGGACCCTTTGGCTGCAGCTAGGGGGCATTTAGGAACCCTTAACTACCAAGTTTGAAGTTTGGGGGACCTATGGTTGCAAATGGGCACAGTGAGGCTACACTTACCTGTCCAGGGACCACGCAATGTCAGCACACAAAGCTGTCCCATCCATCAGCTCCGGGTGCAGGGATCCTTACTAAGTAACCTTGCGGCTTCACAGCCTGCTTCCTACTGTGCATGCATGAGTGCGCGGCACTTTCTGAATGGTCCAGTCATCTTCTGGGATAGGCAACGGGTCGGGGGGTGGAGGAGGGCACGATAAAACCGCTGATGTGACGTACCTCGCCGCGGCAACATGGGACAGAAGTGGGTAGTTGGGTTGTTATTTTGTTTCAAACTGATTTCAATTTGTGCCTGGAACTCTGCTTTAAGCCCACAAGTGTTTTTGTTTTGTTTTTTACCACTACTATTCTTTTATACTGGCTTTTGTAATTTACAAATGCAGCAATTCAGAAATTGGCTGAAAAGTTTAGCACTGTGAAACAGTTTTAAAAATAAATAAAAAAAGTGCTTTTTTTTTCATACAACTATATAGATCAGACCAAAACGAGGGACAAAATGGTGGAGGAAATAGAAACAGAGGGTCTTTGTTCCAAATCAGGGACAGTCCCCCCAAATCAGGGCCAGTTGGGAGCTACGGGTGCAGATGCCACAGCTGCCTGAATAGAATAGCTGGCAGCAGAGAGTCTTGCATCCACAGGGTTTTCTCCCTTTCTGAATGAGAGAAATCTAGCCATGTATGGCTATTTTAGGAGCAGTTCCTGTAAAATAACTGTTTTTGGAAGACAGAAAGGCAAAATGACCACTAAAATGAACATAGTCCAACAATCATCACTCACCCAAATGATGTTCATGAACCCAGACGACTTCACTGAGACCAGACTCTTCAGAGTCAAGGGGTAAAATTCCTATTGGGCAAAGCAACTAGTTAAACATGGGACAATTTGTTAAGGCTCTCTTTTGAGCTACACACAATAAAAAGTAAAATAATGAGATAAGAAATAAAATGGTGATGAATGGTGACCACCCAATATTAGGAACAATAATCATCTGGGAGCAACTTGAGGATGGACTGATACTTAATAGGTATAGTTGATGTGTGGGAAACTGGCTTTGAGCTGTCACAAGTTTGTGCTGGTCCATCCTGTCCGCATTGTACACTAGTAACCATCCCTTTATTATATGTTGGCAGTCTATGCAGAGGAGACACTGCTAATGATATTCTATGAAATTGGACATGATGATGGCTTTTTCATTAACCGTGACTGCCTGGTCAATACTTTACCTCGTCTTTTACGACTACAAAGAGCTATAGTACTAAGACTGAATCTAAATGTGTATATTTTAATGAAAACTCTTGCTTTTTTTTATTTTATTTTTTAAAAAGGAGGTATTTGACATCTATGGCACTGCATCAAAATTCTAGTCCGGACTTTGTAAGTGTGACAAAGACAACGTTGTCTTGTTAAAGTGGTTGTAAACCCTTACAAACTACTTTGGCCTACAGGTAAGCCTAGATTAAGGCTTACCTGTAGGTCCAATAAATATCTCCTTAACCTACACGTTTAGGAGATATTTACCAAAAGACAGGCACCGCTGCACTGAGTGCGCCACTCTCAATGGCGATATGCCGCGAGTGGCGGCTCCAATGCGCATGAATGACAGCACCGGAGCCGTGAGACCCACCAAGAAGATGGAGGCTCCGTACACAAGGGGACAGCGGTGACTTTGATGGCTCCTGCGGCAGCTAAGTGGCACATAATGGACTACTATGCGATGCATAGTAGTCCATTATGCTTTACCTTTGCAGGGAAACAAAGAGGAAGTAAACCCATTAGGGTTTACTTCCTCTTTAATTTTGGGTTTTGGTGAAGAGTGCTATCTTTTTGACATGTGTAAAATAAACCTTGACAATTGACGCTAGAAGGAGCCAGATCATGCATTTATCAACACAGTGACCCAACTGACAGCAGCGTGACTTCCTGTAATACTGGACAATATCCTTCCCAGCAATTGGCACCCAATCAACCTTTCACTAAACATGAGCATTGACTAGTGACTACGGTAAGTCTATGCAAATGCTGACATTCAGAAATAAACCTCCTAACCTAGAACGTCTACTGGCGATGGGACCATTGTCAAAAGGCAACAATAACCCTGATGGAGTAATTACATATGGCTTACCAATATATAAGAATGCATCCTAAACCTGGTTACCTTAGATGACTTCATACTATAGGAATGTCATTACAAAAAACTGACCAAATGACTAAGCCCCTTCAGGAATGTGTATGATCTTCCTTAAAGCTCAACTCCATCTTTTGGGCATACTGGGCCAGCTTGGCCCAAACGAAAGATGTCCCTCACTAACATATGAGGCTGCTGGATGTGTGGTATAAACTGTATGTAGCTGTGGCTACATGCAGCATACAACACTGTGTTCCAGGTTTGTGCCAAGACTTCCAGCCTCATACCCGGAACACAGTAGAGTTTATCACAACGGCGCTCAGTCAGAGAAAGCAATGTATTCTATCAATGAATACAAGCTACCTTTGATTGGCTGAGTCAGAGGTTGTGACATCATCAGCCTGCCTCTCTGACTCAGCCAATCAGCTTGTATTCATTAATAGAATACACCGCTTTCTCTGAATGACTGGGTGCCACTGTGATAGTCTACTGTGCTCCGGGTAGGAGACTGGATGACTCGGCTTGAACCTGGAACACAGTGCTCTATGCTGTATGTAGCCGCAGCTACAGTACATAACGCACATCCAAGCTGAGGGGGGGGGGGGGGCTGGGATTGATTTATCATTGCTACCAAGTGCTCTTGTATATACTACAGCCAAAATTTGGAATAAGCTAGTCTCTGAACAGAACTGCGAAAAGCACGTGTCTATTTATTTATGTATTTCAGGTACCTATTATAGCGCTGCCAATTTTACGCAGTGCTTTGCGTAAACATAATAGAACCGGGTGGGACTCCTTGTTGAAAGGCATCTATAGCCAATTATCTTGTTACAATTTCCAATATTATTACATTTGTTATTGTTCTCTGTCATTTGTTAATTAAATGTTATATATAGTTTGATTCTACCTGCAAGTGTTTGTATGATCTTTTTTGCACATCTCGGAAAAACCCCAAAAACAAGTTATCACATAACCGTGGATGGAGGCACTCCTCCACCATCAGAACACACTGATTAGCAGCTGGAGCCAATTGGCTGCAAGCCACTGATCGAAAAAGTTTTCCAACAGTCGCGTTTGACAGAAGTTCGTCAGTAGATGGATCATAATTCAGCCAGCCCTACTCAACTAGACATTTCCATTCATCTATGGGCAGGTTAAAGCGTAAGTAAACCCATCGATTTAACAGTTTAAAAAAAAGGCATGCCGGGAATGCTAACTGCACATAGGCTGTGCTCTCAACCAAACTGTCAAACCATCCAATGGCTGGTGTCATAATGGATCACATGTGCAGCACCCTGACAGTTGAAGATTAAACAGAGGCAAAGATGGCAGCTTCCTTGGCTGAAAACGATAGGGGGGGTTTACTTCCACTTTAACTCTATAGGGCAAAATACAGAGGACGGGTACAGTATGAGTAGGTGCTCTTACCTACAGCCTCATCATCTGGGTGGAAGAAAGACACTTTGGATCCCACTTCAAATAAAAAAAAATCAAGATCAAGAATTACAAAATTGTTTGGAAAAGCAATCAATCAGTTATGTATTAACCACTTCAGCCCCGGACCATTTGGCAGCCAAAGGACCAGAGGTCTTTTTTCAATTTCGCACTGCACTACTTTAACTGGTAATTGCGCGGTCATGCAATTTTGTAACCAAACGAAATTTGCGTCCTTTTCTTCCCACAAATAGAGCTTTCTTTTGATGGTATTTGATTGCCTCTGTGATTTTTATTTTTTGCGATATAAACGGAAAAAGAGCGAAAATTTTGAAAAAAAAAGAGATTTTCTACTTTTTGTTATAAAAAAAATCTAATAAACTCAATTTTAGTCAAACATTTGGGCCAAAATGTATTCAGCCACATGTCTTTAGTAAAAAAAATGCCAATAAGCGTATATTTATTGGTTTGCGCAAAAGTTATAGCGTCTACAAACTAGAGTACATTTTCTGGAATTTACACCGCTTTTAATTTATGACTGCCTATTTCATTTCTTGAGGTGCTAAAATGGCAGAGAAGTACAAAAACCCCCCCAAATGACCCCATTTTGGAAAGTAGACACCCCAAGCTATTTGCTGAGAGGCATGTTGAGCCCATTGAATATTTTTTTTTTAGTCCCAAGTGATTGAATAAAGACAAAAAAAAAAAGATTTTTTTTTTTTTTCAAAAAGTTGTCACTAAATGATATATTGCTCACACATGCCATAGTTATATGTGGAATTGCACCCCAAAATACATTTTGCTGCTTCTCCTGAGTATGGGGATACCACATGTGTGGGACTTTTTGGGAGCCTAGCCGCGTACGGGGCCCCGAAACCCAAGCACCGCCTTCAGGATTTCTAAGGGTGCAAATTTTTGATTTCACTCCTCACTACCTATCACAGTTTCGAAGGCCATAAAATGCCAAAATAGCACAAAACCCCCCCAAATGACCCCATTTTGGAAAGTAGACACCCCAAGCTATTTGTTGAGAGGCATGGTGAGTATTTTACAGCTCTCATTTGTTTTTGAAAATGAAGAAAGTAAAGAAAAAAAAAAATTTTTTTTTCTTTTTAAAATTTTCAAAACTTTGTGACAAAAAGCGACATCTGCAAAATACTCACAATACCTCTCAGCAAATAGCTTGGGGTGTCTACTTTCCAAAATGGGGTCATTTTGGGGGGTTTTATGCCATCTGGGCATTCCATGGCCTCCGAAACTGTGATTTGGCAGTGAGAAGTGAAATAAAAAAATTACACCCTTAGAAAGCCTGAAGGCGGTGATTGGTTTTTGGGGTTCCGTACGCAGCTAGGCTCCCAAAAAGTCCCACACATGTGGTATCCCCGTACTCAGGAGAAGCAACAGAATGTATTTTTGGGGTGTATTTCTACATATGCCCATGACATGTTTGAGCAATATATCATTTAGTGACAACTTTTTGTAAAAAAATATATATATTTTTTTTTTTCATATTCAATCTCTTGGGACAAAAAAAAAAAAAATATTTAATGGGCTCAACATTGCTCTCATCAAATAGCTTGGGGTGTCTACTTTCCAAAATGGGGTCATTTGGGGGGGGGTTTGAACTGTCCTGGCATTTTATGCACAACATTTAGAAGCCTATGTCACACGTCACCCACTCTTCTAACCACTTGTAGACAAAGCCCTTTCTGACACTTTTTGTTTACATGAAAACATATTTTTTTTTTGCAAGAAAATTACGTTGAACCCCCAAACACTATATATAATGTTAAAGCAAAGGCCCTACAGATTAAAATGGTGGGTGTTGCATTTTTTTTTCCACACAGTATTTGCGCAGCGATTTTCAAACGCATTTTTTTGTGGAAAAAAATACACTTTTTTTTTATTTTAATGCACTAAAACACACTATATTGCTCAAATTTTTGATGAAATAAAAAATATGATCTTAGGCCGAGTACATGGATACCAAACACGACATGCTTTTAAAATTGCGCACAAACACGCAGTGGCGACAAACTACATACATTTTTAAAAGCCTTTAAAAGCCTTTACATGATACCACATTAGATTCACGGAGGAGGTCTACTGCTAAAATTACTGCCCTCGATCTGACCTTCGCGGTGATACCTCACATGCATGGTGCAATTGCTGTTTACATATGACGCCAGACCAACGCTTGTGTACGCCTTTGCGCAAGAGAAGGGGGGGCAGGGGTGCTTTTTTTTTTTTTTTTGGTTTTTTTTTTTATTTATTTAGCTTTTTTATTTTATTTTTAAACTGTTCCTTCCATTTTTTTTCTTTGTTATGATTTTTATTGTTATCTCAGGGAATGTAAATATCCCCTATGATAGCAATAGGCAGTGACAGGTACTCTTTTTTTGAAAAAATTGGGGTCTATTAGACCCTAGATCTTTCCTCTGCCCTCAAAGCATCTGACCACACCAAGATTGGTGTGATAAAATGCTTTCCCAATTTCCCAATGGCGCGGTTTATATCCGGGAGGGGGGACATTCCCTCCCACTGCTTGTAAAAGCAGTCTAGAGGCTAATTACCCGCTAGAATTGCTTTTACATGAAAGCCGATCACTGGCTGAAAAGAATGATACCAAGATGATACCTAAACCTGCAGGCATCATTCTGGTATAACCATTCAAAGTCCAGCAACATACTGGACATATATTGTAATCTTTTTTTTTTCATGCAGCCTCTTGGCTGAACGAAAAAAAAGAGATTGATTGGTGGGTATGCCCACCATTAGAATACCTCCCTTCATCCACCCACTTCTAATGATGGGCATACATGCACCATTTATATATGCCGATGCATGGGGGCATCCTCCCGCAAAAGTTATGCCGTGTACACACGGTCGGAATTTCGACCGTATGTACGTGGCATTAGGAGCCAATCGCTCCTCCCCCCCCCCTGCTGCCCCATGCTTCGGCATATATGCTCTTTTTTTTAAACTGTGGTGGTGAAATCACCTCCTACAGTGTTGGAGTCGCGTCTTTATGTATCGTGGGAGCAAACGCTGTTGCTGTCAAGATAAATAAATCCGCGTTGCAACTGAATGGCGCACCTGAAAACAAAAAAAAATGCTTAACACTAAAACACAGTAAACAAAATTACATACCTGAAAAGCAAGCATGATAAAACATAATAAAACATTGCAGAATAGAATGGAGTAAAAAAAGAGCAACAATAGAGAGAGAATAGAGTGAGAGAGAGAACAATAAAACGACAACTATTTTATTTTTTTTTATTTTTTTGAGATTCACAGGTAAAAAAAGCTCCTGACTGAAGCGACTGAATCAAAACGCTACCACAAAAAAACTGTTAGCGATCGCAGGGATCAGGCCTGACTCTGCGAACGCTGCAGTTATGTGTGCTTAGTGTTTTGTAAGTGACAGTGATCGATCGATACTGCACTTGGGTGGGCTGGGCTGGGCGGAGGGGGAAAACGCAGGTGCTAGCAGGTATCTGGGCTGATCCCGCTAACAATGCGGTTTTTTTTGGAACCCTAAACTGCTGGGACGCTAGTATAGATCTGATCAGATCAGATATTGATCTGTTCAGATACTGTGCCACTAAGGGAGGTGTATGCTTTGTGCGTGGGTGTTTGCGGTACTGGCACTAACCTGGGGCGACGCAGACCTTATTTGACCCTAAAACCTAATTGATATCACCCGCCGGGCGATCAGGGGGTTAAACCGTTATTGGGTAATAAATGGCGGGTGCCCTGACAGTATAAAAAACAAGCTAACTAACCAGCGTCACCCGTAACAGTAATACAAAAAAAAACTGGTTACCTAGCGACACTAATGCAGCGATCAGAAAAACGATCGCTTAGTGACACTGGCAAAAGGGGGTGAAAGGGTTAACTAGGGGCAATCAGGGGGTTAAACCTTTATTAGGTAATATATGGGGGTACCTGACGCTATATAAAAACCTGACGGGGAACCTAAATAACGAAATAACTAACTGGCTAACCAGCGTCACCAGTGACAGTTATACAGTGATCACTGGTGAAAGGGTTAACTCTAGGGGCAATCAGGGGGTTAAAACCTTTATTTAGGTTGTAATATGGGGGTACCTGACCTATAAACCTATTTATGAACCTATATAAACATGGCGGTTACCTAAAAAAAAAAAAATGGTTACCTAGCGACACTAATGCAGCGATCAGAAAAACGATCGCTTAGTGACACTGGCAAAAGGGGGTGAAAGGGTTAACTAGGGGCAATCAGGGGGTTAAAACCTTTATTAGGTAATATATGGGGGTACCTGACGCTATATAAAAACCTGACGGGGAACCTAAATAACGAAATAACTAACTGGCTAACCAGCGTCACCAGTGACAGTTATACAGTGATCACTGGTGAAAGGGTTAACTCTAGGGGCAATCAAGGGGTTAAAACCTTTATTTAGGTTGTAATATGGGGGTACCTGACCTATAAACCTATTTATGAACCTATATAAACATGGCGGTTACCTAAAAAAAAAAAATGGTTACCTAGCGACAGCAGTGACACTAATACAGCGATCAGAAAAACGATCGCTTAGTGACACTGGCAAAAGGGGGTGAAAGGGTTACCTGGGGGGCAATCAAGGGGTTAAACCTTTATTAGGGGGGGGGGTAGGGGGCTACCTTGGACCTAAAACTAACTGCCCTGACCGTTATTACAGTCACACTGACACTAAATGCAGTGATCAGTAAAAAAATGATCACTGCAATTAGTGACACTGTGACTGGGGGGGGAGGGGGTGATCTGGGGGGTGATCAGGGGGTGACAGGGGGGTGGAATATGTGCCTAACTGTACTGGTGTCAGTGTACTGTTGTGCACTAACCTTTACATGTTCGCCGCTCGGCGTCTCCGGTCACATAGACCGGCGCACCGAGCGTGACATCACTTCCGCCTTCCTGTCTATACAATAGACAGGAAGGGGAAGCTTTTCATTGGCCAGGAGCGATCGCGAGGGGGTGGCCAGAAACCACTGGCCGTCCCCTCGTCCCGGATCGCTCCTGACACGATCCCGACCGTCCCCGCCGGCGGAGGGGGGTCCGATCGGACCCCCCAACCGCCGGAAGAATGTCACGTACAGGTACGTGATTCTGCCTGTACGTGCCATTCCGCCGACGTATATCTACATGGGGCGGTCGGGAAGTGGTTAATGCCCAACTCCAACCAACACTTTTTCACAAATGGATAGTGTGGAGAGGGATTAGAACCTCTTCCAAGCATTTATTGCTAGCCGTGTCCATTTCAGAGTGATTTCGCAATACTTTCCTTCCTGTTGACCACACAGGAAGTGAGAACATTTACCCAACATTTACCAAAAAAACAAAACAAAAAAAACACACACACACACACACACACACTATGAGAGGTTTTAAATCCTTCCCCTTACTACTGAAAAATAAAGTATTTTCATTGCCGTCTGTGTTCTCAGTGCAAAAATCTGCCCTGAAGCTGACCATACATTATACAATGTTCTTATTCAATTTACTTTAGATTTACCTTCAACTGAAGTGCCTTGAAAAAGTATTCATACCCCTTGAAATTTTTCCACATTTTGTCTTGTTACAACCTAAAATGTAAATGTATTTTATTGGGATTTTATGTGATAGACCAACACAAAGTGGCACATAATTGTGAAGTGGAAGGAAAATGATAACTGGTTTTCAATTTTTTTTTACAAATAAATGTGAAAAGTGTGGGGTACATTTGTATTCAGCCCTCCTGAGTCAATACTTTGTAGAACCGCCTTTCACTGCACTTTTTGGGGATGTCTCTACCAGTTTTGCACATCTAGAGAGTGACATTTTTGCCCATTCTTCTTTGCAAAATACCCCAAGCTCTGTCAGATTGGATGGAGAGCGTCTGTCAACAGCAATTTTCAAGTCTTGGCACAGATTCTTAATTGAATTTATGTCTAGACTTTGACTGGGCCATTCCAACACATGGATATGCTTTGATCTAAACCATTCCATTGTAGCTCTGGCTGTATGTTTAGGGTCGTTGTCCTGCTAGAAGGTGAACCTCCACCCCAGTCTTAAGTCTTTTGTATACTAACAGGTTTCCTTCTAAAGCCTCGTACGCACGGTATGATTGTTGGACAATCGAGCGTCTGATTTTTGTCAAAAGGGCGTGTGCCAGGATCTTGTCTTGCATACTAACAGTACCCAATTGTCGTGCCACAAACAAGAACGTAGTGACGTACTACGAGCTCTTGAGCACCACCCTTTGAGCCCATTCTGCTAATTTTGTGTTTGGTGAGCAGTGATTCCGAGCATGCGACTTTTGTGTGACGGATTTGTGTACTGACCATACGAAAATCTGACATCAAGCCATTGTTCGCCGACAATTTACTAGCCTGTCATCCAACATTTGTTGGCCAAAAATTGGACATCAATTGTCAAAAGGAGCATACTAACGGTAAGATTTTAGGACAACAGTCTGTCAACAGACAATCCCTAGACAATAATCGTACCGTGTGTAGATTGCCCTGTATTTGGCTTCATTCATCTTTCCATCAACTCTGACCAACTTCCCTGTCCCTGCTGAAGAAAAGCATCCCCACAGCATGATGCTGCCACCACCATGTTTTACAGTGGGGATGGTGTGTTCAGGCTGATGTGCAGCATTTCGTTTTCTGCCACACATAGCGTTTTGCTTTTAGGCCAAAAAGTAAGATTTTGGTCTTATTTGACCAGAGCACCTTCTTCCACATGTTTGCTGTGTTCCCAACATGTCTTCTTGCAAACTTCAAACAGGACTTCTTGTGGCTTTCATTCAACAATGGCTTTCTTCTTGCCAGTCTTCCATAAAGGCCAGATTTGTGGAGTGCACGACTAATAGTTGTCCTGTTGACAGATTCTCCCACCTGAGTTGTGGATCTCTGCAGCTCCTCCAGAGTTACCATGGGCCTCTTGGCTGCTTCTCTGATTAATGCTCTCCTTGCCCGGCAGTTTAGGTGGACGGCCATGTCTTGGTTGGTTTGCAGTTGTGCCATACTCGTTTCCTTTTCGGATGATGGATTGAACAGTGCTCCGTGAGATGTTCAAAACTTGTGATTTTTTTTATAGCCCAACCCTGCTTTAAACTTCTCCACAATTTTATCCCTGACCTGTCTGGCGTGTTCCTTGGCCTTCATGATGCAGTTTGTTCACTAAAGTTCTCTAACAAACCTATGAGGGCTTCACAGAACAGCTGTACTTATACTGAAATTAAATTGCACATAAGTGGACTCTATTTACTAATTAGCTGACTTCTGAAGGCAATCGGTTCCAGTTAGTTAGGTGTATAAGAGTAAAGGGGGCTGAATAGAAATGCATGCCACACTTTTCGGATATTTGTAAAAAATTTGAAAACCATTTATCATTTTCCTTCCACTTCACAATTATTTGCCACTTTGTGTTGGTCTATCACATAAAATCCCAATCAAATACATTTACATTTTTGGTTGTAACATGACAAAATGTGGAAAACGTCAAAGGGGTATGAATACTTTTTCAAGGCACTGTATGCAGTGCCAGGGCCTGCCTGATTGCTTACTACAGGGGGTCCCGACTTACAAACATCCGACTTACAAACGACTCCTACTTACAAACGGAGGGAGACAACAGGAAGTGAGAGGAAATCCACCCCTAGGAAGGGAAATTCACTCCTGTAAGAGTTATTATGGGAAAAAGGTGTCTCCACTGATGCTTTATCACCAGTCCATGCTTCCCTAACAACCCAAAATTTTCCAAATCCAATTGTCATTGGGACAGAAGGTGAGGTGAAATCTTCTGAACAGGGGCACAGACAGCAAAACAAATGTTACAGGGGTGATAACCCCTCTCTATTTTATCTAAAAAACTTAAAAATAGATTTTTTGGCTGGAGCTACACTTAAAAAATGTACCTGTTCCGACTTACAAACAGATTCAACTTAAGAACAAACCTACAGTCCCTATCTTGTTTGTAACCCGGGGACACCCTGTAATTGAAAGTATTTAGGTTTGAGGTCATTTGTCCCCAAAAAACTATAAATATGGATGATGGTACTTCGAATTTTGCTCTTATTACTCACATTATCTGAGGCCATACTTACCTCATAGCCAGGTTTGAGGTCATAATATATGGTTTTGGTAAATCTAAAAGGAAAATTGTACAATGTATTGTCAGCCTGAATCCTGCTTTGCGATACCTCAGGAAGTGAGAGAAAATCTCTAAAAGTGATGACAAATCCTTAATGTGTTATTGTCCCTGGAACAAAAAGGTGACGGGAAATCTTCCAGTGGTGACAATTGTCTAAGAAGGCATTTGCCCTCATTTTGGATACATTTTCTCTCACTTCCTGTTGGGTTTATGCAACAGGCAGAAAAAGGAAACCTCCCCAACAGATATATTTTCATTTGTCTGTAATAAAACACTGTAGAAAAACAGTTAAAATTAAATTTAAAATGACAAAATATAACATCCATGTTATGTGTCATTGCTCACCTTCTAGGATAAGGCCGGCTATTTCTCTTCCTACTGCTACAAACTCTCGCTCTGGATACAATTTTGAAATAAGCTAATATGGAGACAAAAGAAGAAGTTTTGAAGTCCACACTCCATGTACGATATAATGCACTCATATTATAGTGAATCTGTATTAAACCAACAGAAGGTTCCTTCTGGTGTCTTAACTTATCTATAGAGCACCATGGGAGCCACCAAATCGAGAAGCTATTATGCAAAACATACTTCAACTAGGACATCAGTACTTTGGCTCACCAATGTCACCTTCCATGCTAAAGCGGAACTAAACCCTCCTATCATATCAGAGAAGAATTATGGGATTTTAAAGGTGCACAATACAACAAAAAAGTAGAAAAAAGTATAAATTTATTTGAAAAACATTACAAGCAATATAAAGACATGAATATGTCCAAAATTATCATACAATACATAAACAGGTGGGGTGCCAAGGTTCGCCATCACTGCCCTATGTATAGTGATATAGGGGTGCTATTTTACTTCTAACAGTGCTGGGAAAAATCCCGTGTAGATAAGTGTTACCCTTAGTGTAATACCACTCTGTGAAAAATTCGTTGTATTATTGAATGTATACCATATATGTGATATCTAATAGAACAATTTCTACAATATATGCAAAATCACATGTGTTATAATACCATATGCAAAAATAAGAAAATAATAAACATTAAACATGTACCGTATTTATCAGCGTATAACACGCACCCAAGTTTAGGAGGGAAGTTTAGGGGGGGAAAAAAAAAACTTCCATTTAAGTGTCATTTGCAGCCTTGCCCAGCGTCTTTTGCAGCCTTGCCCAGCGTCATTTGCAGCCTTGCCCAGCGTCTTTGCAGCCTTGCCCAGCGTCATTTGCAGCCTTGCCCACGTTTAAATTTCCCGCCGCGAGACAAACCGCGCATGCGCCGGCGAAAAAGACCGAACCGCCGCCGAAAAAGGCTGAAGCGCCGCCGAAAAAGGCAGAGCCGACTGTTCGGCTCCGCTCGGAGTCCCGCCTCCCTGCTGTTTCGGGAGCGAGCGCAGGGAGGCGGGATTACGAGCGGAGCTGAACAGTCGGCTCGGCCTTTTTCGGCGGCGGTTCGGCCTTTTTCTGCGGCGGTCGCTATTTTTCGGCGCGGCTCAATATTTGGGTCATTTTTTTGGGGGGTATCGGCGTATAACACGCACCCACGACTTTCCCCCGATTTTAAGGGGGAAAAAGTGCGTGTTATACGCCGATAAATACGGTATATCATTTAATACCATCTGTGCACTTTGGTGAACTCCAATCACCCAAAATCGCTTTGTGTCAGCAAAAAAAAATATGGTTCCACTGCAATAAATCACCATATATACACACCATAGTGAAATAAATTGCTAGAAAATAATAAATGAATATGACAAGTCCCATTCGCATAGGTTTTCAACTTGATTTGGATAAATTCAGCAGTCCATCAACATGAAGCTTAATTGCAATGACGTAACGTTTGTTCAATATGCTGCAAACCTCCACCGTGTAAACTTGCATGCGTCACCCAAATGTGCTGATATATAATCTGCTTACCAGATCCTATTGACCACTTTATTGAAAAAGTAAGTCAAAAACGCTTTTACAGGATTGTGCCTGTTCACATGGGCGTTGACATGTACATTTGGATTGATCTCCTCCTCTCAGACTCACACGAGATATATGAAAGAGCAAGAGAACTCTATAGTGTAATATTGCTTTAATATAAAACTTTTATAAAAACAAGATAGCCAAATGGCTCCTTACATGGTTTTGTGGCCGACCCGGCACTGGGGCTGCTCGCTTTTTGGATAGAAGCTATTACTGTGTCGCTAGTGCTCCTCTGCGATAGAGGCGGTACCTGGTCACGATTTCTCCCGATTTTGACGCCACCTCTGGTCCTTGTGGTTTGCTGGATGAGCCCACTGGAACGCACGCTGAAGCCGCGGCTCTGCAGCAGGCATATGAGCACTAGCGACACAGTAATAGCTTCTATTACAGGTCATAACACCAGATTTCCTAAGAGACATAACTCTTCTATGGATGATTCAGGTATTCAACCTACTAACATTTGTGCCAAACTGAAATATCATCTTAAGATAAACTGACTATTTCACATCTAAGTAGTTACCTTTGTATTAATCGGACTCAAGGCACAAGCTTTCACTTGCAGCTTCACGTGATAATCACTGGGAGCCGAGCCTGGTTCCTGAATAAAATAAATAATAAAATAATGAACAGATTAACAGAACAGATCCCAGGACATTGGAAAGTAATGAAATTAAAAGCCAAACCCAGTTTAACAAAAAAAAAAAAAAAAAATTAAATAAATTAAAAAATAAAAATTGAAAAAAAGTTTCAAACGGTGCCCAGTCAAAGTAAAAAATTCTACAGGTGAATAAAACAGGTCACAGAACACCGCAACAGTTTAATGAACATGTAATGTGACTAAAACCCGACTCCGGTGTTTACTGCAATACTCACCTTCAATCCAGAGCTGCCCCCCCATGACACAAGGTAGAGCCGGTTTTCCAAATGGAATGATGCCCATGGTCATTCAACCCATATCCCTTCAGCCCAGGACATTAAGAACCCGGTATGTCATTCCTGGGCTTACAGGATAATGCTGCAGAGAGTGGCACCACGTAATTATGCAGCTTTCAGGACCCTCCCACTGGTGATGGAATAGGAGGAGGAGGAGGAGGAGGAGGAGGAAGACCCATAATGTCATGTGACCAAACCAAGGACATTTGTCACAGCTAGGTCAGCAATGGCAACTCCTTTTTTTTCTTAGGAGAGGTTAACTTTGGATGCCATGAGCATCATAAAACTTTTTTGGACAGATTGGGCAGAGTAATTGGTTGTGGCCAAAATGTAAACAAAAAAAAAAATAAATAAATAAATTACCTTTTCTTGAAATATGAACTTCTCTTCATCTTGCACAGCAGATAATTGATAATATAATCCCTTCATGATAACCTGTACATATAAAGGAGAAGATTTGATTAAAGGCCTATTTAGAACACTGCTATCCCCATTGGAAGATTTCCTCTCTATTAGTGTCTGATGTCAACCCAAAATGTAGGATATTCTTTTACTTTCAATGATAATGGGAAAACAGGGCAAAGAGAGAGGATGACTCTCGGGGGCACAGACAGCAATAAAAACCTAGTAGGCGATCTAATCCATCACCACTTAATCCAGTTTTGCCCTTAGTTATACTTTAAAGTGGTTGTAAACCGCTGGGTGCCTTTTTTTTTTTTTTTCTGATCCTGCAAGGTAAAAGCCATAATCTACTAGTATACTCCATATACTAGCACATTATGTGAAACTTACCTGAAAACGCTGTCATCGCTAGAGGCCGCCTTTCATCTTCACCCGTCTTCCTTCCGGGTTCGGACTCCAGCTGTGTGACTGGCCGGAGCTGCTAAGACGTCACTCCCGCGCATGCACAGGGGAGCCGCCATTTGCGGCACGGGCTTCTGAAGGAACGGCCCGGGTGGCCCTTCCTTTAAAGCGCATGTGCAATGAGGTCATCGGCTGCATATACAGCCAATATCTCTTAACTGCTTGCTGACCAGTGCATGACGATATACGTCGGCACAATGGCACAGCTGTGCAAATGGGCGTACAGGTATGTTCCCTTTAAGCCGCAGCGTACTCCGTGACCGTGCCCATGGGTCCCGCGGACTCGATGTCTGGTGTCCCGCGACGGGGAGATGTAAACCAGGCATTTCCCTGTTCTGCCTAGTGACATGACAGGGATCTACTGCTCCCCGTCATCGGGAGCAGTGATCACTGTCATGTCAGTGGTAGCCCATCCCCCCCACAGTTAAGCTGGCCATACACTATACGAAAAATCGATCATTAGCCCATTAGTTCGATTTTTCGGCCAGTTAATGGACACAAAATCGATAATCGTTTGGACGTCCCGAAAAAACGAAGGACAAGGTTGGAAATTTTATGCCGAATGAACAATAAATTGAAAGGTTAATGTGTTTCCCGTCCGACCTGTCTGCACTAGGTATATGTAAAAAAACGAACATCATATTTTTATTTTTTTATGTTCACTGAACGATTTATTGGCCATTATATGATGGCACCATCGTTTGCGCTCGCGGCCGAACGTTCGTTTTTGGAAATTGGGTTCGGCCGATTTTTCGAATAAGTGTATGGCCAGCATTAGAATTACTCCCTAGGACACAATTAACCCCTTGATCACCCCCTAGTGTTTAACCCCCTTCCCTGCCAATGTCATTTACACAGTAATCAGTGTAGCACTGATCACTGCATAAATGACAATGGTCTCAAAATAGCCCACGGCTTGAATTTCCTGGCCAAAAAATTGTTGCGTGTGGCCAGCATAACTCTGTATGTAGGGTTGCCACCTTTTCTCCAAGTTAAACCCAAACACTTTAGCGGCACACAGCAATTTATTTTTTGTAGTATAAACTATACATATATTTTGCTAAGTTAATAGCAAGAGTCCCCCTCTACATTAGATTCCACAGAATTTCCCTTTACATCTGAACTCGCTGAGTTCCCTTTCACTGTAAGGGGGGACTCTGCAGACTCTGATGTAAGGGAGAACTCTGGGGGCTCTAACATAAGGGATCCTCTGGGAACCCTGATTTAAAGGGGAACACTGAGAACTCTGATGTAAGGAGAGGACTCTTATTGAAGGGGAAACACTGTGGCCTCTGGTGTAAAGGGGAACTCTGATGTATGGGGTGCTCTGAGAACCCTGATTTACCTTAGTGTACTCACTCAGAGGCAGGAGATAGAAGGGGGAGACTTCAGTCACAGACAGGGATGGATGGTGAGCTCACTCACCCCTTGGCAGTCAGCACCTCTCGTCCAGATGTATCTGAGGCAGCCATATTTCAAGCCCGCACTTCCCTTTTCTAAGGAGTATGGGCAGACACAAAAAGGGGTAGGACCAGGAGGAAGAGGTGCAGATCGAGCCCTCTCTCCTCTCCCGTCTGTGTGTGTTTGGGGGGGGGGGGGGGGGGGGGATTGTTAGTTCTGGCTTTGGGCAGCATGAAATCGAGTGTTACAGACTCTCTCAGCTTAGACAACTGCAGCCATCAACCCTGCTGGGAATCCATAATCCAGCCTGAATAATGTGTCCGGGTTTCAGGCAGTCTGAAACCCGGACGCATGATTCCAAACCCGAACTGTCCAGGTGAATCCTGTACAGGTGGCAACCCTATCTGTATGCCTAATGCAAATCAAAAACCCCAGGAGTTGCTCCTTTACTAAACCCTGATAGGATGGCTGTTGCTTGTAGTTCTTCAAAAATGCTAAAGAAATGTTATTAGGGTAAAAGAGTAATTGTGTGCAGGAGAATTAATACTTGTAATATTATATAAAATATTTTATGATCATCATTACTGCTACAACTATAATTTGTATCCCCAGCATTGCACCCTAGTAAGGATGAGCTCTGGCGTGTTCGCATACGGCACGTGCAGAGCCCGCCAGGATGTCGGCACTGCGCTGCGCATCACAGGCATCGGGAAAATGTCTCACTGCCTGTGATTAGCGCTCTGCAGTGCCGACTTCCTAGCGGGCTCTTCATGTGCCCTATGTGAACACGCCAGAGCTCATTCTTACTCCCTAGTGTACTGACAGCTCTCCTGCTGCTTGATCTTGATTTAGGAAAACTATGGGGGAGATTTACTAAAACCGAAGAGTGCAAAATCTGGTGCAGCTCTGCATAGAAACCAATCCGCTTCCACGTTTTAGTACCCCATTCACATCGGTGGCAATATGACATGTCAAATCGCAGCCTATTGCTGGCAATGGCAACGTACGAATCGGTGTGACACTGACTTTGCGGCAGTGCCGCACTGATTTCTAAAAGTAGTTCCTGCAGTACTTTTGGGGACGTCGGGGGGCGATTTCAATAGACATCTGTGCATGAACCCACATAGATGTCTTTCATATCGCCCCTGAACTCGCACTGAAATGCGGGTTTGAAATCGTGCGAGTTTAGATTTTCAAACCCGTGTTCAGTGTGAACGAGGGCTAAAAATGGTGAAAGCGTAAATTGAACAAGCTAAAGTTAGAAGCCGATTGGCTGCCATACACAGCTGCACCAGGATTTTGCCGTTTTAGCAAATCAACCCCCTATAGATTAACGTCAATGACACCTATTGTCACAGCTGACGCTACTACCTGCTACAGATAGAATTAGCTGGAGGGCCCCGTCAACATTCGGCGATGGGGCCCCAGGATTCCTAGTTACACCCTTGGCTGGAGAAATGCAAAATATGCACAAAATGCAGAAATGAAAACTAGAACTGCTGCGTCAGCAGGAGAAAGAACACACAAACAGGAACCTTCCACAATCCCCCTTCCTACTGTACCTCTGTGACCCCCGGGGGGAGCCTCTCCTGTCCCTGCACTGCAATGAATGAGACCTTCCTGATTCTGCTGCCAGGCTGTGCAAGGAGGAGAGGGAGGAGCCACACAGGGGGCTGGGTCTCACGTTAACCCATTGCTGTCACAACAATAAATCTCTACTACGTTACTGCGAGGAACATCATTGCCAAAATACACTATATGTAGATCTATATAGATCTATAGATATCTATATATAGATATATATCTATATATAGATATATCTATATATATATATTTATATATATTTATATATATATATATATATATATATATATATATATATATATATATATATATATATATATATATATGTATATTATATATATATATATATATATATATATATATATATATATATATATATATATAGATAGATAGATAGATAGATAGATAGATAGATTAGAGTATACAGATATAGATTTATATATATTTATATATATATATATATATATATATATATATTTATATTTATCTATATATATATCTATATATGTATATCTATATATATATATATATATATATATATATATATATATATATATATATATAGATAGATAGATTCGAGTACAGGGGGTCCCCGAGTTACGAACTCGTTAGGGACTGCCCGCCTGTACGGAAGTCGGAAATGTTCGTAAGTCGGCGTGCATGCGCAGACCGACAAATACGGAGATTTCCGGACATTTCCGATGTTCCGTCTATTGCCGTTCTGCGCATGCGCGGCAAATTACGGACATTTCCGGCATTTTCCGAAGCTCCGTATGGCCGCGCATGCGCAGAACGGCCGAAAGACGCCGAAAAAGGACGGAAAATGGCGGAGGGTCCCCGCAGCACCCGTTCGTAAGTAGGGGTTGTTCGTAGGTCGGGTGTTCGTAAGTCGGGACCCCCTGTATACAGTCCCTAATTCACAAAAGAATCATACATAGGGCTCATGCACACAGGCACAAAAAAACGCCACTTTTGGTGCTTTTTTTTATTTTACAGATCTGGATGGAGAGGATGGAGAATTATACAATTCACATGCGTGTCTAAATGCGTAGAAAAGCAAACTATTTACGCACCATTACATGCGTTTATTTTTATGCTGGATGCAGCTCCAATGCAGATGCAGAAAATAGCGTCTCAGTGTGCAGGACGGGTGTCAGTGCCCATCTGAATGAGCCCCTAAGTTTTTCACAATAAATATCACAAATAAAGCTAATGAATAAACCTTGTGAGCATTTTCTGGGTGTTAATTCCGTGTTCCCATTGACTTGTATTATTAACGCTGTCTGAAGCTTAGACCCCTTTCATATACTGGGGTGGTTTTCATGCGCTTTAGCGCTGGAAAAAGCCTCTCATTTATTCAAGTGTGACTTTTCACACTCGGGCGGTGCGCTTGCGGGACGCTCCGAAAAGTCCTGCAAGCAGCATCTTTGGGGCGGTTTGGGAGTGCTGTATTTAGCGCTCCCAAAACCCCTTATCCATTGGAATGATTGGGCAGTGCTTCCGAAGCACTTGAAAAGCGTTTCCAAATCGCTGGAACACAGGAGTTTTTAACCCCTTCTTTGGGGTTAAAAGCACCCCGCTATCGGCCAAAAAGCACCGCTTAAACAGCAGTAGAGCGCCGATAAAACAAGCAGCACTTTACCACGAACACGGCCGCAGCCCCAGTGTGAAAGGGGGGCTTAAAACATGTTGTAGTGTCCGTTATTTTCAACTAGTAAGTGATATTAAGCAAATTTCGATCCATCTATGGGCAGGTCCAGATTTACTCCTTTTGCCGCCCCAAGGCCGGGTCCTTCAATGCCACCCCCCCCCCCCCACACACACACACCACCATTCTCGTCCTTTATCGATGACTGCTACAATAGATCATTTAAAAACATATCTCCACACACGAGGACACTGAAAATAACTGGCTTTAATTGTACAGACTGAAAATACTCTGTAATGAAAATGCCTTTTAAAGATTATAGCAGTAAGAAACTCCCGCCAATTTTTTAGTTCTAACTTTTCTTTGGCAAAATCATTGATAATATCTTCGTAGGACAAAGTATTTAAAAGTTCTGACTCAATTGCAAGTAAAGCTAAACTGTTCAGTCTTTCTTGACCCAAAGAGGATCGATAATGCTGCCACTGTGCCCTCAAACGCTGCCACTGTGCCCTCAAACGCTGCCACTGTGCCCATAAAATGCCCATCAAATGCTGCCACACTGCCCATCAAATGCTGCCACACTGCCATCAAATGCTGCCAGTGTGCCCATCATATGCTGCCAGTGTGCCCATCAAATGCAGCCAGTGTGCCCATTAAATTTTAAAACTTTCTACTTTTCCAGTTTTACACATGGGGTGCGGGAGCCAGGGGAGGAGAAAGAAGACCTACCTTGTCCTCCTGGCCAGCTCAGCTTCGAATCTGATCAATTCCTCCACACTGCTGCTGCTAGTTTCACTTGAACCCACTCCACTCTGTGCCACGGCCAGACTCCTCCTACAGAGGCCTCTGTTCCTCCGAGTCCGATCACGCTTGCTTGCAGGCAGCATAGCAAGGGGCAGGGCCAGAGCATCAGTGGAGCTCAAGGCCCCGCCCACCCGCGGCCCGCTCCTTGATCAAATAAAAAGCAACACTGGCACTGCGCGTGCGTGCTGATAATGCCGGCTGTCTGATGACTGTGACAGACAGTGGGGATTTTCAGCGCCGATTTACGGGCAGCGCATGCGGCGCCGCCCCTGCACCACTTCCCCCCCCCCAGGCCTGGCCTCTGTAGCCTTGTGGGAAATCCAGCCCTGTCTATTGGCAGGATGGTTGTACTGAAGTCGATCAATAGATCGACTTCAGTACAACCAGCCTGTCCGTTTTTTTTTTTTTGATCACTGCTGACAGCTATAGCAGCTAGCAGTGATCATTGTATTCTGATTGTATTCTAACTGCGGCTCGCGCATGCACAGTGCGTGCCCGGCTGTGAAGCTGGGCGCCCACAGTAACAATGCCGGTGCCGCAGAGAGGAGTGTTTTTTCCACCAAAAAAAAAAAAAAAAATTGCTTAAAATTCATGAAAAAAAAAAAAAAAAAATTGGAAAAAATAAATTTCCTGACAGACTCCATGGCAGCCTACGTGTGGGTTAACCCCGCCTCCTCTCCAATGCTATAGGACCCCATTCAAATAAAAGAGAGCTCACCGCTAGGTACTGTGTTCCTTTTTTGTCCTCCTCCAATGGACCTACATCACGTTTGTTCCTGTTGGCGTCCGGTCGGAGTATTCAGGATCGAGCATTCCAGTCATGCGGTGCAGCAAGGAGCCCAGGTATGAGTGGGCGAATAGCTGGTCATTGGCACTGGATACCCCAGTAGCGGGGGAAGGTGGTCTCGTATCCCTGCAGATGGACGCTGCAACGGCTGGCAAGGTCTGAAGTTTCCTATATGTTTAAATCTCCATGGCAGTCGTTTCTTTGTTATATTTGTTTGTGGTTCCCCCCGGTTCTCCCTGTACTATATGGTACCCTCCGGTACCTCCGTTTATCCCTCATAGCGCCTGGAACGCTTCTGCATTCCAGGCCGCCACGGTGCTTCCGGGTCGCGGCCGCTGCCGTCGTTCTGCGCATGCGCGAGGCCTCCGCGAAAGCGAGGCTTGGTTCGCGCATGCGCGGAGGGTCGGTGGGTCCGGCGGCCGCGCAGGCGCCGTTTGGCTGTTCCCCACGGCGCAGGCGCGCAGTGGGGAGAGCGGTGACGTCACTCAGGCGGGGGATTCAAAGGTTGGCCATCTCCTGTTGGTGTGGGTATTCCCATAGACAGTGAGTGGCAGCCTTTCCCCGCCTGGTCTGCATATGTCCTGGTACCTCCCCTTAAAGGGGAAAGTTGTTAAAAATAATAAATAAATAAGAAAAAATAATAATAAATAAATAATAAAAAAAAAAAAAAAAAAGTAATGAAAAGAAGTATATATTTTTATGGTTATTTAAAAAAAATATATATATATATGTATATATATGTGTATATATATGTGTGTATGTATGTATGTATATATATATATATATATAGTGAATAAACAAATTATAATATATATATATATGTGTGTGTGTGTATGTATGTGCACACATTGGTTGAAAATGATTAATTTTATAGAGAATTATCTATTTTTTATAAATATGTGCTATTACCATGCTGCATGCTGCAATTCTACAGAGATATTTAAAATATCTATAAAAAAAAAAAAAAAAAAAAGAGGGGGTACATGATATACTCTATGTATATCATTTTACAATCTTTACTTTTTTGTTCGGCATGAGTGTCTTTTCTGGGTCATCTGCAGACCATTCGTATTTATATTGACGTCTTGTCCAGAGGTTATGGACAGATCACTGCTTTCATGCGGCCAGCCCTCACGCACAGGGTATGTGCAGGTGAGGGGAGGGATCGAGGTTTTCAGTCTCAAGCGGTTGAGATTGTGCCCATGTCATTCTCCTCCCCCCCCCCCCCCCACGTCTTTTTCAGCCCTTTCAGATCGGACCCACAAGTTGTGGTCCAGATTGACAGGGACCTTGCCATGCCACAACATTTACAAGGGGAGATGTTGCCATTCCTCCTCCAACAAGGAGAGGTTACATTCCTCCTCCAATAAGGAGATGTTCCATTACTCCTTTAGACAGAGGAGACGTTTCATTCCTCCTCCAACAAGGAGACGTTCCATTCCTCCTTTAGACAGAGGAGACGCTCCATTCCTCCTCCAGTAAGGAGATGTTCCATTCCTCCTGTAAACAGAGGAGACGTTCCCATTCCTCCTCCAATAAGGAGATGTTCCATTCCTCCTTTAAACAGAGGAGACGTTCCATTCCTCCTCCAATAAGGAGATGTTCCATTCCTCCTTTAGACAGAGGAGAGGTTCCATTCCTCCTCCAACAAGGAGACGTTCCATTCCTCCTTTAGACAGAGGAGACGCTCCATTCCTCCGCCAGTAAGGAGATGTTCTATTCCTCCTGTAAACAGAGGAGACGTTCCCATTCCTCCTCCAATAAGGAGATGTTCCATTCCTCCTTTAAACAGAGGAGACGTTCCATTCCTCCTCCAACAAGGAGATGTTCCATTCCTCCTTTAAACAGAGGAGACGTTCCATTCCTCCTCCAACAAGGAGATGTTCCATTCCTCCTTTAAACAGAGGAGACGTTCCATTCCTCCTCCAACAAGGAGATGTTCCATTCCTCCTTTAAACAGAGGAGACGTTCCATTCCTCCTCCAACAAGGAGATGTTCCATTCCTCCTTTAAGCAGAGGAGACGATACCATTCCTCCGCCGATAAGGAGATGTTCCATTCCTCCTGTAAACAGAGGAGACGTTCCCATTCCTCCTCCGATAAGGAGATGTTGCATTCCTCCTTTAGATAGAGGAGACGGTCCCATTCCTCCTCCAACAAGGAGATGTTCCATTCCTCCTTAAGCAGAGGAGACGATACCATTCCTCCTCCGATAAGGAGATGTTGCATTCCTCCTTTAGACAGAGGAGATGTTACCATTCCTCCTCCAACAAGGAGATGTTCCATTCCTCCTTTAGGCAGAGGAGACGTTCCCATTCCTCCTCCGATAAGGAGATGTTGCATTCCTCCTTTAGACAGAGGAGATGTTACCATTCCTCCTCCAACAAGGAGATGGTCCATTCCTCCTTAGGCAGAGGAGACGATACCATTCCTCCTCCAACAAGGAGATGTCCAATTCTCCTTTAAACAGCATTCCTCCTTTTATACAGAGGATATGTTCTCATTCATCTTCTAGTCACCGCACCCACCTCCATGACAGCCGCTCGGATCGCAGAGCCTGCCGGAGATGTGGGACATGAGTCCAGGAAGGCAAGTCCGTATGTGGCCCATGTTATGCCCGGGCGGATGGGGCTGAATATAGGAGATGGATAACATGAATGTAAAATGGGTGATGCTTTAATCCCTAAAGATCATGGGGTATATCCCACACATGGAGCCTGTTTTTTTTTTTTGGTATCTTCACAGGATTCGGACTCTTCCCAGTCCTACGCTGCTTCTCTGGATTCCTCGGTTAGCAAATAGGATGGTGACAAATATGTCAGAGGCCTTGTCATTCTCTGGTTCCTCCAAGAGTCAAATCGGGTATGGAAGCCCCTATCTGGGTATACCATTCCACCTCCTGGCTAAGCAAAGTAGTTCTTTAAGCATCTGGGGAGAAGAAAACTCCTTCTCTCTTTTTTTGCTCATTACGGAGTTAAATGATGACGAGTGAGCAGGATGGACAAGAAAATTTCTATGTCAAGCAAGGACATCCAGACTGTATTCTTTCAAGGAAGGAGAGGTGAAGTGTCTGGGAAACTTTCCCCTCATTGATACGGCTTTGTGCGTCTGGCGAAACAGGTTACGCTTACTTTAGAGGATACGGTGTCCTGGACAGACGTGAGAGAAAATATTTCAAGACTTCAAGATAAACGTACGGGTTTTCCGATATGGCTTGTAAACCTGCCCTGGCTCTAGCAGCCATGTCTAGAGATATGGAAACTTGGACAGAGTACAGAGTCTCGTTACTCAGAGGAGTTCTCCGAAGATTCAGCAGCTAAGGAGCTGGCGTCAATCCGATTCTCCTGTTGGTTTGGTCTAAATGGTCCTCGGCCGCGGTCCAACGGGCCTTATAGTTACGCCTTCCCAGGATGAAAAATACCAGGGGGTATATTTCCCCTCTTCTTGGTACAATAAGAGAACAGTTTATGGTGTAGGATCAGGCGTATGGCTAATCTCAATCAACCTAAAGATGCTTACCTCCATGTTCAGGTGGCGAAGGAGTTTCTCAAAATACCTCCGGCTCCATCTGCAGTTCTTTAAAAAAAAAAAAAAGCCACCTAGAACCAGTCCGGCTGATGTTCTGTTGGGTCCAACCTGTTACAGTGGAAAGCACCATCTCTCTTCCAGTGGGGAAGGTTACAGTCATCCGGGAGGGAATTCGTGGTCTTAAACCTCTTCACGGCAGGGGGGGCCTCACAGTACCAGAATCCATCGGTTCAATGGTCTCCACGACCCCTATGGCCAAGCAGTCCATGCAGAAGTTTTACCCTGTCCCGTCAGGTTATGCAAGTAATGGATGTCAAGGGGCAACAGTCAAGCTATTCACATGTCATCAACAACGAGAAACAGCTTCTTTTGGTGGCTTCAGCACGGAAGCGGCTTAGATTGCCACTCCATTGTCCCATATCATGGGTTAGGGTCATGACCTATGCAAAACATTACTGGTTGGGGAACCCACTGCACATCGGATCTTATTCAACGGTACGAGTCTTTTCAGCCCGGGCTAGTACGTCCTGGAACTTCTGGCAGACTGTGTGCCTTTTTAGTCCTTCTATCCGCGAAAGGGAGAGTCGGCTTATCAGGTGTTCATCGCAATGTTGTCCATTCTCATGTGAAGAATCATAGAGGTTCTCGAAGCACCACATTATTCCGGGAGGTCGAACCCATCGTGTCTTGGGTCAGCAGCATACTTCCTCAGAGTCCAGAACATCCGAGTGGATTTCCTGTCATGCACTTGGTTAAGTCACTAACGTGGGGTCTCGTAGTGTGCAATCTTTCATGAAGATTATGTCTCTGGGAGTCAATCCCCAGGTAGATCTATTCTCTTCCCGGGTAGTGTCAAGAAGGTGAGGTGTTACACTCAGGGAGCAGTCCGGCATCCTTGTCCGTCTCGGATGTACTCCTAGGGGGATTTCCACTCTCTTGAGCGCTATGGGGACAAGCACAAATTAGGTCAACAGAAAAAGATGAGCCGAGTCTATTGTGTTCTCATTCTTCAGGTAGATATCCAAAAGTTCAGCTTTCTTTATTCAGTCCTTTACTCAGCCCTCAAAGAAGACCAAGATTCCTCATTTCACTTTCCCTTGTCCTCAACTCACTGTCTGGGTTCAGTAAGACGGGGTCCTCCCCCGATCGCTATTTTGAGGCCTTTTCAACTAAATTCTCTTTCTTGTGGCCATTACCCTCACCAGGGGAGTCTTAGAAGTGTGTCCCTAAAATTACGGGGAACCTCTTCTGTCCTTCTTTCCAATCCGGATGGTCCTTACTCCTATGTTCAGTTCAAGTCCAGAAATTACCTCAAGGTTCTATTAGGGCCGGGAGATCGTCCTACCTACATTTAGGTCCAAGAGTCCGCTAAAAGTTGATTCTCTGGATATAAGCGAAATTCGGAAGGTATACCTGCAAGCTATTTTCCAGCTTCGACTAAGAACAACTGCAGCCTGGATCATCTAGTTCGTCCTTCAGCCTTTTTAACTGGAAGCAGTGATGGCATGTTCGGCCAGAGATATAGTGGCTTCCTGGGCAGCAGCCCAGCACGTGGCTCCAGACGTGATTTGCAAAGCGGCCTCAGGGGCCTCTATTAAAACTTTATCGTCATTATGCTGAGCCCGCTTCGCTATCTTCTATGAAACTTTAGTAATGGATCCTGTCGGTTGGCAGGTCAAATTAAAATTTATTGCTGTTCAGCATACCCACCCGTGTGGATTGGCTAGTTATTTCCCACACGTAGGCTGCCATGGAGTCTGTCAGGAAAAAGGAAAATTTATTATCAAATACTTACCGTAATTTTCCTTTCCTGATGGACTCCATGGCAGACGGAGTTCCCACCCATCAGTTATTGAGTCGGCTAGTTACGGAACACAGTACCTAGCGGTGAGCTCTCTTTTATTTGAATGGGGTCCTATAGCATTGGAGAGGAGGCGGGGTTAACCCACACGTAGGCTGCCATGGAGTCCATCAGGAAAGGAAAATTACGGTAAGTATTTGATAATAAATTTTCCTTTTTTTTACTCACTCTAAATGCCTGTTGCTAGGGGGTCCCTCGTAGTCTGCCTCCTTCAGTGCCCGGGCACTGACATCACTTCCCCTCGGCACAGTTAGTCATCTGGGACACGTGACAGGTCCCAGGTGACTGCGCGCGTATTACGGCGTGCGGCGCCGCTCATGCATGCGCAGTGGGTGCCCGGCTGTAAAGCCACAGCCGGGTGCCCACAGTAAGAATGCCGGCGCCGCCAAGCGGAGTGGGGGAAGGAGGGGCTTCCATCCCCCGCATCGCTGGACCCTGAGATAGGTAAGTGTCCGATTATTTAAAGTCAGCAGCTGCAGTATTTGTAGCTGCTGACTTTAAAAAAAAATTTTTTTAGGGGGCACCCCACTTTAAAGAGGTGTTCCACTTAAAAAAAAATTAAAAGTCAGCAGCTACAAATACTGCAGCTGCTGACTTTTCATAATCGGACACTTACCTGTCCCAGGGTCCAGCGATGAGAGGGATCAAAGCCCCGCTTGTCTCCCCCTCCGCTCGCGGCACTGGTGTTCTGCCGAGAAAGTTCCCCCCGGCGCATAAGGACCCCCCTGTACTGCGCAGGTGAAGCGATTTGCGCAGTACAAAGCACAACGAAGTCTCCGAAAATAGCGAAAGCTGAACACAGGCAGCTGTACACAGCGCCTGTAACAGGGACCCTCGCAGGCTCGCTTCGCTTGCCACGCTTCGGGCATGGCCTTGCTGGGCATGGCATATTTTGATTGTAACTCCACTTGGATGGTGGGGCTCAAACCTGGACATAGGTTAGAATGTAGTGCGCAGGCGCCGTGTACAGCTGACTCACTGTGTTCAGCTTCGGCTATTTTCGGAGACTCCGTTGTGCTTCGTACTGCGCAAGCGATGCGCCTGCGCAGTACAGGGGGAACCTTATCCACCGGGGGAACTTTCTCGGCAAGACAAGGACATTGTAACTGTGGGTGCCCGGCTGTGGCTTCACAGCCGGGCATCCACTGCGCATGCACGAGCAGCGCCGCACGCCGTAATTGGCCGCGCAATCATCTGGGAACTGAGACGTGTCCTAGATGATTGACAAGAGGGAGGGGGCAGAGCTAATCTCCGTTCCTGCCCTGAGGGAAGCGACGTCAAGAGCCCAGGCGCTGAAGGAGGCAGACTACGAAGGACCCCCTAGCAACAGGCATTTAGAGGTGAGTAAAAAAAATTAATTTCTCCAAATGTTTTTTATTTTTATTTTTTATGCACATAAATAATTTTTTTTTTTTTTTAGGGTGGAACTCCACTTTAAAGTGGTTGTAAACCCTTACAAACCACTTTGACCTACAGGTAAGACTAGATTAAGGCTTACCTGTAGGTCCAAGAAATATCTCCTTAACCTACACGGTTAAGGAGATATTTTCCAAAAAAAGGGTGCCGCTGTCTACGGCGCGCAACGGCGCACTGGGCGCGCCGCAAGTGAAGGCAAAAATGCCGTCACTTACGGCTCACGCGCGCATGCGCTGGGGTGACGTCCTCACTGCTCCGGCCACTCACAGCGCCGCAGCAGCGATACCCAGAAGGAAAATGGAAGCTTCGTGCAACAGGGGACAGCGGTGACTTCGCTGGCTGCTGTGTCAGGTAAGTAACAAATAATGGGCTACTATGCGATGCCTAGTAGTCCATTATGCTTTACCTTTGCAGGGAAACAAAGAGGAAGTAAACCCATCAGGGTTGCATCCTATGCATTAAGGTGAAAAAACACCTGTCAGTGACCGGCCCCCCAGCCCCCCCCCGTTTTACTTACCTGAACCCTCGAACTTGTCCCACAGCTAGGGGGTTCAGCTAGTCTCTCAGCTAGGGGGTTCTTGGCTGCTGATTGGATAGATTGATAGCAGCGCAGCCATTGGCTCCCGCTGCTGTCAATCAACTCCAATGACGCGGCCACCGGGGGGCGCGGAGCCGAGTCCTGCATTCAGTCTCTATGGACACCGAATGCTGGACTCGGGAGCACGCTTGCAAGGTAACCCCCTGGGAGAGCGCTTCTCCTAGGGGGTTATCTGATGTGGGGAGGAGCCGAGAGAGCCGGCGGGGGACCCAAGAAAACGAGGATCGGGGCCACTGTGTGCAAAACAAACTGTACAGTGGAGGTAAGTATTATATGTTTGTTATTTAAAAAAAAAAATAACTTTAGTGTCACTTTAACCACTTCCTGCCCGCCGTATGCAGAATGACGTCCAGGAAGTGGTTGTGTTATCCTGACTGGGCGTCATATGACGCCCTGCAGGTTAACATGCCGGTGCGCGAGCGTGGGGGCACGCAGCGCGGCGATCGCGAGTGTGGCGTGTCAGTCTGACACCCCGTATCTCCGATCGTGATAAGAAGCCTCTGTCACAATGAATAAATCCCAGTCCAAAAGGAATAAAACCCTAGTTTACAGCAGCAGTACTCAAGTTTCCTCTGAGTTTCCTCTGAGTTTCCTCTGAGTTTCCTCTGAGCTGCCTCCTCCACCGCCCTGTCCCCTCCCCAACACATGTCGACACAGGGATACAATGTGTCTTCCTCAGGGGGAATCGTTTTCAAATTCAAAAATAATAGACTAGAAAAGAATATAACAAAAAAAATATAGAATATAATAAACAGAACTCTGTTTAAACAGAGTAAAACAGAACAAATTTTAATAAGAAATAAAAGCACAGGATAGACTAGAAAAGAATATAACCATCTTCTGAAATTCGAATTTCAAATAGAATAAATTTGAATTAGAATACATAAGAAAAAAAAGAATACAACAGAAAATAATAGAAAAAAAAATAGAATAGAAAAGAATAGAAAGAATATAACCATTTCACAAAACTCAAATAGAACCAATTCGAATTAGAATAGTATAGAACAGAATAGATTAGAATAGAATAGAAAACAACAGAATAGTAAAAAAAAAAACAGAATAGAATAGAAAGAATATAACCATCTTCTGAAATTCGAATAGATTAAATATGAATAGAATAGAAAAGCATAGAATAGAAAATAATAGAATAGAATAGAAAAGAATAGAATAAACAAAAAAATATATAATAATAAAAAAAAAATAGAATAGATTAAAATAGAAAGAATATAACCTTTTCCCAAAATTCAAATAGAATCAATTCGAATTTTAATAGAATAGAAAGGAATAGATTAGAATAAGAAGATGGTTATATTCATTCTATTCTGTTGTTTTTTCTATACTATTGTGTTATTTTCTATTCTATTCTACTCCATTTTTTTCTATTCTATTAAAATTCGAATAGATTCTATTTGAATTTTGGAAAATGGTTATATTATTTCTATTCGATCCTATTGTTTTTTATTTTTATTCTATTCTTTTCTATTCAATTTTATATATTTTTTTCTATTATTTTTCTATTCAAATTTCAGAAGATGGTTATAATCTTTCTATTTTATTCTATTCTATTCTGTTCTTTTATTTTCCATCCTATTTTGTTCTGTTTTACTCAATAGAGTAAAACAGAATAATATTATATTCTTTTATTTTCTGTTATATTCTTTTCTATTCAATTTTTTTCATATTCTATTCCTTTTTTTTCTATTCTATTTTATGCTCTTTGGAAATTGGAAAAGGTTTTGAATTTGAATACTTTTTGAAATTTGAAAGAGATTCCAAATTTGTTTGGAAAACTTTTCAAATCGATCCGAATTCGAATTCAAAAGATTTGAGTTTGAATCGAAAATGAATAAACAAAACAAATTCCGAAAACAAATGAAATGAATGAAGCTAATTTAACTGCTTGCGGACCAGCGCGCAACAATGTTCGTCGGCACAATGGCATGGCTGCGCAAATGGGCGTACCTGTACGTCCCCTTTAAGACGCGGCTTAGTGGGCGCGCGCGCGTCCGCTGCGTACTCCGTGAGTGTGCCCGGGGGCCAGCGATCGTGACACGGAGCGGCAGAACGGGGAGATGCCTATGTAAACAAGGCATTTCCCTGTTCTGCCTAGCGACATAACAGGGATCTACTGCTCCCTTTCATCAGGAGCAGCGATCGCTGTCATGTCAGTGGTAGCCCACCCCCCCACAGTTAGAATCACTCCCTAGGACACACTTAACCCCTACATCGCCCCCTAGTGTTCAACCCCTTCCCTGCCAGTGTCATTTACACAGTAATAAAAAATGCAGAGGTGATCAAATGCCACCAAAAGAAAGCTCTATTTGTGGGAAAAAAAGTACGTCAATTTTGTTTGGGTGCAACGTCGCACGACCGCGCAATTGTCAGTTAAAGCAACGCAGTGCCGAAAATTGGAACAAAAAATGTTTTTTCGTTCTGCACATGTCTAGCTAAAATAGGAAATAATCACTTTTGATGCTTTGCAACTGCACTGTAAACGCCATAGGCGTGGTTATGGTGCATTTCAATAGAAGTGAGTGGAGGCAGTTGAAAAGCATTATGTTTGCCTCACCGCAAAGCAACGCTAACGCTGCAGTGTGAACACCTCCATCCGCTCCCTATTTTAACAATTTCTAGTGGAGTTGGTGACCTAGCCACCTATTTCAATGCCTGTGTGAAAGAGCCCTTTTAGCCTTGTCCAAAAAAAAATAAATAAATAAAATAAAAACCATCTCACAGGGTGTTTGAGGAGTGTTACCTGACACAACATCAATTCCTGTACAACACATCCCAAATGCTCATTAATGTTATAGGTGCGATAAATCGCTTTAAGGCTGCTCTAGAATACCACACTTGTCTGAGAGAGTCCTTAATGCTGCTGACAAACTGTACCATACAGTATCTCACAAAAGTGAGTACACCCCTCACATGATCGTAAATATTTTATTCTATCTTTTCATGTGACAACACTGAAGAAATGACACTTTGCTACAATGTAAAGTAGTGAGTGTACAGCTTGTATAACAGTGTAATTTTGCTGTCCCCTCAAAATAACGCAACACACAGCCATTGATGTCTAAACAGCTGGCAACAAAAGTGAGTACACCCCTAAGTGAAAATGTCCAAATTGGGCCCAATTAGACATTTTCCCTCCCCGGTGTCATGTGACTCATTAATGTTACAAGGTCTCAGGTGTGATAGAGGAGCAGGTGTGTTAAATTTGGTGTTATCGCTCTCACTCTCTCATACTGATCACTGGAAGTTCGACATGGCACTTCATGGCAAAGAACTCTCTGGGGATCTGAAAAAAATAATTGTTGCTCTACATAAGGCCCGGTTCAGACTGCTGCTGTGCGGGAACGCTGCGAATCTACTGCCGCATGTCTCCCGCCGGCAGTTCACACTGCCCTGTGCGAGCTGCTGGGAGTATCAGTGGAATGTTAATGACACCCCCATATCAGCTCGCATATCGCAGTGCGATCTGCAAACTCGGACAGGAATCGGATCGCATGGTGAGAACACCATGCGATCCGATTCTGCAACGGACCGAAAAAAAGGGTCCTGTGCGAGTTTGGGCCGAATGCGATGCGAATTCAGCCATACTATCTGTATGGCTGAATTTGCATCGCACAGAGATCGCATATGATTTGAACTGCAGTGCGGTGCGAATCATATGCGATCTCCCGCACCGCAGCAGTCTGAACCGGGCCTAAAGATGGCCTAGGCTATAAGAAGTTTGCCAAGACCCTGAAACTGAGCTGCAGCATGGTGGCCAAGACCACACAGCGGTTTAACAGGACAAGTTCCACTCAGAACAGGCCTTGCCATGTTCAACCAAAGAAGTTGAGTGTACATGCTCAGCGTCATATCCAGAGGTTGTCTTTGGAAAATAGACATATGAGTGCTGCCAGCATTGCTGCAGAGGATGAAGGGGTGGGGGGGGGGGGTCAGCCTGTCAGTGCTCAGACCATACGCCGCACACTGCATCAAATTAGTCTGCACGGCTGTCATCCCAGAAGGAAGCCTCTTCTAAAGATGATGCACAAGAAAGTCTGCAAACAGTTTGCTGAAGACAAGCAGACTAAGGACATGGATTACTGGAACCATATCCTGTGGTCTGATGAGACAAAGATAAACTTATTTGGTTCAGATGGTGTCAAGCGTGTGTGGGGGCAACCAGGTGAGGAGTACAAAGACAAGTGTGTCTTGCCTACAGTCAAGCATGGGCCCAATTTGGACATTTTCACTTAGGGGGTGTACTCACTTTTGTTGCCAGCGGTTTAGACATTAATGGCTGTGTGTTGAGTTATTTTGAGGGGACAACAAATTTACACTGTTATGCCCTGTATACACGATAGGATTTTCCGACAACAAAATCCATGAGATTTTTTCCGACGGATTTTGGCTCAAACACGGTCACACAAAGTTCCGAACGTCAAGAACGCGGTGAGGTACAACACGTACGATGGGCCGAGAAAAATGAAGTTCAATAGCCAGTGCGGCTCTTCTGCTTGATTCCGAGCATGCGTGGCACTTTGTGCGTCGGAATTGTCTACACACGATCGGAATTTCCGACAACAAGGTCATATCACACATTTTCCATCGGAAAATCCTATCGTGTGTACAGGGCATTATACAAGCTGTACACTCACTACTTTACATTGTAGCAAAATATCATTTTCTTCAGAGTTGTCACATGAAAAGATACAATAAAATATTTACAAAAATGTGAGGGGTGTACTGTAAATATACTGTATGTGTTATCTTTTAATTGCGCTTTAAAGTTTTAGCAGAGCTCCCATTGGACAGTGTGACGGTGGATGGATGAGATCAGCTTCTTTGTAAAGTTGAACACCAGGTTAAGCAAACATTGTCTGGATACAAGAGGCATGTTTACTCTCCCTTGAATCTTGATGTGCTTTGTGTATTTCTTCCACATCTGTGCAGTAATCCAGTGTGACGCTATGTTCACACCTATGCGTTTTTTTTTTGCAGTTTGCAGAAACACACTACAGTCCATTTAACATGGTTTCCTATGGTACACATTCACATCTATGTGTTTTACAGCCAGTGCATTTTTGGAAAGGGCCAAGTACTTTTTTTTCCAGCGCTTTGCGTATAACAGACTTCAACAGACTTGCACCAGAAACACAAGTGTTACATTTTTGATGGGATTTTTGATGCGTTTGAGTGTTTTTTTCCCCCTTTAAAAACACTGTATATAGCTGATTGCTAAGGAGCAGGCCGGGAAGCTGAATTGCTGGAAAACAAAAAAAAAAAAGCAGGAAGAAAATGGAGTCTCCCCCCCCCCCCCCAAGGGGACCTCCCCATGCAAAAAAATGTAAACAATGCCGTGGGGTCCCCCCCAAATCTATACCAGATCCTTATCCGAGCATGCAGCCCGGCAGGTCAGGAAAGGGAGGACACAAGCAAATGCCCCCCCCCCCGAACCATACCAGACCGCATGCCCTCAACATGGGGAGGGTGCTTTGTGGCAGGGGGGGGGGCTCTGCCTCCACCCCCCACCCCAAAGCACCTTGTCCCCATGTTGATCGGCCTCTGCCAGACAACCCTGAGTGGTGGCTGTGCGAGCAGGGGGCTTATCGTAATCTGGAAGCCCCGTTTAACAAGGGAAACCCCAGATCCCGCCCCCCCCCCCCTGTGAATGAGAATGGGGTACATTGCATCCCTACTCAGTCACCAAAAAAAAGTGTCAAAAATAAAGTGTCAGTGTCCTGATTATCAATGCAGTCCCAACAGTGTCCACCAGTGCTGCCAATCAGTGCTGCCAATCAGTGTCTGTCACCTATCAGTGCTGCCTATCAGTGCTCACTATTGCCACCTATCAGTGCCCATCAGAACCATCTCTCAGTGCCCATCAATGCCACCTATCAGTGCCCATCAGTCCTGCCTCATCAGTGACCTTCAGTGAAGCCTATCATCTCCCATTAGTGCAGCCTATCAGTGCCCATCAGTGCAGCCTCATCAGCCCACAATAGTGAAGGAGAAAAATATGTTGAACACTGATCCTAATGGGAGTGATGTTTGTCACTTTAAGTAAGCTGCTACCGGGCTTCTGTAGGCTTTCAGCAAGCTTCAAGAAGTGCTGAAGTTTGCTAGAAGCCTGTTTAAAGTGGCAATCAGCACTCCCATTAGGATATACAGTATGTTCTACATTTACAAACTGGAGTTACTGAATGTAATTTTCATTTGGGGAAGTCTATTAATTACAAAATTCAATGTTACAAGCACACAGAGATTTGAAATACTGAAAAACAACATTCGTCAAGCCATCGAATATACAAAGAATTTTCATATGAATTCATTTGAACATTCGTTGGAAGTTCTACCAGTGTATGGCCAGCTTAAAGCAGACCTTCAGTAATGTTTTCATATTTCCGTCTATTAAATCCTATGGCCTTGTTGTTTTACCTTTGGATAGTAAAACTTTTTTTTTTTTTTTTATGCCAGTAAATACATTATACAGCCCCCCCCCTTTTTTTTTTATCTGGAAAAAAGCCTAGGCTTATGACATCACGCACAGCCCTCTCTCACTCTTGTGAGAGTTTGTCAGGAAGAGAGCTGGAGGTGTGCCTCTGTGTGTCTGTGTAAATCCAGGAAGTGAACAGGCCGCAGCTTCAGTTGCCCACAGTTAAAATGGTTGCAGCCAGACTCAGTGGAGGGAGATTTCTGCAGCATATTTGGCAAGTACAGAATCACAGTATATATAAAATAATATGCAAAGTGGTTGGAGGGAAGCTTCAGAATTGCAAAGATGTTTTTATTACAAATAATGTGAGCAGACTGAAGTTCCTATTTAAATTATTGTCCTTCCTGCAAAATAGTACAACTATAGAAAAAAAAAAAAAACAATACACAGAAAAAAGGTAGACACACGAAAGCAGCTGCTCTGTATCTTTTTACCAAATTGTAGTGTGAGTGTATTTGTATCAAACTCTGACAAGGCCACATTGTCTTTGTAACTGGTGACAGTGAGTATGAAGGAGAGAGGACACTGTGACTTGCAGGATTATTCAATAAAATAGCTTAAAAAAAACAAAACAAATGAATTGCAGTAACCCATAGCCACCAATAGATTTTAAAAGTTTGAATCAGATCAGAGAAAGATAAATTCTGATTGGCTCCTTTGAGTTACATTAAGAAGCCTGTCATGTTGGAGGGTTTGCATAGGGCTTCTTTCAGACTTGCAGTACTGCCCTATGTAAAGCAATTTGAGGTGGAGCGATTTTCAGAGGGTGGTTTGGCATTCAGGAGGCACTACTGCCAACATCTGCTTTTTTTTGTTTTTTTTTAACTTTTATTTTTAAATCTTGGGACCGTGCCACAACCGTGAGCCGAGCATTTGGCTCCCGATTGCGTTGTGGCCCCATTAATCTCCATGGGCGAGTTTTTGCCCTTTTTTTGCTTCATGGTTGCTGTGGGGTTCACAGCCTGTTAAGCTCTGCACCCCGAATTAAAAATGCTGCGTCCGTGAAGCAAAGCATCAGAGCTGTATTGTTGCAATTTGGTTGGGCAGCTGAGGGGGCAGTAAAACCACTGCTCAGCCACCCATCTGAAAGACCCCTATAACAGGCAGTCACTGTAGTAGATAGAAACAAGTACACTTCAAGTAAAGTATGGGGTTGATTTACTAAAACTGCAAATTGTTATAATTCTTTTCACACAAATAGAGCTTTCATTTGGTGGTATTCAATCACCGCTTGTTTTTTTTTTATTCTTTGCTGAACAAATGAAAAAACACTAAAAATTGAAAAAAATGTTTCTGCTATAAAATTTAGCAAATAAGTAATTTTTCTCCATCACTGATTAGTGCTTATGAGGCTGCACTGATGTGGCGTTGATGAAGCTGCACTGATGGGTGCTGATGAGGCTACACGGATATGTGGCACTGATAGGGGGCATTGATGGGCACTGATAGGCATCACTGGTGGGCACTGACAGGAATCACTGATGGGCACTGACAGGCATCACAATGGGCACTGACAGGCATCACTAATGGGCACTGACAGGCATCACTAACAGGCTCTGATGAGCACTGACAGGCACTGATTGGTAGCTCTTGTGGGCACTGACAGGCATCACTAATGGGCACTGATGAGCACTGACAGGCATCACTAATGGGCACTGACAGGCACTGATTGGTAGCACTTGTGGGCACTGACAGGCATCACTAATGGGCACTGATGAGCACTGACAGGCATCACTAATGGGCACTGACAGGCACTGATTGGTAGCACTTGTGGGCACTGACAGGCATCACTAATGGGCATTGATGAGCACTGACAGGCATCACTGACAGGCACTGATTGGTAGCACTTGTGGGTACTGTTGGGGCTGCACGGATGATCAGGACACTGATGATCAGTGCCCTGATGATCAGTGTAGATGTCCCTGTGTGGATTTGCCAATGATCGGCTTGCCTCTACTCACGTGCTGTCAGCGTGATGAGAGGACTGCCGATAACCGGCAAATCGTGTTTACACTGTGATCAGCTGTTAATGGACACAGATGTTCACATGGTAAAGAGACGCTGTGATTGGCTCTTTACCCCGATCTGCAATCAGCTGTATCTGAAGGACACAGTGATTGCAGATCCCTGCCGATGCGTGCTGCAGGGGGTGTGGAGGCAGCGCGATCATGGGAGGTCATCAATAGGCACCCCTACCCCGGCAATGTGGGCCCGCGCTGTAGCCATCTTTCTGCTACAGTTCACATGGCCCTAGTTCACACCAGTGCGGTCAGTTCCAGCCCTTTCAACGAAAGTACAACCTGCTGCATTTTTTTTTTTTTTTGCCTGGAATACGTAAACGCACCGGAATGCACATTGTCCTAAGAAAATTTTAAAAAGAAGAAAAAGAAGGCACAGGACTGCATTTAAAAGGTATGCAAAAATGCATCAGGGATGCTGAAGTTGTGGTGTAAACAAGCCCTGAGGCCTGTGATGTGGTAGCAGTGGTAGGTAGGTAGGTAGGTAGATAGGTGTGGTAGGTGCTGCTGTGTTGCAGCGACATTCATTTTGATGGCCCCCCAATGCACTAAGGCCTCATTTAGTCTTGCTTTGCCCTCCGAAGAGCAATCCTCATTCGGATCGCTCTCCAGAGGGCATTTGACAGGCAGTGAGGAGATGTTATATCGCTCCTCACCGCCTGTTTTTACCCCCTGCCGGGGCAACCATGGTGCAACCGCCTGCATTGTGCGCAATTGCGGCTCGGCCCCATTCACTTGAATTGGTTTGCGTGTAGCGAACGATAAACAAACCCTTTAACGCCTTCTTTTGCAGGGTGTCCGTGTTTATTGTACACTTTGCGGAACCACTTTAAACCATAACACAGTCAAGGCCTTCTCGCTCACACTTAAATATTTCCTCACTGTCTGATTCTAAAGCCTAATCAGGCAGAGACTATTTTGTGACAGCTCTACTTTTATTTGTGATCTGCTGACAGGACAGTCCAGATTTAGGTGCCTGCTCCTTTAAGTAACGGGCTGTGGAGCGACGTCACCAACCCCGGGCGTTCTATTATCATTAACCCACCACTCCCTCACGTCACGTGTGAATAAAGCGCCCGCTGCTGCGGCGGCCATCTTGGTTCCTGGCAAGCACAGTTTTCCTTCGAGCTGCCCTGTTCCCACCTTGGCCTGGCACAATAATTAAAAAAATAATAATACCAGATCGTACTTATGTTGCTTTCGCATACATAACAGAACGTAAACCAACGCTTCTTTTCTAAGAAAACCAGGAATGGGAAAAACTATTTAGATTCTGCACGTTGCCTATCCTGATGTGTAGCGACAGGCGCTGTAAAACTCTCCCTCCCTGACTACAAATGGCCGCCAGTCTGGGCTTTTGTCTGATGACGTCACATCTCCTTGCCGCATCTACGCGAAGAATGCATCGAGCCGCCTTATAGGCGGGAGGGAGGGAAAGGGGGCGTGGCTGGCGGCGTGTCCGATTGGACGGCCGCTGTGCGGCGTCAGTGAGTGGCTGGGAGGAGGCGCTGTGGGTGAGGGGCGCTCTGATTCTTCTACACACCAGAGCTGCCAGCGAGGGAGCGCGGCGGAGGGGGGAGATGTGTGACCGGAGCCGCCTGCCCTGAGACCGGGAGCGCTATGAGGTGAGGGAGGAGGGGGGACCACCCCTTTTCATTGTGAGGGGGGCGGGGCTCAGCATCCAGGGGTCACCTTATAACATGTCCTGTCTGAGTCTGCAGAGTGCTGTAACCCATAGCAACCCCCCCTGACCTGGCTGCTGCAGGACTAGGCCAACACACACAGTGTCCGCTGTCAGAGCGCCCCCTACAGGGGGACAGTGAGCAGTAATGGGGGTCACCATCCGTATTCTCATCCAGAGGATGGAGGGGTCACCTATCCCATAATACAAGGAGGGGACCGGCTTATTCTGCATAGTGCTGTCACCCATAGCAACCAGTCAGAACCCATCCCCTTCACTACTGATGGAGTGTCACATATCATAGGATCTCTTATCTGGAGGGGGAATGATTTATATATTTTATATCTTCATATAGAAGAATGATCGCTTCATCCTGTGACAGGGATGTACAGACTTATTCAGCATGGTGTGGTTACAAATAGCAACCTGACGGGACCAAAGTTCTGTAACCCATAGCAACCAAAGTGGTTATGGCTGGTTGCTACGGTTTACAGAACTTTGGTTACGACTGGTTACTATGGCCTTTAGCACATAGGTTGCCACAGGTTACAGCACATAGGTTTTGACTGGTTGCTGTGGTCTTCAGCACATAGGTTGCCAAGGATTACAGCACATAGGTTTTGACTGGTTGCCTTAGGTTACAGCACATTGGTTATGACTGGTTGCTATGGGTTACAGCGCTGTTTTGTAAGCCATAGCAATGAGTGGTGACCTGGGTGCCGTAAGCCGTAGCAACGAGCGGTGACCTGGGTGCCATAAGCCATGGCGATGAGCGGTGACCTGGGTGCCGTAAGCCATGGCGACAAGCGGTGACCTGGGTGCCGTAAGCCATGGCGACGAGCGGTGACCTGGGTGCCGTAAGCCATGGCGACAAGCGGTGACCTGGGTGCCGTAAGCCATGGCGACGAGCGGTGACCTGGGTGCCATAAGCCATGGCGACAAGCGGTGACCTGGGTGCCGTAAGCCATGGCGACGAGCGGTGACCTGGGTGCCGTAAGCCGTAGCGACGAGCGGTGACCTGGGTGCCGTAAGCCGTAGCAACGAGCGGTGACCTGGGTGCCGTAAGCCGTAGCAACGAGCGGTGACCTGGGTGCCGTTAGCCGTAGCAACGAGCGGTGACCTGGGTGCCGTTAGCCGTAGCAACGAGCGGTGACCTGGGTGCCGTAAGCCGTAGCATCGGGCAGTGATCTGGGTGCAGAAGGACATGGCAACCAGTCATATCTCATCTCCCTGACTGTACTATTTCCTAATAAAGTATCAGCTACAGAATCTCTATCTGGGAGGGAGGGGGATGTGAAAAACAGCATGTGTCATTTATAATGTTCTCATCTAGAGGGTTAGATCGCTGTATCCCGTAACAACGATAGACTTGTTCTGCGAAGTGCCATCGCCTATGGCAACCAATTAGAAACTAGGATCTCTCTCTGGAGGAGGAAATACAGTATGACCAGTGGGAATGTCTACATGTAATATTTTCATCTAGAAGTATAGATGACTGCATCCTGTGATAGGGATGTACAGACTTCGTCTGCAAAGTGCTGTAACCCATGGCTATATATAATAAATATATGTATGTATGTGTGTGTGTGTGTGTGTGTATGTATATGTATATGTATATGTATATATATATATATATTATATATATATATATTATAAATATAAATATATATATATATATATATATATATATATATATATATATATATATATATGTATGTATTTATGTATGTATGTATGTATGTATGTATGTGTATGTGTATGTGTCAGATGCATCCTGAAGAGGTCATTGATCGGATGACCTGTGGAAATGATTGCACGTCGATTGTAGTAATCTCCTCTAGAAGGATGGATCGCTGTATCCTGTAACAGGGGTACCTTGTTCTGCAAAGTTCCATCCCAGATGTTTTGGAACTACATTTCCCATGATGCTCAGCTACACAGCAGAGTGCATGAGCATCATGGGAAATGTAGTTCCAAAACATCTGGGGTGCCAAGGTTCGCCATCACTGCCCTATGGCAACCAATCAGAATCCATCTCCCGGAGTTCATTGTTGGTGTCGCACACAGATCTCCTCCATCTATGGGGGGAATGTCTGGGATGGCCAGTGAAAGATTACATGTTTTTTTAAGATCTGTTCATCTACGAGGACAGATTACTTCTTCATGTGAATGGGGTGTACTTCTTCTGCAAAGTGCTGTAACCCATAACAACCAATCAGAGCCCATCTCTGACTGTAGTGTTTAATAATAAAGTAACAAATACTGGATTTCTCTCTGGAGGAGGAATTGATGTGAAGAAAGGAAAAAATGGAACAAATGAATGTCCCAAAGAAGAGCTCTAAGGAGGATATCCTTGTTCTTTGGGACGTTACTTTGTTGCATTTTTTTTCTTTCTTCACATTTTGATTTATTTGATCTTTGGAGGTCTCTCCTCTCACTGACCAATCGGTTATTATCATTAATACATGTTTCTAGTACGCAATCCAGGAAAGTGCATTCCATGTCTGTTCTTAATCCATTTGAATTGATATGATGACCTGTAGAAATTATCATGTGTAATATTCTCATTTAGAGGAATAGATCAATGTATCCTGTAACAAGGATACAGACTTGTTCTGCAAAGTGCCATCACCTATAGCAACCAATCAGAACTCCTCTGATAATACTAATTTCTAATAAAGGATCTCTATCTGGAGGGAGAATTAATATAACAAGTGGAAGTGGTGAAATAATTTGCAACATTTTCATCTAGAAGGATCACTGCATCCTGTGACAGGGATGTACTGACATATTCTGCAAAGTGCTGTAACCCGTAGCAACCAATCTTAACCCATCTCACTGACTGTACTCTTTCCTAATAAAGTATCACATGTCAGGATCTCCATCTGGCCGGGTTATTGATATGATGCCTATGGAAACGATCACGTCATTTGTAATATCCTCATCTATAGGGATAGATCATTGTATCCCAGAACAGGGATGGAGACTTGTTCTGCAAAGTGCAGTCACTGATGGCAACCAATCAGAACCCCTCTGATATTACTGTTTCCTAAAATAGGATCTCTATTTGGAGGGGGAATTGATACGGGAAGTGGTTAAATATATTATGTAATATTTTCATCTAGAAGGACAGATCACTGAATCCTGTGATGGAGATGTTCAGGCTTCAGGTTGGTTTGCACATGTGCAGTACGTTTTCGGTGCGTTGTGTTTGGCGCATTTTACATTTTACAAGTTGTTATGGGTAAAGTTCTGCTTTTAAAATGTTGTTTATACAGAGCAGGAATCAGTAAATAAATGATCTGCCCAGGGGGTCAAGTATGCTAAGTATGCTTTCCAGGATATATATATATTATATTTTTTTTTTTTTTTTTTTTTTTTTATCAAATTTATTTTAATAAAATGCTTTTGGATTAAAATCTATCTAAAGACAGTTTTCTATTTAAGATAAGTTAATTTAGTTTATTCAGCATGAAATGGAGATTAGTTATATAGCATGAGGCTCTTTATTTTCTACAATATTTACAGTTATAATAGTTATAATAATCAGTGGAAATAAATATAGATAATTAGTAATGTTCTCAGTATAGGTCACTTCGCAATCTGAAAAGTGCGTTGACTGCCAGTGACTCGCAGCAACCTATCAGAAATTGTCTCGCTATACTGACTGCTGCCTTATAAGAGTGTTGGCAATATGCTTCCTATCCAAAAAGGGGGTATTTATATGGTGACCTTTTGAAATAACTACATTTTTGTGTGTGTGGGTTTTTTTATGTTTATTTATGTTTATTTATTATAACATTCAGAGTGATGTTTGAGGTTTAGTTCACACCTGTGTGTTGTGGGAACCTGCACAAAAAAAGTGCTTTCCCCAGTGCAGGAATACATGCCAAAGGTTCAGCAGTGCCATTCATTCTTGGTGGCACCCCCATGCGTCTTGCTAACACACACCAAAACACATGGCACTGCAGTAAATTGTTAAAGTGGGTCAGGCATTCCTTTCGCCCATTTCTCACACAGAGGGCAGCCTAATGATATTAAAGTGGTTGTAACCCTTCCTAATAACCAAATTCTCTGTTAACAGGAAAAAATCAATCTTAAATAGGTTGTGATTTCCCCCCCCCCCCCCCCTTTTTTTTTTTGTTTGTTTTTATCTTGTCTTTACATTTTGACCAGCTTCCAAATTGCATGATACGTGATGGCTGTTTGGATGCTCAATGATCCACGGACCTGCCGGGGGGGGGGGGGGGGGGCTGCGGGTTCAGGGTCGGTACATTTAAATTACAGCCAGGAATGACTTTGCTGCCGGGCATCTGTGCTCATGACAATTGAACACAATCGGACTCTGCAGCAAGCGTCACTCATCACACCTGTAAGTTTACCAAGATGACGCAAGATGTAAACTGACCACGGTAGCATGGATCGGCTGCCATAGTACCGTGGTTAGTTTTACTTGTAGGAGGAGCGGGTCAGGCAGGATCAACCAGGTATATTGGAGCATTGTCAGGCAGAAAAACAGATCGGACACAAGAAATCGCATGTAAATCGCTTAAAGAGACATTTCAATATTTTTTTTTTATTTTAGCCTCAGCAAAGACTTTTAATGGGATGCCCTAAGTGAGACGCGTATAAATGCGCAAAAAAGCGTGCACACTTCATACCTGTGAGGTTCGAGTGCAACCTGAAAAAGGGATCTGCAGGCAGATGTTGGCTGGTTGGAGGGGGTACATAGCTTTCTGAACACAGCACCTTACCTTAGGTAATGCTCATATACAATGGGTATAGGAAAGAATCACCCCATTTAAAATCATATTTTGTTGCTTTTCAGCCTGAAATGAAGACAGACACATATATTGTTTTATCAAGCTGTTTTTACCAGTGCAACTTGTAACATCCAAGTGAAAGATATAACACTGGGGAAAAAAAAAACAGAATCACTGAGTAGGAAAAAGGATCACCCCTGTTATGTCCTTATTTTGTCAAACCACACTTTAAGGCCCTTTTCACACTGGGGCGTATTTCAGGCAGTACAGCGCTAAAAATAGCGCCTGTACAGCGCCTGAAAAAATCCGGCCCTATTCACTCCAGTGTGAAAGCCGTCGGGCTTTCACACTGGAGCGGTGCACTAGCAGGACGGTCAAAAAAGTCCTGCTAGCAGCATCTTTGGAGCGGTGTATTTACCGCTCCTATACCGCTCCTACCCATTGATTTCAATGGGACACCGCGGTAATACCGCTGCAAAGCGCCACTACGGCGGCGCTTTGCGGGGGATTTTAACCCTTTTTCGGCCGCTAGCGGGGGTTAAAACCGCACTGCTAGCGGGCGAACCCCACGGCTATAATTAGGGCTGTGGAAATTAAAGATGAATTCCTTGCTTAATCGATTCATTTTTTTTGATCGATCAAAATTCTTTTGATTGGTACTCGCCTCTCCGCCGTCTTCAGGGAGTTCCGGTGACTTCACGGACATCAACGTCACTGGACTCCTCCCCCCCCTTCCCCAAGTGCCTCCGTCTGCTAACGAAGGGAAGGGGGAGGAGTCTGGTGACGTCAAAGTTCTGATTGAACGTAATGCGTACGGGGGAGGAGCTACACATGACATCACCACTGCTTCCCTACGGAATTAACACGATTGTCGGCTTTACATGCTGTGTTTTTATCATCTTTATGTGAGTAGTTTGTGTTTGAACACAAAAATGAAATCTTATACTTAAGCGGTGAGCACTTAGATCTTTTCTTTCTACCCATGACCTGGCGTCCTTGCTGAGATCTAAGGAGACGTGAGGGAAGTTTATGGTCTGTGTTAACCCTTTTGATACCCGCTGGCATGACCACCTGTTTGCACAGGGGTCCATGCCATAAGGTGAGAGTGATTAGTTAGACCGAAGGTGGAGGGATTGTCACGCTACTGTGGAAAAAAAAATTACTTAGGTCAGTGCTACAGTTTGAATTTTAAACGTATTTGTGTGAAGTTAAGTCATGGATTGTGGAAACTAACTAGTGTTGGGTGATTGTATATAGTGTATACCACATTTACCACTGACTAATGCAGAGCTGCAATGCAAGGAGATCAGCTAAAAGTAGTTTGAACTCTATTTGCATGTGTATGTATATGTATAGGTGTGTGTGTGTGTGTGTGTGTGTGTGTCAGTTCTTATATAACATGCTGTCACCGTGCCGATCATTTGTTCCCCACAGACACCTATGAAGCGTCAGCTTTCTTACACTCGATTGCTGAGACAGCTCTGTAAAGATCTCTTCTAAGCAAATTAGAATTGTCAGAAGACATATGTCAGACTCTGAGGCATGTGACTTCAGGCTTCTACACACCATGGCATGCATAGGGGCATGAGGAAGAACAGCCGTTGTATAGATACTCAGAGATTGGTCATGGGAATAAAAAGCAAACTGCTGCTGATATAAAGTGCAGGTTCACCGACCTGCAGTGGCCTCCAGAATACTCCATGTCATGGCTGGCTGAAAGTCCTGAAGCTTACCTGCAGTGATGGGCCAATAGGAATGTGTGGGGGCTTGGCGCCATGCTATGATGCTACTGAGAAGTGTCAGAACTTTTCCTATCAGATCTGCTGGCATTCTGCCATGGCAGGAAGGTTTGGGTGGCTGTGGGTATATGCAGGTATCTCCTAGGGGGTCTGCTCCTCATACCTGCAGCAGTTTTTTTATCTATTTCGCAAAGTTCTGTTTCACATACCTGCATGTATTTTAGAATGAAAGGCAATGTAAACGCAGGAGAAACATGGAAGCTCTGTGCACAGTGTCTGGTATTGGGATTTATCATAGAGCACTTTTGCTGGCAGACGATTCCCCTTCTATATGTATGTGCTCCAGCAACTGCTGCATGGAAGGTGGATTTCCTATTGGTGACAATAGTGGATGATGTAGAATAACGTATTGGTGCAGCCATGTATAGTCTGTGTTGGAAGAAAGGGTGACAACAAATGGGGGGGAAAAAGTGCCTTTAAGGTGGGATCACCCGTTATCATTTTAAGGAAAACTGCTGATTCAAAAAAACGGTAAATGACGTCAGAATTTAAAGCGCTTGTTAGCCCAATGTTTCATAATTCTGATATGTGTCTGCTGTACCATGTACTTGTATGTAAAGTATCCCGTTCTCTTGTATTGCTTCCTTTGTGTGAAATCCCTGGTGTTCCGGTCAGTCCCTCTGCTTTCATATTAAAGCGGAGTTCCACTGGTTTTTGAGTTTTTATTAAAAGTCAGCAGCTACAAAAAGTGTAGCTGCTGACTTATAATAAACAGCCACTCACCTGTCCCGCGGTCCAGCGATGCGGCCACCCGAAGCCTCTGTTCTCTCCCCCTCCTCTTCGTGGTGCCAACATTGTGAGTGTGGGCGCCCGGCTGTGACAGTTTACGGCTTCACAGCCGGGCGCGCACAGTGCTGCGCTATGTCAATAGCCAGGCAATGTTCTGGGACCTGTCGCGTGTCCCAGAACATTGCCGGGAGGGAGGGGCCACCTAGGAATCGCCTAGGCAGTCGGAAGGAGGAAGTGCGACAGGAAGTCTCACTCCAAACCAAGTACCCAGCCCCCCCCCCCCCAAAAAAAATGACATGTTAATTGTGGCATGTCAGGAGTACTTTAAAGCAGAGGTTCCACTTTTGGGTGGAACTCCGCTTTAAAAACTGACCACACTAAGCAGGAAATCACATTGTGGTCAGTTCTCTGGGAACTCCGTGTGCTCTCCTCCACTGATCAGGCTTGTCCTGACGCAACTCCCCTGCACTGCCATTCACTGGGAAGCACAGTGTCCTGCTGCTTCTCCTCCCCCCAGCTCCTATACAGCTGAGAACAGAGGATATGTGATAATTTATAAAAAAGGATAAAAAATGATAAATGTCTATACAAAAATGTTTTGCCTTTCATTTTAAACTGAATGGGTTGTTTTTACAAGGTGATTGTAAACAATCACTTTAAGTAAACATGGACAAGCTTATATGGTAACTTATCAATTTTGGTTTTCTTCTACTTAAAACTGGATGTCAAGTCGAAAACTTTATTATTTATCCATTAGAGAGATTTATCCTCACTTCCTGTCCCTTTGACAATGGTTTCCCCATACAGGAAGTGAGGCAAATCTGAAACTTGGACTGGGGCTGAATTAAATCTGAATGGGGTTAATTTTCTAACCTTCCAGTGCTCTACTAAAGAAAAGCATTTTTATTTATTTTGGTGTTGCTGTTAAATTCTCAACATGCTACTGGTGGCAGGAACACTCATCTTCCTCAATGTGCAATTATGGAGTTTAATTACACTATAAAGTGGACTTTCCATACCCACCTCTGTTACAGCAATAGTGTGATGCTGCAGCTGTCCCATGTCGGCTCTAAGCCCAAGAACTGAGTGATCACATGATGGCTGATCACTCACTTCTCAGCCACAGCTCTCTGCTCTGAGGAGACTATCGGTCACCAGGCAGTCTCCCTTCTGCAACTCCAGTGCTCGCTGGAGTGCCAGGCTGGGGAAGGCAGTAAGCTCATCTGCCGCTCAGCGGTGTGCTGAGAGGCAGAGGCAGCTGTATAGATCCTGACAATATTGTCTGGATCCTTGCAGATCCTGGAGCAGCTCTGCCACGTCAGAGCAGTGACTGTCTGTCACCAGTCTTGGTTCTGGGACTCAAGAGCTTACTGGCGGGCTGGGCTGGGGAGGGGGGGGGGGAGTCCACCTGGCTCTCAGCCATGTACTGAGAGGCATAGCCAGCTGTCAATCAGGCAGTTGGATTGATGGATTCTGACAATATTGTCGAGATCCTTTCAGAGCCTGGAGCAACTCTACTACGTCAGTGAGCAACAGACCACTTTTAGCTGGCTCATATACGTATGGCCAATAAAGCTTTGGCTATACAGTCGACCCCCCCCCCCCCCCCCCCCGCCCCCCCCCCCCCCCCCCCCACGATCTTGCGGTTCAGAGTTTGCGACCTCAGTCGTTTTTTGCGGACTTGTCAGGTGGCTTGTCAGCCTAACAAGTCGCGCTCCATGCAGTACTATGGAACCATTCTAATAGGAGCAACTGAAGTCGCTCTGACTTAGAAGAAGGTTCCTGTTCTACTTGCATTGACTTGTATACAGAAGTAGTTTTGCAAGAGGCGCTGTACAGGGCGGCTTCAGAGTTGGATGGGAGTCGGGCGACTTTGAAAGCTGACCCGGTGTGAACCATTTATAGTAATTTTTTTTTTGTACCACATCAAAAATTTGCGGATTTTGACAATTCGCGGGTGCTCAAAGAACATAACCCCCACGAATTTCGGGCGTCGATTGTTCCTCTTTTTTAGGTAACAGACAGCAAGGACTCTCATCATTATCTGTTAAACATTGCCTCTACTTCCTCACTCGTTCAAGACTCCCCAAGCTTTTCTCCCTGTTCACTCGCAAGGTCTGGTACTCAGACAAGCCGTTCTTCACACCTAGGCGCACCCCAGCGTTAGACAAAAAATGGGGAAATGTGTATTGCAGAGATGTACTAAAATTGTTTTTTTTTTTATTATTTATCTATTTTTATTTTATTTTCATTTTTTTTTTTTTTTTTTTGGTCTAGATCTACTTTTAGTACAGTTATAAATTGTCCTTCTCTCGCAGTCCCCCAGTTGTTCCACATACCTGTTCACAAACCATGGGGGGTTCTTTGCTGTGGAGCTGCTGAGAGCCTCACAGCTTCTCCATTGAAAGTATCCCATCATGTGCAATCGAATTTCCATTCGTTCCTCTGGGAAGACCTTCATAGTTTAAGGCCAACGACTGTTGGCACTGCTAGAACTGTTTGTACCTGTACAACCTGCTTCTTAACCTGCACAAATTCTATTTTGAAAAATATGTATCCGTCTTAACATCTGTATCTAGAAGCAGACATTCCTCTTCTGGAGGGATAAGGATCTTGAGCTGCTTTTGCTTGTTCTTCCACATTTCTTGGGTCAGCATGGCTGAATTTCTCCTGCCTACCAGAATATAAATCTATGAACCCTTAACATTTACCTCTTTGCCAAATTGGTATTCCTGCAGGTTACGTTGGAAAATTTTCCCTGATCATTCTAGCTCTGGCTGTAACAAGGGACGGGTTTTGTGTGTGGCAGTGGCACTGATTAGCTGTCTTGCCTGAGCAGCTAATTTTATCAGCTGATATCGGCTGATGGAACCCAGAGGTGGCAACCATGCAGCTAAGTGCCGGTGTACTATCACTTTCTGTCCCCCATCAGAAAGTGTCCGCTGTGTACTGCGCATGCGCAGTACACAGCACTACCAGATTCCGAAAATTGCCGAAGATGAATGGTGCCTGTGCCGTGAGTCCACTTTCAAGCCCCACCATCCAAGTGGACATAGTTAGAATATAAAAGAGCCGAGCGCAGCGAGCCCTCTAAGTTTGTGTAGCCCTATGTCCACTTGGATGGTGGGGCTTACATATCGACTCACGGCGCAGGCGCCGTTCATCTTCAGCTATTTGCCGAAAATCCTTCTGCTCCGTGCTGCGCATGCACAGTACACATCGGACACTTGGTGATAGCCGGACTGTTCATGTCAGAATTCCGGTTCACACTGAGGCAGCACAACTTGCAGCGCGACTGCCTCAGGCGACCTGCACACGACAGCAGCGGCGACTTGCAAAACGACTTCTGTATACAAGTCAATGCAAGTCGCCCCAAAAGTAGTACAGGAACCTTTTTCTAAGTCGGAGCAACTTGAGTTGCTCCTATTAGAATGGTTCCATAGTACAGAATAGGACGCAACTTATCAGGTGGGTGAGTCGCCTGACAAGTCGTCCCAGTGTGAACCGGCTCTAAGAGCTAAGTATTTCATGGCTCCTAGGAAACTGACTGCATTTGTGTGAACTAGAGCCATTGGAATACATGGAAAACACTGCATGCATTTTTAGTGCAGAAAAAAAAGCACACGGAACTGCATCTGGTGTGAACTCGCACTAAATGCTTGGATGCTTCTTGTCAGCCCATGAGCCATGCAGCACATCCAACTGGCTCCTTTATACTGCTTCTCCCTTCTCCTTTTGTGGGCTCTGCTGTACAGGGACTGCAGGAGGCGAATACTAAGTCATGGTAAGGTACTTATGCTGCTAGCATTAAAGAGGAAGTAAACCCTCTTAAGTAAAACGGAAAAAAAAAAAAAGCTGCAAGACAAAGGCATAATTAGCTAGTATGCATAGCATACTAGCTAATTATGTATCACTTACCTGAGATCGAAGCCCCGGCATCGGCCCTCTTCTCCCCCTCCGACATCTTCTCCCGGAGTGACTTCCGGGTATCGCGGCTCCGGTGCTGTGATTTGCCGGAGCCGCGATGACGTCATGCGCATGAGAACGGCATAGTAACAACTGAAGCATCGGCATATAACGCCGTTGCTTCAGTTGTCGCAAGTGCGCATGTGCCGCATGACGTCGGCACATGCAAATACAGGTATATCTCCTAAACCGTGCAGGTTTAGGAGATATCCTTGTTAGCTACAGGTAAACCTTAATATAGGCTTACCTGTAAGCTAAAGTTGTAAAAGAGGGTTTACTTCCTCTTTAAGAAAACAAACTTACATTACATGTATTCAAGAATTTCAGGTATGGTATATTTTTTACATAGTTGCATTGGTCCAGCTTGGAGCAGTGTAACTATGTACATTATCTCACAAAAGTGAGTACACCCTCACATTTTTGTGAATATTGTATCTTTTCATGTGACAACACTGAAGAAATGACACTTTGCTACAATGTAAAGTAGTGAGTGTGCAGCTTGTATAACAGTGTACATTTGCTGTCCCCTCAAAATTAACTCAACACACAGCCATTAATGTCTAAACCGCTGGCAAGAAAAGTGAGCACACCCCTAAGTGAAAATGTCCAAATTGGGCCCAAAGGGTCCATATTTTGTGTGGCCACCATTATTTTCCAGCACTGCCTTAACCCTCTTGGGCATGGAGTTCCCCAGAGCTTCACAGGTTGTCACTGGAGTCCTCTTCCACTCCTCTTGCTTCCAGGTCTTGTGCTGAGCAGCCAGCCTGATGCATTGTGAATAGAGGTACACTGAATGGACTTTTTGGTATCGAAAATTGAAGATGTACTTGACCAAAAGCGAAAATGACAGTTAAAAAAAAAAAAATATATATATATATATATATATATATATATATATATATATATATATATATATATATATATATATATATATATATATATATATATATATATATATATATATATATATATATATATATATATATATATATATATATATATATTTTTTTTTTTTTTAATGTATAATTGTATTCGACTTTTTTAAAATAACATCATGAATTTAAATGAATATGAATTTATTGTTGGACATTAATATGCACCTTTTCTGAATGAATGTAAAGCTCTTTCTGATTTGACAAGGTGGCGAAGCGGATCAGTAACGTCAACCTCAAACAGACATGGATCTCTTTAACTGCCTCCCGCCCACCATATAGTAAAATGACAGCGGGCGGGATCACTGCTCTTTCTGGGACAATGTCATATGACGTTGCTCCAGTCACACTTCTCTGGTGCGCAATCACGGGCCCCCTGTGTCCCTGGGACGCGGCGCAACCCAAATTGTGGTAAAGAGCCTTTGGCCCGGCTCTTTACCCAAGTGATCGGCTGTTATTGGGCACAGCCGATCGCATGTTAACACAGAAGTGCCGGTAATCAGCGCTCCTCGCCTCGCACTGACAGAGTGTGAGTTGAGAACCAATCAGCGGAATCTCCTCGCAGGGGAGACCTGTACAAGTGATCAGTTCCCTGATTATCTGTGCAGCCCCAACAGTGCAGATCAGTGCCACATATTGGTACCGCCTCATCGATGTCCGTTGGTGCCGCCGCCTCAGCGCACATCAGTGAAGGATAAAAATGTATTATTTATTTACAAAATTTCCTGACAGAAACAAACTTCTTTTTTTTTTTTGCAAAAAAAAAAAAACCCAGTGGTGATTAAATACTACCAAAAGAAAGCTCTATTTGTGTGAAAAAAACGTAAATTGGGTACAGTGTTGCATAACTGAGCAATTGTCATTTAAAGTGTGACAGCGCTAAAAATTGGCCTGGGCAGGAAGGGGGGGGGGGGAGGTGCCCGGTACTGGGGTGGTTAACCACTTCCTGCCCGGCCTATAGCAGAATGACGGCCGGGCGGTTGTTCTGTTATCCGGACTGGGCATCATATGACGTCCTTCAGGATAACATGCCACTGTGCGCCCGTGGGGGCGCTCATCGTGGTGATCGGTGAAGCGGTGTGTCAGTCTGCACACCGCTACACTGATCTCTGTAAAGAATCTCTGGCGGAGACTCTTTACTAAGTGATCAACCGTGTCCAATCACGGCTGATCATGATGTCAACAGGAAAAGCCGGTGATCGGCTTTTCCTCACTCGCGTCTCACAGACGCGAGTAGAGGAGAGCCCATCGGTGGCTCTCCTGACGGGGGGGCTGCGCTGATTGTTTCTCAGAGCAGCCCCCCCTCAGATGCCCACACTGGACCACCAGGGAAGTGGGCAACATGTGGATGGCCAGGTATGTACCCCCTGGCCATCCACATGTGCAAATGATGCCCAATCTGTGCCAGTCAGTGCCCACAAATGGGCACTTACTGGCACCATCATGTACCAATAAAAATCAGTGATGCCCAGCAATGCCACCCCTCAGTGCCCGTCAGTGCTGCCTATCAGTGCTCATCATCAGTGGCCGTCAGTGCCACCTGATCAGTACCTCCTCATTGGTGCCACCTCATCGGTTCCGGTCAGTGCAGCCATATCAGTGCCCATCATTGAAGAAGAAAACTTACTTATTTACAACATTTTTTTTAACAGAAACAAAGAAAACTGTTTTTTTTTTTCAAAATTTTCAGTCTTTTTTTATTTTTTTTTTTTATTTGTTGCGCAAAAAATTAAAATTGCAGAGGTGATCAAATACCACCAAAAGAAAGCTCTATTTGTGGGAACAAAAATCTAAAAATTCTATTTGGGTACAGTGTTGTATGACCGCGCAATTCTCATTCAAAGTACGACAGCGCTGAAAGCTGAAAATTGGTCTGGGCAGGAAGGTGTCTAAGTGCCCGGTATTGAAGTGGTTAAAGACGTTGAGAGATGAGGCTTATACAGCAAAAGTAATCTGTTACACATTTTATTTTCCCAGTTTTGAGTCATCTTAAATGTTTCATTAGGGCTGTTTTGTTTTTTTTTCTTGTTTTTTTATTGCTGCTTGTGTCTCCATTGGATAGATTTCCCCTCACTTCCTTCTCCAGTGACCCTTTGCTCTCATTTCTAGTTGTCACAAGAATTAAATGTGTGGGGCTGGACTTATGCTAGCTATTCACGCTGCCTGAATGAGAGAAATTTAGTTGTTTCCTAAACAGTGTGGATAGAGGAATCTGCGCTGCTAGCGGTAGCTGTTTTGACAGTCATGTCTGCGGCTGTCCGAATACCCAAATTGTAACTGCACCTTATTGGATGCAGTCACCGTTAAGGCCCATACACACGATCAGACTTTTTGACAACCAACATGCAAATGAGCTGTTTTGGACCAACATCCGACCGTGTGTACGCTCCATCGGACCAACTTTTTCCAGGTTTCATCTGACTTTAGCCTCATACACACGATCGGACCTTGGACCAACTTTCCCGTGGATTTTTGTCCAAAGGGTGTTGGCCCCAAGTTGGTATTGCATACACACGGCAGGACTTTTTCAGGCAACTTTCACCAAATCACTTGGTTTTTCTGCTCTTTACCGCCACCCTTTGGTCAACTTCTGTATTGTTGTCTGATCTTTTGCATTGGTTCTGCATTGGTTTGTACAAAAGTCCGTTGGTTTTGTGTACACACGGTTGGACTTTGGTCCAACAGACTTTTGTTGGCAGAAAAATGGTCCGTTCGCACAGCCAACAAAAGTCCGATGAAACCTTGAAAAAGTTGGTCCGATGGAGCGTACACACGGTCGGATGTTGGTCCAAAACAGCTAATTTGCATGTTGGTTGTCAAAAAGTCTGATCGTGTGTACGGGCCTTTAGGCTGACAATTTTCCTCCTGACTTCTTTCATTTTCATTCGATGTTTGTCAAGCCAGGTGGTGCCAACAGGGCCACCCATTCAGGAATTCAAGCCATGTCTGGGCAGCTTTAGACTTCTGATCTTTTAAAACCATACAGGGGCTGGTATAATATTTTCTTTGTTGTGAGATCTGACCATCTGTAGCCACTCCTGCGTTACTCATAGTCACTAGGCTAAGGTGGGACGTTAAGCAGTTTTTGCAGTGAAGTGGAACATTAGTCAGAAAATGTATTGATTCTTCCTCCATGGCAGATGTGTGAACTTCAGCATTGTAGAGCTTCTTCCAGCTTCCCCTTCTAGCTGACCACAACATACAATTTAAAGTGGTTGTAAAGGCAGAAAGTTTTTTATCTTAATGCAGTCTATGGTTGCGCATTTTTTTTTAATCTTGGTGTGTGTGTGTGTGTGTGTATATGTATGTATGTATGTATGTATGTATGTATGTATGTATGTATGTATGTATATATATATATATATATATATATATATATATATATATATATATATATCTCTATCTCTGGACAAATTAATCGTTAAAAAAATCGTGATCTCGATTCAACCCCCCCTGACGATCTCCAATGCAGTTGGCCGATTCCTTCATATAAAAAGTGGAGAGACTTTATCTGCTTTCTCAGCTGTCGAAAGAAAATGTCCGGGCAGTCTGACAAGTTTTAACAGGAAACATTGTAACTAATGCTTCCTTTTTAGATCAAAGGGATAAACTGTGTGTGTGTGTGTGTAAAGAAAATATCAGGGCAGTCTGACAAAATTTTAACAACATGAAACGTAACTAACCTCCTTCTTAGATCAAACTTCTGTGTGTAAATGCCGGAAGATTAACCACTTAGTCCAAATCTTTTTCTGACACTTGTTCCTTAACTGCTTGCCAACCACCGGCTGTCAATTGACGGCCAGGCGGCGCGACTCTTGTGGCGGGAAGGCGTCATATGACGTCCTCCCCTTCCCGGCCCCCCCCCAGGGAGCGCACGCCCGCCGTGTCACTGGGGACTCGATGCACGTGCCCGGCGGCCGCCATGTCCGCCGGGCACCCGCGATTGCCCGGTAACACAGCAGGACCGTGGATCTGTGTATGTAAACACACAGATCCACGTCCTGTCAGAGGAGAGAACGATGGTGTGTTCCCAGTACAGAGAAACACCAATCGATCTCCTCCCCCTGTGAATCCCCTACAGTTAAAATCACTCCCAGGGAACACATTAACCCCTTCAGCGCCCCCTGGTGTTCACCCCTTCCCTGCCTGTCACATTTATACAGTAATCAATGCATTTTTATAGCACGGATCGCTGTATAAATGTGAATGGTCCCAAAAATGTGTCAAGTGTCCGATATGTCCACCGCAATATCGCAGTCACGATAAAAATCGCAGATCGCCGCCATTACTAGTTAAAACAAATAATAATAAAAATGCTATAAATCTATCCTCTATTTTGTAGGCCTAAACTGAGGAAATTTTTATTAATTTTTTTCAAAAAAAAAATTGGATATTAAAGTAAAAAATATTATTTTTCTTTTTCAAACTTGTCCATCTTTTGTTTATAGTGCAAAAAAAATAAAACCGCAGAGGTGATGAAATACCACCAAAAGAAAGCTCTATTTGTGGGGAAAAAATGATAACAATTTAATCTGGATACCCCTGATGACGTCACACGTTCGAACCGATCGTCGGGTAGCCACGCCCACACCGTTTGCGCATGCGCGATTCGAATTTAAAACCCTCACTAAGGTTTTTTCCTATCGCTGGCTGTTTTTCTGTTTTAAATATCTTCGAGCTCGTTTTTACTACATGTAATTTTGTTTTTAGTGCTTGTTTAAGCACAAATAAACCCCTGGTACTTTCGTATTACACGATTTGGAGTTTTTTTCTCTTTTTTGGTGACACGCTGAGGACATTTGCAGTGAACCATTGAATAGCTCCTGTTAATAGGAGTTTTCCAATACGAGATTCCTGATACACCTGGAGGACCCCCGGAAGATCGGCACCTGGACATCTGTGGATGAGTCTGTGACCTGAGTGTGACCCGTTTTCGCATTATCAGACCCCCCCTAAAAAGGGGGTCACCGGGGATCCGGTAAACCTCCACTTCTTATTGGGGCATAGGAATGATGGGATCTGCGTGGTCAAACTGTTAGTGATACTCTATCAAGTGGCATCACTGTTCATTTCTATACACGCTAGCACATTTCTATACACGCTAGCACATTTCTATACACGCTAGCACATTTTCTTCATATATCCCGTTTTGATCACGATAATTTTTTATATGGTTATGGACATTATGTTTACATTCATTTGATCATTTGTATCTGCACTAGCTAATAATCCTTCACTGATTATTTGTATTAGTGAACTTATTTTTTTTTGAGCACTCAATTTCACCCATTTTTTTATATAGTTTTGAGGTTGCTACGCATATTATACTTGCCATTATATTTGTTATTTTTGTGCACTTTATATTGAATTATCATTTAAAGTTTTATAGTTTGAGCGCTGCACTTTCTTTTTCTCCTACAGTGTTGTATGACCGCGCAATTGTCATTCAAAGTGTGACAGCGCTGAAAGCTGAAAAATGGCCTGGGCAGGAAGGGGGTGAAAATGCCCTGTATTGAGATGGTTAAAGAGGAGTTTCCATTCTAAAAAAACAAATACTGCAGCTGCTGACTTTTAATATTCAGACACTTACCTGTCCCAGGGTCCAGCGATGCGAGAGATCGAAGCCCCACTCGTCTCCCCCTCCGTTCGGTGCCGGCATTGTAACTGTGGGCACCCGGCTGGAGCTTCACAGCCGGGTACCCACTGTGCATGCGCGAGCGGCGCTGCAGTCATCTGGGACCTGTCACGTGTCTCAGATGATTGACAAGAGGTAGGGGGCAGTGCCCTTCCTGCGCCGAGGGGAAGTGATGTCACCAGCCCAGGCACTGAAGGAGGCAGACTACAAGGGACCCCCTAGCAAGTTTTTAAAATCAATATTTTTTGCTAGAAAATTACTTGGAACCCCCAAACAATATATATATATATATATATATATATATATATATATATATATATATATATATATATATATATATATAATTTTAGCAGAGACCCTAGGGAATAAAATGGCAATTTCTGCAATATTTTATGTCACACTGTATTTGCACAGCGGTCTTTCAAATGCAATTTTTGGGAAAAATACACTTCAATGAATAAAAAAAAAAACGAAACGGTAAAGTTAGCCCAATTTTTTTTTTGTTTCAATGTGAAAGATGATGTTACGTCGCGAGAATTGTGACAGATTCGTGATCTATCTTCTAAGCAAAAAAAAAATTTGGGATTCTCATTTTAGCCAGAATCGTGCAGCTCTAACATACATACACCCTGCGCACAGCTCTCACCTTGTAACAGTGAAAACTGCTTTATGGTGGTCGTGAAGCAGTTAATTATAGAAAGTGACATATAGTTTTTGAGACCATGGAGAGGGGGAGAATTTCCAATAAGGAAGTGACTGCTCTGGGCTTCAACAAAATGGCAGCCTCCAGTAAGAAGAAACCGCAGCGATGCTGAAGGCAATGTACAGCACACACGCTCATTTTGGTATCCTAATTATTTAACCGCTTCCTGACCGCCTCCTGCACATATACGTCAGCAGAATGGCACGGCCAGGCAAAACCACGTACAGGTACGTGGCCCTTTAATTGGCTGGCCGTGGGTTGCGCGCCGCCAGCGACCCGGTCGGGAGCTCCGTGACCCCGGCCGCGGGACCAGCGGACCCGATCGCCGCTGGTGTCCCGCGATTGGGTCACAGAGCTGAAGAAGGGGGAAAGGTCTGTGTAAACAAACCTCTCCCCGCGCTTCCTACTCTGCCTGTCATTGATCGGCTGTTCCCTGTCATCGGGAAAGCCGATCAATGACATCAGACTTCAGCCCCGCCCCTAATGTAAAAAAACACACACTTCACAGCCCATAACCCCCCCCCCCCCTAGTGGTTAACTCTTTCACTGCCAGTGCCATTTATACAGGAATCAATGCATTTAAAAAGCATTGATTGCTGTATAAATGACAATGGTCCCAAAAATGTGTCAAAAATGTCCGATGTGTCCACCATAATGTCGCAGTCACAATTAAAAATCGCTGATCGCCGCCATTACTAGTAAAAAAAAAAATATTAATAAAAATGCTATAAAACTATCCCCTATTTTGTAAACGCTATAACTTTTGCGCAAACCAATCAATAAATCGCTAATTGCGATTTTTTTTTTTTTTTTTTTTTTTACTAAAAATATGTAGAAGAATACGTATCGGCCTAAACTGAGGAAAAACATTTTTTTAATATATATTTTTTGGGGATATTTATTATAGCAAAAAGCAAAAAATATTGATTTTTTTTTTTCAAAATTGTCACTCTATTTTTGTTTATAGCGCAAAAAATAAAAACCGCAGGGGCGATCAAATACCACCAAAAGAAAGCTCTATTTGTGGGAAAAAAAGGACGCCAATTTTGTTTGGGAGCCACGTCGCACGACCGCGCAATTGTCAGTTAAAGCGACGCAGTGCCAAATCGCAAAAAGGGGCCTGGTCCTTTGGCTGCCAATTGGTTCGGGGCTGAAGTGGTTAATGTTCTTTTTAATGTTAATGTTCTTTTTGTTAAAGAACATTAATTCTCAAACTGGTATGGGTAAAGTCTCGCTTTAATGTACTCTCTGTTGGTAATCAACCATGGTGCTTCTGCTGAGAAGAATTTAGACCCCCCCCCATAGCCAGCTTTACATGATGCAACCAGTGACAATCAACTGATTGCAGATGAAGCCATGGACATGGTGATTGCTTCATGGTCATCCTGAACCATACAGTGTAGCAGATTAAGAAGTAGCTGGATATTTGTGTCTAGTTTGTTACAGATAAATCTGAATATTACTAAGTGACTTGTTAAAGGGGTTGTAAACCCTCAGGGTTTTTCATCTTAATGCATTCTATGCATGAAGATGAAAAAACCTGTGTTGCAGCTGCCCCCCAGAGCCCCCCCCCCTGAACCCGGTCTTTCCAGGGACAAGCATACCAGCTCCGGCTGGTGTCTTGGGTCCTCATTGGATAGATTGATGGCAGCGGGAGCCATTGGCCATTGGAGCCATTGGCTCCCGCTGCTGTCAATCAAATCCAATGACCTGGGGGGCAGGTCCGGGTCCTGCTGTCTGTGTCAACGAGTGCCCCCAGGGAAAGTGCTTCTCCGTAGGGGCACTCAAGAAGAGGAGGAGCCAGGAAAGCCGCTGAGGGACCCCAGAAGAGGAGGATCAGAGCCACTTTGTGCATAACCCTTGCACAGAGGAGGGACGTATAACATGTTTCTTTTAAAACGAGACTTAACAACCCCTTCAATTATGTTATCCAGTGTTGGCAGATATGTATTTATTTTAGGGGGCCAGTTTACTGCCATTCAGACTTTGGGGGGCTGGACTGTGGTCATTGGGAGTATAAAAGGTCCCGACGTCAGTGGGGAAAAAGCAATGCCCCACCTTTAGTGTTAGTGGGAGGAATTATGCCCCATTGTTGGTGTCATTGGGCCCAATTGTTGGTGTCATTGTGAGAAATTGTGCCCCTTCACTGTTCTCAGTCGAGGAGCGTTATGCCCCATTGTTGGTATCAATGGATAAAATAGTGCCCCAGGGTCTGGATAAATGCAAGCAAAGGGCCTTATCTGACACCCGAGACACAGTTTGGAGACCACTGGTTTAGAAGTACAATTCCCTTATATTATACTATAACATTTTTGTTTTTTATCTACACCATGACATTGTGACCTTTCATAGGTAATGGAGGCGAATCGCAATGTCCAACAACAGGAAATGTGCTGCATGCAAAACCTTATCTATGATGCTGCTTGTGGAATGTTGAAACTAATAGAACTTTTAAGAGAACTTGTAAAATTGGGTCTTAAAGCCGAAGTTTAACCACTTCAGCTCCGGAAGGTTTACCCCCTTCATGACCAGGCCATTTTTTGCGATACGGCACTACGTTAATTTACCTGACAATTGTGCGGTCGTGTGACCCTGTACCCAAATACCATTGATGTCCCTTTTCCCCCACAAATAGAGCTTTATTTTGGTGGCATTTGATCACCTCTGCAGGTTTTATTTTTTTTTTTTTGCGCTATAAACAAAAAAAGACAGACAACATTTTTTACTTTCTGCTATAAAACATATCCAATAAAAAAAAATGTCAAAATCTAATTTCTTCATTAGTTTAGGTCAATATGTATTCTGCTACATGTTTTTGTTTTAAAAAAAAAAATCCCAATAAGCGTATTTTGATTGGTTTGCACAAAAGTTATAGCGTTTACAAACTATGGGATATTTTTATGGGTTTGTGGCAGACAAATCTGACATTAAGTGACGTTTTTTTGGGGACCAGTGACACCAATACAGTGATCAGTGCTAAAAAAAAAATGCACTGTCACTGTATTAATGACACTGGCAGGGAAGAGGTTAACATCAAGGGGGTTAAATGTGTTCCCTGGGAGTGCTTGCTAACTGTGTGTGTGTGTGTGTGTGTGTGTGTGTGTGTGTGTGTGTGTGTGTGTGTGTGTGTGGGGGGGGGGGGGGGGTGCTTTGACTGGGGGAAGATCTGTTCCGTCTTCCCTTGTCACAGAACAGTTATCTGCCTTGTTTACATAGGCAGACCACCGTTCTGCCTCTTTCTCGGAAACTATCGCTGGGTGCCGACGAACTTTGGGTCCGCCCAGGAAGGAACGGGTACAATTTATGTAGGAGGATTTGTATCCTCTCTGTGTATCACCTGAGGCCAGTCACTTCACTGGGTATATGTAAAGGTTTAAAACCACTTGCCGCCCGCCGTATTGTAAAATGACGGTAGGCTGAATCCTCACTCGTTTTGGGACGACGGCACCCCAGAACTGCCAGTTGCCCGCGCCGTGTTCCGACCCCGATCATGTGATCGGCTGTTTTCAATCACAGCTGGTCACATGTAAACAAGGAAGTGACACTGACAGAGTGTGAGGCAAGGAGAGCCGATCAGCAGCATCTCCCCGCAGGGGAGATCTGTACAGGTAATCGGGGCACTGATCATCAGTGCCCTGATTACAGTACGGCCCCTCCAGTACCGCATATCAGTGAAGGAGAAAAATTACTTATTTACAAAAGTTTGCAAGATCGCATGTGATACGCACCGCAGTGCAAATCACATGCGATGTCCATGCAATGCGATTTCAGCCATACAGGTTGTATGGCTGACAGGGTGGATTTGATTGAAATCACTAGTAAAAAGTCTTGATTTTAAATCCTAATTTTTAAAGAGCAACTGTCATCTCTGTCCCGCAGAGGCTCCTCCTCTGACCCCCACTGTTGACTCACCGACAGTCCCATTAACTTTAATGGGGCAGCTGGTGATGCAGAGGTGACACAACAAGGTGAGGGACGTGGCGGCAGCAGATGAGTGGATGCCCTCTAACAGGCACTGCCATGATGGATCTGAATGACAGGTGCTCTTTAAATGTAAGGACTTATTCTTGCTGGTAGTTAGAATCTTTAATATTTGCAAACAAAAATGAAGGTTTCCTATTTAGAAAAAGGCTTCAGGTTAGTAAAACAGCGATATGAGAACAGATTCATACAGTTTGTAGTGTACATAGATTGGCAAAACAATGGGATAAAGGAATATTCCTGAACTTTGTTTCATCTCATCGTTGCTGTGAAATTGTGTGACTGCATCATTGCAGTGCATGTTATCTCAGCTTGCAGAGCTTGGATTCATTGAATGAGTTTACCAAAAATGTAAATTTTGCAGACTATACAGCCTCATGCTACATAACTAAGCTCCAGTTCATGCTGAATAAACTAAATTATTAATGCATCCTTAATGGGAAAACTGTCTTTAGATAGATTTTTTTACTCCAAAAGTATTTTATTAACCACTTCAGCCCCGGACCAATTGGCAGCCAAAGGACCAGGCCCTTTTTGCGATTCGGCACTGCGTCGCTTTAACTGACAATTGCGCGGTCGTGCGACGTGGCTCCAAAACAAAATTGGCGTCCTTTTTTTCCCACAATAGAGCTTTCTTTTGGTGGTATTTGATCGCCCCTGCGGTTTTTATTTTTTGCGCTATAAACAAAAATAGAGCGACAATTTTGAAAAAAATGCAATATTTTTTGCTTTTTGCTATAATAAATATCTCCAAAAAATATATAAAAAAATTTTTTTTTTTTCCTCAGTTTAGGCCGATACGTATTCTTCTACATATTTTTGGTAAAAAAAAACGCAATTAGCGATTGATTGGTTTGCGCAAAAGTTATAGCGTTTACAAAATAGGGGATAGTTTTATAGCATTTTTATTTTTTTTTTTTTTTTTTACTAGTAATGGCGGCGATCAGCGATTTTTTTTTTTTATTGTGACTGCGACATTATGGCGGACACATCGGACATTTTTGACACATTTTTGGGACCATTGTCATTTATACAGAAATCAATGCTATTTAAATGCATTAATTCCTGTATAAATGACAGTTGTAGTGAAGGGGTTAACCACTAGGGGGAGGGGAGGGGTTATGGGCTGTGACGTGTGTGTGTGTTTTTTTTTTTTTTTTTTTTACATTAGGGGGCGGGGCTGACGTCTGACGTCATTAATCGGCTTTCCCGATGACCGGGAACAGCCAATCAATGACAGGCAGAGTAGGAAGCGCGGGGAGAGGTTTGTTTACATAGACCTCTCCCCGTTCTTCTTCAGCTCCGTAACCCGATCGCGGAACACCAGCGGCGATCGGGTCCGCTGGTCCCGCGGCCGGGGTCACGGAGCTCCCGACTGGGTCGCGAGCGCGCTGCTGGCGGTGCGCTCCCGACCCACGGGCAGGCAAATGCACGATCACGTACAGGAACGTGATTTTGCCTGCCCGTGCCATTCTGCTGACGTATATATGCAGTGGCCGGTCGGGAAGCGGTTAAAATAAATTTGATAAAAATCACATAAAAATTTGACTATTTTATTTTTTAATCCATTGATTTTTATCCACCCTGATGGCTGATATTGCATCGCATTCTGACCAAACTCGCACAGGACCCGTTTTTTGGTCCGCACTCATGCGATCTGATTCATGTCTGAACTGTCAGTTTGCAGTGCGATATGCCAGCTGAAATGGAGGTGTCATTACCAATGTATTGACACTTCCGGCAGTTCACATATGGCAGTGTGAACTGCTGTGCTAGTCGAGTATGATGCGGGAAAGTGGATTCCCAGGGTTCCCGCATTGCACAAGTGTGAACCGAGCCTCAAAGTGCGACAGCGATGAAAATTGGCCTGGGCAGAAAGGGTGTGAAAGTGCCCAGTAGGCAAGTGGTTAAATGTCTTCTCTCCATCCTCACTCTGTGATTAAGCAGTGAGAAGCAACAAATTGCTAGCTCATCCTTGTAAAATTGTTCTCTCCTCCAATCAGCATTATTCTTGCACTGCAAAACACCTGATTGGCTTCTTTGTACTCCTTATCCCACCCCCTCTCTGAGCTCTGCTGTACAGGGATTGTAGAGGCTGATACTAGGCCAAAGCAATTACACTGCTTGTGGTAATTAAATACATTTAATGATATATTATTGGATAATATTTTATTTTTATGACAGTTGTCACTAGAGCAAGTGTCCCCGTTAGAAGATTTTACTTCTATTTCTGTCTCAGTGACAGCATTTTGGATTTGTTTTCCAGCTGTGTGTTTAGCTGTTTACCTGGAGTTTAGCTTCAACCTTTTCCAGTATTTGCGCTGTCACTGTCCATCTGATTCTTGTCAATAGACTTTACAGGCTTGTGGTTTATCTGTTCTGTTAATACATAGATCAGCCACCATGTAATGAAAATAGGTGGCAGACCCCTGATATGCCATAAGACAGTTTGTAACTTGTTCTAGGCCAGGGCTTGACAAATTTGCTTGGAGTCTAGGAGCCAGCTAAAAAAGTTAGACGAGTCGAGGGGAAGATGGCCACCGCCCGTCTCCAAGTCATTGCAGGGCAGAAGCGACTTCAAATCGTCACTTGCGCCCATAGCTGGGGGGAGTGCACTATGGAGACAGGATACCCCCAGCTGTGCTGCCCCAGGCGCCAGGTCACTAATTCTAGTCGCAAATGGCGACCTGGCGCCCGAGGATTGTCGAGCACTGTTCTAGGCTATTGCTAAACAATTGAATCCAATGTTTTTTAACCACAATGCTGTTTGGGTTCTCTCCCCCCACCCCGGGGTGCTGCAAGCACAGCACCCAGTTTTCCCTGGACAAGCATTGTGAGTTGCTATGGTGTTGTCAGTCTGGCCACCAACACCATAACAACCAAAAGATGCTCTAGGGCAGGATGCACAGGGGCTGAGTTATTAAACTGGGGAGTGCAAAATCTGGTGCAGCTGTGCATGACAGCCAATCAGCTTCTAACTTCAGCTTGTTCATTTAACACCTTCCCGCCAAGCCTATAGCAGATTAACAGCCGGGTGGGCGATTTCTCCTTCTGAGAAATTTGACGTCCTCTCAGAAGGCCCCCCACACAGCGGAGCGATCTGTCACTGGCTGTGTCCACTGGACACAGCTGATGACCGATCAGTGTACTGTGTGACCAATCACAGCAGATCACATGACAGTTGTAAACAATGGGCGACTTCCTTTAATGCCATACATCGTATACAGTTGTGTTGCTATCTGTGATTTGGTCAATGTGATCACATGGTACAGACTGGCCCAATCACAGCCCATCTGAACCAAGTTAATTGGCTCTGGCAAATCACAGCTAATTACAACAATACAAACTGAATAGTTTCATTCAGTAAAATGCTTGCTTATAGCGATGAAATTTACTTCTATAAGGAATCGGGGTGTGTGTGTGTGTGTGTGTGTGTGTGTGTGTGTGTGTGTGTGTGTGTGTGTGTGTGTGTGTGTGTGTGTGTGTGTGTGTGTGTGTGTGTGTGTGTGTGTGTGTGTGTTAAAAATAAAACATCCTGATCACTTCCCCAGAGTAGTAGTGTTACTATGGTAACATTATATTTCTCTGGTCACTGGTATGTTAAAAAAAAAAAAAAAAAATTGATTCCCCCCCCCGTACTGTCACCAGTCAGTATCCCTCATCAACTCCAAACCAGTAATATGCTGATGCTGTACTGCACTGGTGACAGAATGTATTTATTTTTTTTGCTTGCAAGATGCATCATGATTCTCAAGCCATAACTTCTTTCACATTAAACAAAAAAAAAAATTGGGCTAACAGTAACTTTACTGTTTTTTTTTTTTTGTTTTTTTTTTTTTATTGAAGTGTGTTTTTCCCAAAAAATTGCGTTTTGAAAGACCACTGTGCAAATACAGTGCGACATAAAATATTGCAACAATCGCCATTTTATTCCCTTGGGTCTCTTTTTTATATATGTATGTATGTATGTATGTATGTATGTGTCTGGGGTTCCAAGTCCATTTTCTAGCAGAAAAAAACACCTTTTTTTTTTTTTTTTTAACTGTAAGAGACAAGTGTAAGAAAAAGGTTTAGACTTTAAGACCCCTTTCACACTGGGTCGTTTTCAGGCGCTATTGCGCTAAAAATAGCGCCTGCAAACCGACCTGAAACAGCTGCTGCTGTGTCTCCAGTGTGAAAGCCCTAAGGGCTTTCACACTGGAGCGGTGCGCTAGCAGGACAGTAAAAAAAGTCCTGCTAGCAGCATCTTTGGAGCGGTGTATTCACCGCTCCTACCCATTAAAATCAATGGCACACCGCGGTAATACCGCCGGCAAAGTGCCGCTGCAGGGGGGATTTAACCCTTATCGGCCGAATACCGCGGCTAAAACTACGGTAAAGCAGCGCTAAATATAGCGCTGCTTTACCGCCGCCGCCCCCATCGCCCCAGTGTGAAACCAGCCTTTTGTGGTTAAACTTCCTGCATATTCACTCAGAATTTTATCCCTTTGATCTAAGATGAAAGAGTTACAATGTTGTTAAAAACTTGGCATACTGCCAAAGTGAGCAGAGAACTCTCTATACTTGTTACATGAAAGAATTGGGAAACTCTACAATACAGATCGTCAGGGGGGTTGAATCGAGATTGCGATCTGTTAACGATTAATTGTGCAGCTCTACTTCCTACCCATTGGACGTTTATGAACATCCTTGAAGTTATCCCAGAATGCCGGCGATTTCCTTTTCTATCAGAAGTGATTGGACTCCCCGAGAGGAGAGCTGCTGACTGTCAATCGGCATCTCTCCTGCTCTGCTCCTCCACACTCATTGGAGCGCTGAGGGGCGGGGAGCGGCCCTCTCAGCGGCTCGGTGAGAGGCTGAGACTGCCATCAGTCCAGGCACCTGGCAGATCCAGACTTCTGGAGTCGGATGACGCGGTGCCTGGACTGATTCCAGTGACGTCAGCGGAGAGCGGACATCAGACCACTCTCCGCTGAAAACCGGTCACAGGAGTGCAAAACGAATTCCACTCATGTGACCCAGAGGAGAAGCCCACCCAAACGAGCTCAGGCTGGACTACTCTTTCAGCTGTGTGTGTAATCTGAGCTTTATAAATAGAATTGTATTAGGAAAACAGTCCCGGTAAATATAAAAAGGAGTCAATTGGCTTGAAATTGTGAAATATTCCATGCAAAAATTTTATATTTTCCCCACCATAACGTGGTGGGGGCAGCCTGGATGATGAATGATCCTCAGGCAGGCCGTGTCCCTAGTGTGAAATTCATGGCTTGATTTTTCACTTTTGTATCTTAAATCATTAATGACTTCCTCTATTATATGTTTATAAAGATACAGAGATATCGCTGTGCACAAATGCTTTCTTCTTATCAATGTTGTTAATGAGAATTGGGCTCTGTATACTGATATTTACAATAACTAGAATTCTTTCCCAATGATGACGATTCCGTCAGATCTGTAGCTAGTTGTCCTGACCATTGCATTAAGGACTGTGCAGCTGTGGTGTCAGGGGAGTTATTCAAACGGATTAATGTTAAATGAAAATGCATTAGTGGTAAAATGCAATGTTGTACATAAGCGGATTGTGTCAGCGCTGTGTAATCTTTAGTTAATGCTGCCTGGAAGATGCATCTTTTCATTGATGTTTTAAATAAGGGACTGTGGTGGGGGACCTGGAAGCAGGGAGACATTAGCATAGTGTAAAGGATGGGGTAATTGGGTAGAATGCAGCATGACTTGAAGTGAATCGTTGTCTATTTTTTTTTTTTTCAAAGACATTTGAATTTTGAAGAGAGCTCTGCAAATATTTTCTTAGGCCACTTTCACACTGGAGCGGTGGGGGCGCTGGCGGTAAGGCGGCGCTATATTTAGCGCTGCTTTACCGTCGTTTTAGCAGCGCATTTCGGCTGCTAGCGGGGTGGTTTTACCCCCCCCGCGAGCGGCCGAAAAAGGGTTAATACCGCCCGCAAACCGCCGCTGCAGCGGCGTTTTGCGGGCGGGTTCGGCGTGCTGCCTCATTGTTTTCAATGGGAACGGGCGCTATAGGAGCGGTAAATATACCGATCCTATAGCGAGCCAAAGATGCAGCTTGCAGGACATTTTCCAGCACCCTGCAAGCGCACCGCTTCAGTGTGAAAGCCCTCGGGCTTTCACACTGAAGACACAGCAACAGCTGTTTCGGGTCGGTTTGCAGGCGCTATTTTTAGCGCAATAACGCCTGCAAACCGCCCCAGTGTGAAAGGGGCCTTAATGTTCAGGACTGAAAATCGGAGAGAGCCAGTCGCATTGCAGAGATTCGGCATCCAATTTGCAATAGTGTGAACCCATCCTTACTGAACTGAAAGTTCTGGTGCCGAAACTAAACATTCAGGATGCACTTGGCTGAAACACGATTTTTATATATATATATATATATATATATATATATATATATATATATATATATATATATATATATCTATCACAGGTGCATCTCATAAAATCAGAATATCATCAAAAAGTTAATTTATTTCAGTAATTCAATTCAAAAAGTCAAACTTGTATAGTTTTTATAGATACGCTACACACAGAGCAATATATTTCAAGCATTTCTTTCTTTTAATTTTCATGATTCTATCTTACAGCTAGTGAAAACCCCAAATTCAGTATCTCTATAAATTAGAATATTACATAAGACCAATAAATGATTTTTAATACAGAAATGTTGGCTTACTGAAAAGTATGCCCATGTACAGTATAGTTTGCACTCAATACTTGGTCGGGGCTCCTTTTGCATGAATTACTGCATCTGTGCAGCGTTATATGGAGGTGATCAGCCTGTGGCACTGCTGAGGTGTTATGGAAGCCCAGGTTGCTTTGATAGCGGTCTTCAGCTCATCTGCCTTGTTTGGTCTGACTAGACCCAACATACTGCCATTGCTTCAGTTGGCTTAAGTGCGCATGTGTCGCATGATGTCCAGGACATGCAAATTCAGGGATCTCTCCTAAACCGTGCAGGTTTATCAGATATCCAGTGCAGCTACAGGCAAGTCTAATTATAGGCTTGCCTGTAGTTCAGTTTACAGTGGTTGTAAAGGGTTTACAATCACTTTAAGCCTGATTGAATTTGTATGATTCACAGCAAAACATCGTTTTCACTGCTGACTTTCTGACCTGAGAGGCTGTGCTACATCCATGGAACTGCTGAGTTTGCTTTTCTCCAGATGTCCTTCCTTTTCCTGTGAATGAGCCTGAGATTCTATCTTTCTTGTAACTCTCGCTGTCAGTGAGAATCCTTGCGGTGAATGAATTGGCACATTCTGAGAAGACCTGTGGAACTTTCGATTAGTCAGCTATTCTTCAGAAACCTTCTTACCAAACAGAAAATTAGCAACACATTTGCAATGCATGTAGTAGTTATTTTGTGTTTTTTCTTTATTTCTTAATGGACAGTTAGTGATTCCAGCGTGTCAAAGCTAGCCATTGCTAGAGAAGTGGAAATGCTCACAAATGCTACGTTTTCGGAGTTCTATGTAAAGATGCCATGAACATTTTTTTTGTCTTGGCAAAGGCAAACCTAGCAGGCAAACTTTTGTATCTGAAATGTTGTGTAGCTAGGTGTTGTAATTATTAAGTGTGATATTGTTTTCTATCTGGACTAGATAAACTCTGTGCCTAAGAAATGGGAGGATTGATCTGATCTTGGGTGACATTTGCCCCCCTTGGGTCAGTTGAAGGGAGGCAAACTGGCACCGATGGGAGAGATTCCCACATTCAGACCACTAGCAGCACTGAACTCCCAATCAGTGACATCTGCTGGGTGTTATAAACCACCTGCCCCCTGCTGAGACCTGTGATCCCAACTCTTGGCAGGGGAAGGTCCTTGTCATCCTCTGTGGCCTTGAGATTGAATTCAGCCAAAATGCAGAGTGCTGCAAAGGAAGTGAGTATAGGAAGACCACCAAACTGACTTGGGGGAGTCCATATAATGGGGTACAAGTCCTCTCATTCAGCTCATAAAGTCCTTCATTGTTGTTCAACCCTTACAAGCCCCCATTTTTAGCACAAATATGTGAAAATGTATGTTGCAAAACGTAACATCTACCTTTTACCATGCAAATGATGACCAGTCTCTACAATATCTCAGCACACGGTGTGCGGTGCACAGAAGCGGTCTGTATCGTTTGAAGTGCTGTTAAATCCAGATCATTAAATGCTGTATTACATGCTGTTCGTTCGTTTTCTGTCTTCTGTAAAAAAACTGGTTGATCCTGCTGATCTCTATCTTCCCTCTCTGTCCATGACCCCACTGCAGTTGGATGTTTTGGAAAGCAGTGTTGGCAGCTCTGCACATGCTCAGTTCCCAGTGTGTGTTTTATGCAAAGCATTTCCTCCTTGATCAAATCTAAGCAGCCCATGTGACTAATGGAATCACACAGGTGGGCGTATACACAGTGGTAAATGACAGCCCCCCTCCTCCAAGCCCACTAATCGACTAAACATAATGGGGGGGGTGATATTGCATCACAATTGATGGAGACTTCACCTCCCTGTTATTCTAAGACACAGGCTGGAGGGGCGTGGCACAGCCTTTGACTTGCAGAATCTGTCCACACCGTGTTGGTGACAAAAAAAAATTGCAAAGATTTGATTTCGAATTATATATTTGTATGACCGATTAAAACAGTTTATTGATATTAATCATTTTTACTCTCCCTCTTATTTTTACTATAAAAAAAAAAAAAAACAGCCCTTGGAACATGTGACCTGCAGCAGAGGGCTAGAAGATCCTCCTGCAGTGGCGGCCCATCCATAGGGGGTGCACGGGGTACCGCCGCCCCCCCATCCATGCGTCCAGGCACCTGATCTACATGCTGAACGCATGGATTCCTATGTTTTTTTTTTTTTAAGCACGTGATTAGAGCCAGAGGCTCTAAAAGGGCTTCGGGGGGGGGGGGGGGGGGGGGTCGGGCGCAGAGCACTGAAGCCCTGAAGCCCACCCAGTTGTGTGACAATAGCGGATAAATATTCGCTATTGTAACACTGATTCTCCTTCCGGCCAACCAGGAAGCGGGTCTTGAAATCCGATCAGATTGGCCGCCGAGGAGGGAGGAGGCATGGGAAGCGAGGAAGCTGCTGCCTGCGTGATGGGGGTAAGTGTGGGGCCCCAACTACTGACTTGACCCCCCCCTAAAAAAAAAAAAAAACGCCAGCTGCCACTGTTTCCTTGCAGGCCTGCTGCTTTTGGATAGTGAGGTGGTTGGTGTGTGTACCCAGCATAACAGTGGTGGAAGGTGTGGTAGCTGTTTCTGTACATGATTTTAGAGATGACGTTGCATTATGATTATTTAAATATTTGCTGGAGATGACAAAACTTTGTTCTATAGTTCCCATTGATGGAGCAGCACACAATTTAGACGTTTCTGTAACTATAAGGCCCCATGCACATGAGACGCCGATGCAAACTCTGCGGAATGCATGTTTTAAAAAGCAGGAACCTGCGTGCCGCGTTTTACCGCATTTGCGTCTATAAGCGTTTGTAAAGATAACATCATATAGACCCTCCCCAAGCTCAGAAAGCATGTATTATTAACTATTTCTGCCATTTTGATCAGAGTGAGCAGCAGCAGCAGCAGAGAGAGCCGTTGTACACTTGCATTTGCCTCTTTCTGTGTGGTTTTTTTTTTTTGGAAATGGATCCCATATTGAATATATGTCAGGAAATGCTCCTGATGTTTCTCTTGATGAGGCAGCAATGTTGTCGCAAATTGCGTGAGAGGTCCAGAGTCAGAGCTCGTCGATATTGGACCCATCCGTTGATGGCACAGCGAATGTCCGTTGGATATTTCACAAACATGGTGGGGGGTTGGGGCTGAGTAGACATTGGTATGCAGGTTTTTCTTTGTGGAAAAAGACATTGCTATGCTTTGGTCAGACTAGGTGGAGTCACTGATTAGATTAGAAATTGGATGAAGGGTTGGGGCAAAGAAGTGGAGGCATTCCTCATTGTCTAAGCTAACTAAAAAAAAAAAATTGATTTTTTTTTTTTTTTTTATTTTTTTTTATGGCATTGCATCAGTGAGTATATATGCTCTATGAACTATCTAAAGTACTGTATTTATTGGCGTATAACACTCACTTTTTCACCATGAAAATCGGGTGCAAATAGCATGTGCGTGTTATACGCCAATACTTCAATTTTAGATGCCTTGTAGGGGACAGGGAGGGGGCTGCATTGATGGCAATGGTGAGGCTGCATTGATGTGGACTGATGAGGCTGCATTGATGGCAATGGTGAGGCTGCAGATGGGCACTGACCCTTATATTGCTTCAAAGTTCCTTATTTCAAATGTAATTATTTTTTTCCTGAAACTTCCCTCTTCAAATGAATGTGCGTGTTGTTATACGCCGATAAATACGGTAATTACGTCATTTTAAACCAATTTTTTTAGTATTTTTGTGAGTTTTCTGGTCCAAAAAATTGGGTTCCTTTTAAAAACGCGGGTGCCGCGTTTAGCGTTTGAAATGTGGAAAAGCAAAGTGTCTGAACCCATTTTTTTTTGCTTCTGGAAAAACGAGGTTAAACGCAACTGCATAAAAACGGGAAAAAACGAGACTGTGTACATGCACATAGGATAACATTGCATGCGTTCAGGGGCAGTTGAAAAAAGGTGTCCAACTGCCTCTGAACGCGCGTTTAACAGCGTCTCGTGTGCATGGGGCCTAAGGCTCCATTCATACTTAATATCAATTTGTTATGCGACTTTGGACATCAGTCACATGACAATTCGCACCCCTTTCTTTTCAAAGGCACCCATTTAGATCGCAACAACTTCAAAAAGGTGCCTGTGCTACTTGTGCGACTTTGTTCCATAGAATGTAAAGTCAGATCAAAATTGTTCAAAAAGGCGCATCAAAGTCGCCCTCCAAAGTCGTACTGGAAATGGTGCAGGTTGGGAGGAGCACTAATGTGAACGGAGCCTTCTGTCTAGTTTGCGCCATACAGGTATCATTTAATTTTATTTGTGCAAAGCACAAAACGCATCTTTACACAATACAACATGTCGCAATGCTCTGAAGTGCCTATTTGTGACGGTTCGAGCAAGTTGGCAAATTTAAAGGGGAAAAAAACGTAAATGTTGTAATGCTTTGTTGCAGTGCATCGTGTAACTCACCCACACATGTGGACCATAAATGGGCTCGAAGTCCCAAACTTTATATTATCACTTGGTAGGAAAATGTTGCTCTCTTAACTTTTGTTCGGTAATTATTTCCGGTCTGATCTAATAATCATTCCACTTTGCCTTGTCTTATCTCCTTGAGTGTAATTTGGAAATCTTTGGCCATGCTGTGCTCTGCAGATCTCCACTTGTGAGATGTTTGTCTACATTCTGAGCGGATCCATGGGAGAGGCAGCAGCTGTGTTTACTCTGAACGTTTTGGCTTTGGGCGCATTGATGACTGTTGCCACTGGGAACCCGTCTCCAGACATGGACTTGTCGACTGGAGAACTTTATTACTTTTAAGCTTTCATATTACTTTTCTGAATAAGAGCCTATAATCCTAAAACGGGAGCGGAGCTAAAACATGTGCTAACAATCCATGTAGATGTTTAGGCGAGATATCCCAGAATCGGTTCTCCACTGTTGGCTTTGCCTTCCTCTTTATACAGGCTTCTGTTGTCAGCTGCTTGTGATAACGAATGATAAGCAATGGCATTTATTGCATTTCTTAGCTGGAAATTTGGACAGGAAGTGAGCTCTGCAATCCGAGCTCCGATCAGCGAGAAAAATAAACAGTTGAAATGCATATGGCTGAATGGGTTCATCTGCCAAAAAATCTGTCATTCTATTTAGCCAATCAGTAGTAACAATTGGGCTACATAGCGGCTTCTTGTGTCCTCTATCTGCTCATTGCATTATGAAAGCATTGTTGGCTTGTGAAACTTCAAGTGATTGTAAACCCTCGCCTTGTAGAACAACCCTTCTCAAAGTTGCTGCGATTTTCAATGGGTGCCATTGGAAAAAAATGGGGTGTGGCTGAGATCCAAAGTCGCATGACAAATTTCATAGACATGAAAGTCAAAACATTTAATATATAGATATAAAAAAAACATTTATTATTATTATTATTCGGGATTTATACAGTTTTGCGCAGCGCTTTACAACATGGGGGCAGACAGTACAGTTACAATACAAATCCACACAGGAGGGATCAGAGGGCCCTGCTCGTTAGAGCTTACAATCTAGAAGGGAGGGTCAAATAACTTTATTTGATCACGTTCCCTCTTTTCTAAGCTGCATAAGAACTAGACACGGAGACGCGGCAGTACACCGATCTTCCCAGTGAGGCCCCGTTCACATCTAGTGATTTGGGATCATGGGCGTATCTGCCAGAATTCTGCCCGAGATTCTGCAATGCTGTCAAAATGCAACATTCGTGTTTGGCTGCCATTCATTTTCAATGGCACCTAAACATGGTGTAGTTTTGCCACGCGATAAATCACGGCAAAGCCGCATCATCCGAGGCTTGTTGCCCCAAAAGGAGCAGTAGCTTCTTTTGGAACGACCAGCTTTGCATGATGCGGTTTTCTTTGATTGCAGCGCAATTTATCACACAACATTCACGGCAAAACCACACATTGTTAGGTGCCGTTGAAAATGAATGGCATGTGCTTTGTTTTGCTAGCATTGCAGTGCAATTTAGAATGATTACGATTTCCACTGGCGATCCCAAATCGCTAGATGTGAATGGAGCCTCAAAGGCTGTGCAGGGGGTAGTTGTGTCGGGACAAGTCTGATCATTGGAGGAGAGCAGGTTGTGTTTCCAGCACAGCTAGAGACTGGAACCATGGTGTGTTCTCCTGCATAGTGTGGTCATCTTTTAATAGGAAAGCAGAGGGACTAGCAGGAACACCAGGGATTTCACACAAAGGCAGCATTACAAGGAGAACAGGAGACTTTTTCATCAGGGTGGATTTGCTTTAAATCAAGTCTATTTTAAATCATGATTTGGACAGATGAATCAACGGATAAGAACTGATAGGTTTTTAACATGGCTAAACTGACGGTGCCGTGTGAATGAGGCCTTACACTTTAAAGGGGTTGTAAACCCTCATGTTTTTTCACCTTAATGCATCCTATGCAGTAAGTTGAAAAAACTTCTGTCGCTGACCAGCTCCCCCCCCCCCCCCCCTTTACTCACCTGAGCCTGTTTGTTCCTACGCTGAAAACATGCACACCCTCTCTGGCCAGGGTCTTGGCTCTGGATTGGATAGATTGATGGCAGCGCAGCCATTGGCTCCCGCTACTGTCAATCAAATCCAATGTGGGGGGTGGAGGTGGTGGACGAGTCTGGCGTTCTATGTCTATAGACACAAATGCTGGACTCGGGAGCGCGCCTGCACAGTAACCCCTGGGGGGGAATGCTTCTCCTAGGGGGTTTTCCGATGCGGGGAGGAGCCGCGAGCGACATTGGGGGGGCCCCAGAAGACGAGGATCGGGGCCACTCTGTGCAAAACGAACTGCACAGTGGAGGCAAGTATGATATGTTTGTCATTTAAAAAAAAACTTCACAACCCCTTGTTAACTAAGGGTGTAAAGTTCCGCTTTAAGAACTGTTGATTTTGATATTTAGAAAGTGGATCAAATTGAAATCTTTTTTTTTTTTTTCCCACCTTCTTAATGGAAAAGTTAGCACATGTTCACAAGTTGGGACATCTGTTTCTCATAATGAGAAGGCGGTAAAAGCACACAACACTTATGTAATGTCCACGGCAGAGGAGGACATTGAGAGAGAGAGCCCCGTGTAATCACACAAATGATCCGCAGCTCCTGAATGGCGAGGGGTATACACAGGCTGTAGCAATAGAGATACAACAAAGCGCATAGAATATTAGTGCCACCAAATGTGGCTTTGAAATCGTGCAACTTCGCTTAAAAATCACACGATTTCTAAGCCACATGTCGGTGCGACTTGGAAGACATCTGTGCGACTTCTTGCACAGATGTCTATGCAAGTCGCACCTGAACTTGCAAGAACTACTTTCAAAATTGGTGCGACTCCGATGAAGTTGGAGTCGCACCGATTTGGCCGCTTCCATTGTGGACAATAGGGTCCGACTTATCATGTGATTTGAAACTATCAAGTGGTATGTTTAATAGGGATGAGAACAAAGAGGGAATTCACAAACCTAAGAGGAAAGCAGTTCACCTCAGGTCAATACAGTCCAGACCAGCTGGAGCCCACATGCCATGGTCAGTGGTGCCGAGGGAAGGACTTTACTGTAGATATTTTGTCAATCAGAGCTTCTCCCTGAATGGAACCCTCCTCAAGGTGATGGATGAGCGGCAACCACAATTTCCCAAGGACGCCTGTAAGAAGAGATTTGCCACTGCGTCCAAATGGGTGACCGGGATGCATCCTTAGCAGACATTGGTCTCTCTATGGTGGCTGTGTATGTATGTAGAGCATTGATTGATTAATTTAGGTTTTTGACACCCAGACAATTCTAAAACCTTTTTTCCTTTTTGTGCCAAACTATTGAACTGCTCAAGAATCGGGGACATCATTGTGCAATATTTGGAAAGCACCTTGAATTCCTTCATAGCCATTTCTGACCTCGTTGCACATTGTATGTTAACCTACCCGAGAGAGCGTTCTCAGATCTGCTATATTTTACCTCCTTTGGGTTTCTTGTAATCCTCTGCTACTGCTTTGTACTACTGTTTTATATATTGTGTTTTTCTTTCTACTGTTATTTCTTTTTACTTTTCGAATAACTAATAAAAACGATTGACCTGATCTCACTTATTGGGCACTTACCGTATATACTCAAATATGCCCCCCTCGGCTTATACAGGGGGTCCCCGACTTACGAACGCCCGACCTACGAACATCCCCTACTTACGAACGGGGCACTGCGGGGACCCTCCGCCATTTTCCGCCGTGTTCCGGCCGTTCTGCGCATGCGCGCCCATTCGGAGCCTCGGAAAACTTCGGAAATGTCCGTAATTTGCCGCGCATGCGCAGAACGGCATTGGACGGAACATCGGAAATGGTCGTATTTGTCGGTCTGCGCATGCGCGGCCGACTTACGAACATTTTCGACTTAAGTACAGGTGGCCAGTCCCTAACGAGTTCGTAACTCGGGGACCCCCTGTACCGGAGTCAAGCACTTTTCTGCAGCAGAGAATGACATTTTCCGACCCGACTTTGGGGCATCATATCTCGAGGTGCAAATTTGGTGTGCAAACCCAGTGAACCTAGCACTACAACATATCCAAATTAGGAGTTCCTAGCACCAAGTGGCCCCGAGATACGGGGCAAATGTGTCCATCTGCAGCAATGTCATTTCGGGACTCTTTGGGTCCAGAGACCCCAAATTTTGGCTTCAGCTAGGGGGCATCTAGGACCCCTAAACTACCAGGATTGAAGTTCGGGGGACCTATGGCTGCAGTGAGTCTGCAAATGGGCATTGTTGACCCTCTTTTACACTTGCAGTAGCTGTGCATTTCTCACCCTAGGCTTATACTCGAGTCAATACGTTTTCCCATTTTATTTTGTGGTAAAGTTGGGTGCCTCAGCTTATATTCAGGTCGGCTTATACTTGAGTATGTACAGTATTTGTCAAAGTGGGTAAAATATGAACTCTGAATTTGTTAATTTTTCCTGTTGGATTTACACTTCCTGGTGTGTGTGTGTATATGTATATGTTTATATATATATATATATATATATATATATATATATATATATATATATATATATATATATATATATATATTATTCATATTTATCGGCGTATAACACGCACCTTAACTTTAAGAGGGAAGTTTAAGGAAAAAACTTTCCACAGACCCCTGAGCCCCCTGTATGACACACTGAGCCCCCACATGGTACAATGAGCCCCTTCATGGTACACAGGCCCCTTTCATTATAAAGCCCCCCCCTCCTCCTCTGCACTCCCAGGAGACCCCCAAGTCTCCTGGGACGGCATTGCTAGCATGCTCTGGATCGGAGCTATTGAATACCTGCATTGCCATCGCTTCTCGTGCGCCGCTCCTCCTGTGTCATGTGTGGATCTTTTGAACTCCTCCATTGGCGCCGTGGACCCGGTCCTGTGACATATCTGCTCAGAATCATTGACGGTCACATGACCGCTCTCCTCCAATCACACATCACACATTACACTCGAGGAAGAGGGCGGAGCGGGAGGAGGAGATCGGGCGGTCCGTCCTTTCCTGGCCGTGAAACAGTGCTGCCAGGACAACTTCAGATAGCGTTAATGCCGGCCGCCTCCCACACAACCTCCCCATGCCATTGTATGGAAATTCAACCCCCTCCACCAACGCTGCTCTCCTCCAATCACAAGCTACACTCGAGGAAGGGGGCGGAGCGGGAGGAGGACAGTGGCGTTTGTGGAGGGGTTTGAATTGCCATACAATGGCATGGGGAGGTTGTGTGGGAGGCGGCCGGCATTAACGTTATCTGAAGTTGTCCTGGCAGCGCTGTCTCACGGGCCAGGAGAAGCAGACGGACCGCCCGATCCCGTGTAACACGCAGGCACAGTTTACCTTCTGTTTTCAGGGTAAAAAAGTGCGTGTTATACGCTGATAAATACGGTATATATATGTATGTATATGTATGTGTATCTGTTCCCTATATTCATTATTCACAATGGGTATGATTGCTGTACACAGTAGGCCCAGGTTCACACTGAGCTGTGGGAATGAAGCCGTGCAAGTTCAGCTGAACTCGCAAGATGTCAGTCCTGATTTCGGCTGCAATTTCGGACATCTGTGCAGGTTTCAGCACAGATGTCAATGGAAATCTCACCCCAAAATTGCAAAAAGGTAGTACAGAAACTTTTTGAAATCATTGCGGCGCCGCAAATGCAGCGTCGCACGGATTGTCAAATCGCACCAATGTGAACCAGGGCTCCAGCTATCAGTTTCTAGTTTCTTTTATGCACACTGGACATTTAGTCCTTATGCATAGGATTCTAGCAGTTTTTATGCGAGTGAAAGGCACAGATTCCGCTGCCGACAGCATGAAAAAAAACGATAACGATAGAAGGCTGAAAGCTGGAGCTGAGTGGTACTAAGATTTAGGCCCCTTTCACACTGAGGCGCTTCTAAACTGCCAGTAAAACATTTGAGCACTTTTGAAGAGATTTTCAGGTGCTTTTTAAGAGCTTTCCATTAATTTCAATGAAGAGGGGCGTTTTTTCACCGCCCTGCCAGTCCACTGCCCCAGTGTGAAAGCATCAATTGATTTTAATGGAAATAGGTTTTCGTGAGTTTTTCTTGTGCTTTTTTTTTTTTTTTTTTTTTTTTTTTTTTAGCGTGTAAGCGCCTCAGTGTTAAAAGGGTCTTAGGGCAATATGCACCCAGGCAGGATAGCCTGAATGCAGACTTCTTGCATTCTGTTCATTCGCCTCTGGTTGCATACTGCTCTATATATACACTACTGTATATTGCCAAAAGTATTGGGACTAATCATTAGATTCGGGTGTTCCAATCCCATGGTTACCAGTGTATAAAATCATGCACCTAGGCATGCAGACTGCTTTTACAAACGTTTTGTGAAAGAATGGGTCGCTCTCAGGAGCTTGGTGAATTCAAATGTAGTACTGTGATAGGTTGCCACCTGTGCAATATTCCATCTGTGAAATTTCCTTGCTACTAAATATTCCACGGTCAACTGTTGGTGGTATTGTAACAAAGTAAAAGCAACTGGGAACAGCAACTCAGCCACGAAGTGGTAGGCCACGTAAAATGAGTACGGTCCGCGCATGCTGAAGCTCACAGTAAGTCGCCAACTGTCTGTAGAGTCAATCACTCCAGACCTCCAAACTTTGTGTGGCCTTCATATTAGCACAACGGTGTGTAGTCGCTTCATGGAATGGGTTTCCATGGTCGAGCAACTGCATCTAAGCCTTATATCACCAAGTGCAATGCAAAGCGTTGGATGCAGTGGTGTAAAGAACTCTGCCACTGGGCTCTAGAGCAGTGGAGAAGTGTTCTCTGGGGTGACGAATTGCGATTCTGTCTGGAAATTCGATGGACGTGTCTGGGTTTGGCGGTTGCCAGGAGAACGGTACTTGCCTGACTGCATTGTGTTAAGTGTAAAGTTGGGTGGAGGGGGGTGTGACAGACCCAACCAAGATGGGGCTGCTTTTGGAGAGGACTAGGGGCAAGCCCCCTACCCACTTATGGCCCATGGAGAAAGGAAATCATTCTCTAATGATGGACAACCACTTAAAGTGGTTGTACACCCTTTACAACCACTTTCGCCTACAGGTCAGTCTATATTAAAGCGGTTCTGCACACACTTTTTTTTTTTTTTTCTTGTCATGTTAAAATGATTTTTAGTCTTACAATCAACTCACGTTTTTGGTGTCCGTCCGTTATCCGTATTTCTAAAAAAAACTGCACTTTTAAAATATAGAGATAATATGGAGAATTGCGCCAATCAAACAGTTATTTTGTTATCCTCTAGGCCCTACATTTAACAGGCTTATTTTTTACTGCTACTGTCAATTACAGATCCCTTTTGAGGGTTCGGCCAGTTCTATGTTATATAAAAATGGATATGAAAAATATTAGTGGATATGAAAAATACTATTATTAGCTGGTCAAGTGTTGTGTCATAAAATAAAATAAAATACATAAAGAGTAAAATATAAAAAAATAAAAAATGATGGTGACAAATGCTATTATACCTTGGTTTACTATACACCACTAAACACTCTTATCTATAAATGTATAATTCCCATTCCTGCAAAGGAAAATTAGGCAAGAAATGACATCTGCTTTTGTGTCAATACTCCTGTGAAAAAAACTTTTTTGTCCCCCTCACCACAATTGCTGTTAAAAGAAAAAACACAGTACCACAGTATCGCAATTCTGTGGAAAAGACATATAAGTGTATCACAATTCTGTTCTGTGAAAAGATAAAAGACCAAAAAAAAACAAAAAAAGAAGAACTTGATGACGCAGACACACATGCGAAACGCGTAGAGGCTGCTGGGTAACAATCAACACCCCAAACAGGTCGGCTAGCACACAGGGGGATAGACGACACAGCACAAGCGGTCTATTTTGTGATTTGAGGTCCTTCTATACATGGCTGGAGAGGCTCAGTGCCGGCTTTGAGGGCACTACCATATGTGAGTGTAATAGTTCTCTTGTTTTTTTATTTTGTTTTAATAAATTGTTTAAACATATTTACGCTATGGGAGCATCTTTTTATCATTTCCCCTGAGAATGGAGGACGCTCCCTGCACTAAACTTATCCGGATCTTTTAAAGTGGAGATTTTAACAAGGAGAAGGAGTGGTTATCCGGTTAATTAAACCAAACGCCTATTACTCACCTAAATCTGGTGAGTGGCCATTTTCTATGGTGGTGGATTCACAGGGTGATGAAAATTATATTTTGAAAGCACTAATCACTAGTTGTACTAATTGGCACCTACCTGTTTTGGAGCGGCTGGAACGTTGGTGGTGGCAACACATGGACTCTTTTTTTATACAGTTTATGTTTATACACGATTGGGGAATATACCTATATTGTTTGAAACTTCCTTTGCAGGATTTGGACTAAAGGGGGATTTCTTTTTTTTTTTGGTCTTTTATCTTTTCACAGAACAGAATTGTGATACACTTTTATATATCTTTTCCACAGAATTGCGATACTGTGGTACTGTGTTTTTTTCTTTTAACAGCAATTGTGGTGAGGGGGACAAAAAAGTTTTTTTCACAGGAGTATTGACACAAAAGCATATGTAATTTCTTGCCTAACTTTCCTTTGCAGGAATGGGAATTATACATTTATAGATAAGAGTGTTTAGTGGTGTATAGTAAACCAAGGTATAATAGCATTTGTCACCATAATTTTTTATTTTTTTATATTTTACTCTTTATGTATTATTTTATTTTATGACACAACACTTGACCAGCTAATAATATTTTTCATATCCACTAATATTTTTCATATCCATTTTTATATAACATAGAACTGGCCGAACCCTCAAAGGGATCTGTAATTGACAGTAGCAGTAAAAAATAAGCCCGTTAAATTTAGGGCCTAGAGGATAACAAAATAACTGTTTGGCGCAATTCTCCATATTATCTCAATTTCAACCAGTAACTGTACAATCAGTACTTTTACTTTTTAGATTACAGCCATCATAAACAAACTTAATATAGGAGTTGGCACCGGTACCGCCTCTTGCAATTCTATATACTTTTAAAATATAGACCAGCAGAAATGTAATTTTGCTTGTGGGCATTTGAAACCCACAAGCATTCACTTCCTTGTTCCCTTTCGTTGCGTGAACCAGCATGCCTCACGTTCGCTGAAATCTCGCGAGATTTACGGGCCTCCGGCCTAAATCTCGCGAGATTTCGGCGGATGTCCGCACTGACTCCTGGGATGAATGACACCACATCCCAGGAGTGTGTGCTGCATGACGAGGATCCCCGCACAGACCCCGCCCACCCCCGAAAAGATAGAGGAACGACCGTCAGCAATTACTAAAAAGGTAAGTAAAAAAAAAAAAAAACACCGGCCATTTAGTACTCTTTGCCTGATTTTGAAGGCAAAGAGATTTACTAAACGAAGTGTGTGCAGAACCGCTGACCTGTAGGTGCTGGTAATATCTCCTAAACCTACACGTTTAGGAGAGATTTCCAATTCCCTGTACGATAAGTTCTTCTGCGCATGCGCACTTTAGAAAGGGCACGCTGTGCCGTTTCTAGCTGGGGTCATGCCGTGACTGGCGGCTCCCGTCACAGAGCCGGAGTTTGTGGCCCCGGATGGAAGAGAGCTGAAGATGAACGCTTCCAGCCAGCAGGGGACATCGCAGGCTTCGATTTCAGGCGATCCATAGTAGCCCATTATGCTTTACCTTTGCAGGGAAACAAAGAGGAAGTAAAAAGTAGTACTTCCTCTTTAATGGACGCTGAGAGCATGGTTTAGATTACTTCTCTGAATAAGGACAATAAAGCTTCCCTTTTGGAGTGGATGGAAAGGTGTAATATTACTCCTGTACAGGTTAATGGTCAGAGAGAATGTGGTGACGCTCCTGCAGACGGGGTTGGGGAGGCTCCTTCACTTGGGACAGAAATATTTATCCACAAGATCCCTTTAGAAAACCTATGAAGATAAATGATTTCCACCTTTTCAGACTGCTGGAATATTGTAGGCGTTTGTCCCATAGACTGTTGTAGACTGTTGCCGGTTAGTCTGAGGCAGGGCAGAAACTATAGAGGGGAGCCATGTGCCCCGGGTGTGACAATGAGGGGGCGCCCCAGCTGGTACCAATCCTCCTGCATCTGCTTCTCCACCTCTACTGCCGCCCTCCTTCCCCAACTCTCTGGTCTCCCCGCAGTGCTCACCTCCTCCCCCTGGCTAGCTGTGCAGTATGCCGGCGGGTTGAATAAAGACCTGATGCTCCGCACATAGAAGCTCATTATACGATCGGAAAGGCAGGCATCTACACACAGGTGTAACAACATAACCTTCCTCAGCACTCGCTCTCCTGGTCTTTACTTCCCCGCTTTCCATCCTGTCTGCTGCCGCGGGGGAAGGAAAGACCAGGAGAGCGAGTGCTGAGGAAGGTTATGTTAAAACTGTGTGAAAAAGTATTTAAGTATAGGGGTGAGTGGCGCTACCCGTCACCTACCCGAATTAGAGCAGAGACTGTGACCTAGACCTTCTTGTCCACATTAGTGCCCGACAAATGCACTTCTGGAAGAATGGTCAAACATTCCCATAGACACACTCCTAAACCTTGTAGACAGCCTTCGCAGAAGAGTTGAAGCTGTTATATCTGCAAAGGGTGGGCCAACTCAATATTGAACCCTATGGACTAAAAATGGAGTGCCCTTAAAGTTCATGTGCGGTTTAAAGGCAGGTGTCCCAATACTGTTGGCAATCTAGTGTATATTCTGGTGGAAGGGACTCGGAGTGCTAATGGCCCACAGATTAGGGGGCACAATACTTGCCTTGCCCCGAGTGTAGACAACCCACACTACACTGCTGTTATTGGGTGTTACAGGGGTGCTAACATCTGAGGGAAGTAATATCCTCATTCCCGTGTGTTTGTGTTTTTTATTTTTATTTTATTTATTTTTTATTTAAATACCCTTGCTAGAAAGCGGGAGTCTGATTCTCGACTTGGCGCAGGCCAAAGTGTTTATGGGCAAGCTCCAAAATCTTTGGACTGTGTTTTGGCCTGCCCCTCAAGTCTACCTCTAGGAAGATGTATCATCGCACGTGGAAGGCTTACATCGCCTGATGTGAGGCTCTAGGTGTTCATCCATTCTACTTGGTGCCTCAGGTTTTTGGTCTTGTTCCAACAGGCAGTTGAAACGAAAGTTTGCCTTGAGTACCATTGAGGGCCAGGTTTCTGCCCTGGTGGTCTTATTTCAACGACCCTTGATTGCCATCTTCATCCAAGGGGGTTCGCCAGATGGTGTTTCCTGTGCGTTCCCTGTTACCACCGTGGGACCTGAACTCGCTTCTTTCACTGCTCCAGAAGCCTTCCCATGAGTTGTTGGGTTATTTCTGTAATTACGGTACATTATTTCCGAAAGTTGCCTTTTTTGGTCACCATCACTTCAACGCGGCGGATGCCGGAGCTAGCGGCTATATCCTATAAGCCTCCCTAGTTGGTCTTACACAGGGATAAGGTGGTTCTCTGTGTTTTTGTCCCTCCTTACTTCTGAAGGATATGCTGGATTTCCACCTGAATGTGTGTCCATGACCTTTAGACCCTAAGGCGGCTGCGCTGCACTCCTCGGATGTTAAAATTTTGTTCAATGAACAGGTATGGGACTTTAAGGGCGCAATCAACCTAAAATTAACACAATCAGAAATAAAGTGAATATAGAAATGGACATCATGTGAAGGATCACCCACCCACTCATCCTTCACATGATGTCCATTTCTATATTCACTTTATTTCTGATTGTGTTCAAATTTTATGTGTTCAAATTTTTGATTCTATTTTTTCTATTTCAGTGAATGTTGTATGACATTATTTAAACTCTCCTGAGGAAGCCCAAATTTGGGTGAAACATGTTGAGAAAAAATTAAAACTTCATCTCTATTCAGTGATGTATTGTTTTTAAATGTTTTCACAGACATATGATGTCAAAAAATGTTATATTATGCTATATTGTGATTTCTTCAATAAATTATTTTCTATTTAAATTATTGTTGATTGCGCCCTTAAAGTTCCATACCTGTTCATTGAACAAAATTTTGACTTTACATAAGGGATGAGGCGCTATATTCTAGTTTTCAGCAACTCGGCTCATCTTTTAAAAATACTCCTCGGATGTTGTTAATGTATATTTGTCTATGACTTATTTTTTTTTCTGATCGTGAAATGGCCCCCAGGTAACATCTGGTGGCCTCTTCTGCCACTATTGCCCAAGGGATTTGGCTGACGATTGCTCAGATTTGTACCATTCGGGATCAGGCTCCTACCTTCCCTATTACGGTGCACTCCACCAAAGCAATTAGTGGCTCTTGGGCATTCTGACATTAGGCGCCTGTGTCTCAGGTTTGCAAGGTGACTACCTGGTCGTTTGTGCACACCAAATATCACATAGTTAATGTGTTTGCATCGTCGGATGCTTGTTTTGGCTGCAAGGTTTGGGTGGTTGGCATGTTTGCCTGGTTACTCCTGTTTTTTTGTTTGCCCACCACCTCATTGAAGCACTGCTTTCGGATGTTCCTATGGTCAAGAAGAGACGCGCTATGTACATTAATGAACGTAAGAGAAAAATTTGATTTTTTATTTTTTTTGTTACTCGCCGTTAAATCCATTTCTCATTGGTATTATTTATTTTACTTATTGTACTGATTTGCATCTAACTGGCTTGCCTATAGCAGGGAGGGGGTACTTGGAGCAGCTGCTAATGGTTCTGAAAGCTACCTCTGCCTCTCATTGCACTAGCCAACGTTCACAGCCCAACATGGAACACACGTCTCATGTCTGCATTCCTAAATGTTCCTTTTTCTACAGGACTTCTCTGCCTCCTAGCTAATGATTGTGATCAAGTTAAAAAACTGTTTTATTCATCGCTTTCCAACCACTTATTGAATGGTTACAGTGTCGGCATTGTGAGCTCCTACCTCTCTGGACCACCTAAGCTGGAAAATGAATATCGTTATCCTTTGCTGGGCAGGATAGGCTTTTTGCTTTGAAACATTGGAAAGAAGACATTAGGCTGACTTTGCAATTGGTTTGGAAAGTTGAGCGCATGTTATGTGAACTCTACTGGTATAATTGCTCAAAATCTTTCTTTATTCTGAGCTGACCAAACATCTGAAAAATTACATTAAGCTTGCAGAGGGAGCGCCTGTTTGGCACTCTGAACATTTCTGGAAGAACCACAGGTATTTTATGTATTTGCATGTTTTTCAAAGGGGGGGGGGGAGTCCACATTGAATGTGCATGTATTACAGAGATGTACTGCATATGTGTGTGATCTTTCCAGAAATACCCTCAGCTCCTACCTTTTACTATAATGACAACACAATCCCTCTGCTGTATTGAAATCCTTGTGGTCAACCCTGTCCAGTTCTCTTCTCATTCCCCTCCCATTTTATATAACGGATCTGGGAGGGGTTCTTTAGCCCAGTAGGGGATAACTTGGGCAGGACTGGCAACACCGCTCAGGATTTCAGTGCGGCAGAAGGAGAGTTGTCGTCTCCTTACAGAAAGTTAAAATAATATGCAGTGGCGAGGCATCCATAAGGGAGCACGGGCACCGCCCCCTCTCTCCAGCCACGCCTCTATCACCAATAGATAGATTTATGCATTGCATGACTATCTATGGTGGCCGGCCTCTTGTCTGAATTACAGCGGCGGGTCTTTTTTTTTTTTTTGAAGCACCTGATTAGAGCCACAGGCTCTAATGGGCATCAAAAAAGGTAAACGGTGAGCACCATGCTTGGCGCTCACAATTCACTCAGCTGTGTTAGGAAAGTGAATATTCAAACACTGAAATGCCTCTCCGCCAATCAGGTGCTCGGGTCTGTTACCTGTCACCTGCCTCACCGAGACAGGGTAAGTGCTGGGCAGATGGGGGGGGGGGTGCCACAAAGGGAGCGTTTGATGGGCACAGTGGGAGAGCCTTTGATGGGCACAGTGGGAGAGCCTTTGATGGGCACAGTGGGAGAGCCTTTGATGGGCACAGTGGGAGAGCCTTTGATGGGCACAGTGGGAGAGCCTTTGATGGGCACAGTGGGAGAGCCTTTGATGGGCACAGTGGGAGAGCCTTTGATGGGCACAGTGGGAGAGCGTTTGATGGGCACAGTGGGAGAGCGTTTGATGGGCACAGTGGGAGAGCGTTTGATGGGCACAGTGGGAGAGCGTTTGATGGGGTGGTTTTTCAGTTTGTTTGCCGCCGACCCAAAATTTTAGTACCAGCCGCCACTGATATTATGGCAATCTGACAGGATCAACAACACACATATTTTAACAAGATGTAAATGTGCATGTATTGCAGAGATGTGCTGCATATTTATGTATTTAAACACCTATACGTACTCTTCCTTTTGACTGGTTAGTACCTGTAAGGTTACTTGGCTATACCTTTATTTGGAAAAGTCAAAGGAAAGCTTTGCATACAAAGCTTGCTGAGATTCTGATCTGCGCCTGGTGAATGCCATGAACATCTCACACAGTGTACTGGCATCTTCCCAGCAACTTTTTTTTTTTTTTTTTGTCATCGCTAAGCTTTTGTTTGAGCCTTTTGTGTTACTTTTTCTCTTCGTCCTCTTTTGTATACTGGGTCTTCCATCAGCCTTGTACATAATAGTTAATAAGGTGCCCTGCTTCTTATTCAAGGCAGGCCAGACTATATTATGAAGAATTTAGTGACTGCAGTTGGCAAAGTTCAGTGTGATTTGCTTTAAAGCGGTAGTAAACTGCAGTTTCAGATGGGGGGGAAAAAACTCTGCTGCAAGGCCATGTCATATTGTGCTAGTATGCATCACATACTAGCACATTAACAGAGACTTGCCTTTAAAAGAGAGCCCTCCAATGCTGCTCTGTCACCACTGAGAGGGCTTCCATCTTTTCCCACAGTCTTCCGAGTTCGCAGCATCTGGCTACATGATTGTAACTCAATGTCGTGACTCCTGTGCATGCACTTTACGGCACAGGCTCTGAGGCTGCATTCACACCTGAGCGTTTTGTCGCCCTAAGCCTGAAGCTACAAAACGCTCGAGGGGAAAAAATACATTATTCTCTATGGAGATGGTTCACATCTCCACTCCAAAACGCCTGAAGCCGAACGCCTGAAGCTCAAACAAGTTCCGGACCCTTTTTTGTCGCGCGAATCGGGCAGATTTGGGCGTTTGTATCCCCATAGAAACTAATGGAAACACTCGATTCAAGCGACTAGCGCGACAACGAGCGTTTCTACGGGCGTTTTGTCACTGCAACTGCTCCCAGGAAGCAGTTGAACAAAATCTAAAAACATAGCAACAAATGATGACTGATGATCATTTTTCCTATTGGCTATCAAGAAAAACTGCGAAGTTATCATTACTGATCTTGCCTTCTTACAATGCTAGTTTCCCGGTTATCATTCTGATAAACTGTGTTTAATATTTTTAGAGTCTCTGACCCCTAGCAAGTGTGTACTTCAGGAATTCTAAAGTTGGTCTAAAGTAAACTCCTCTGTTCAATATAAAAAAAAAAAAAAAATGTCCCCCTTCAGGCTTAAGTCATAATGTACTAGTAAGCACCACATACTAGCATGTTTTGACAAACTTGCCTACCAATGGAGCCCTCCAGCTCAGCGCAGTCATGGCTCCCTGGTGCTGCCATCTTTGCCTGGTCTTCCTTTCCGGGTTTAGTATCTTTTGAAAGCTTGAATGGCTGGGCTGTAGTGATGGCACACCTCCTAGGGTCTCTTCAGTTATAAAAACCCTGCCTGGCAGCAGATTTAAACTAGCATGACTTTACTACCACTTTATGTTGTTGCATGTTCTGGTCAGTAAATCAAAGGATTGAGCTAGTGGATCAACACGACGGGTAACTAGCTCTTACTGAAGGTCAGCAATGACATCCCCCTATTTCTGTCAGGATGGATTTAAAAAAAAAAAAAAAAATGTATGTAAAGATCTTTTCCATTTGTTTGATTTGCACTTATCTGTTAGCAGTTTTGTCAGCCATGTCCAGTTTTCTTGTTGGACTACAAACCACCTTTCTCTTGTGCTTATGATTATATTATAACAAAAAGTGTCTCCGAAGTTCTCATACACTTGTTGTCCTAGAGCATGGGTAGGCAACTTTGGTGCTCCAGCTGTGGTGAAACTACAAATCCCATCATGCCTCTGGCGCTAGGAGTAATGCCTGTGATTGTCAGGGTCTTGCAATGTCTCATGGGACTTGTTGTTTCACCACAGCTGGAGGGCCGAGGTTGCCTACCCATGTCTTAGTGCAATGGTCTTCAAACTGTGTCCCTTTGCATGCCTTTATCCAGCTCTTGGGGCTCTGTTCCTCCTACTGAAAATGAGCTACTATTCCTCCCGGTGACACCAAAGATGGGGCACCTTTCCTTCCCCTGACATCAAGAGTGGGACACGTTTTCCTCCCACTACTCGCCACAGCCACTATGTAATTTATTTACTCCCACTGACCACCAAGTCTAAAATGACCTACTGCCACTGACTCTGGCATTTTAAACTCCCACTTGCCACGGTCCAGCCCCCCTTAGGTCTATAAACTGGCCCTTTGTTTAGAAAATTTGGAGACCCCTGTCCTAGAGTAACAGCATTGCTTCTTCATAGATACATTATGAGAGAGTGTTGTCACCTAGGACAGAAAGCGTGTTACCCGCAAGATCACCCGGTGAAAATAGTCTTTAAAAAACACAACAACCTCATCAGACTGCTGCTACACTTTAAACTTTACCAACCCCCCAAAAAATGTGAGTTCACCTAAAACTGACCACCACCTAGAATCTTTTGTCAAAATAAGAGGTCAGGTTTACTTGCTCTGTGCAATGATATTATTGTATATTGTTTCAAAAATACTTTAACCACTTCCCGTCAGCCATATAGCCGAAAGACGTCTGCAGCGTGGACTTAATTTGCCGGGGGGGGACTCGGCTGATCGGAGTAAGAGGTCGATCCCGACCCCTTACCATGCGATCAGCTGTCAGCCAATGACAGCTGATCCCGACCCCTTACCACGCGATCAGCTGTCAGCCAATGACAGCTGATCATGTGACGTAAACAGAGCCGATAATCGGCTATTTTTTCTCCTCACGCTAGTAGCGTGAGGAGAAAAAAGAAAAAGCCGATCACCGGCGGCTGCGAGAGGGACATCAGTCCCTATTGTGGAGAGGCTTCTGTGCCCACAGTGCCACCTATAAATCACCATTCAGTGCGTCATCACCAGTGCTGCCTATCAGTGCCACCCATCAGGCCCCATCAGTGTCGTCTTATCTGTGCCCATCAGTGCAGCCTCATCAGCGGATATCAACGAAGGAGAATAAAATTTACCCATTTGCTAAATTTTATAACAAACTATAACACTTTTTTTTGTTTGTTTAGCAAAAAATAACCCCAGTGGTGATTAAATACCACCAAAAGAAAGCTCCATTTGTGTGAAAAAAAAAAGAAATGATAAAAATTTAATTTGAGTACAGTGTAGCGTGGCCGCGCAATTGTCTGAAAAAAGCTGAAAATTGGTCTGGGAAGGAGGGGGGGTTAAGTGCCCAGTAAGCAAGAGGTTAATGGTTATATTATTGAGCGTTGCTTCATTCTTTATAATCAACACGTGTGGACAAGCCTTAAAATGAATGTTCAATACCACATTCCTTTTGTGAACTGGCCCAGAATAAAACATCAGTGTGTCCTCAGAATAATGTCTGAGACTGACAAGCCAATTGAGTGATGTGTGTAAGGACTATCCCACGCCAACGCTGTTCAGGTGCCCAGTTCCCAAGTCTTCAGAATCATGCACATGGGCCACCTGCGTTTAGCAGGAGAAACTGGTCTGGTATGTATTCACAAACTTTTTACTCCCAGATTAATTTCTCCCGCGTCTACATGTATGTCCATTTTATGGCATTTAGCTGCAGAAAACCAGGCTAAGCATTCCTGTTATACAGAAATTCCTTGTTTATGTAAACGCAGCTAGACCGCATTTAGGTCTGAATTCAGCCATTGAAAAGCATGGCATGCTTTACAGATTTGTTTAGAAATTAGTTGGCTCATTTGATGGCAATGGGAGTTCTGACAATCAACTAGCTGCAGAGTGGCATGCTGTGCAGAGTGGCAGGATTCAGAATCTTCACTTGGAGATGCATGGATCAGGGACACAGATATAAATGTGAACACCATTATGATTAAGGTAGAACATTACTTTCTCAAACAACATTGACTATTTTTAATCCTTATGCTGCTATCATTAGTAAATAGGAAAGTATATCACATTTACTTGTGTTAAACTTTTTTTTTAATTTTTTATGTTACTTCCTGCTTTCTTGCCTAGGCAAATGACAGCTGATGACACTTATGTAAATACATCCCAGGAGTCTTCAGGAGGGGAGGAGGGGGTTTCTCAGCTAAGTACACCCTCCATGCCCGCATGGCTGCGTTAAGGGCAGATGGATTCCAGGAAGTAAATGCTACATGAATCATCTGTCTTTACTCAAGATGGTCACAGCCAGAGATGCTAGGGGGTATTTTCTCAGAAAAATAAAGCATGGAGACATGGATGGATGGGGAAGTTTGCTTCGAATATTAAAAATGAATTTTTGCTTTGTGGTGCTCAGATGAAGTGTAGTTCCCCTTTAACTTTGATCCAGGGGGTATAGCTTTCTTGTAGTCCTTTAATTTAACATTGCCACCTTTCTCTTCTCTGTTCTTACCCTAAGGCCCCTTTCACACTGGGGCGGGGAGCCGCGGTGACGGTAAAGCAGCGCTATATTTAGCGCTGCTTTACCGTCGTTTTAACCGCGGTATTCGGCTGCTCGCGGTGCGGTTTTACCCCCCGCGAGCGGCCGAAAAAGGGTTAAAACACCCCCGCAGAGCGCCGCCGTAGCGGCACTTTGCGGCGGTTTTACCGCGGTTTCCCATTCAAATCAATGGGAAGGAGCGGTATAGGAGCGGTGAACACACCGCTCCTATCCCGCTCCAAAGATGCTGCTAGCAGGACTTTTTTTGTCATCCTGCTAGCGCACCGCTCCAGTGTGAAAGCCCGCCGGCTTTCACACTGGAGTTAAAGGGGCCGGATTTTTTCATGCGGTGAACAGGTGCTATTTTTAGCGCTGTACCGCATGAAAAACGCCCCGGTGTGAAAGGGGCCTAAATATCAATGTTGGGAAATGTTTACATCTTTCCCTTGCAGTGGGGCTGCATTTGCACTGCAAGGTTTTGCTGCTCATGTTTACTAGAGGAAAAGAGAAGCAACCTTTTAAACGAGAAGTATGGCCAATGCTATTTTGTAGCAGAATACTTATTGACTTAAATCCTATGATGAAATTTAGCTTTTTACATTTTTCCCGCTCTTTTAAGTTTATAGCGCAAAAAATAACCGCAGAAGTGAACAAATACCACAAAAAGAGCTCTATTTGTTTGAGTACAGCGTCACGCGACCGCGCAATTGTCAGTTAAAGTAACACAGTGCCGTAACGCAAAACATGGCCTGGTCAGGAAGGGGGTAAAACCTTCTGGGGCTGAAGTTAACTTCAGCTTGGGTGCACCTTTTTCACACTGGCTACAGTCATCCAATGGGGGATGGGACATTTTTCATGGCAAGCTTTTATTTTATAATATGGTCAATGACAAGTGGAGATGACAGTTTCTGTTGGTGTAGGAGTGAATCTAAGTTGCCCGGGGGTATCGGGGGGTGTTTGGGGGGGCAGAGATAAGAGGCCAGTTGGTTATTTAGGCAACCAGACTTCACATTGTTAATATTTAATATTGGGTAGACTCTTCTTTCTAAAAGTTGCCTTTCTTTACAATAGATGAGGTTACAATTAATGAGATCTTTTTATATCCTTCTTTTGCAGGCACTATCTAGCCAGCTAAACGGGCACCAAAATGGCTCAATTTGCAGCAGGTCCTTTTGGGGGTAAGCGCATGTCCAATCTAAATGTTCCACATAAATGCAGGATATAATTTGCTTTCACTTGTGTCGGGGTTGTTGCACATTGTATTTTGAAAATATATATATAAATATATATATATATATATATATATATATATATATATATATATATATATATATATATGTGTATATATATATGTGTATATGTGTGTGTGTGTGTGTGTGTGTGTGTGTGTGTGTGTGTGTGTGTGTGTGTGTGTGTGTGTATATATATATATATATATATATATATATATATATATATATATATATATATATATATGTATGTATGTATGTATGTATGTATGTATGTATGTCCTTTCCTTTTTTTTTTTTTTTTTTTTTTAAGTGGGACTATCTTCAAATGACAAAGCTTACAATGATCAGCTGTAACTATATGATCACTGCCAGATTAAGTGAATATCATTGATTTATCTCGTTACAATGGCATCTGAAATTTAGTGGGATATCAGGATGCAAGTAAACATGTTGCCCCTGAAGTTGATGTGTTGACAGCAATAAAAATGGACATTGCAGCTCGTTGTCTAAGGGGCTGCGTAACCACAGACCGGTCAGGGTGTCCCTGCTGATCCATGTTTATGGTCAAAAGCACCTACATTAGGCACGTGAGCATCAGAACTGGGCAGTGGAGGAAGGTGGCTTGGTCTGAGGAGTCGCATTTCTTTTTACATCATGTGAATGGTCAGGTGTGCGTCGCTTACCTGGGGAAAAAGTGGCACCAGGATGCAGTAAGGGAAGAAGAAAAGCCAGCGGAGGCATGTGATGCTTTGGGCAATGTTCAGCTGGGAAGCCATTGTATTGGGTCCTGCCATTTATGTGGATGTTACTTGACCGGTAACCGCCTAAACATTGTTGCTGACCAAGTACACCCCTTCATGAAAATGTCTCCTTCAGCAGGATAATGCACCCTACCACTCCAAGTATGCTATGAGAAACACAACAACACAAACAGTGTCCAGAGTGTTGACTTGACCTCTCAAATTCTCCAGATCCCAAACCAATCCAGCATCTGCGGGATGTGCTGGAGAAACAAGTCCAATCCACAGAGGCCCCACATCACAACTTACATGACTTGAAGGATTTGCTACTGATGGCTTGGTGCCAGATACCGCAGCATACCTTCAGAGTTCTAGTGGAGTTCATGCCGCTGGGGGTCAGTGCTGTTTTGTCGCCAAAATGGAGACCTACTCAGTAGTAGGTGGGCGATCATAAAGTCGTGACTAGATTCGTAATATTTAGGCCCCTTTCACACTTGTGCGACTTCAATGCCTGTGTAAGTGGCATCAAAATCGGACCAAAGTAGTGCAGGGACTACTTTGAAGTCGGAACTACTTGAAGTCGTACTAATATGAATGGCTGTCATTGGAAATCATGGGGAACGACTTGTCATGCTACTTTGCAGTCCCAAATCGTGGGACAAGTCGTATAAGTGTGAAAGGGGCCTAAAGCAGGGGTGCCAAACTGATAGCCCTCCAGCTGTTGCAAAACTCCAAGTCCAGTCATGTAGCTGTCAGCTTTGCAATGCCTTATGGAACTTGTAGTTCCGCAAAGGCTGGAGGGCCACCAGTTTGACACCTGTGAATTAAAGTCTTGTTGTTTGTTTGTTATTTAAAAAAACAAACAAACATGTTCTACTTGCCTGCTCTGTGCAGTGGTTTTGCACAGAGCAGCCCAAATCCTTCTTTTCTCTGATCTCCCGCCTGCGCTCCTGGCCCCTTCCTCCTGCCAAGTTCCCCCACAGCAAGCAACTGTGCTCAGCCCCGCCCCCTCTCTCTCCTCATTGGCTCACAGTGGAACAGCAGTTGGAGCCAATGGCTTCCGCTGCTGTCTCAGCCAATGAGGGAGAGTTCCTGGACAGCTGAGGCTCTTGTGCAACATCGCTGGATCGAGATGGGGCTCAGGTAAGTATTGGGGGGGATGCTGCACATAGAATGCATTAAGATAAAAAAACCTTCTGCCTTTAGAGCCACTTTAACATTTTCACTGGGGTAGCTAAATGACAAGTAGAGATAAAATACTTGGCTTTCCCCCAAAAAATTGCTGATTGGTAATGCTAGGGTACTCATTGTAATCGAAAATGAGTGTGGGTGTCCTTTGCGCTATTTTAATGAACTAGAAACTATATTGATGAATCAGTGAAAAATGTGAACAAAGTAAACCTAAATGCTGAGTGTGGAAAAATTCCTATACAAAAGCTGCAAAATCTAAGAGTAAACACAAACCTGTACAAGAAATAAAATAAAGTGATTTTGCGCTATTTAGCGCAAAATCACTTTATTTTATTTTTTTACTCATTGTAATCTCTACTGAAGTGGAGGATCAGAGATCAAACAAGCTGGCCCTCCTTTCAGTACAGTTCCTTTGACCAAATTCCTAGACTTCTGGTTATATGGGTAGCACTGAAGGGAGCCTGGAGCAGTGTCCTAGCAAACGGGGCACCTTTTCTCTGTATGTATGTCGTTTTGGCACAAATTTTACATGCATACAGTGTATGGGCAAGAGTTTTCTGTTTGATCTTGCTTCTAGCAAACGTAAACGCTACGTAAAATCCTGCATCAGTATACCTGGGAATTTTTTTTTTCTTCCAACAAAGATGGGGGGAAGATGACAAAGTATCATTAAAATGGAATTCCAGCCCCAAATTTAACCCTGCAGGTAATGTCATAATGTGCTAGCATGCATCGCATACTAGCATATTACGACAGACTTGCCTTATTATTATACAGGATTTATATTGCGCCGGGGCAGACAGTACAGTTATATTACAATTCAATACAGGAGGAATCGGTGGGCCCTGCTAGTGTAGAGATTACAATCTTAAAACAAAGCCCTCCAGCAGCACGCTGTCCCTGCGGACAGAGCTTCCATCTTCCCCCAGTTTTCCTTCTGGGTTTATGTGATGACATGCTGTCCCTTGAGAGCGCAGTGCACATGCGCCGTTGATGCAGTTTAGGATGATATCGTATTTATCGACGTATAACGCGCACCCCAAGTTTAGGAGGGAACTTTGCCCGTGGGGATACCTGCGATGGTCTCACGGAGAGGAAGAATGGGGAAATGCTGATGTAAACAAGCATTTCCCCGTTCTGCCTACTGACACGACACTGATCATAGCTCCCTGTAATCGGGAGCGGTGATCAGTGTCATGTCACACATAGCCCCCCCCCCCCCCCCACAGTTAGAATCACTCCCTAGGACACATTTAACCCCTACAGCGCCACCTTGTGGTTAACCCCTTCACTGCCAGTCATATTTACACAGTAATCAATGCATTTTTAATTGCACTGATCGCTGTATATGTGTGAATGGTCCCAAAATCACGCCAAAAGTGTCCGATGTGTCCGCCATAATGTCGCAGTCACGATAAAAATTTTGCTGATCGCCACCATTACTAATAAAAAAAAAGATTTATAAAAATGCCATAAAACTATCTATTTTGTAAACGCTATAACTTTTGTGCAAACGAATCAAATGCTTATTGCAATTTTTTTTTTTTTTTTTTACCAAAAATATGTAGAAGAATACATATCGGCCTAAACTGAGGAAATTTTTTTTTTCAAAATTGTCGCTATTTTTTGGTTTATAGCGCAAAAAATAAATACCACAGAGGTGATCAAATACCACCAAAAGAAAGCTCTATTTGTGGGGAAAAAAGGACGTAAATTTTGTTTGGGAGCCAAGTCGCACGACCGCGCAATTTTCAGTTAAAGCGACGCAGTGCTGAATCGAAAAAATTGTTCTGGTCTTTGGGCAGCCAAATGGTCCGGGCTTAAGTGGTTAAAACCTGGTAGTTAAGGCCTCCCCCTTATCCATCTCCACTAATCCTAATGGGTGCGTTTTCCTAAAGGCTGGCTTCCAGGCACCATGAATGGAAGGCTGGACCAGTCATCAAGTCTTATGGCAGTTCTGGAGCTTGCTGCGTCCTGACGTCTGGTATGTCGTGATGGCAGTTCAGCATCTTTTGGGGTGCTGTAATTGGACTCTTAGCTACCTGGTGAAATTCACGTAACACGAGGTATAGAAAAATACATGGCTATTCTTACTTTGGGTGCACTGGTCACATTTGTGCATGTGTTTGCTGTTTTTACCAGTGGATCTGCTTATTAGAAGCCTGTGCCTGGGGGAAAAAAAGTAATGTACAGGGGTTATTGCGTTTGTTCTCTCAGGAGCTGAAGCAATCATCGATCAGCACAGTTGCATTCTAGCCACATGACTCATTAATATGAAAAATGTTAAATTCATGTGGCGGCCAGCCAGTTGGGTGTGTGAACACAAATGAATTTAGCCTTTGTAACAAATGGTATTCAGGAGCTGATAATGTACTGCAGGTCTTTACTATTGACACACAAATCTATGTCATTTCTTAAAGTGGTTGTAAAGCCTTAAAGTGTTACTTAACCCAGGACCCTGTATTCACTATATCTGGTCTCCCACAGTACACAGAAAACGGAAATACAATTATTTTAGTAAATATAAAGGGCTAAATACCTTTTCAGCAGTTAGAGCAGTCTCGTGACTTCTATCAATGTCCGGTTAAAGCTTGTAGGAGAAATTTTTGTTCTACTCTGACTGTCCTATGAGGCTGCAGGACCCCCGACCTTCTGTCTGGACAGTGCCGATTGGCCCTGTACTGATCATGTGCACTCTCCCAAGAATAAAAACCTCTAGCATGTGCAGCTTCCCCCCCCCCCCCCCAAGGCTTTGTTCTATCAGCATATTTGGGACAGTGGAAGAAGGGGAGGATCAGAGAAGACAGGATCAAACAGCCTTTTTATACAATGCAGAGGATTAACCATTTTGGTTCCTTAGTGAGTATAACAAGCATGCTTTACTGCATATACAGGCTGATTTTACTGTTGTGGGTTTAGTAACACTTTTAACCTATGATAAATGCTTGAGGGTCCCCGGTTAGTTGGACGTCGCTGACCAGTGAGGGTGCAGGCTGAGGAAAGGTCCATCCAGACCCAAAGCATACTGAAAAACAGAAAAATATGACCCGACTGCCGTACACCTCACCCGGCTCGAGTGGTAAGCAAGCAAGTAAGTAAAGGCAGCCTCCGCTTGATTCATCCAGACCACAACTCTGAGCTTTTACTTACTTGTTTACCACTCGAGCCCGGTGAGGTGTGCGGCGGTCGGGTTCTGGTTTATAGTAACACTTTGAAGTGGAACGTCACCCAGAAGAGGAAGTTTGGCTTGTTAGCATCCCCCCCCCCCTTTTCTTTCCACTGCCACATTTGGCACTTTTTTGGGGGGAACAGGTACATTGTTTTGACAGGTACCCGCTCCCGCTTCTGGTCAGATGCTCCACAGCAATCTGAGCCGGAAGTTCAGCCCCTCTCCTTCCCCTGCAGTCTTCTTGGACACATTACAGGCCCCAGAAGACTACATGACCATTCACAAGGCGCAGCACGGAGCTCGCACAGTAGGAAAGCGACTGTGAAGCTGAAAGGCTTTACTTCCTGTTCCCCTTACTAGAGATGCCAGGCGCCTGCACCTGAGGACATCGCTGGATCCATGGACAAGTGTCCTTGTGTTTAAAGTCAGCAGCTACAGTATTTGTATCAATTTTTTGGGGGGGGGGACCTTGAGCTCTGCTAAGGTTTTTTACCTTTAATGCATTAAGGTAAAAAAAAAAAACTTTTTGTGCCAGAGAAACCCCCAGTTCCATGGACTCCAGCCAACCCCTTATATTTACCTGAGCCCATTCTTGTGCTGTGCACAAGAGCTTTCTCTTTCTCTTTCCCCTTCCACCTCAAACATTGATAGCAGCAGAATCTATTGACTCTCACTGTCAAATTATGTGACCTCGGGCTCAGGCTTGTGTCCACACATGTACCCCCATAGAAATCGGATTTCTATGGGGGCTCTCTCAGAAGGGGAGGAGCCTGGAGCGCAGGCGGGGGACCTCCCAGAAGAGGTGGCTCAGCGGCTGCATTGTGCAAAACAGTTATACAGAGCAGCTAAGTATGATATGTTTTATTTTTTTTATTATTTTATTAAAATAACAAAGGTTGGAAGTATATGTCTTTTTGTGCCAGATGGAAAATTTTGAATAAATGGTCACCTACTTTACATCCATCTCATTCTAATCCCTTGTGTGTTTTTTATTTCTTCCCCCAAGCTGGAAATTTGGACATCTGGGCCATTACGGTGGAGGAGAGAGCTAAACATGACCAGCAGTTCCATGGACTCCAACCAACTGCTGGGTACATCACTGGTAATTGTCTAACTAAAAATGCTTGCCATGCTGGCAGTTCCCAGACTCTGTATAGAAAACCGGCATACACAGCAGGTCCTCTGTAATGTACTTTACTGAAAGACAAGTCAGACTGTCATGCTGATCCCTTTGGTTTGAGTACATTATGTGATTGGGGTTGTTTTTGATGGGGGGCGCTAATATTAAGTGCTATGCCAGTAACAAATAACCAATTACCATGAACAAATTGTTGGATGCATTCGTGATTAGATAAACACAAAAGTGCTTTGTGCTTGATATTAATCAATTAGAATAATAATTCATGAAAAAAAGTCCACAACGCCTTCAGTAGTGCAATTCCAAACCGTGCACCATCACCATTAGGCTGCATTCACACCTGAGCGTTTTGTCGCCCTAAGCCGCCCTACGCCTGAAGCTACAAAACGTTCGAGGGGATAAAATACATTATTCTCTATGGAGATGGTTCACATCTCCACTCCATGTCGCCTGAAGCCGAACGCCTGAAGCTCAAACAAGTTCCGGACCCTTTTTTGTCGCGCGAATCGGGCACATTTGGGCGTTTGTATCCCCATAGAACATAGCAACAAATGATGACAGTGATGATCATTTTTCCTATTGGCTATCAAGAAAAACGCTGAAGTTGAAAAACGCCTGTTACGCCGTATGCAAATGTGCAAAAAACGACGGTATTCGCGCGACAAAACGTCGGTAAAACCGCTGGTAAAAACGCTCGTTCCGCTACGCTCAGGTGTGAATGCAGCCTTACAGTGTCTTTGTAGATTACACCCGATGAGTGTGGTTACATTTTCTACTCGCCAAATGGACATGACCTCTTTAACTAAAAAGAAGATCAAATCAGGCTGATTTTGAGGATCAATAAGCTTGCTTGAATACCAATGGAGATATAATGGGGAAACTTTCCATTTAAAGCCTCCTCTCCACCACAGTAACCCATTGGAAATAAAATAAGGGACCATAGCGCAATACAGGTTATTGAACATATTAAAAAGATTCAAAATTGGCTGCTTACATTTGGAGGTACCTTAGCCTGGCACTGAGGATGATAGCATAAATCACCAGACAGGAGTCAGCAGTCGCCCTGCCTGCACTCGGTAGTCGGCGTGCGTTCCACCGCCGTAGTAATAAAACCAAGAGTGTAAACCCAGAAGTGACGTGACCGCAATGCGCCGCCGTTGTATGGTCTCTTTCTTATTTTATTTCCAATGGGTTACTGTGGTGGAGAGGAGGCTTTAAATGGAAAGTTTCCCATTACATCTCCTTTGGTATTCAAGCAAGTTTATTTATCCTCAAAATCAGCCTATTTTGACCTTCTTTTTAGTTAGAGGTCATGTCCGTTTGGTGAGTAGGAAATGTAACCACACTCATTGGGTGTAATCTACAGAGACACTGCAATGGTCATGGTGCATGATTTAGAATTGAACTGCTGAAGGACTTTTTTTGAGGAATTATTATTCAAAAAGCACTTTATTATGTTTATCGAATCACTAATGCATCCAACAATTTGTTCATGGTATCGTATATACTCAAGTATAAGCCGAGTTTTTCAGCACATTTTTTTGTGTACTGAAAGTGCCCCCCTCGGCCACTTGGTGCTAGTCACCCCAAGTTTTGTGTGCAAACCCAGTGGAACCAACACTACAACCAAATTAGGGGTTCCTAGCACCAAGTGGCCCCGATATACAGGGCCCAAAATTTGGTCAACTGTGTCCATCTGCAGTATTGTCATTTCAGGACCCTTTGGGTCCAGAGACCCCACATTTTGACTGCATCTAGGGGGCATCTAGGAACTCTTAACTACCAAGTTTGAAGTCCGGGGGACGTTTGGCTGCAAATGGGCACAGTGAGGCATGCAAATGGGCACAGTGAGGCTGCAAATGGGCATTGTTGACCCTCTTTTCCACTTACAGTAGCTACGCATTTCTGACCCTAGGCTTATACTCGAGTCAATAAGTTTTCCCAGTTTTTTTGTGGTAAAATTAGGTGCCTCGGCTTAGATTCGGGTTGGCTTATACTCGAGTATATACGGTAATTGGTTATTAGTTATTGGCATAGCAATTAATATTACCGCCCCTTATCACAAACCACCCCAATCACATAAAGAAGGCACCCATTGCACTTTGAGGGGAGCAGCTACTCTTTAGATTTCCAACGATTGTATTTGTATCTGAGGTTTCATACATTTTTCATGAGTACATTATGTACCAATGACAAATGTGTAGCCAGTGATATTGGTACTAGGCTGTCTACTTGTTTGGTGGTCAGTTAATAGAAAAGTGATTGAGCCATGGGGTGGACTGGACAGCCAGGTCACTAGATCTTTTCCATAAGAAAGTAGTGTGTGTGGTTTTCTGATGGTTTCGGCAGAGTGATGGTTAAGGTAAATTCTTGGATGCTGTATTTTTGTTTTGTTTTTTTCCCCCAATAATCCCCGAGCTGAGATTTGGTCAGAGAAAACATGGCAGACATGGACCTTTTTGTATCAGTCAAATTGTGAACTGGTTTTCTATCCAATCCATACTCCTGGTAATGGGATTTTCTCCTGCTAATCCTGCCCGTAATCTGATTAATTCAGACGAATGTATGTGCTGTTTCCGAGTACTGTTTATCCGACTCACTCTTACTAATTCGTTTTGGCAAATTCATGCCTCGCTCACGGACAGTAATTTGGTTAACCCCCTAATTATATTTTGCTGTATAGATTCCAGGATTCTTCTCCTTCCCCTCTGCAATGTCTCGCTGGATAATTGCATGTTTGTTTTACTGCAAAATAAAATTATCATTGCACAGATCAATCATTAACTCCCACTTTATTGTAACAAATGAGCTCTGTATTCCATGAGGAAAAATAACTGGATAGTTAAATACTTTTGTGGTGATCCAGCCTTGTAGGGGCATATAAATGGCCAATCAAATAACCGGTGGAGGTGTATTTGGTGCCCTTTGCCACCATTCAGAATTTAGCTGCCAGTTTTTTTTTTTTTTTTAGAACAAGTACAAATTAATCTCAGTTTGTCTTTTGATGGCACATCAGCTTGACAAATCAATTTTAAACCATTGCTTGATAAATGGATTAAGTTTTTTAAACTGGGTTGTAAAATATGTGTTGGTTTGTGGTGGGAAACAGTAAAGCTTGTCATACACTGTTTGAATTTTGGCTGGTTCTTTGGCTTTGCATTTCAGTGTTAATAAACCCAGGACCCTGCATTCACTATATCTGGTCTCCCACAGTACACAGAACACGGAAATGCAATTATTTTAGTAAATATAAACTACTAAATACCTTTTTCTCATCAGCAGTATATAGCAGTCTTGTGACTTCTATCAATGTCCAGCCAAGCACCTGTTAAAGCTTGTAGGAGGAGTTTTCATTCTACTCTGACTGTCCTGTGAGGCTAAGTGACCCCTGACCTTCTGTCTGGACAGTGCTAATTGGCCCTGTGCACCGATCAAATGCACCCCCCCCCCCCAGAGAAAACCATGGCAATACACACCAAACTGAGCATGTGCAGAGTGCCCCCAAGGCTCTGTACTATCAGGGGATGGATTGGGGACTGTGGAAGAAGGGGAGGATCAGAGAAGACAGGAGCAAACAGCCTTTTTACACAGTGCAGAGGATTAACCCCTTAGGTTCCACACTGAGTATAACAAGCATGCTTTACTGGATATTCAGACTGATTTTACTGTTGTGGGTTTAGTAACACTGGAATATTTTATTTTTTATTTTCTCATTGGTCAAAGCTCATGTAGCACTTTGTCATATGTTCCTAGGTGCCCTGTAACACTAGCTGCAATGTCAGAAGAGGCACACGCCTCCTCTTGGCGCACGGCTGCCAAACACCAAAGCTAGCAAGGTGATGGCTTGTTTGCTTGCAAGAGCCTGTCTCTGACTCCCAGCACTTGCCTGAGACTTGCACCTACAGCAGGATTCCAAAGTCATCCTTTTGGGCTTGAGTGTGGGGTTTCAGAACTGTACTGGCTGCTTCTTTGATTTACAGAAGTAGCTGCCCCCTCAGGACTGTGGGTATCCTTTTTAAGTAGCACTACAAAAACGAAGAGGGCCCACCAATTTAAGCGCATTAACCCCATATTATTTTCTTAAATAAATTAAACAAGTGATATACTCAAAACGCAAGGGCATCATAAAATGCAGATGAGACTGCTTCCAGATCCACACTGCTAGACTGGTAACATGCAAAGACTTTTTCACTTCCAATAGGGCTGATGCGTTTCAAGGGACAAGCCCCCTTAATCAGATGACGCAAAAGCCGTATTGGACGCTGAAAGGTCTTCGCGTTTTGCCAGTCTAGCGGTGTGGATCTGGAAGCAGTCTCATCTGTATTTTATGATACGCTTGTCAAGCTTATGCGTTTGTGAGTATATTGTGTGAATTGTATGGTGGTAATGCGCTAGGTCAGGGGTCTCCAATCTTTTCAAGCAAAGGGCCAGTTTACTGTCCTTCAGACTTTAAGGGGGCCGGATTCTGACCATTGGGGGTAGAAAATGCCCTGGGGCCGAGCATCAGTCAAAATAAACATGGCCTTAGTGTTAGTAGTCAGTAGGAGGAGGAATAGTACTCCATCATTGGTATTAGTGGAAGAAATGGTGCCCCATTGTTGGTGTCAGTGGGAGGAATAGTGCCTCATATCATTAGGAGCAATAGTGCTCCAAGGGCCAGATGAAGGCTAGCAAAGGGCCACATCTGGCCCTCGGGCCGCAGTTTGGAGAGCCCTGCTCTAGGTCAACGCGCCCTCTTTGTTTTATTGCCCTACAGCAGAAATGCAGGTTGACGGGAGGCTAACCTACCTCACCACCTCCTGCTTTTCTCTTGCCAGTGCTGGCCTCGGACAAGAACTGGGGGATGGAAATAGATGCCCACTATCAAAGCAGCTGTCTCATTACTAGTTGCAGTGTCCTGGGGGGTGCTTGTCTGACATGGTTTAGGCACTGGATGCTGCATTATGTGATGAGAGAAGAGTGGGCATGGTTGCCCCATATCAAGAGATTCAAGTTCTTTAGGGGGCTACTGCAGTGTAATATGTTGGGAGACACTTATTTTGAATAAGTATAAGTTCACTTTTTTAAATAAATAGTAAATACATTTTTTTAGTTTTTCGGCAGGTAAAAAATGAATTAATTTTTTTGAAGCCTGTAAAGCAGGGGTCTCCAAACTGCGGCCCGAGGGCCAGATGTGGCCCATTGCTAACTTTTATGCGGCCCTTGGTGCAAAACTCCTTCCACTGATAAGAGGCACTATTCCTCTCACTGACACCGACAATGGGGAATTAGATCTTCCACCGATACCAATGATGGAATACTATTCCTCCTACTAATATGGGGAATACTCCTCCTATTGACCACCAACCCTGCGGCCATATTTATTGTCAATGATGCTGGGCCCGTGACATTTTCTACCCCTGATGGCCTCAATCCGGCCCTCCTAAAGTCTGAAGGACAATAAAGTGGCCCTTTGTTTGAAAAGTTTGGAGACCCCTGCTGTAAAGCATTGCAGGGATCAGAAGATTGCTGGTGCCATGCAGCTCTCCTTCATACTATCGGTGTATTCTGTGTACCCATACGGGTAAGCCGATACTCGCTGACAGGAAGAAGCTCTCCACAGCGCCGTGGTAGTTCATTGAGAACTACAAGCCGGCAGCCGCAAAGGATGTTAAGACTTTTAGTTCATTCACACACAGCTGTGTGATTAAATGACACGGTCGTGTGGGGGGCGGAGCCGCACGCGGATGCGCTGATTTTAAATAGTGACCGCTAGTATTGGAGAACTACTCGTACTGCTGTCACAGGATGGAACATGCAACATTTTCCCAAAGCTGAACTTATCCTTTAAATTATTCACAGCATAGAAAAATCAGCTCTTCTGCCCTGCCAGACAGAGTTGTACTGTGTGGCAGAGCTGTGCAAATCTCAGGACTCCATGAACCGAAATACAAATTTTGTGGCAGGTAAAGCAGCCCCATATAGGTTTTTCATCTGTAAATGTAGATATTTGTCTGTCGGTTGGCTGTCTGAAACTGATGTTGCTGATGGTTCTTGCTTGGTATGGTGATTTAGCATGTCAAAATAACATCTCCTGACAGCAACTAAAAATCAATCCATGGAGTGGTAGTGCTTTTCAGATAAAACTGATGTTGCTAACATTAGAAAATCTGCACAATTTATCTTGATGTGGGTTTCATAGATTTTCAGGATATTGCAGCTAGATTAAGAATAGCTTTTACGTTCAGTGTTTTTATTTATTTTTTTTTTTTTTTTTTACACCTGTAATTCACTATATTAGCCCATGTGGCTATGCACTCTAAAGCCCCATACACACGCTCGGATTATCCGAGGACCAGGTCCGTCGGATCATGTCCGTCGTACTTTGTCCGATGTTGGTTTTGCGTACACACGGTCGGACAAAGTTGTCGGAAAATCCGATCATTCTGAACGTGGTGACGTTTGTTGCCTACGACGGGACTACGTAGAGGCTAGTAGCCAATAGCTTTGGTCTTGTAATGTGATCTGAGCATGCGTGGCACTTTGTCCGTCGGAATTCGCTACACACGATCGGATTTGGTGTGATCGGACTTTGTTGTCAAAAAATCTATCCAGCAGGAGATAGGAATTTGTCCGTCGGACAATCCGATGGAAACTGTCCGATGGTGCCTACACACGGTCGGAATTTCCGACAACATTGTCTGATAGGACAGAATCCATCGGAAAATCCGACCGTGTGTATGGGGCTTAAGGGTCCTTTCGCACGGGCTTGTCCATTTTGAAGGACTTGGCTTGCTCAGCAGGAGATCGATCAGCTGATCCCTGCTGAGCAGGCGGATCACAGGACCTTCTCGGCTCACTGTGCAGAGATGGACCTGTCAGAGTCTCTCTCCTCTATGGGGAGATGGGATGAAAACTGATCCGCCTGTCTGTTTTCATCCGATCCGCCAGGCGAATAGAAAGCGGGTATCAGTTGACATATCGCCTCTGACATTTGCTGCCCCATAGGGGTGAATGGAGTGTCCAATCAGGTTCGCCTGAAAAACTGACAGGTGGATCTGATTGGAAAGCACGTGTAAAAGGGGCCTTAGGCATTTGCAGGCATATTTGAAAAGGAGCATTTATAAGCAGAAAAAAAGCGGTGCGTTCAGAGAGGAGCTTTTGAGCATTATTTTATGTACCAGTGGCTATACGCGCATAAACACGCACATATACGTAACATTACAAAACATAAATTCATATGCCCGTGTACTTTCCTAGGACTCCTTAGTGGCTTATGATGCAATTCTGTACTTTACATCCATCTCGAAGAACTATAGAAGGTGGTGCTTTGAACCAGGGAACGCTGGCCTGCATGGTTTAAAGTTTGGATTTGGCGCTTTTCAGAAAATAGGAGTATCGGCAACCACAGGAATTTGGCTTACAAGGCAGCCAGCTGTTTTAAGATAAATGCCAAGGTGAACATTGGAGCTACTGCCCTGGCAGAGTCTATTAGAGCAGTGGTCATCAACCCTGTCCTCAGGACCCACTAACAGGCCAGGTTTGCAAGATAACTGAAATACATCACAGGTGACATCATTTGCTGCTCGGTGATTGCAGTATTCTAGTCTGTATCTCCCCAAGGTAATACATAAAACCTGGCCTGTTAGTGGGCCCTGACGACAGGGTTAATGGCCACTGTATTAGAGTACAAAATATTTGGAGTGAATGGAGTGTAGTTTTAAAAGTAATTTTAACACTTTGTTCACTTTTTTGCATTTACGAGATCAGATGTACTATCACTAATTGCTGTATTATGTTCTCCGATTTATTCTTGGACTTTTGTGTTCATTGCAGGAGACCAGGCCAGAAACTTCTTCCTCCAGTCTGGCTTACATCCGCCAGTTCTTGCACAGATATGGTGGGTATTGATGATGGTGGGGAGATTACTGGAAACTGCAAGTGATACATTAAAGTAATATATGTGGTTTTTTTAATTTTGGGTGAAGTAGGGAAGGTCTTTTTTTTTTTTTTTTTTTTTTTTTTGTGCCATTTGTTTTGCCATCCTTGGGGAGATTTTTGTTTACTTTCTGTTCTGTAGACTTATCTTCCTGGGAGATCTTTCCAATGTTAGGAAAGTTGTCATGGGAATAGGTGTGCCCACTGGAAAATTCTGTTTCATTCATGACAGCGTTGCTTACTGTAGTGGTGCTCGTACCGTTTCTTCGGGACCCGTGTCGTGACCGGCGGCACCCGCGTGTATGGGCAGGAGTGACGCCATCGTGACTTCGGCCAATCACAGTGCCGGAGCATACGAACCCGGAAGTAACTCCGGTAAAGATGTTGGCCATGTGAGCGGAGTGCAGGTGGGCGGGCATCGTTCTAAGGTAAGTGTTTCATAATGAGCTAGTATGCGATGCATACTAGCTCATTATGCCCTTGTCTTGCAGGTTTTTTTGGGGGGGAAATTTTTTTTTTTCTAAGGTTTACAACCCACTTCAATACCGGGCCTATTCTGGCACTTCTCTCCTACATGTAAAAATCATAATTTCTTTGTTAGAAAATTCCTCAGAACCCCCAAACATTATATATGTTTTTTTAGCAGACACCCTAGGGAATAAAATGGTGGTCATTGCAACTATTAATCTCGCATGGTATTTGCGCAATCATTTTTAAACGCCTTTAAAAAAAAAAAAAAAAAAAAAAAAAAAACGCTTTTATGAATTAAAAAAAAAAAAAAAAACAGTAAAGTTAGCCCAATTTTTTTTATATAATGTGATAGATGATGTTACGCAGAGTAAATGGATACCTAACATGTCACGCTTTAAAATTTGCGCACACTCATGAAATGGCTCCAAACTTTGGTACTTAAAAATCTGCATAGGCGACGCTTTGAAAATTTTTACAGGTTACCACTTTAGAGTTACAGATGAGGTCTACAGCTAGAATTATTGCACACGGCGATACCTCACATGTGTGGTTTGAACGCGTTTACATATGTGGGCGGGACTTGCGTGTGTGTTCGCTTCTGAGCCCAAGCTACCGGGGACAGGGGCGTTTTTTAAATTTTTTATTTTTTTTTTTTTTGCTTACATTTTTTATTTTTTTTAAACTTCTTTTTTTTTTTTTGATGACTTTTAGTCCTATTACAAGGAATGTAAACATCCCTTCTAATAGGAATCTATTGTGACAGGTCCTCTTTATGGAGAGATGCGTGGTCAATAAGACCCTCATCTCTCCTCCAGGCTGGAAAGCATGAGATTGAGAAAAAAAATTCACTGATCTCATGCTGACAGCCGCAATCGCCGCTTTGTTTACATTCGGGAACCCGGGCGTGACGTCATAATGTCGCGCCCGGGCCTTCGACATCATAGAGTTGACTGGTGACCATCTGGTCACTGGAAATCTCTATCGTCGTCATCCGGCGCGGGGGGAATCTTTCTCCGGCCCCCGATGGCATGGGAGAGCCCGGATGGCGGCGGGGCGGGGGGGGGGGGATCCCTTCCCTTCCCTTCCCTTCCCGTTTCCTATAAGAATGATCAAGTGGCGGAACTGCCGCTATGATCGTTCTTATTGTGCACAGAATCGCCAGCTGGAAAGAATGTAGCTACAGGCATCATTCAGATATCCCCCCACAAAGTCAAGGACGTCATTTTACTATGGCCTGGTATTGAAGTGGTTAAACACTAAAGTCGGGTACACGCTATAAGAAAATTCGACGAGTGATAATCTGGTTTTCCTCGATTTTACTTGCAGCTGGTCAAACCTGAGGGGTGCTACTACTCGTACATACAAGAAATCTCGTACAACAAAAGTGTTTTTTGTTTTGACACAAGAATGTTGTACGTGGATTATATTTATTGTTTCTGATCATGTGCAGTCTTTCGTATGTGTTTTTTTTTTCCCTTATATGAAAACAGTACATAAATAAACGTTAGTTCTGTTCACGTACAAGAAAAATTTGGGAGTTTGTCCCTTTTTGGAAATTTTCGTTTTGGAAGGTCTGAATCCACTGACGAAAATTTGTGTACACCAGGGGTGCCCAACCTTTTTAAGAGCGAGGGCCACTTAAGCAACTTGGTAACCAGTCGCGGGCCACGACGAGCGGAGCGGGCCGATAAGAGGCCATGGCTAATTTTTCGGACCTCCGATCCGATGCACCCAGATTGAAGGGGACGAATATTTTTAGAGGATCGGATTGGAGGCAGGCGGGAGTAAACGGACAAAAGTCTGGTTACATCTGCCGCTCTGTAGAAGTGAATTGAGGGTCCGATCGGGTAGGGCCTATCGTGCGAAAAGGGCCTAAACTGCTTCCACTCTGATGTGCTGTGGTTTAGCCACACAGCGGGTGCATTGTAGTACGCCTGTGTCTATCCTGCGGGTTAACTCGACTTTGCCATAGACTCTGCCTGTGACAAAAGCCGGCGCTGTACAGGAAGCACTGGCTTATGGGGCTCTGCTCTGCGGCCGCTTTCTTCCGCTACCACCAGCTTCATTCACAACACTGATGCTGTGGTATGACGGGTCGGCAACCTGCAATCTGGGCTAAACCGCCATTCCAGAGTAGGAGGTCGCGGGCCACATTTGGCCCCCGGGCCACTGGTTGGCCACCCCTGGTGTACACACTATCAGAAAATCCTACGATCGTTCCTCGTTCGAAAATGTTTTCCCAATTTATTTCTTATGGTGTGTAACCTCCTTTACCCTGAACATAAAGTGAACACTATATGTTTCCTCCAAACCCAGTAAAGTTTTTGTTGTTTTTTACAATATGACTCCAAACCTTTGGGGACGCTGAATGCATAGAAAGCAGGCAGGTCCCTAATTGTGTGCTGGCAGACACTCGGTTTTGCCTAGGCTCTGTTCGTGTCTGTCGGGCATTAATGTTTGTTTATTTTACTCCAGAGATAAGTGAAGGATTGTTTCAGCTACTTACAAGGCAGCTATCTAGAGAAATCCATTTACTATGAATGCTTTTCTGCGCTCACT